>CM040123.1:129060212-130260212 GCA_022559845.1 Amorphophallus konjac | reverse complement strand
GAAGACTAAAGTTCTACTTGACTGGGTCACCCAGTATGACAAGATCACCCTACCTGAGCCAAAAAGGCCGAAAGACTTGAAGAGGAAAAACTGTCCAAGATTCTGTCCCTACCATCAGATGTTGGGACATCTGATTGAAAACTGCTACGTATTCAAGGATGTCATCGAGGGCTTGATAAGAAATGGTGAACTCGAGATGGGGGAGTACAAAGTTGATCCTCCATTGCCTCATGAAACGCTAATGAGTCAAGCAGCTGCCAATATGGTATCTCTATACTAGGCACTGCCAGAAGAAGTTGCAAAGCCTAGCACCCAACATGCTTATGAGGCGTGTTTCCTGGCTCCCCTGTTGTGCCCCGACGTGTTTTGATGAAGACATATCATTCTATTTTGTTTAATTGCAATGAATATTTGTTGCTATAAATGTTTTGCTGGTTGAATGGCTATGAGAAAAGTTATGAAGCTAGAGTGTTAAAACTTTCAGATGGTTGCAGTTCATACTTTTAATATGAAGGTTCTATATGGTTTTACTTTGATAGAATGCATGAAGAATTTTTATGTGTATTGACATGATGTTGAGGTTTTAAAGCATGCAGGGTCAAATGTTTCTCAATCTTTGAAATCCACGGTAAGAATCCCTGGTAGAATGTGTGTCACACTGAATATTTTATTTTGCTAAGTCCATGCACAAGGGTCGACCCCAAGGGTCGACCCCTGAGTGTTGATTTTTCAAACCCGCACATTTTTCTCTCTGGCAGTCGCAAGGGTCGACCCCAAGGGTCGACCCCTGGGAGATGATGTTTTTCTCGCCAATACTTGCATAGACTATTTCTGTTGTTTCCTAATGTGTTTAGACTTTGCTTCATGAGCACAGACTCGGTTTCCAAAATGTGCACGGACCTTAGGGGTCACATGCACAGACCTTGTGCATACATATGCTTAGACCTGTCCATCTTTGCACCGACTGTCATTCTGGCGTGTTTCAAAACTTGCACGCATGTGCACGCACCATTGCTTGCACCGACTTGCATTTGCATGTGCACGCACCATTGTTTGCACCGACTTGCATTTGCATGTGCACGCACCATTGTTTGCACCAACCCATCCTTCTTACAAAAAACTTGAATCGACCCATCCTTCTTATGAAAAACTTGCACAGACCCTATCTTTGCACCGACCTTATCAATGCCTTGCACAGACCTCGTTCATATCCTCTACATCATGTACACAGACTTTGGCCCTATATGCATAGACCACGGGATAATTTGCACAGAACTTAGCCTATGTATTGGTTTTTCTATGTGTTGGCAGGCTTCTAGGTAGTTTGGATTGTGCTTTTCAGATTGGTTTCGAAAGACCCATTTTGTAGATCCGACTGAGTTAATGTTTTACCATATTACCCTTAGGGTTTCTCCCATCTATTGGGTGTGTTTTTAAAGGGTTTTTGAGAAGGGTTTTGTGGTCTTTAATAATGCTTCTCCTTGCTATATATATTCTACGATCCCCATTTGTAGAAGATTCATTCGTATGGGCTAAGCTTGTTCTATCTTTGCAGGAAGAAGGAGGAGAGGACCGGTGCTTCTGCTGTGGAAGGAAGAACCCGCTGCCAAGCTTGCATCCTTCATCCCCAAGCTCGAAGTTGGAAGGGAGCCGCTGCTACTCTCCACCATCTCCTTGCCTGGACGGACTTCATCAAGGGGGCCGAATTCTTTCTCTCTTATTCTTCCATTCTATAGCACCCTTCCATTTGATCTCCTAGTTGCATGAATATCAAAGGGGAAGATCTTGTCTATCCATCTTCTTAGTTACCTTGGAGCATAGATTGTTAATCTTAAATTGGGCTTTGTATTTTCATATCCTTTTCTTCTTAAACGCTTTCGGAGCTTGTTCCGTGTATGTGCGGTTTCTCGTCGTCGTGCGAGAACCCGCGTGTGTGGGCCGTCAAGCCCGTGTGTGGTGGTTGCTACCGTCGTGCAGCATGTTTTAGTGAAATCCTTTCGAGGTGAGAGGGGTGGACGTAGGACGGCACTTGGTGCATCCGAACCACCTAAAAATCACTGTGCCGTGGTTTGCTTTTTATGTGGTTGATGATATTTCCTATCCGTTCGTACTACGAGTGTGAGACGGCGAGACGAGAGTTTGATCAACTGTCCGCTCATACATTGTTCTCCGAGTGAATATATTTCTACGCTGGGAAGTTGTGAGGGATTGCTTTCTTTTCATTCATACACTCTAATCAAGCTTTATCTAAGGTTTATTTACCATATCTGTGGTTTGATTTATTTAAGTCTAAATTTGTCAAGAAGGGTGGGCAATCAATTCACCCCCCTCTCAATTGCCTCCTAACCGGGCCAACATCCCCTAAAAGAGCACCAGGGATGGCAGCAGGTCCCTACAAAAAACAAGAAGAAGCTTCCACCTCGCCCAGCAGCGGGGGTACGTATCTGTGGTGTGACAGCATGTCCAGCTCTGCCGACTCCAGCACTAGTTTGGTTGAATCAGCCGGCAGTGATCAGAATACCCATTCATAACCGGAGTAGACAAACAAAGTTGCTAGTGAACAAATAAATTAGCCCAGAAATCCGACGACTTCAAACCTACATAAATGGGCTGGATGAATATGAACAGCCCAAATTGTAGCCCTTGCTAATAAGAGACCATGTCCCATGGGAAGAATTAGAACGGCTTTCTCTAGATCAGAGGGAAGAACCAGGAAAAGTAGAAAAAGAAGATGACGGCATGTTCTGGTGGCAGACGCCATCAAAGAAAAAACAAAAGAAGGAAAGAAAGTCCTGCAAGACCAAGAAGGAGATGGTACTCTCCAGTAATACTCTGTCAGCCCTCTTCAACCTGCCTGGTGAGGTAGATGAAGAAGGGATATGCTTTATGCCCGTAGCTGAAGTGAGCCAGGCTGAAGCCGTGACTACTGCTCATGCAACTCGGTCGGGCCAGAAATGGGGGCGCCAGCTGCCCGCTAACCATAATATTATCTTCAAAGGGGAGTAACCCTACAAGATACCCTCTCCAGAGGTCAGGGGAGTTCAAATCCCTCCTCCACCAGGGCTATACAATCAAAGTGGAGGCAACGGTGGTGTCCCTTCCTTTCTGCAATTTCTAAAGATGTCCAAGGGCAAGCAGCCGTGCCAGGGAACTAACTCTGCAACTGGGGGCACCCTCCCGTAGCTTAACCAACCTTCTGGTGCGCCAGATGAAGATGAGACCCAACAACAGACACCAAGGGACAGAAAGAGGATGACACCTAGCAAAAAGGTGCAGACTCAGAGTCTGATGAAGTAGGTCCATCAGGGACCGCAGAACAAGGCTCTTCTAGGCCGAGATGGGTGGAGGAGATTAAATTATCAAATGTCCTAGCTGGAAGCAGGATAATGAAGCTGCTAAAGGAGCTCTCGGCAAGGTTCACCATCTGGGAGATCCTCTCCCTGAGTGAAGAAACACGGCAAGCAATTATCACTGCTCTGTAGACGCCTGCCCAATATGAAGCATGTTTGGCGGAGGCATTATCGGAAGCATATGTGACCTTCACTCAGGAGGACATGCTACTTCCTACCATCAGTCACAATAGACCACTGTACATGAGGGGACAACTAAATTGCCAACAGTTGAACAGAATCCTAGTGGATCCCGGAGCACCCGTCAATATTCTTCCATACAGGATTTACCAGAGGTATTACTTTGATGTGCATCTCGACAAAGTCAGAGATATACATATCGCCGGCTTCAATCAAAAATTTGAAGTGTCATGGGGAGTGGCAGAATTCACCCTCACCATGGTAGATTTCACCACAAGAGTGCAATTTCATGTTATCAACTCTAGCACCTCGTACAAAGCATTGCTCGGCCGCCCCTGGCTGCATGAGAATTTAGTGGTGCCGTCTACACTGCACCAATGCCTCAAATATAATCAAGATGAAAAGGAGGAGAGGATATTTGCCAACCTCCATCCATTCGAAGTGTCTGAATGTCATATACTAGATGCCTCTCTATATGTGGAGCAATCACAGAAAACCTCTGAAGCAAAGGCCCCTACCAAGGCAGTAAAGAACACCTCCAGCAACGACTTGTTCCCACCACCACCACCCGGATATGTGGGTACCAAGATAGTGTCGCACATTGCTAGCACAGAGGACGTGGGCAGAGCTACACCTCCTACCACTTACCCTGAAGTAAATGAATCCGAGGTTGACAAACACCACGGCCATATAAAGATCCCGGAAGGCCTTATCAAGCCAATAGTCGGCCTCGACCATCCCACTACCGAGCTTCTCAAAACACTTGAGGTAGCCCAGTCTGAAGGCCCCAGCATTCTATTTTATGCGGCTGAGGAACATGCTATGCAGGAGGACACCGATTGGCACCTTCCTGAAGATTTAGAAAATCTGACAGTCCCTATTCAAGGGCTAACATTTACGACAGACAAGGCGGCTAGAATGTTCATGAAGCAACACATCCCCCCTGGCCAGCCTCGTAAAGAAAAAGAAGCATTTAAAAGGCTTTGGTAACCTACCAGCCTAAACAAGGAGCTGAGGCGTATTTCCCAGCATCCGGGGTTGGGGTTCTTACTAGAAGAATATTATTATAGCGGGTGCTATGATGTGGATACTATCTCCACCTTCTTCTTAACAAATGAAAGTTTGCCGGCGACAGCATATGATGAGTACCCAGCGAAAGTTGAGTAGGCCAGGCCACCTCAGTTAGAGGGCCAAGAGCCAGAAGTTATGACTCCCTGCAGATGCTGGGAGAAAGTTTGCTGTGAAGAAACGGCTTCACAATCCAAATTTGACATTTCAGATGACAGTGAAGCCGAAGATACCAAAGAAGGAGGGGCTAGTTTCTCTTGCAGCCCTCCCTTGGCGTCAATGCTAACACACCCTAGATTGATCAAAGAGGTTGCCACTACAAATGGTCGAGCAATCCCTGCTGCTAAATATACAACCAGGAAGGAGCAAGACGTCTCCATTGAAGACATGGCGATTCAAGCTAATGAGATGGAAAGGCCATCATCATGTTTGGTGGGGCTGAAATATCATTCTTATGAATCAACAATGGACGAGTGCCATCCCATTGAAAATATCTTCACGTCGTCCGAAGGCGAAGCTGTAGAGGATCTATTGGCAAAGCAGCTCATATCATTGCCACCAACTGAACAACAACCTCCCGAGGGAGCCCGGGGCAACAGAATGATGAGATTGAGGTATTTGAACACGATGATGATATACAAGATTTCATTGATCTTCAGTCGGCAGCTCCGAAAATCGAAGATGGAGGTCAAGCCACAATTGATGAGTTAATAGAAGTCAATCTGGGGAGCGAAGATGACCCCGGGATGACTTTTCTCAGTGCTCAACTCTCTTCAGAAGATCAAGAGTTATACATCCAGCTGCTACAAGAATTCTGGGGCTGCTTTGCCTAGAGCTATAAGAAAATGCCAGGGCTTAGTCCCACAGTTGCCCAACATGAGTTGGCTATAAATCCTGAGGTGGAGCCAGTGAAACAACCACCAAGGTGTATGAGGCCAGAGCTCATCACTCAAATATGCAAAGAAGTGGACAAGCTCATCGATGTGGGTTTTGTTGAAGAAAACCAATACACCACTTGGCTAGCCAACATTGTGCCCGTCAAAAAGAAGAACGAGCAGATTCGGATATGTGTGGATTTCCAAGATTTAAACAAGGAGTGCCCAAAAGATGACTTCTCGGTGCCGATAACGGAAGTCATGATTGATCCTACAACCGGTCATGAGGCCCTCTCCTTCATGGATGGTTCGTCGGTTACAACAAATATGGATCGCGGAGCATGACCGGGTTCATATTGCCTTCCGAACCCCTAAAGCCATTTACCACTACAAGAGAATGCCGTTCGGATAGAAGAACGTTGGTGCAACTTACCAGCAGGCAATGACCAAAATTTTTGATGAGCTGCTCTACCACAAGGTCGAGTGCTATATAGACGACCTGGTAGTCAAGACCAGAAGGAAAGAAGATCATCTGCAGGATCTCCGAGTCATATTTCAAAGGATCAAGCAGTATGAGCTGAAGATGAACCCTCTAAAGTGCGCCTTTGGAGTGTCCAGTGGCAAGTTCTTGGGTTTCATTATCAGATATCAGGGAATTGGAATAGACCCTACAAAGATCAAAGCAATCCAGGAGTTACCTCCACCGAGGAACCTCTCCGAACTCCGATCACTACAAGGCCGATTGGCTTATATCCGGTGGTTCATATCCAATTTGTCAGGGCGATGTCACCCCTTTCACAAGCTAATGATGAAGGATGTACCATTTTATTGAGATGAAGATTGTCAGAAGGCTTTTGATAAGCTGAAAGATTATCTCAAGACTCCTCCCATGCTTGGTGCACTGGTGAAAGGGCGGCAGTTGATCCTATATATAGCGGCCACACATTATTCTCTAGGGGCAATGATGGCCCAAACGAATGAGGAAGGAAAAGAGCAAGCGCTCTATTATCTCAGTCAAAGGCTGGTCAGAACTGAGGAGAAGTACATCTTCATTGAGAAGATCTGCTTGGCACTGGTCTTCGCAGTCAAGAAACTCTTACACTACATGCTGTCACATGAAATAAAGCTGATATCCAAAGCAGATCCGTTGAAGTATATTCTATCCCAACCGGCACTCATAGCTCGCTTAGGTAAATGGGCGGTGATTCTAATGGAGTTTGACATCTCCTATGTGCCGCAAAAGGCTCTTAAAGACCAGGCTATCACAGATTTCTTTGTTGTACACCCGGTGCCTGAGGACTAGCTGTTGGCAACAGAACTTCTTGAAGATGAGACTCTGGAGGAAGACCAGGTGCAGCATACTTTATGGCAGTTTTATTTCGATGGTGCGTCCAAAATTGATACTCCAGTAACTAGTCCTGTTTGAGTCAGAGCTGGCGCAAGCATAGTCCTGAAGTCTCCCAAAGGGGAGGTTATATATACTTCCTGTTTGATAAACAAGCCCTACACAAACAACAAGGCAGAATATGAAGCCTTGATTATCGGTTTGCAAATTGCTCTATCTATGGAGATCCAAATGCTCAAGGCGTTCGGAGACTCCCTGTTGGTCGTAAAACAGGTGGAAGGACAATTTGATGTGCAGAAGCTGGAGGTCCTTCCTTACCGCCAGTTGGTACTGCGCCTGATGGCGAAATTCTACTTCATTGAAGTCAAACACATCAATGGAGGACAAAATGCTCAGGCGGATGCCCTCTCAAAGCTGGCTAGTTCCCTGGCAGTCCCACCAGACGTAAGCCTGAATATAACCGTCATCAACAGACGCCAAGCCCCCAGCAAGATAGAGGTGCTGGCCGATGAAGAAGAAAAAAAGATAGTGACTGTGGAAGAAATGCAACAGCCTGATTGGCGAGGGCACCTCCTACGTTGGTTCCAGCACCAACAGCTACCGAAGGAAAAAGAACAAAGAATGAAATTATGCAGGATCAAAGACTCTTATGAAATAAGGAACGGAACCCTGTTCCGAATAATGGCAGATGCCCAGAAGAAAGTTCTACTCCGCTGCTTGTCTATGTATGAAGTACGACACGTGATGAAGGAGGTCCATGCCGGGTTAGCTGGGGGACACCAAGCGGGTCCGAAGATGAAGATTGAAGTAAAGAAATTAGGTTACTATTGGCCCACTATATTTGATGAATGTTGCAAATTTGCCAAGTCTTCCTAGAAATGTCAAGAACATGCCACCGTGCCAAGAAGGCCACCGGCACCATTACATCCCACCATGCCAAGAAGGCCACCGGCACCATTACATCCCACCATCCCTAGTTGGCTATTCACCCAATGGGGTACGGATGTGTGGTGGGCCCTTTGCCTACATCATCATCGGGATGCAAATATATTTTGGCAGCCATAGACTATTTCTTTAGATGGGCGGAAACTGTGGCATTATGAGAAGTGACGGGGGAGCTGGTCACCAGATTCTTCTGTCAGAATATAATACTTCGGTTCAGGGTCCCCAACCGAATTATCTCTGACAACGGCAGCCACTTCAAAAAACAAAAGGTGTACAGGCTAGCCGACAAGTACAAAATTGATTGGAGGACATCATCCCCCTACAATCCTCAAGCAAATGGGCTCACAGAGACATTCAATAAGACCCTCTGCACCCTGCTAGCAAAAACCATCAGGTCCAACAAGAGAGATTGGGAAGAGAAAATGTACAAGGCACTATGGGCGTAACGTACATTCTAAAAAACTCAAACCGACTGCTCACCATTCACCCTGGTATACGGATCGGAGGCGGTGGTGCCAATAGAGCTGGAGGTACCCTCATTACAAGTCACTATTCAACACGGCTTGGCAAGTGGTGAACAAACAAACATAGATAGGAGACTAGAAGAGCTCGCAGAGCTCGAATGAAGGTGTCTCCGTGCGTAACAAAACATCCAATTGTATCAAGCTCGCATGGCCTGTGCTTTTGATAAGTTGGTCAAGGACTGAGAATTCATGATGGGTGACCTGGTCATGGTCAAAAGAAGAGAAGTGATGGCCGCAAACCCCAAAGGGATGTTGGTTGAAAACTGGGTAGGACCCTACATTGTCCTCCGAGTCTATGAAGGTGGTGCCAACGTCCTAGTAGACCACAAGGGAGCTGTTCAATTCTCCCCTCTCAATGGAAAACACATGAAGCTATACCACGCAGCCTTGCCGACGTTCAAAGAATGACCGAAATGTAACTTGGTCTAGTGACACTCCACCCTGGCCGAGCTCTCCAAAATACACATTCCTCTCAAATCAACCCCAGGCTATTGACCTGCATTGCTAATGCCCCACCAATAGACGCAAACCTTAAGGGTCCTAAGGACCCTACATAGTCCCGCTGGGCTTTCACTACATCCATTGTCGTGTTGAACCTTATGTCCACAATGGTGCATAAACCATTTCCTTTGCACTGGCGTTATCCCCGCACCTGCAAATAAACCCTTTTTGATGGGGACATCCCCACCCACTCCATCTTTTTTCGGGACTCCAGTTGCTCGCCATCGATGCATAATCCTTTTCGCCACTTAATTTCGAGTCATAGCATGTAATTTTAATTTTATTTGAGTCTCTTTATATGTAATTTTTCCTATTTTGAGTCACTTAGTCAGTTAATGGGTCATTAGAGTGGTTAGTGGAGTCAATAGGGCCGAACTAGTGGGCTAGGCCCATGGGCGCCCCCTTCAGGACTTGTCTAGTCATTTGTCTAAAAAGCCAGGGTTAGTTTGGTCATAAGGAATTATGTAAGCCTATAAATAGGCCCCCAATCCTCTCATATGTAACAACTTTGAATATTTGAATAGAAGGAAAACCCTTTTGAGAAATTTTCTTCCCCCTTTTCTGGAGTGAGACTCTCCACATATCTCTCTCTCTCTCTCTCTCTCGGGGTGCTCCACTTTCTCTCTACTCCCTCTCCCACCAACTTTCTCTCTCTCCTCCCCTCATTCAAGAGCCACCTCAACTTCCCATAATACCTCTTTACTCCACCCCAACCCCAAGGTATCTTCCACCACTCCCCACTCCACCCTCCAACCACCCACTACCCTTTCCCAAGCACCCCTCCATCTCCACAAGGCTGAAGCGGGCTCAAACCCTAGGCCTAAAATTTGAATCTCCCTCCCATTTGGTTGTGCCCTCCCATCTCTCCACCCTCTAACAACCTCTGGCCGCCCAACCCATCCCCCCATCCTAGCTCTTGGTCGCCCTCCACCTCCCTCTCCCATTGCTTTCCTAGTGCACCCATCTCCCTCCTCCTGCCCTCTCCAGCCAGCTCCAGCCCAGCTCACCCGCACCTTTGCTCCCTCAGCTCCCCAACAGACCTCCAAAAACTCCCCTCCCCTTCCCACAGCCATCAGCCACCCCCATCTCTCTGCTAAACCCTCACCACCCCATCAACCGTATCTCATTCAGCTTCATACCCAGTCCAGGGTCGCAGGCAGTAGAGTACCAGCAGCTTGCAGAGACAGCCACATCGTCACCGTAAGGCTTCAGGTGTCATACCATATACCGGAAGAAACCTCATCAAGTCAGCTTCGTAACGGACATGGTCCCGTTGACATCCAAGCTCGGAGCTGTTCGAAGGAGCAGATCTCGCCAGACTGTGCATCTAGTCCCTGGCTAGCGACCTGAAGCTGAGTGCAGATGCTCCCACGACCAGCTCGGCAAGGCTCTTGACGCGATCTTCAAGGGGAAGGAACTACGTCCAATTCTCTTTCACCACCTGAAAGGATGAGGACAATCGCCCACTCAAGCACCCGGTTCCAGCCATTCTTGTCGAAGTGCGCAGTGCAGTCTCTCTAGAAATAGGTTGGACCCCTTTCCACATCTCAGTTCACCCCGCTCTCCTCCGACCTCAGAAAGGGTCCCCGTTGGTTGCCGTGTGTCTCCAACTCGCTAACGGCCGCGGCGGCATCAATCTCATCTCCATCTGAGTTCGGTAGATTTCGTGGCAACTTCTGCAATAATCCTCTACAATTCTACACCAGACAGAGACAGTCAGGACCATCCCTGTTCTCAGAGCTACGGTGAACTTCACCAATCCCCGTTCGACTCCAAAATCTTACTGTGTCTTCCTGGACTTGTCCTGGTCATCTCAGTTCTGGTACCGCTTCCTTCGGCATCCGGATGAGCTCGTGGTCATCGCAACACCCACACCCTGTTATGCCATCCCTACAGACCCACACCCTGTCTTGCCATCCCTACAGAACTCTACCCGATTACGTCGGGTTTCCTTTGTTGTTCTTCTAATTCCCATCCCTCGCCTGGCTGGCTCAAAGTCCCTCCCTGCGTGGAGGTAGTGTTTGACTGTAAAAAATTATCCCCAACCCCTTGTCCAACCCTCCTATGCGAGGTGTAGTGGTGTAACATTTTAATTTTCAGGTCAAAGCTACATCGACGTGACGTGCGGGTGCGTACCCACGCCTCCCCGCTCGCCCTCGTCTGCGGCAAGGATCGGTGTATTCATGCCGATCAGGTGAGCTCCTTGCCACATCCCTCGCTGGTTTACTATTGCTTATTTAGTATTGCCTTTAGCTCTGTCGGACGGTGAGTGAGCACCCGATCCAAATTTCCCACCAATTGAGTGGCCACCGCGGAGTGAGGAGAGAGTTACCCCACAACCCGCGCCTTCGGCGTGCTGGCTGATAAGTGTCCATTTTTTATGATAATTCATCGCATGTACACCATTTTATGTGCATATAATTAGGCAATTATGCATGTTCTATCGTTAATCTCAACTTCACATGAAGATTTGACCTTTCACGTAAATTAATTGATTTGGCGATCTCATTTAATAAAATGGAGTTGAGAGTCATGAACATTAATTCTCCATCATATAATTATGAGCAATTGTGATTCATGTGCATATTATGGTAATTTTTATGGATTAAATCATAATTATGTGTGTGTAGGACACCGAAGGTAATTGCAAAAGAAGTCGGGGGCAAAACTGTCATCACCATTTTGACCAAGTCAAACACAGAAGCACATATTTTGGTTGGAGGGAAAAGAAATTTCAAAAGTTTAAAATTGAGGAGAAGAAGCACATATTTTGGTTGGAGGGAAAAGAAAATTCAAAGTTTGAAATAAACGGGAGAAATGGTGAGTCTTAGGAAACGGGGTGCTCACCTCCTTTTTGTTCGCCCCATACATCATATTCTACTTAAATCCCAGCCATCCATCTCCTTTTGATACAATCTTCACCCTCCATTGACCCAATTTTCCCTATAAATAGCCCATGACAAGGAGGAGAAAGATGTGCTTCCTTTGGCATTTTTTCTCTCCCTCTCCCTCTCACATCTTCATCTTAGGTCATCGATTTCGCCCCCTTCTGTTCATTTTCTCCTCTGGCTTTCTTCATAAAAGTTCTTTATTGTTAAAAGATCTTCAACTTCTTCTTCTTATTCTTTCTCTAGTTCTGCTTAGTTGTCAAGCTATCATCCAGTTTTCAAGGTTCAATCATCCATCTTTTACTGTTCATCCGAACTTGTATCCCACTGTTCTTTGCCTATTTTCTCCCCTTTTTAATTTCTTTACCCCTATGCTTTCTTCACAAAAGTGGTAGATCTTTATAAGTTCTTCAAATATCTCTTCTTTTGTTGCCTCTAATTCTCTATCATTTTCAAGTTATTTCAAGTTTTTCAAGGTCTTGTCCTGTATTTTTACTGCTCATCTAGGGCTCTACACTTTCTTCTTCTCTAGATTTCTTTCCCTTCTGCTCTTCGTTTCATCTTGAATCTTTTCATCAAACTTCTTTTTTTTTCAAATATCTAAATTTTTGTCTTCTTCATATTCCTCTAATTCTTTCCTGTTTTCATGTTATAATCTCTTTTTCAAGATGATGTCTTTCCATTTTAATATTCATCCGAGATGCTAGCCTCTATTCTTCCTCCGTTGTTAAGCCCTTCCCCTGTTCTTTGCTCTATGCGTTCTTCATAAAAGTTCTTCACCTTTTGTAAATTTAGATTTTCTTATTCTACCACTTCCTCCAATTCTTCTTCGTTTGTGAGTTATATTTATTTTTCCCATAATTTTATTTTTTACACAGTTACTATTCACCCGCGCAGATCACTTCTCTTCTTCCTCAGTTTTCACCACCCTATGGTCCTACTCTCTCTCTACACTCTTCATGAAACCTCTTCCTCATCCTTCAATCTTCAACTTTGGTTTCTTCCACTTCTTCTAATTCTTCAAAGATTTAAAGTTATTCTTCCTCTTAACTCGCCCTATTTTAGTTCAGTTTTTCCCTGTATTTTTCATATATCTATCTCTTCCCCCCTTCTATTTACATCTAAATCTCCCTAAGGCGGAGTTGCTCTCTCTCTGCCCTCTCACTACGGCGTTCTATACCAAAGCGGGGCGGCGATCAAAGGCTCGGTACGGCGTGGACGACGTCACTCTTCCAATTCCTCGACTCATTTCTTCCTTTGTTCTTTTAATTTCAAGTTGTACTTTTGATTTTTATAGTTGTAATTTTCATTTCCTTAGCAATAAAAATCCATGTTGTCATTCTATCTCTTACAAATTTCTCTTCTCAACTCCTCTCAATTTCTTTAGTTAAATTTATTTTGCATGCATGTTAATTTCCTATTTGTGTACAAACGCACTCCAAATCCATTCTTTCTCAAAAATAAGGATTTTTTCAATGGGATTTAAATGAAAATATTTTATCCTCGTGGGATCGACCCATTATTCACCAGTTTACTTATATTTTCAAATCTATTTGAGTGAGTGAGTACGGTTATATAAATTCTGAAATTATGTGTGGCACGGTATGTTTCAACGATATTTGTTGTAGCACATCAATTTTTGGCGTCGTTGCCGGGAAGGAAATTTTTTTTAGTAGTTGAAAATTCTTGTGTTTGACTTGTATATAGTTTTACTAATTTTTCTATTTTTATTTGGCAGGAAATATCAGAAAAAAAATCAGACAAAAACAACATAGAAAGTCAGACCTGAAATTCTTAGAAAATGAAGTGTCGATGAAAGCCTGAAACTGTAGCAGCAAATAGAAAATCAGAAAATCCAGAAAATTCAAGCGTCGCTAAAGGTCAGTAAACGTAGGAAAAGGTTCGGTTCTGTTTATTTCAGAAAAATTTTAAAAAAATATGAATATTTCTTGACAAATCTCTAAAAATCAGAAAAAAAATAAGAACACACAAAAATATCATTTTAGGTTTCATTTTGTAATAAATTTGCATGTCTGTGTTATTTTATTTTTTATAACTTCTTGCATTCATCTCTTATTCAAATATTCAAACAAAAATTATCTTTGAAAAAAAAATCAGAAAATATAAAGTAAATTTTTTTTCTTTTTTCATCATGATATCATGCTTTCATGACTGGTTACATCTCTTTCATGTATTGTTGCATTTAGATAATGTGAAAAAAGAAAAAAATGAAGTATGACTCCCTTTTACATCTCCTTAAAAAGAAAAAAATCAACAAAAAATTAAAAAAATAAAGGATGAGGGATCATGATTCAAGTAAGTATCTCAATCTTCCCTCTTGTGATTTATTTTATTTTCTGTATTTTGTTAGCTTTTATATTTAGAAAATCTTAAAAAATTTGTGTTGCCTAGGTAACTTCATTAATTCAAACAAAAAAAATGAACTCAAATAAAATCTCCATTCCAAGATTAGAAACCACACATCATGTTGTATGTCATGCATCATGTAGGTTGCATTAATTTTGTTCGATATTTATGTTTTAGAAAATAATCATGCATTTGCATATTAAACCCCTTGTGTGAACATGTTTGTTGCATCTCATTCTTCAAAACACTCTAAGGGTACTACCCCTAAATAAGATAATGTGGGGATTTCATCACCCTTCCTTACCCCATAAATCATATTTCCCTTGCATCTTTGCATGACCTAAGTCACAAATAAAATTCAGGAGACATTGGCCCTAGGTTCACACTGTGGTTCTTGTGCTATTTAGGTTTACCATCTTGTGGAAATCGATGCCTAAGGCACGACGGTCGAACGACAAATACCTTAAGCAAGCTAGTGGTTCTCTATTTAGATCCCTACCAAAGTAGGGGGAGTCTCCCACTACCCCACCCCTTACCTGGCCGGTGAAAATATTGAGGGTGAACTTAAGTTGTACTTTAGTTATTTTGTGAAACCTAATTTCTAGGTCTAGGTCATATCTAGGTCCTTAGATAATTTACATGTTAACTTGTTTGTGTATGTAAAAATAAAAAATAAAAAAAATAAAAATAAAAAAACCTCATCTTCTCTCTCTTTGCCTTAGTTAGTGTTATTTTCAAAAAAAATTGTGGGTCTTTAATCTTAATCATAAAAAAATAACTTAATCCAACATAAAAATAATAATAAAAAACAAACAAAACAAAATAAAAGAATAAAAAAAGAGATCAATAAAGGAAAATTAAAAAATAAAAATTAATAATAAAAATCTAAAAATTCTGAAAAAAAATTAAATTTTTTTTCTGGCATCTAACCTATTTTTCATGGCCATCAATCTTGGAGGAAAACTCACACCTATGTAAGAACATTTTTTTCCTTCTACTTATAAACCCTCAACCTATATTCAACTCCCTGACATTCTCGTGGATCATTATGCGATTGACCTTATTCTCATCCAGGTGCTGCCATCTTTTTATGAGAATCTCAATGAAAATCCTTATAGGCATCTAGATGATTTTCTAGAAGTTTGCTCCCTCGTCAAAATCTGAAACTTTAGTGATGATGCCTTAGGTTGATCTTATTTCCATTCTCATTGAAAGATCAAGCAAAATGTTGGTTAAGTAGTTTTGGAAAGACCATCAGGACTTGGGAAATTATGTAGTTAGAGTTTTTGAAAAAATATTACTCCATAGTCCGGACCAACATTATGAGAAGGGCGATTGTGAGATTTACTCAACTTCTAAGAGGGCAACTTCATGAATCTTGAGAGAGGCTGAAGGATTTGTTATGTCAATGTCCACACCATGGGTTGCCCAAATGACAAATTATATTTACATTTTATGCGGGGTTATCTGATTATGATAGACAAATGGTGGACACATGTTGCGGAGGGGCATTTATGAACAAAAGTGAAGATGAGGCTTATCATCTGTTTGACATTTTGAGTGAAAATTCGATGAATCATACCTCACTCTCATCTCTTCAACAATCTGTAGGCTCTTTCAAATAGGCTAAAACTTCAATCCAAACTTTCACGGAAACCTGTGAGTTTTGTGCCAGTCTCACTCACCATGTGAGTGAATGTCCTACTATAGCCCGACTCCCACCAGTCATCCAAGCTCAAGTCCAAAATGCTCTAGGATTCTCTCAGCTCGATTGTGAAATCTTTTCCGATAATTATAATCTTGGCTGGAGCAATCACTAAAATTTCCCTTGGATGGATCGACCAATCTAAGCTTATTTGTCTAAACTTTCACCTCAAGAAGACCACGAGCGGCCCATGTGTCATCAACTTCAGCCCAACTCATCTCACCCAAACATCCAAAGGAATATCGATACTAGGGGTGATTCACCGGGCCACTACTTTGAACCTCAAATCGTGTTCTCTCAGTCTACTTACCATGGCCCTCCTTCAATATTACACCAAACCCCTCAATACGTGAATGATGCTGATGCTGATCTTCTGCCTGTCATTTTGGCTCAAGATGTCACTACTGGGAATGAGGGGGGTTGCACAAGCAATACCATGCTGGAGGAAGGGATGGAAGTAGGGGGTGGATTCAAGGATAATGATCATCCTATTAATATCATCACCCCATTCTATGAATGTTTTGAGATTGAGAATACCACTATGAAGAATAGTGACCCAAACAACTCAATTGATGAAATGCATGAAGAGGGGGATTGTTGTGTGGTGAATAATCTTGTTGAGTTAATGAAGATGAATCTCAAATATCCTCCTCCTCTTGATATGTGTTATGAGGGGTCCTAATAAAGAAATTCATATTTTATCTTACCTATGATGAAAGGGCCGGGCGGGAAACATTTACATTTGATCTTCCTACCTCATTATTGAAAAGTTTGATTGATAATGTTCATTTGAGTGATGAGTGTGATGAAGGGTCCTTATTAGAAAATTTTAAATTTGATCTAACCCTTGAGCCCTATCCCATCATGTCTGAATCATTGGATGAATTAGTTCCAGGGCTCCCACTTCCTTCTCATTTGATTCCCTCGATAGTATAGTCTTTCAACAATGACATTCTAGGACCTGATGGGGATGTGCCAGCAATATTTACCTTTAATTTGACTTTCCATCAGGAAGACAAGTTGATTAGTGCCCTTACTGCTCATGAGGCTGTTACTGAGAGAAATGTGACTAATAATGACAAACTTATTCATCAGCCACCAGTGCCTGGCCAGGTTTTTTTTTTTTCAGTCAACACCGGCCCTCAGAATCATCAACTAGTCGAGTGCATGTCCCCCCAACAGGGGAACATGTTCTCACTCCCCCAGGATGATGCTGTGGCCTTCGATTTTATTAATTTTTCTGATAAAGGTACAAGCTCATTGGGGCATTCCCCTGACTATACAAGCTGCCAATGCAGAACAGGAAAGCCAAGATATCTATTTACAAAAACGAAAAGAAGGCAAGCCTCCTCTATCCATCCTATAGACTCCCCTCACCATTTTAGGGAGTTCACTTACATGAGTAAAAATGGAATTAGACTAACTAGAGCTTGCATAGGAAGCCAATGCATCAGCCAGCTGGTTACCTTCAGTGCCTGACCAGGTTACCTTTGGAGGAAGTAATCAGTAAAGGGTTGGTCAGGAGGGAAGATACAGGACAAGAGAGCCAATGAGAAGATGTTGTGCAAAGATTCCACCTCGATCTTGATAAGTTATTGGCCATTGATCATTTCATGATCCCCAAAGATGAAAACTGACTCACACATATGGTAAGAGTTAAAATCAATAATGTGCGAGACCCGCATATTTCTAGCCCAAATACATACATGCTTACTCTTATCTTCCAATGGCATAAGGGCTGGAATTTGAAGGAGGACAAGATCATTTGGTGGCTCATTCTAAATGCCACCCGTTGGTTAGTAAGCTACATTGCGTCTAGCTGAAGACGTTAAACTTAGCGCTTCTTGGGAGGCAATCGACAGTTTTTATGTTTTTCGTGTGTTAATAAATGGCTTCTTGCGAGGCAACCCAAGTTTATATTATGGTTTTGTTTTTATTTTACAGGTATGAATAAAGGATAAGTTGGGGGGAGAGAGAAGATTACTTGCACCTATGTCTCGCCTTTAACGGCCATGTACTGCCTTTTGGTCAGCACGGATGCCCGTCGAAGTTCACTTCCGTCAGGTTGTCCCATTCCTTCACAAATTTCATGTCTACATTATTCTATTCATCCATATTGTTCATGCCATTGCAGACAATGTCATTTAAGTTGGGGGGACAGAAATCATGTTGCACATGTTGCATTCATATACAATCGCATTTGTCCAAAAAAAAGAAGAACCCAACTGAGTTTTCAAGATTCATGCTTAAATTGAAAATGATTCTAGAATAGAAAAGATGAGGGAAAAAGATGATGGAACATTGATTTAATCTAGCCATGGAAAATTGATCTACGAATCTCTTTAAAGTTCATGTGCACTTTAGAAAAATAAAATCACTTTGCACGCTAATGAAATATGCAGGACATGCCTTCTATTTTAAGTATATTACCTGATATTCTGCACTTTTTTAAAAAAAGATCTTTTATAAGTTTTCTGCCAAGTTATCTATCAAATAAGTGCAATGGCACTATAAAAAAAGATAAAAAAATAAAAAAATATCATGAAAAATGCCCCTAGTCTTAGTAACCGGACATACTTCACCTAAGACGTGTTGAGGTTCACGTAACACGGAAAAGGGAACCTTGATCTGCGAAATCGGACCTGCTTCTCCTAAGGTAAGAGTCGAGATTCACGTTGAGCAGTGAAGGGTAGTGCAGCATCATATGTTATATAAAAGATCTCAAAGGGACAAAGCAATAAGGCAAACAAAAAGCTAATATACTTAATACTCTAATCTAAGAGCTACAGGGTTGAAAGGTATTTGCTTGAATAACAAATGAGGGATGTAATTGTTTAAACTATGGATTTGGTAGTTACACATGCACAAGTGTCATTGAGCTTTGATTTGAATTCTTTATCATATGCTACTAAGTTCTTACATACGGCTAGTGTGCATTAATGATTACAAATTTATAATCTTTGGTTAATTCTGCGAAGGGAGAGCTGGATATAAGAGTATGATTTTTACAAACTCTTATTAGTCCTAAATTTTAATTTATTTGCATTGCTAAGGGACTAGCAATGAGTAAGTTGGGGGTGTGATAAGTGTCCATTTTCTATGATAATCATCGCATGTACACCATTTTATGTGCATATAATTAGGCAATTATGCATGTTCTATCGTTAATCTCAACTTCGCATGAAGATTGGACCTTTCACATAAATTAATTAATTTGATGATCTCATTTTATAAAATAGAGTTGAGAGTCATGAATATTAATTCTCCATCGTATAATTATGAGCAATTGTGATTCATGTGCACATTATGGTAATTTTTATAGATTAAATCGTAATTATGTGTGAGTAGGACTCCGAAGGTAATTGTAAAAGAAGCCGGGGAAAAAATTATCATCACCATTTTGACTAAGTCAAATACAGAAGCACATATTTTGGTTGGAAGGAAAAGAAATTTTAAAAGTTTAAAATTGAATAGAAGAAGCACATATTTTGGTTGGAGGGAAAAGAAAATTCAAAGTTTAAAATAAAGGGGAGAAATGATGAGTCTTGGGAAAGGGGGTGTGATGTGAAACATAAACCCGGGGTGAATGATTTTCTTTTTTCTATCTCTCTTCTTTTTCTTTTCACATCTCATCGTCTATTTTCTCTTATTTTTACCAAATATATCTCATCACTTTTTTTTCCTTTTGTCTCATTTTCTTTTTCCAGAAAAAATCATTACCCCATTTTTTTAACCTTCTCTTTCACCCCCTTTCTTCTTCTTCTTCTTTTGTTAGAAGGACTTCACGAGATAATAGGAGAAATAGAGGGGCTACTAAAAGAGAAAGATAGAGAGAGGATGGAGGGGCTCTTTTTTTTTTTTTCTATTGTTTCTTAGAGGGTCTCATGCTAGAGAGATAGAGAGAGAGAGGTAAGAACGGAATGTGCGTGGGAATGATGGCAGGCTTTGGGAGGAAAGAGAGAGAGAACAGAGAGTATGAGAGAGCGAGGAGGAGGGACGGTAGGCGAGGATATGGCGTGGGTGGGTCATACGCCGTGCTCGGCGTAGGGGTTGCGGCCTGCTCATACGCGGGGCTGCCCTCCGCAGGGGTGGGGTGTCAGGCTCGCCATGCTCGGAAGGGAGAATGCCCGTGGATGTCGTTGTGCTCGGGGGGGAAGCTGCCCTTGGAGGAGATGGTGCAAAGCTCACTCACACGTGCTCAGGATGCCGACATGCTCAGTGCCGTGCTCGGGCGTTGGCTTATGCCCACTGTCGTGCTCTGCCTGGGGGTGCTCTGGCGTCAGCGAGCACTCCTTGGAGGATGGGTGGCAGCTCACCACGTACGGATAAGATAGCGGGGGGGGGGGGGGGGTTGGCTGTGTCGGAGGCGTGGTGAGGCCGGAAGCCACTGCGATTATCAGCGACGTGTTTGGCGGCAAGAGGACACCTGCATGGTCGGGAGGGGTACTGGGCTCGGGGGGGTGTTGGTATCTACTCGTCCTTAAGAGATGACCGGCGATAGAGGAGATGGCGGGATGTCGGAGGCTCGTGCATGATGCAGCGGCAGTTCTATGCAACCATTTCGCAGAGGAGGGCGACAGCGGGGTGGTGCATGCAGGCGAAGTCGACTAGGGCTGGGTGCGACGGTGGTGAGCGGGCGATCGGCAGCATGAGAGCGAACTGCTCACCTGAGTGCAGCTGGTACTGACAGAGGCGAGCTAGTTTGCACGGGCACTCCCGGCAGTGCAGGTGACGTGGAGGGGAATGAGGAGGTGGATGCCGCGGTGCCGGGTGAGGGGTGCGAGGGCTGTCCTGGCAGAGTGGGAGATGGTGTGGCGGCTCGGGAGTGGCAAGGAGTTCTGCTCGGGGGCTTGGGCACCGGGGTGTCAGTGCGGTGAGAGGGAAGGCCTACGCGTTAGGCTATGAGGGTGGCGAGTGGCTATCACGTGTCTGGGTGAGAGGCGAGGGGAGTCGCGGCTAGGTTGTCGCCGGTGGCGCGCAGGTGGAAGAGAGAGTGGTATGTAACAGGAGAGGGGCAGGGAGAGGGTCTGCCTGCTGATGAGTAAAGGAGTGGGCCAGCGGGAAGGAAGGTGCAGGTGAGCGTGTTAGAGAGAGAAAGAGAGTGGGAAGCGAGAGACGGAGGGAGAGAGGGTAAGGTAGATAGAAAGAGTGTTTCAGGGAGAGATGTGGAGGGCACTCAAAGTGAGGTTTCCTATTTTCAAATTCTTCCCTCCCTTGCAACGTGTTACAGACTCTTTTTATAGACTCCATTATGAGAATACCAACCGACAACCTATTAAAACCAGAACTGACACTTGACACCTACCCTTGACTTATAATACCTCTAGTGACAAAGACTAAAATACAAATAAATAAAGACCCTTACATGATGACGGTGAATATATATATATATATATATATATATATATATATTATTTCTATGACTGAGGACACAATTAAATATAGACTCGTTCATAAGGACTTTTAATAATGTTATGATTTAGCTTCTGGTATGGGCCTTGACGACGTGAGTCCCTTGGCATTGGGTTGGGCCTCCTCCTTGGGTTGTCGTATCCATCAAATCCCCCCTGGTTAGAAAAGATTCATCCTCGAATCTTGAAGTGGCGGAGCACGACCAAGTTAGTTGCCAGAGGCCATGCTGAGGATGGGGGGTGGCGGATTGTGCGCAGTAGGTCCAAGCATTGTACCCTATATGCCGTATAAAAATCCATCCATGTGTTGTCCTCATAGGAAAGTTCCAAAGGGCGGTCCCATGTGGTGGGTGCAGTAGGCAGGGTCACCAAATCTGACTTGTGATGGCGTCCCGCTGATGTTGCCATACTGTTGAAGTGGGGCGGGAATATAATTGTTGCAGGAAAGCTCAAGCTTGGCAGATTTATCTTGATGGCTGCGACCTCTTGCTCGATGACGACCTCGGCGAAATCGATGAGGGCTATCTCTTGCTCGTGGAGGAGCCTATCAGGCTCGGCTGGGATTACTTCTTGCTCATCATCAGCAAGGTTGGAGTGTTCTACATCAAGCTCCTCCTCCTCATATAATGCTTGCTTGACATTGGTTATAAGGCTCGGGTGTTCCATATCAAACTCCTCTTCGTACAGTCTTATCAAGCCAAGATCCATAGCGGTATGGAGGAAGTCCATACCCAAATTTTCCTCTGCTTTCTATTCAGGGTTTGGAGGTTCACTCTTGGAGTCTTTTTCCGCCTAGTGTTGAAGGCTTGGATGCTCAGCTTCCTTCCCTCGGAGAGATATTAGAATGTTATAAAAGGTAAAATCTTCTTGCAAGTGGGTAGGCTTCAAAGTGCAATTCTTCCTTTCAACATCTATGACGGCATTCCTTTCCTTGAGCAAGTAACTTCCTAAAATGATGCATGTGGCAGTCATTGTGCCTATTCTGCACCAAGCTCTGTCAAAATAGGTGGCCTTCTCAAACTTGTTATAAAACTCAACAAAAACTCAGTCACCCTCACATACAATTTCCCCAGTCCTGGAGAGGGATGCAACGATGTCCAATGAAACCCAATTGTCAAGTTCCATATCAATAAGATCAACCTCCACTGTTTCTCTATTTGGTAAGAGCGTACAAAATGTGATGGGAAGAGGAGCCATGTTACTGATTAAAAGAACGATATGTGGGACGCCTGGCCAAGGACCTGACTTGTGAGAACAAGTGGGTAACTTGCTCTGATACCACTTGATGTGAAACGTAAACCCGGGTGTATGATTTTCTTTTTTCTCTCTCTCTTCTTTTTCTTTTCACATCTCATCGTCTATTTTCTCTTTTTTTTACCAAATATATCTCATCATTTTTTAATCTTTTGTCTCATTTTCTTTTTCCATAAAAAATCATCACCCCATTTTTTTAACCTTCTCTTTCACCCCCTTTCTTCTTCTTCTTTTTTTTTGTTAGAAGGACTTCACGAGATAATAGGAGAGGTAGAGAGGGGTTACTAAAAGAGATAGATAGAGAGAGGATGGAGGTGCTCTTTTCTTTTTTATTATTTGTTTCTTAGAGGGTCTCATGTTAGAGAGAGAGAGAGAGAGGTAAGAACGGAATGTGTGTGGGAACGATGGCAGGCTTTGGGAGAAAAGAGATAGAGAACATAGAGTGTGAGAGAGCGAGGAGGAGGAACGGTCGGCGAGGCTATGGCGTGGGTGGGTCACACGTCGTGCTCGGCACAGGGGTTGTGGCCTGCTCGGCTGCGGGGCTGCCCTCGCAGGGGTGGGGTTTCAGGCTCGCCATGCTCGGAAGGGAGAATGCCCGTGGATGCCGTTGTGCTTGGGGGGAAAGCCGCCCTTGGAGGAGAGGGTGCAGAGCTCACTCACACGTGCTTAGGATGCTAACGTGCTCGGTGCCGTGCTCGGGCATTGGCTTAAGCCCACCGTCGTGCTCTGTCTGGGGGTGCTCGGGCGTCAGCGAGCACTCCTTGGAGGATGGGTGGCAGCTCACCACGTACGGACAAGATAGCGGTGTAGACACGCCATTCTTGACGCCTCCTGAGAAAGTCTCATATTACTATATAACGCCACGCAACGGCTTACGCATTTTGAATCACTCGAGTGCTTCCTTTTCTCGGGTCTTCTTCTGCCTTTTTCGGCATCCGGAATCGTCTCGTCACGGCATCCGGACGGCATCAACACCAGTCAGACGTATCAAGAGGTTTCGGAACCAAGATGTTGACTGCCGGGCGGCCGCTGAGTAGGACCCAGGTGGGTCTTAATGGGGGCGTCCAGGCCCATGGACGCCCCCATATTTTTGATTTTATTTATTTCTTTTCTCAGGGCCTTAAACTAACTAAAAAATATATATATTAATGGAGGCGTCCAGGCCTCTGGACGCCTCCATAAAAACAATAATAAAAAATGTTTGTAAAAAAGCCAGTTGGCATAAAAACATAAAAAAATAATAAATAAAAAATATATATTTGGAGGCGTCCAGGCCCCTGGACGCCTCCATAAAAATAATTATAAAAAATCAAAATGCCAGCCTTGGCACAAAAGACAAATAAAAAATAATAAAATAATATATTTATGGAGGCGTCCAGGCCTCTGGACGCCTCCATCAAAACCCTCACGGGCGCCGGCCACCGAACGACGGTTTGTCGTGTGTGAAAAAATCCAAAATATGGAGACGTCCAGCCAGCTGGACGCGCCCATTTCTGAATCACGAGGCGCCGCTCACAAAACCACGCGTTGTGCCAAACCGCGTGCGGCCGTCGTCGGCTTTCGGTGGACCTGCTTGAGGCGTCCGGGACCCTGGACGCCTCCACAAAAGTATTCCAAAAAAATCAATAAAAATAGAATAAAATATTATTTCGGCCCTGATGGAGGTGTCCAGGGTCCTGGACGCCTCCACCCTCCGGAGCTCTATAAATAGAGCCCCACCCCCTCAGTTCTGGGAGAGCTTCGAAGTGATCCGATAGGCTGCCGGAGCCCAGAGGCTACGGAGTCATTTTCTAACCCGTGGGTTCTTTTGTAGGTGGAGGTTCTGCCGGCTTCTCGGGTGCTCACGCTCGCGAGAGGAAGGTCGTCTTCATCCACCGCGCTTCCACGTCGTCCCCACGCTGCCGGAGCTCCGCCGGATTTCACCCTCGGCTCATCCAATAAGCCTTTTCTTCCCCTTTTTTCTTCGTAGTTCTTTTGCATTCATCATCTCGCATCCTCTATCCCCCTTCATAAGGGCGCCTCTTCTTTTATACTTCTTGCATCCATCATCTCATTTTCCTCCTACTCGAGTCCGAGAGGGGTTTAAAAGATAACACCAACCAGGTGTGTGTCTTGCCATCATTTCGTTATTTTTATCGCAAGGATTTGAATACTACACCTCCATCTTTCTAATCCACTTGTCATTTGTTTGTCGTTGTTTTGCAAGGGTAGCCGAGGAAAGCCCTCTCCGTCGGCCGGCCGGAGGGAGAGGAAGAAGCAACCCGCCATCTCCCGCTCTTGAGGTAGGCGCGATCACTTTCTTATTTTGGGGTCTTTCGGCCCCTGGCGATCACATCTTATTTTCGAGGCCGCGGCGAGTCACTTCCCCAATGGCCGTTTAAATTTCCGTTCTTATATTCTCTTTATACTCTGTTATATTCTGCTCATATTCTCGAGGCCGCGGCGAGTCACTTCCCCAATGGCCGTTTAAATTCCCATTTTTATATGTTATATTCTTATCTATTCGTGTTCTCGAGGCCGCGGCGAGTCACTTCCCCAATGGCCGTTTAAATTCACGTTCTTATACGTTATATTCTTATCTGTTTGTGTTCTCGAGGCCGCGGCGAGTCACTTCCCCAATGGCCGTTTAAATTCCCGCTCTTTGTATTCTCTCTATATTCTGTCATCTTATTATCTGCTCATATTCTCGAGGCCGCGGCGAGTCACTTCCCCAATGGCCGTTTCAATTCTTGTTATTTAATTTTTGCACCATTCCCGTCCCCCCGAGGCCGCGGCGAGTCACTTCCCGCTATGGCCGTTTAAACCCCATATTTTGCTATATCACACTTGTCCCGCTCGCCCCGCCGGAGCAATCTCCCGTGGTGGCCCCTTCTCTCTCTTCTCTTATTTCTGTGTTGCAGCAAACAAACACCAAAAGAAAGAAAAGAGGAGCCCGCGCGCGCTCCGCGTCCTCTCCGCTCTTCCCCGAACCGCGTGACGTCGCTCACAGATTGGCGATCACGGTGGGACCTCTACTGCTTCCTTTCGGCTACCCTTGCAAGTTCGGCACCACCCGTGCCTCTCCACCTTCGCGCCCGCGCGCGCCCCCGTTGTGCTCACGGCAGCACCGTCAGTTTTGATTGGTTCTTTGTTTATTATATGTCTGTTATTTCTGTTGTTTTCCCACTCCATATATCTGTCAGCATTCCATTGCATACATCCATTCCTCTTTTCTATCCTTTTTTTCATTTTTTGAGGATCACCCTTTCCCGGTGAAGGAAGGACTCTCCGTTTGGGAATTCCTCTCAACGGACTAGAATCTCCTACACTGGGACCTCCGTAAGTCCCCGACATCGAAGAATCTCCTCTTCGTTCACTGGGCTGGTTGTACCATTGAAGTTCCCCGGAGTTAGTCATTTCATTCGTGGTGAGACGAGAGACCCTAGCTGACACGGCGGTGAAACAAAAACAAACTAGGGTCCCCATTTTGTGTGAACTTCGGATCTCGCTAAAAATACAAAAAAAAATCATCAAAATCAAAACACAAAAAAGGGCGTAAAGGCATCCACTTGTTTGATAATCTCTGCTACCTACTTGCTAGTGTATGTTTTTGCGTTCTGGGAAAACTGTGAGCATGTCTCACGAGTCTTTTGAGGAGAACCACCCTAGCCGTGGTTTGTCAGCCGACCCGCGAGTCTATGCTATGGACTCGGGTCCTTCTCATGACCCCTCGCATGAGGTGCAGGTTATTGCCGGGGACACGTCCCCGCCACAGGATATCACTTCCTTACTGGGCGTCCTCGCCAACACGGAGCTTACCTCTGAACAGCTCCGGGCCTTCCAGGCCATTCTAAAAGGGAAATCTGTTTCCCCCACGCCCCAGGAGTCAACTCCGGCCATCGCACCTCTCCAAGAGTCCGTGCAGGCCATTCCATCTCCCTCATTGGCGCAAGCCATCCAGTCTCCCTCGCTTCAAGGACAAGCGAGCCAACAACCACCCTCATTCCAGTTCCCATCACAATCTCAAACTCCCGTTGTTCCCCAGACACCGCTTCAGCCGGGGCCAACTGTCGGCGGTCCGACAGCTCCCTCTCATTCTGGGTTCCCCCCTCAAGTCTCCGGGAGACAGTTTCTCCCCCAGTGGCAAGTGCCACCTTCACCCCCAGAGGAGCTCGCCCAATCGCTCCTCAATAGGTTCAACCGCATGGACGAGCAGTTTCAAAATCTAAGAAGGATGGTGGACGTGAAAGCCACCCCGGAGGTTGCTTTGCCAATCCTTCCCGTCATTCATCTTCCTCCCTCCGAAATGCCCACGTACCGCAGATACAATGGTACCGGCAACCCCTTCATTCATCTCAAGGATTTCATGTATGAGTCCTCTTACTGGCAAAACGATCAGAGGTCCCTGGCATACCTCTTTCGGAGATCATTGGATGGTCCCGCGCTTGAGTGGTTCTATTCTCTGGAGCCCCGCGAGGCCGAGAATTTTGAAATAGTCCAGAGAAGGTTCTTGCAGAAATATAGGGATAGGGTCGGTCCCTCACTCTCCATTACCGACCTAGTGGCCGAAAAGATGAAACCCGACGAGGATTTTGTCCGATATGCTGATAGATGGAGGTCTCTGGCGGAAAGAATAAGGGATACCCTCTCCGAGCCCGAACAAGTGAAGATGATTGTGTCTAATGCAACCCCACAGTTCAGACATGTCCTGGCCATGAATAAACTTACTACAATGGAGGAACTCTATGAAAGGGCCCGATACATCCAAACCCAGCTAAAAGACTCCCCCATCATGAACATGTTTGAGTCGCCGAAGCCCAAAGTGGTTAGAAAGACAGGCGCTGGTGTCCCGGGCGGAGCCACAGAAGGGGTCGTGACAAATGAGCAAGTCAGTGCGGTCAACAATGCCAACTATGCAGTCAACCCAAGGCCTCCACAAATGCCCCGACTTCCCCTTCAACCAGGTCCTTTCCCTCTTCGTCCTCCACCCCAAAATAATCCACCCCAGGATAATATGCCTCCATTACGCCAACCCCAGCAACAACAACCACAACCTCAGCAACAACAACCACCGCTTCAGTACAACCAAGTTCCACCCCCGGGGAACTATGGTCCCCAACAGCAACAAAGGAGGCCGCTCGGTCCCAAGAGAGCCTACTATCCACCATTGCCGGAAACCTTAGCAGACATTTTTAATGCCCTCATGGCATCAAACCAACTCGCCCTACCCAGAGAAAGGCCCGCGTGGCCCCCCAATGTTGATACCTCCAAATACTGCGTCTACCACAGGCAGCCGGGACACACAGTAGATTACTGCTTCCATTTCAAAGATTACATCCATGATATGAATGATGAACATCAAATAGATTGGGATGAGATGAGACGGTACGTCGCGGCTCTCAAGGCTAGGAGACCTCCTCAGAGGCCACAGCAGCAGTTACAACAGCAACAGCAGCAACCACAACAACAACAGCAGGCTCAGCAGGCCCCACAACAACAGCCCGACATGGGCATAATCCAGAATCCATTACCGGAGCACCAACAGCCCAATCATCAGGTTAACCCCATCTCCTCCTTCCCGGAAGTCGGGAGAGAGCAGGTGTGGCACCAGGAAAGTACCTCCATTCTTTCTACCTCCAACCTATCGTCATGCAACCCCCTCACCTTGCCCGGGTAGCACCTCTCTCTCATCAACCCGCGTCAGTATCACCATCACCATTTCCACTACCATTACGCCCTCTCATCCGCACCCCGACCTCCTATCAACCGACACTCTCCACTACGCCTTCACACCCTCTCACCTTCTCTCACTCCCCCACTTTACCATCCACCTCTACCACATTTACCCCTACGCCTTCTAAACCCCTTATCATCCGTCAACCATACATAACCCCGTCTTTCTCCACCACATCACCACTAATGCCTTCAAAACCACTCATCACCCACCATCCACCTCAAAACCATTACCCGTTTCAAACCTTACCCACTTCCACTTTGCCTCCGCCTCCACCTTCCAGACCCCTTATCCTTCATAATCCGCGCGATATCCCCTCTACCTCCACCATGCCTCCACCTAACAAACCCCTCATCAGAATCCCTGCTCCCGTCATCACCCCTGCTTCATCAACCATTCCTCCACTACTACCCCTCAAACCCCTGTTAAAACCCACTGCTACCCCCACAGAGGTACAAAAGCCGCAGGCAATGGTGCTCCGGAGTGGAAGGATTTTCCACAGGGTTTTCCCCCACAACAGTCAGAATCCTGAGCTATCTCAGCCAGAGAAGGATGATGGAGAACAACCAGAAAGAGCTATCCCTGGAACACAGTATGATCTATTGAAACACCTGGATAAGACACCTGCTCGGATCTCCATCCTGGAGCTACTTCAAAGATCCACATCCCACCAGGCAGCCTTAATGGAGTACCTTCAAAGGGTCATGGTGAACGAGGACCTCCCTGTAGAAAAGATTTCGACCGTCCTGACCCCAACAGACACACAACCGGCCATCATGTTCCACAACTACGAGCTCGCTCCCAAGGAAGCTCGGAAATATGCATTGTGCATTTCAATAAAAATTAATGGGGTATCCATAAACCCGTGTCTTGTGGACACGGGTGCGTCCATAAATGTGATCTCCATGTGCACTCTTCAGTTGTGTGGGATCGACGAGGAACAAATAAGACCTTCCTCGATCACGGTCACGGCCTATGACAATAGCAAAAGGCCGCCGCAGGGGATGATTATCCTGAAGGCAGAACTAGGCCCCATGTCAATTCCCACGGAATTCCATGTCCTCGACATGGACCCCACATTTAAGGCTATACTGGGTCGCCCTTACATCGAAGCCATGGACGCTGTGCCTTCCACCAACCATCAGTGCCTGAAGTTTCCTTACAATGGGAGAATTATTAAAGTGGTCAGTACACCTGTCCTTCACGCAGTGGATGCTATCAACACCTCTCTGCCTTCTGTTTGGCCGTCTCATCGGCCCATATTATCACTGCTGGACGTGCGTGATCCATCTCACATTCCACTAGCACCAAAGGAGCCGGTCAGGGCAACCGCAACATCATGTCTCCCTTTTCACTCCAAAGGTTGGGAGATTATGAGGAACATCGGCTATCAACAGGGAAAAGGTCTGGGCGCACAGTTACAGGGTATGCTCAAGCCGCCAAAAGAAATTAGGCCGAACCGTAGGTTTGGCCTAGGCTTCAAAGGACCGTTCAAGGCGGATTGGGAGCCCCTCACATGGACTCTATCAAACCACTTCAGCAGAGGACCCGTTGTTCAGATGGGAGATTACCCACGGGAAGCATATGGGGGATCACATGCTGTATATTTGGCTGAAAAATGTCCGAGGATCACCAAAAGAGGCAAGATCAAAGATCCGGAATGCGAATGGGACAAATGGTTCGACATACGGGACATTTCCGTTGCACTAGAAAGGATGTTCTCGTCTCCGCAGCTTGAAGGACCACCATTGATCTCCGAAATACCAGAGAATATTACCACTCTTGCCAAGGTTCCAAACTATCCTCGTCCTCGCCAGAAGGACCCTGTCATCGACGGATCTTCATCCGTCCTCAGCATTGCCGTTGACGGCTCATTAGCCGCCATCTTCTCCATCCACTCGTCTCAGCCTTTGCTGATATCTTCTTCCTGGGCCAGACAATTGTCTGATGATCTTCCCAGGTCCCCTTCTTTGCTTACATACCTACGCGGGCTTTTCAACCCGCGCCAGGTCTTCAACCATGATCTGCTCTATGAGCCTCACAATCCTCTAGCCATAACCACTTTCCTCTCTCCTCCAATCTCTTCCCACTGCTTTGTCATTAAAAATGAAAACGAAAAAAAAACGTCAATTTTCAAACTCCCCAACAACACATCTTCGTTGAGGAAACCTCCTACATCTCCCACGGGTGCGTACCGCCTTGCGGACCACCCGTCCAAGGTCCGATGAGCGACCTTTTCTACCCCTCCTCTGAGGGGTCTTCTCCTGTACATTCTACACCGTCCTCTTCATCTTCATCTTCTTCTGTAAATATTGTCAGTCAATCTAGGAATGATAGGCCGAGGGTAGTACCTAGGAAGAAATCCAAGGGTAGGCAGATCCCTCGTCGATTCCTTCTGGATTTGGCCGCCAGGTGTCAGGCCCTTCTTGCCATCCCCCAGTTGTTAGAAAATCCCATCCAGCTACCCGAAATAGAATGCGAGGGCGACTGTGCACCTGATGAAGGGTATGGAGTCTACGAGATCACGGATGAAGAATGCCCCACTGAAGATGAGGGTGAAGAATATGAGGATGCGGCGGGCGCATACGCTAGTGGAATGAGGAGATTCGACGAGCCGTCAACCGCCGTAGAAGAATCCACCAAAGAAGTCAACTTGGGAACTGAGGAAGACCCTAGGATCATCCTCATAAGTGACAACCTACCACCCTCTGAAGAAGAGGCATTAATTGAGGTCTCAAGGAATATAAGGACACGTTTGCATGGAGCTACGAGGATATGCCGGGTCTGGATTCAACCTTGGTCGAACACCGTTTAACCCTAAAACCAGGGTCCATCTCGGTAAAACAAAGGTTAAGGCGTTTCCACCCTCAGATGGCTTTGAAAATGAAAGAAGAGGTCGATAAGCTCCACAAAGCCAGGTTCATTAGAGTCGTCCTTTATCCTCAATGGGTGGCGAACATTGTCCCGGTCATGAAGAAAGATGGGAAAGTCAGGATTTGCATCGACTTCCGGGACCTTAACCGCGCGTGTCCAAAGGATGATTTTCCCTTGCCTCACATTGATGTGCTGATTGATAACACGGCAGGCTACGAAACCCTCTCTTTCATGGATGGATTTTCAGGATACAATCAAATTCGTTTGGTAGAAGAGGATCAGGAAAAGACGTCATTCACTACCCCTTGGGGAACATATTGTTACGTGGTCATGCCGTTTGGGTTAAAGAATGCTGGAGCTACTTACCAAAGAGCGATGATGGCCATATTTCATGACATGATGCACATATATCTGGAAGTGTATGTGGATGACTTATTGGTGAAATCAAGGACCAGGATGGAACATCCAGAAGTTTTGGCTAAGGTCTTGCAAAGGTCAAGAGAGTTCCAACTGAAAATGAACCCGAAGAAGTGTGTGTTTGGTGTGTCGTCAGGTAAGTTGCTGGGGTTCATTGTGAGTAAAAGAGGGATCGAGATAGATCCCGACAAAGCTAAGGCCATCAGGGATATGCCGCCTCCCAAGAATTTGAGGGAAGTCCGAGGTTTAATCGGGAGGTTGCAGTTTATTCGTCGGTTTGTGTCTCAACATTCACAAAGGTGTAGACCTCTCTACGAGTTGACCAAGCCAGGAGTAGAATTCCACTGGAATTCTAAATGTCAGAAAGCTTTTGAAGGGTTGAAGGAATATCTGGCTAGTCCACCCGTTCTCATTCCACCCAAACCAGAAAAACCTCTGATCCTTTACGTCTCAGTCTTGGATGACTCCGTGGGAGCCGTCCTCGCACAAGCTGATGAAGAAGGCAAGGAACGGGCAACCTATTACTTGTCCAAACTTCTCAATCCCTGTGAGCAGAAGTACACCGTCATGGAGAAAACCTGTGCTGCCCTCGTTTGGGTAGTGCAGAAATTGAAGCACTACTTCTTGGCTCATGAAGTCCACTTGATTGCTCGATGAATCCTATCAAATTCCTTCTGGAGAAAGCCGTCCTTACGGATAGGCTAGCACGCTGGCAAAGTTTTCTCTCTCAGTTCGACATCACCTACATCCAGCAAAAGGCGATTAAAGGCTATGCCATAGCCGAGCATCTCGCTCACCATCCTCTTCCCAAGTTCGATCCCGTCCAATCAGAGTTTCCAGATGAGGAACTAATGTCCTTCAACCAATCAGATGAGCCAATGTGGACACTATATTTTGATGGAGCTCTGAATTCTCAAGGGAGAGGAATCGGCATCGCCCTCCTGTCGCCTGAAGGCCTCACATTCCCATTGGCATACCAGCTCAAATTTCCAGTCACCAACAATATAGCCGAATATGAAGCTCTTCTAGCTGGCCTAGAACTCGCTCATTCTTTTCGTATCACTGAGTTGCGAGTCGTAGGTGATAGTCAACTCATCCTTCGCCAGGTGCTCACTAAATATCGCACTCGCGATCCCAAACTCAAGCCATACCAAGAACTCACTGCTGCCTTTGCCAAACTGTTCGCCAAACTGATCTTTGTTCATGTCCCTCGTCATCAGAATATTCTCGCCGATGCCCTCGCCTCGTTGGCATCATCCATAAGGTTCCCTCTAGGAAGATGGTTTAAGTCCATTTCCATCTACAAACTTCACGCCCCTGCAATCGATGATGCTTCCTACGTAAATATCAAAGACAGGATAGCAAGGAAGATCCTGCAGGAAGATATCCTTGAAAAGAGGGAAATCATGTTGGCAGAGGCCGAAGAAGAACCGGCTGATCGAGAGAAACCATGGTTCTATGAAATCGTCAAATACTGCCAAGATCAGTCTTATCCTGAAGGAGCCACCACAGAGGACAAGAAAGCCATAAGAAGGGTGGCTCAGAAATATACATTAATTGGAGGTCTACTCTATAGGAGGAGCCTTACTGGTATTCTGTTAAGATGTCTTGGTGACGATGAGGTTTGGAAATGTGTAGAGGAGACGCACTCGGGTGTGTGCGGTGGCCACGTGAATAGTCAGATGCTCGCCAAGAAGATCATTCGGCAAGGCTTTTACTGGCCCACTATGGAAGAGATTGTGCTGTCTATGTCCGTAGGTGTGTCAAGTGTCAACTTCACGCCGATAAAATCCATTCACCATCTTCCTCACTTCATCCAATATCCTCCCCATGGCCTTTCTCCATGTGGGCATTCGACATCATTGGTCCCCTAGGTGATCCCAATTCCCTCACCAAGCAGAAATCTTTCATCCTTACTGCGACGGAATACTTCACCAAATGGGCCGAAGCCGAAGCTTACGCGGAAATCAAGGCGTCAACAGTCTGCAAGTTCATCATGAAGAACATTCTCGCCAGATTCGGCATCCCAAGCACGATCGTCACCGACAATGGGCCACAATTCATTTCTCAGGACCTACAGGACCTCTGCAAAAGGTACGCAATTGCATTGCATCATTCATCGCCATATTACCCACAAGGTAACGGCCAAGCGGAGGCCACCAATAAAACATTGCTCAAAATCATCAAAAAAACCTGCGAGTCTAGTAAGTTTTCAGACTGGCCAGAAAAGCTTATCGAAGCTCTATGGGCCTATCGCACTTCAATCCGTACCCCCACCGGGCAGACTCCATTTGCCCTCACTTATGGTATGGAAGCGGTAGTCCCGTACGAGACTCTGATCCCTTCTCTCAGGGTACAATTGGACGAGGAATTTCCCCTCGACGATCGTCGTAATTCACTCCTCGCCCAGTTGGAACTCTTGGATGAGAAGCGACTGGCCGCTGCCGAACACGCGCGTGTGTATCAAAATAGACTCGCTCGCTTTTACCAAAAGAAAGTCGTTGAGAGAAAATTCAAAGTCGGTGAGATGGTCGTAAAAAGAATTTTTGTCAAACCTGGAGGGCCGCGTTCTAAGCTCCAACCCAATTGGGAAGGACCATTTGTAATTCAAGCCGTGTACCCTGGCAACGCCTACAAGCTAGTCAACGCCGAAGGGACCGAGTTATCCCACCCTTGGAATGGGCTTTATCTTAAGAAATACTACCCTTAGCACAAAACAAAAAAAAAATGATGAAAAGATAAAAAACATCAAAAACAAAGAAATATTGAAAACTACTAAAAATATGGAAAATTCAAGATGCCGATGCTTGGCAGTCACCATGTAGTTAAGTCCCTGCATCTAACCTTCATGTTAGGATAGGGCCCATTAAGGCTTGGTAGGCACCAGGTCTTGGTTTGCCAGAACCGTGGAGATCCCTGTCCGGCCATGTCGGCCTATGCTCGCTCGAAGGAAGCCAACATGTGCTCACTTATGTATTTTATTCAAAAAAAGTTGGTAGCATCACCTACGGTAGGGCCACACCTAGAAGATCTCCGGAAGCTGTAATCTTTATTCTTTTCTCTTCGACCAAATGAGACAGTCGGCGCCCTTAAAACGCTGAGCATGAGAAACCGAAACTCAAACCCCAAGGGCAAGAGTAGGATCCATTTCCTCGAGCATCGATCAGTGCACGAGAAGAGGGCAGTGTCCCCGCAGGCATACAAAAAGGGAGCCCACAAACGTCAAACGACTATATCTCCCTCACAAAAAGAAATACAAAGTCAAAATCAAGAGAAAAGCCTGGTCGTGACCGTGCCTGTTGCGATAAACGGAACCCCTCAAAGCAAAAGTCTGAATCCACAAAAGGGGCCGTGGAATGTAAATGCTCGAGATTTGGTCCGAAGTTGTCCGAAAGGAAAGAGTTAATGGGCCCTTATTCGCTCGCCGGGTTAACGGCTTTGCCGGTCCTCTCAGGAGGTTTATCCCCTACGCTCTTCCTTCTCCCTCTAAAGATGAAGGTTCGATGGAATTTCTGAAAGGTGAAAACTGCCCAGGGTCTGCGACCTTATTTTAATATACACATTTGGTTGCCCACTTTGAAAAGCAAAAGCTATCGCTGCGAAGGAGTCTCCGTGTTTCTGGCTGGTCAAGACCCCTGTTTACCACCTTGATGTCTTCTTGTTTAACCTCGGGCTTAGGCCAATGCAAGCGCGTCACCTATGGGTGCGACGGCGTCTGATTCCGGGTCAGCGTCGCGCGGTTGGTCGTTAGGGTTCCAGGGTGTTCCATCTTATACCATCTAGAGTTGTGAGGAAACAGACCCGGGTCGGGCAAATCATTTACCTCAAACACCTTTTGGGTGAATCCCTGTGGTCGGAAGCGACTGGGAGCCTAAGCATGGCATGACGGTATTGTCATCAGGGTAAGTCTTAGCCGGCGGGATCATCATTCGAGGGGTCTAGAGGCCCAAATCAACCTAGATATGCACTTAGGATACCTGGGAGGTTAGTAAGAAACCCCTGTTCTCACGAAGGTCAGGTGCCATTTGGGTGCTTGCCGGGCGTTAGCAATAAAAAAAAATCGAAATGATAAAAGCAAAAAAAATGGAAAAGAGAAAATGCACATATTTGCAAACAAAAAAAATCTTTTTATGATAAAACAAAAAATATCAAATATAAAAAAGAAAACAAATCAATTTTGCATGATTACATTTGCGTGCAGCATCTCACTTTTAATACCGCTTGCATTCGTGTGCTTGCCTGTCGCATTTATCATCACCGCATCTTTCCCTTGCCTTCGTTAAATAAAGGCTTGGCCCCTTGACCAGTTATCAAGGACAGTCACAGTGACCATTTGCTTATTGAGCAAGGGGCCAAGTCAGAACAGAAATTCTGATTTGTTTATTTCAGTGATGTGTGCAGGGATTCAGGCAACAGAAGTAAAGGTGAAAACCAAACAAACCGAACCTTGTATTTTATTCCAAAAACAAAAAAATTACATCAAGTTCCGCCCTCTCTCTCTGCATTACTCGTCCCACTACTCTCCGGACAAAACACTCTCAAAGGTGCTACCCAACTACGAAAAGCGGTACTCCTACCGCTCTGTACTCCTCTTCCTATTCCCGCATCCCGGCGTTGATCTACGGAAGCAGTAGAGAAGCTACCAACACGAAAGCCACGCTCTCGTGCTCTTCGGTAGCGCTCCTCACCATCTCTCAGCCACTGTTCAGCAAGGCCAAGGCTGATTCGGAGTTCGAATAGTTGGGCCTCCATGGCCCTTCGTTCCTCCCTTTCAGTCAATCTGTTGGCTCTTTCTCTCTCCGCGTCTCTTTCTCTCTCTGCACGTTCTCTCTCACGGTCTTCCCTCTCCAACTGGAGAGTGATCCTCAGTTCCACGGCATCCCTAGAGGAGTCGTCATCAGGATGACGCCGCAGTTCCCTCTCCAGTTCTGCTATCCTAGCCTCCTTCTGCGCAGCTTGGGCAAGCGCTCCTTCCGTCTCCTTTTCCTGCCAAATGTACCATCTCAGATACGCGATAAGGCGTAAACTAAGAGAACCCAACACTGAAACTTTTACCTGTATACAGAGCATCCCTTCTGCCTCTGCGGCACACTGCGTGGCATGAGCAAGTTGCTCATGAAGCGAGTCAAGTTCTGAGGTGGGAATCCACAAGCTGGAAGAGGCACCACCCACTCCCATCGCTGGGGAAGCCGCGCCAATCTGGGCATGCTACGACCGCGTGAATTAGCAGCCAACATCTGGAATCTGGGGTTTTAATTAGGAACGTACTGTACACCTACCAAGGCGCTCGTAGCTCCGCGGGCATCGCCCAACTGTTGTTCCATCTCTGCCAAGCGAGTTCGTAAATTCGCTATCATGGCATCCCGGACATCCTGCAGCCTTACAAGTCAGCATTTTCACCAGAAAACCAAAAAAGGAGAAAGAAGAAAAGAGAAAAAGGGGAAACCTACCTCCACAAGTCCCCGGGGTTGGAGCCGCTCTGCGTACTTTATCCTATATAGACGCAAGTAGTCTTCGCTATCCCGCGCCTGCGATTCTACAATCATGCCACCCCGTTGCCAATCTTCGTACTGTTCGGGGAATCGCACGCGCCAGTCAATACAGGTCGCCGGTCCCCGCGTCTTTCTCCCGACACGAGGTGGCGCAGCCGTATCCACCCATTCTTGAGCCAGTCCTAAAGTCCTCATAACCAATCGTAGCCGAAGTGGCTCGATTTCATTCAGGCAGTGCATCCACAGTTCCCGTCCGAACCGGGCACGACTTGCTAGAACCCACGGCTGGTCGGCATCGACCATGTCTGAGTAGGGTCTCCAGTTTACCATCGCTGCAGGGAACTCCTGTAGCTCCCGCCTTAGCACCATCAGTTGGTAGGTTAGGGGTGCCGCACTCATGATGGGTTCCCACCGCCTGGCTAGCGGCACCATCGCAGGTCGCCAATGCCGAGCTCTCCCCATAGGGAGGTAATAATAGCTCCACAGCTGCTCGGCGCAGGCCATCAGAACTTTACAAAAACACAAAAAAATACAAAACAAGCAAAACCAAAAATACCTGGATGAATGGTGTGAAACCACTCACAGTCATCTCACGATCCGTTTCTTGGAATAGGCCTGCAAACAAGTGTGCCAGCATGGCGGCTCCCCAGGCATAATACCCTACTCTTTCAAGGTCTGACAGCAGCTCCAGGAAGCAACATTGGATACCGTCCCCTTTCGAGCTCAGTACCAATCTCCCCAAAAGGAAGAGGAGAAATCTCCTCAAATCTATGTTGCATCTTTCCCAGTCGCCGAAATCTGTGCAGTACACGGCGCGGCATCCTATTTCTATCCTTTCCATGAACTCTTCTGAGGATTCATCGTCCCGCCGACGAGTGTCGGTGAGCCCTAATGCATCCATCAGGGACGCCCTAGCTACCGACCTATTTTTCCGACCATCCAGGTCCAAACCCAGTAACTTCTGGGCACCTTCTCTGTAGTCCGCGTAAGTGACTCCGGTCACTGCCTCGCCCTCTACCTTCAGGCTTGTGATCCGGACCACATCCTCCAAGCTGGGCACCATGTGCCCCCAGGGCATCAGGAATGCCCGGCTCACTGGGTCCCATCTCTCACACAAGGCTTGGATCAGGACTAGGTCAAGCTGGATCGGCTCGATCCGAAGGAAGGTACCAAATCCCATCACGTCTAGCCTCACCTTCTGAAAATCTGGGAGGCCCCTGTACGCTGCTACTACCAACTCCCATAAGATTTGTGATTTCATCACAACCTACACATACAAGGAATGGGGGTGAGGTTTGGTCAGAAGAAAGGAAGAAAGAATGAGAAAAGGGCAAGAAAACTTGGCTTACGAGTTGTGATTGGGCCCTTTCGCTGAAGTGCCCTTCAAGGTCTGAAAGCCTCCTGGAACTACTACCACTGGACCTGCTTCTCTTCGAGGAATGGGAAGATTCGCCCTCCATCCAACTCTCAGAATTTTGAACTCCTCCTCTCCCGTAAGAAATTGTGCTCCTCGAGTTAGCTCTCGATATACCTGGGAGGATAAAAGGGACAAGAATTTATAGAAATGAAAAGAGTGCGGGCCAAGATTGCCTCCATCACCTGTCAATAATAGCCCTCGCAATGAGGCACCGCCCAAGCGGTCCCATGTGTCGCTTCACCGCTCGCACAGGGTGATTGACTGGACGAAGAATAGGACGAATAGCCCCTATGTTGTCTAGGGATACCCTATCATAATTTGGAGGACGTCCGCAAAATTTGACATAACATCCGGGAAAAGGAACTAGGGCCGTCATTATTGACTTCGACGGCAGATTCCCGTGGAAAATGGTCACAACAAGATGCGATTCTCTGCTTGGGGCGGAGTCTCGACAGACCTATCACATGGGAACAGTGCAAAGGAGAAGAAGTGTAGGGAAGAAGGAACGCACAAAAGAACAAATAAACAGCAGAAAATCAAATCACTCCATTCATAATTCTACATAAGCTGTCACAAACACTACAATCATAGAGAGGTGGCGGGTCCACTAGCTCGCCAATCCTCACCATCACTCATCTCTCTGGGCACTCTCCTCCTCTCCCCCGAGGTGAGGGTCCCTCAGAAGCCTCCGGGATCCCCGTGCAGTAGCACCTGCCTCGCCTCTGGGCGCCTGCTCCGCAGCAGTGACTCGCTGCTCCTCCCCTGGCGTGGCAAAGAAGCCACTGGCGGCAAAGCGACCGGACTGGCGGAGTCGCTCCCCGAACTCTCGCGCTCTCTCGTAGCGCGTCTCCATCCCTCCTAGCCTCTGCACGACGGCCTGAAGGCCCAGCTGGAGCTCCCTCACTTGGGCCTCCAAGGCCCTCCTCTCGGTCAGATCCCGCTGTCGCTCGGACCTTCTCTCGGCTTTCTCTCTCTCTACCTCTCTCCTCATCATCTGTAGAAGAACCCTTAACTCCAGGATGTCTGGAGAAGGTCTCTCCTCACCGCGATGCCGCAGCTCCGCTACAGTCGCCAGCCAGGCGTCACGCTCCTCTTCCGCCCGGGTCGCGCGGGCCACCGCACCGGCAAGTTGCTCCCGGAGGGAGGCAATCTCGAGAAAAGGGGCCGAGGAACTGGAAGATCCGCCAGCCACTCCCACCGTCGCTGTCTACTGGGCACGCTGGAACAAAATAAACAACGGCCGTCAGTGAAACTCCAAAATCTGAAGTTAAAAGTGTGGCAAATAACTTACCAGGAGCGACAACTCATGTTGAGCGACGGCCAGCTACCGCCTAGTCTCTGACAGTTGGGCGCGCGAGCCGCCGATGCCACGCGTGTCCCCAGCTTGGGGAAGCCCCGCGTAGCTCTCTCTCTGCCGCCGCAGGAAGTCGGCACTGTCCTGCACCAGTATACCCCCTTGCTGTCCAGGGAGACGTACGGGCCACTCCTCGAGCCTCGCCTTGCCGCGACTCTCCCTCCTGACGCGGCTCGGCTCGTCTGCACTCGCCCACTCATCGGCCAGACCCAGGGTCCTTGCCATGTCCTGCACCAAGAAAGGGGTCCTACATCAGTCAAAAGGAACGCGTCCCCTGTCTAGGACGCGTCCATCATTTGAGTGCAACACTCGCCGAACCCTTTCCCCCTCGCGCGGCTCGCTTCAAAACCCAAAATGAATTAAAAGAGGAAGAGATCGAATCACCTACCGGACCGTGTTCACCTCCTCCCACGCCATCGGGCCCCTCAGGTCCCTCGGGGGCCCGGAGCGGCCCTTCCTCCTCCATGGACGCCGTTCTGTGCTCGGGCGCGTCCCTCCTTGGGCGAGGGGTCCCGCGTCCCTCTCCACCTTCACCGTGGTCAGGCCCACCGAACTCCATCGATCAAAAGAGGAGGAAGACGAGAAAGGGGGCAAGCGAGTTTCGGCAGAAGGCGGGCTCGTTTGCGGGTAAGGCACGGGAGAAGAAAGACCACCCGTCGCTTTAAATTTGAAATCAAGGATTAAGACGTGTCCTCGTGCCTGGACGCGCCCAAAAGGGGGAAAAGAAAATAAAATCCCCCCGTGCAAAGTGTAGTTCCCCGCTGTTCAGGGCAAGGTCTCGCGGAGCGTGCCTCAAAGGACAACTCAGTGCAAAGAAGAGAGTGTGGAAGAGAGAAAGGTACACACAACACAAAAAAGCCATTTCCATTTCATATAATAGCCGAAAGTACATCATACAGTGAGAAGGGTGACGTACAAGCAACTCTCTAACTCTCACCGTCACCCTCCTGGTCATCTCCTTCCTCCCTCCTCTGACGGGGATCCCTAGGGGGCCTCTGCGACCTCTGTGAACCCTGAGAAGCCGTGCTCGCCTCTCCAGGTGGCACCATGCCAGCCTCCAAGGTACGGCGACGTGGCTCGGCCGAGGAAACTAGAAAACTGCCCACAGAAAAGGAACCGGACTGACGAAGTCGCGCACCGCGCTCCTTCGCCCTCTGATACCGCTCTCACTCTCCCGAGTCTCCCCTCCGCCGTGCCAAGACTCAGCCGGAGCTCCGACACCTGGGCCACCAGAGCTCTCCTCTCGTCCCAATCTCGATATCGCTCTGCCATCCTGTACTCCCTTTCTTTCTCCATGGTCTCCCTATCCCTCTCCCTCTCTCTCTCTAGGGTCTCCCTATCCCACTCCCTCTCTCTCTCCATGGTCTCCCTCTCCCTCTCCCTCTCCTCTCTCTCTCTCTCACTGCCTCCCTCCTCGACAGCTCGAGGGTGATCCGTAGATCCAGCACGTCACGAGGGAGCTCTTCAGCCTCCCGTCGACGCTCCTCCTCCAGCTCCGCAATCCGGGCGTCACGCTCTGCCACCCAGGCATCGCGCTCTACCACCCAGGCATCGCGCTCCTGCTCAGCACGAACAGCACGGGCCAGGGCCTCCCGAATCTCGGCCACCTGTCAAAGCACGCATGCACCGTAAGAGAACAGTGATAGAAGGAAAGCAGCTAGAAAAGGGTCGGGGCCAAGCAAACACTCACTCGAGCCTCGCGGTCACGCTCGGCCTCCTCAGCCCGAGCCACCGCGTGCGCCAGCTGCTCCTGGAGGGCAGAAACCTCCGGAGGAGGGCCCCGCGAACTGGAACCCGCTCCACCAGCCATCCCGGCTGCCGCTGTCTGGTGGGCCCGTTGAAACATGGGGCAAACGTCAGTCAAAGGCTACGCATCAAAAATCCAGGTCACAAAAAATGCATTGCATAGGCTCACCAGGATCTCCAACTCATGTCGGATGGCCACCAACTGCCGCCTAGCGTCCGCCAGCTGGGCCCGCAGGTCGGCGATCATGTTGTCACGAGCATCCTGCATTGCACATAAGTCAGTACCACATGCATATACATATAGAAGGGTGAAGCATTTTCATTTCACACTTACCCCTGCCATACCACCGAGGGAGAGGCGGTCCCCGTACGTAGCTCGATATCGTCTCATGTAATCTGTGTTGTCCTGTACATGGGACACCACTGGGACCCCGCCCTGCTGCCAGTCCTGGTACTGTGCTGGGAAGCGCGTACGCCAGTCCACAATCTTCGCCTTCCCCTTGGTCTTCCGCTCAATGCGGGCCGGCGCATCTACGTCAACCCACTCCTGGGCCAGCCCCAACGTCTTCATGACCAGTCTAAGCCGCAGCGGCTCAATCTCGTTCAGGCAATGGACCCACATGTCCCGCCTGAAGCGAGAAAGAACCGCTACAACCCAGGGCTGGCCAGCATCGCCCATGCCCAGGTAGGGCCTCCACACCACCTGCATCACCATACATACATTATGTTAGTTACCATTCAGTCACACGCATAAACACAAAAAAAAATCATACGCATCATACCATGGCCTCGGGATACTCGCGCAGCTCCCGACGAAGTGACGCCAGCTGGTAGCCGTGGGGTGCTGCAACCACGACCGGCCTCCACTGCCGCGCCAGAGGCACGGCCCTCCTGTTCCCATGCCTAGCCCTCCCCATCGGGAAATAGTAATAGCTCCACACCTGCATCCATCATACATCATTAGTATAATAATTGCATATTTAACTGTGGGAATGCATAAATAAAATGTTTACCTGGAGGAAAGGTGCGAAGCCATTGACTGTCGTCTCCTTCTCCGAAGTCTGGGAGAGATCAGCAATCAAATGGGCAAGTAGAGCCGCTCCCCACGCGTAGTGTCCCACTCTGTCCAGATCCGCCAAGATCCCGAGGAAACGGTAGTGGATGCCATCCCCCTTCGTCCCCAGCAGAAGGCGGCCCAGGAAGAAGAAAAGAAACCTCCGAAGATCTAGGTCCACCAGCTCCCTCTCGCTCGGATCCTGGGTGAAAGCTGCACGAGCATCCCCCTCCAGTCGAGCCAAGAACTCCGCTCCAGTCTCGCTAACCCGCTGGCGCGGGTCGACGAATCCGAGCACCTCCATGATCTCCACTCGGCCGACTACCCTGCTTTCTCTATCAGTCACGCTCGTCTCTAACCACAGCAGGTCCAGGGCACTCTCTCGGTAGTCGGGGTAGGTGACCCCGCTGACTGCCGCTCCGTCAACCCGTAGCCCGGTAATCCGACCCACGTCCTCTAGTGTCGGCACCATGTGCCCCCAGGGCATCAAAAACGCCCGGCTCGGTGCGTGCCACCGCTCCCTCAGTGCCTGGATAAGAGGAAGGTCGAGCCGGAAGGGCTCGATCCTAGGGAAAGCTCCAAAGCCCATGGCGTCCACACGCGCCCTCTGGAAGTCCGGCAGCCCGCGGTATGCTGCCACCACCAGGGACCAGCTGATCCGGCCCTTCATCACGCCCTGCACACCACAAAACCAACAGAGAACACATCAGCATCATGAACAGTAATAAACAATAACACTGTATATATACTACTTATTCTTTTTATTTTATTTTTACTTTTTTAAAAAATTTATATTTTCTTGTGGAGGCGTCCAATGCCCCGGACGCCTCCTTCCAATTTGCTTTTTTTCTTTTTTAGAAAAAACCCAAAAAACCCAAAACAAAATTTATTAATAATATGTATATTTTTATGGAGGCATCCAGGGCTTAGGACGCCTCCTTATTTTTTAATTTTATTTTATTATTTACGTAAATAAATAAATAAACAAAAAGAAAAAGAAAAAGTGGAGGCGTCCAGGCCCCTGGACGCCTCCTTCTCTCACTACCCGGCCTTCTCTCACAGCCTCTCGCACGCCCGTTTTAGCCTATTGAACCACAGAGTGAGAATTCCGAAGTACTTACCGGGTCGTGATCGTCCTCTCCCGCGTCACCAGCATCCGCAGCGGCCTCCGCGGCCAGAAGCGGCACCTCCATCTCCTCCTCCGCAGTAATCTCCTCTGCTACGGCCTCCTCAGCATCGTCTCTCAGTCTCCTCGGACGACGAGCCAGTCGTTTACGCTTATCTCCACCTCGGTTCGGGCCTCCTAACTCCATTGGGGCGAAGAATGGGTCTGTCTGGTTTGACCGGATCGTTTGAATGAACAGTAAGTGAGTAAGGGGGGAGCCCCCCCTATATATAGATTGATCTTTAATTGGGGCGTCCAGGCGCCTGGACGCCCCCACTTTTTTATTTTTTTAAAAAAAAATTCAAAAAAAAACTTAGGGGCGTCCAGGCGCCTGGACGCCCCCAAAACAAAAAATCAAAAAAATAAAAAATTAGGGGCGTCCAGGATCCTGGACGCCCCCAAAAATTTTTTTTAAAAAAAATTTATAAAAAAAACAGGGGCGTCCAGGCCTCTGGACGCCCCCATAATAAAAAAATAATAATAATAAATAATAATAATAAATATAATAAAAAAAGAAAAAAGGGGTTAGAGCATGTATATAATCCAAACAAAAGAAAAAAAGGAAAGAAAAAGAAAAACCACAAAAAAGATAATAATTAAGGGGACGGGGGTCCGAAACATCCAAATGCCAGATTTTATTCCATCAGAAAGCAGAATGAGCTACATCAGGGGTTTAGGCGCCTTAGGCCTTAACTTCCCCAGTTCGGTTACATAAGCCCTCCACGGCTCGCATTCTTCCACCACGTGCGCTAATGCCTTTCCCGCAACACTTGTCTTCCAGGGAGCTTTAATGGCATTCGCTTCCTTCGCGTCCGCTTCAGTACCCAACTCCCTCTTCTTCAAAGGAATGATGCCAGTCGGTGGCGGGAACGAATGGCGTGGGATGCCAATCTGGAGGCAGCACCGATGCGCGTTGTAAAGAACAAACTCGGTCGCGCCGATCAGTTGAAGATCAACTTCGGGAGAAGGCCTCATGAGGAGATCTAGCGAAAGCAAACATGCCGGTGCGCAAGTAAAGAAGCCTTGTGTCACGGTGCGGAAGTGAGTCCGCCAGTCTTCACGTTTCTTCAGCCACGGAACGCGGTTCACTACAGTACCACCGAAGCCTAACACGTCGGCTATGTGGTGAAGCGGGCTTTGTTGGAAGAGCTTCGAAGCAGTTGGCATTCCCTCGCGGTGGTCGAATTTGAAGTGCAAATCAAGCCAGCAATTCAAGACAAGTGCGCAACCAAAAGGAGGCTTACCCATGCTCGAGGCAGTAAGGCCGCTGTAAAGATAGGCAAGGACGGCGGGTCCCACCCTCTTTTCACTCCAGATCCCGCGAATGGAACTTAGTTGATCCTCCTCCACTATGTTGTCGGTATGAGGAAACAAGAGAGCACCTGCCAGACAGATAGTGAACCCCTTCATGATTCCCTCCAAATAGTCATCGTCTGGTGACCCTCTCAGGGCGTCCATGACCCACTCCGCGAGCTTTTGGAGATCGATCCCCTTTTGAGTACGGACCTTTCGGGCTGCGTCGGGCGGCATGAAGCTTCCAAGGACGCTTTCAGAAGTCCCCCGTGTCAGCATCCGCATAGCCTTCACCTTCCCGTCACTCTTGAATTTCTTCAATCCGAGCAGAAGTTCCACCTCCTCGAGGAGGATGGTCACCTCGATGGTCGGGAAGATAAAAGTGTGGGTCTGGGGATGCCAGATCTCCACTAGTGCGCCCATAGCCGCCCAGTCCATACGAATCTTCTCGTAATGCTTGGCGTGAATAAGGAGCCCCTGCAGATACCACTTCGAGAGTATGGCCCTCATGCCAATGGAGATATTGGAAGTTAGCTTTGAAAGCCATGGCAGTTTGGAAAACTTCCTCGGGCCTGGGAAGAGTGGATATGGCTGGAAGAGGAAAGAAAGAAGAAATGAAAGAAGTAAGAAGAAGGTTCACATGGAAAATTTGAAATGAATCAGCTTACCATATGCGACATGATCGTCCCACTCAGATGACCCTCGAGGTCGGAGAGTCGCCTGATCTCGCTGCTAGGCTTGCTCCTCTTCATAACGCGAGAAGACTCTCCTTCCATCCTGAAATCTCTAGATTCTCCTTTCCTTCCTCTCCTGAGCTTCCAAAACCCACCTTAGTGCATCTGAATGAACTAGCCTAAGGGGAGTTCTTATAGGAAGGGAAGATCGCTACAGGACAGAACATGTCACATCAGCGGTCAATGTCGGGATTTTGGCTAGATCTCCTTCCCATTGTGGTGCGATTCTGCTATGATTCTGCTACTTTCTGATGTTATTAATCCATGCTGGCCTGTGCAGGTTTTACTAACGGACGTCTTTGTCCAGTCTCCTGTCCCACCTTTCAATAGTTGGTCCCACCATGTCATACATCGTAGTATATGATACGTACGCTACTAGAACATGCCGAGGACCGTGCGGCCCGAACGAATCTGGGATCTGAGTTCCCCTTCAACAAAAATGGTGATGATCGCGGAAGAATTTGGGTTGTACGGATAGGCCGTCAATTTGTGATAGAATGGGGACGACGGTTCCATTCAGTGAGTTGATGCACAGATAAACGGGCCCCAGCCCAGTATCAGCTCACCGGGTCGGTATCCTGACCCGTCCTTCATAAGTTGACAATATTGTCCTTGGCTGTTTTCTATTTTAGTTTGTTTTGAATTTTTCTTTGAACCCAGCATGCATTCATATAGGACTTTGATTTATTGCGGAAGATCATTCAAGTGATTCGATTGTGAAAGCCGTTGTGCTCCAATTCCCACAAATATGAGATATTCCACTCCGAATGAAATACTGAGTTTCCTTGAGACAGCCCTACACTGCTCTTCCAAAGGAGACCCTTGTTTAGACAGACCCTCAGATATTTTTTTACCTTTTTTGACCCACCTTGGCCGCAGCACTTCCACATTGGCTGGTAACCGCTCCCCAAAGGTGAAACCTCCGATTTATGACCCAGGTACTTCCACACCGAGAAGTTGGTCTCCTTTTATTTCGTGCCTGAGCGCACATCTCACCCTCCCTTATTTGATCTCCGTCCAAGCAATCGTCAATATTTGAAAGACCTTCTTCAAGGTCGCCTCATTGAAACTTCAGGAAAGATTCCAAACAGTAACGTCAAAAGCGTGTCTCATCACACCTTGGCATCAACTTATCAGTCCGCTCCCACTTCATTTCACTCCACTTCGATACCATTCCACTACATGTCGCTCCCTTGCAAAGCAGACGCCAAGGCGGGGCAGCTGTAGACACGCCATTCTTGACGCCTCCTGAGAAAGTCTCATATTACTATATAATGCCCCGCAACGGCTTACGCATTTTGAATCACTCGAGTGCTTCCTTTTCTCGGGTCTTCTTCTGCCTTTTTGGGCATCCGAAATCGTCTCGTCACGGCATTCGGACGGCATCAACACCAGTCAGACGTATCAAGAGGTTCCGGAACCAAGATGTTGACTGCCGGGCGGCCGCTGAGTAGGACCCGGGTGGGTCTTAATGGGGGCGTCCAGGCCCATGGACGCCCCCATATTTTTGATTTTATTTATTTCTTTTCCCAGGGCCTTAAACTAACTACAAAATATATATATTAATGGAGGCGTCCAGGCCTCTGGATGCCTCCATAAAAACAATAATAAAAAATGTTTGTAAAAAAGCCAGTTGGCATAAAAACACAAAAAAATAATAAATAAAAAATATATATTTGGAAGCGTCCAGGCCCGTGGACGCCTCCATAAAAATGATTATAAAAAATCAAAATGCCAGCCTTGGCACAAAAGACAAATAAAAAATAATAAAATAATATATTTATGGAGGTGTCCAGGCCTCTGGACGCCTCCATCAAAACCCTCACGGGCGTCGGCCACCGAACGACGGTTTGTCGTGTGTGAAAAAATCCAAAATATGGAGACGTCCAGCCAGCTGGACGCGCCCATTTCTGAATCACGAGGCGCCGCTCACAAAACCACGCGTTGTACCAAACCGCGTGCGGCCGTCGTCGGCTTTCGGTGGACCTGCTTGAGACGTCCGGGACCCTGGACGCCTCCACAAAAGTATTCCAAAAAAATCAATAAAAATAGAATAAAATATTATTTCGGCCCTGATGGAGGTGTCCAGGGTCCTGGACGCCTCCACCCTCCGGAGCTCTATAAATAGAGCCCCACCCCCTCAGTTCTGGGGGAGCTTCGAAGTGATCCGATAGGCTGCCGGAGCCTAGAGCCTACGGAGTCATTTTCTAACCCGTGGGTTCTTTTGTAGGTGGAGGTTCTGTCAGCTTCTCGGGTGCTCACGCTCGCGAGAGGAAGGTTGTCTTCATCCACCGCACTTCCACGTCGTCCCCACGCTGCCGGAGCTCCGCCGGATTTCACCCTCGGCTCATCCAATAAGCCTTTTCTTCCCCTTTTTTCTTCGTAGTTCTTTTGCATTCATCATCTCGCATCCTCTATCCCCCTTCATAAGGGCGCCTCTTCTTTTATACTTCTTGCATCCATCATCTCATTTTCCTCCTACTCGAGTCCGAGAGGGGTTTAAAAGATAACACCAACCAGGTGTGTGTCTCGCCATCATTTCGTTATTTTTATCGTAAGGATTTGAATACTACACCTCCATCTTTCTAATCCACTTGTCACTTGTTTGTTGTTGTTTTGCAAGGGTAGCCGAGGAAAGCCCTCTCCGTCGGCCGGCCGGAGGGAGAGGAAGAAGCAACCCACCATCTCCCGCTCTTGAGGTAGGCGTGATCACTTTCTTATTTTGGGGTCTTTCGGCCCCTAGCGATCACATCTTATTTTTGAGGCCGCGGTGAGTCACTTCCCCAATGGCCGTTTAAATTTCCGTTCTTATATTCTCTTTATACTCTGTTATATTCTGCTCATATTCTCGAGGCCGCGGCGAGTCACTTCCCCAATGGCCGTTTAAATTCCCATTTTTATATGTTATATTCTTATCTATTCGTGTTCTCGAGGCCGCGGCGAGTCACTTCCCCAATGGCCGTTTAAATTCACGTTCTTATACGTTATATTCTTATCTGTTTGTGTTCTCGAGGCCGCGGCGAGTCACTTCCCCAATGGCCGTTTAAATTCCCGCTCTTTGTATTCTCTCTATATTCTGTCATCTTATTATCTGCTCATATTCTCGAGGCCGCAGCGAGTCACTTCCCCAATGGCCGTTTCAATTCTTGTTATTTAATTTTTGCACCATTCCCGTCCCCCCGAGGCCGCGGCGAGTCACTTCCCGCTATGGCCGTTTAAACCCCATATTTTGCTATATCACACTTGTCCCGCTCGCCCCGCCGGAGCAATCTCCCGTGGTGGCCCCTTCTCTCTCTTCTCTTATTTCTGTGTTGCAGCAAACAAACACCAAAAGAAAGAAAAGAGGAGCTCACGCGCGCTCCGCGTCCTCTCCGCTCTTCCCCGAACCGCGTGACGTCGCTCACAAGCGGGGGGAGTGGGGGTTGGCCGTGTTGGAGGCCTGGTAATGTCGGAAGCCACTGTGATTCTCAGCGACGTGTTTGGCTATGGGAGCACACCTGCACGGTCAAAAGGGGTGCTTGGCTCAGGAGGGTGTTGGTATCAGCTCGTCCTCAAGCGACGACCGACGATAGAGGAGATGGCGGGATGTCGAAGGCTCGTGTGTGATGCAGTGGAAGGTCTACGCAACTGTTTTGCAGAGGAGGGCAATGGCTGGGTGGTGCATGCAGGCGAAGTCGACTAGAGATGGGTGCGACGGTGGTGAGCGGGCGATCTGCAGCGTGAGAGCGGACTGCTCACTTGAGTGCAGCCGGTGCTGACAGAGGCGAGCTGGTTTGCACGGGCACTCCCAGCAGTGCAGGTTACGGGGAGAGGAATGAGGAGGTGGACTCCGCGGTGCTGGGTGAGGGGTGTGAGGGCTGTCCTGGCAGAGTGGGAGATGGTGTGGCGGCTCGGGAGTGGCGAGGAGTTCTGCTCGGGGGCTTGGGCGCCGGGGTGTGAGTGCGGCGAGAGGGGAGGCCTACGCATTGGGCTGTGAGGGTGGCGAGTGGCTATCACGTGGCTGGGTGAGAGGCGAGGGGAGTCGTGGCTAGGTTGTCGCCGGTGGCACGCAGGTGGAAGAGACAGTGGTGTGTAACGGGAGAGGGGCAGGCAGAGGGTCCGCCTGCTGATGCGTGAAGGAGTGGGCTAGCGGGAAGGGAGGTACAGGTGAGCGTGTTAGAGAGAGAAAGAGAGTGGGAAGCGAGATACGGAGGGAGAGAGGGTAAGGTAGATATAGAGAGAGTTTGAGGGAGAGAGGTGGAGGGCACTCAAAGTGAGGTTTCCTATTTTCAAATTCTTCCCTCTCTTGCAATGCATTACAGACTCTTTTTATAGACTCCTTATGAGAATACCAACCGACAACCTATTAAAACCTGAACTGACACTTGACACCTACCGTTGACTTATAATACCTCTGGTGACAAAATCTAAAATACAAATAAATAAAGACCCTTACATGATGACGGTGAATATATATATATATATATATATATATATCTTATTTCTATGACTGAGGACACAATTAAATATAGACTCTTTCATAAGGACTTTTAATAATGTTATGATTTAGCTTCTGGTATGGGCCTTGACGACGTGAGTCCCTTGGCATTGGGTTGGGCCTCCTCCTTGGGTTGTCGTATCCATCAGGGTGCGAAAAGTCCAAGGAGGGGGTGCCCACCTCCTTTTCCTTTCCCCCATACATCATCTTCTACTTAAATCCCAGCCATCCATCCCCTTTTGATATAATCTCCACCCTCCATTGCCCTAATTTTCCCTATAAATAGCCCATGACAAGGAGGAGAAAGGTGTGCTTCCTTTGGCATTTTTTCTCTCCCTCTCCCTCTCACATCTTCATCTTAGGTCTCTGATTTCGCTCTCTTCTGTTCATTTTCTCCTCTGGCTTTCTGCATGAAAGTTCTTTATTTTTAAAAGATCTTCAACGTCTTTTTCTTTGTCTTCCTCTAGTTCTGCTTAGTTTTCACGCTATCGTCCAATTTTTAAGGTTCTATCTTCCATCTTTTACTGTTCACTCGAACTTGTATCCCACTGTTCTTCGCCTATTTTCTCCCCTTTGTGATTTCGTTCTCCCTATGTTTTCTTCACAAAAGTGGTAGATCTTTATAAGTTATTTAAATATCTCATCTTTCTCTTCCTCTAAATCTCTCTCGTTTTCAAGGTATTTGAAGTTTTTCAAGGTTCTGTCCTATATTTTTACTGCTCATCTATGGCTCTGCACTTTGTTCTTCTCAAGATTTCTTCCCCTTCTGCTCTTCGTTTCATCTGCGTTACTTCATCAAACTTCTTCTTTTTTTCAAGGATCTAAATGTTTGTCTTCTTTATCTTTCTCTAATTCCTTCCCATTTTCAAGTTATAGTCTCTTTTTCAAGGTGCTATCTTTCCATTTTACTATTAATCCGAGATACTAGCCTCTGTTCTACCTCCATTTTGAAGCCCTTCCACTCTTCTTTTCTCTTTGAGTTCTGCATATAACTTCTTTCTCTCTTCTAGATCTATATTTTCTTATTCTACCACTTCCTCCAATTCTTCTTCGTTTGTGAGTTATATTTATTTTTTCACAGTTCAATTTTTTGCACAATTACTATTCACCCGCGCAGACCACTTCTCTTCTTCATCAGTTTTCACCACCTTCTGGTCTTACTCTCTCTCTACACTCTTCATGAAACTTCTTCCTCATCCTCCAATCTTCAACTTTTGTTTCTTTTACTTCTTCTAATTCTTCCAAAATTTAAAGTTATTCTTCTTTTTATCTTGCCTTATTTTTAGTTCAATTTTTCCCTGTGTTTTTCATCTATCTATCTCTTCCCCCCTTCTATTTTCATCTAAATCTCCCTAAGCCGGAGTTGCTCTCTCTCGGTCCTCTCACTGCGGCGTTCTATATGAAAGCGGGGCGGCGATCAATGACTCGACACGGTATGGACGGCGTCACTCTTCCGATTACTCGCCTCATTTCTTCCTTTGTTCTTTTAATTTCAAGTTGTACTTTTAATTTTTATAGTTGTAATTTTCATTTCCTTAGCAATAAAAATTCATGTTGGCATTCTATCTCTTTCAAATTTCTCTTCTCAACCCCTCTCAATTTTTTTAGTTAAATTTATTTCCCATGCATGTTAATTTCCTATTTTTGTACAAATGCACTCCAAATCAATTCTTTCTCAAATACATGGATTTTTCCAATAGAATTTAAATGAAAATATTTTCACATCGTGGGATCGACCCGTTATTCACCACTTTACTCATTTTTTTAAATCTATGTGAGTTAGTGAGTTCGATTATATAAATTTAGAAATTGTGTGTGACACGACATTTTTAAACGACATTTGTCGTAGCGCATCACTGGCCACCCAAAAAATTTGGTATCCCAGCCCCTGAGGGGTCAGCCATAGCGAACCCAAGCCCCGGAACGTCCATGTCCCACTTCGAACCCTCCCCACCATCGTAATTTGCCAACGGGCAATAGTGAGCGCTACGAGAGTAAGCTCGCCCGAGTGAGTTCAATACTCGTTCTTTGCTTGCTTGTAAGTATAGGTCTTAGAATCATTGAGTCACCCCATGACATCCTTGGCCTGTGCCACATCACTTTTCCTGGCACAAGGCTTCTGGCCTTAGTGAATATCTACACGTCATTGCCATTACGGACCTTACATCTAAATTGACGCATAAACTCGTTTCCTTGTGTTGGCATTAGCTTATTGCCGACGAATAAATCTTATCAGGTATAAGGTTTCTGGACTTAGCCAATATCTACACATCATCGCCATTACGGACCCTACATCCGAATTGATGCATAAACACATTTCCTTGCGTTGGCATTAGCTTATTGTTGACGAATAAACCTTGTCCGGCACAAGGCTTCTGGCCTTAGCCAATATCTACACATCATTGCCATTACGGACCCTACGTTCGAATCGGCACATAAACTCTTTTCCTTGCTTTGGCATTACCTTCTTGCCAATGTATACACCCTTCTCTGACGTAAGGCTTCGTGCCCTTGCCGACATTTACACATTGACGCCATTACGGACCTTACGTCCGAATCAACGCATAAACTCTTTTCTTTGCTTTGGCATTGCCTTCTTGCCAATGGATACACCCTTCTCCGGTGTAAGGCTTTGTGCCCTAGCCGACATCAACACATTATCGCCATTACAGACCTTACGTCTGAACCGGTGCATAAACTCTTTTCCTCACATTGGCATTACCTTCGTGCCAATGAACATACCTTTTCCAGCGCGAGGCTTCGTGCCCTAGCCGACATCTACACGTCAACCCATCATTCTCTATATCAAAAAAAATAAAATAATGATGAGGCTTAAAAAAGAGGTGACCCGCCCGAATTGTTCAGATATTCTGAATAAGGGCAAAAATGGTTGCAACCTAGCTGTGGCAAAAACCTGAAAGGGCGCTGCAGGCAAAATTGGGTACCCCTCCACGTGAAAACCTGAAAGGGTGTGTGGGCAAAAGCAAAAGGGGGCTGGCTCCGACAAAAACCCGAAAGGGCGCTTGGACCAGTAATGTGGTAACCAAAATTCCCTTCTACATTCATCAATATAATGCTCCGAATGGGATATTCATCACAAGCCCCACCAGAGATCTAATGTCAATATACCGTTAACCCGGACCTTTCATCCTCATTAATGATTAAACATATCATTACTTCGGCATTTAGCCAATGCCGATGAACAAACCAATGTTGATCCCCGTCATCATCGGTGAGATCGGTGAATATACCGTTAACCTGGACCTTTCATCCTCATTAATGATTAAACCAATCTTTGCTTCGGCATTTAGCCAATGCTGATGAACAAACCAACGCTGATCCTCATCATCATCGGTGAGATCGATGAATATACCGTTAGCCGGGACCTTTCGTCCTCGCTGACGATTAAACCCATCTTTGCTTCGACGTCGGTCCAATGACAATGATCAAACTAAACTACTGCAAGATACCTCGTTAGGGAATGGTGAATATGTCTACACATAAAAAAAAAATGCGGCTTAACACATAGGTGCCCCATCGGACTTGTTCAAATATCCTAAGCAAGGGCAAGAATGGCTATAACCCAGTTGTGGTGAAAACCTGAAAGGGCGCTGCAGTCAAAATCTGGTACCCCGCCACGTGAAAACCTGTAAGGGCACGTGGGTAAAAGCAAGAGGGGGCCGGTACAGGTGAAAACCCAAAAGGGTGCCTGTACTGGTAATGTGGTAACTAAAACAAAACAATACAACATCTTCTATCCGGGAAGCCTCTCCTATGGTCGAGTTCCCAGCTTGGTCGCAGGGATTCCCGCATAAGAATATTTTACATGTCCTACCAGTATAAGCCTTACGCCTATGCTTTCACAAACTCTTTTACTTCGGCATTCAACCCATGCCGATGAACAAACTTACTATCGATTTTCATCATCATCGGCAAAATCGATGAATAAATGTCGACTCGGACCTTTCATCCCCATCGATAAACAAACTCTTTTGCTTTGGCATTTAACCAATGCCGATGAACAAACCTACTGTCAATTTTCGTCATCATCGGTGAAATCGATGAATAAATGTCGACTCGGAACTTTCATCCCCGTCGATAAATAAACTCTTTTGCTTCGACATTTAACCAATGTTGATGAATAAATCTACAGTCGATTTTCGTCACCATTGGCAAAATCGATGAACAAATATTGACTCGGACCTTTCGTACCCGTCGATAAACAAACTCTTTTGCTTCAGCATTTAACCCATGCCGATGAACAAACCTACTGTCGATTTTCATCACCATCAGTGAAATTGATAAACAAACTGTCGACTCGAACCTTTCATCCCCGTCGATAAACAAACTCTTTTTCTTCGGCATTTAACCTATGTCGATGAACAAACCTACTGTCAATTTTCATTACCATCGGCGAAATCGATAAACAAACCGTCGACTTGGACCTTTCGTCCCTGTCAATAAACAAACTCTTTTGCCTCGACATTTAACACATGCCGATGAACAAACCTACTGTCAATTTTTGTCACCATCGGTGAAATCAATAAACAAATCTTCGACTCGGACCTTTCATCCTCGTCGATAAACAAACTCTTTTGCTTCGGCATTTAACCCATGCCGATGAACAAACCTATTGTCAATTTTCATCATCATCAGTGAAATCGATGAACAAATATTGACTCGGACCTTTTGCCCTCGTCGGTAAACAAACTCTCTTGCTTCGGCATTTAACCAATGCCGATGAACAAACCTACTGTCGATTTTTGTCACCATCGGCGAAATTGATAAACAAACCGTCGACTCGGACCTTTCGTCGCCGTCGATGAACAAACTCTCTTGCTTCGACATTTAACCAATACCGATGAACAAACCTACTGTCGATTTTCATCACCATCGGCGAAATCCACAAACAAACCATCGACTCGGACCTTTCATCCCTATCGATAAACAAACTCCTTTTGCTTCGACATTTAACCCATGCTGATGAATGAAATCACTATTGATTTCTGTCATCATCGGCGAAATCGGTGAACAAACTATTGACTTGACCCTTCAGTCATGTCGACAAATAAACCCCTTTACCCTTCGGCATTCAGCCAAGAAGACTTCCTACCCATGTTAATCAGATCTTGCCCTCGGGAGAAGTTTGCGTCGTGGTGGAGCGAACCCCTCATACCTTCCTTAAATGCATGAGCGCTCTCCTACCCTAGTAGCTAATGTGCCCCGAGCTTGATAGATTAGTAATATTCCCCTATCTAGTTGGACCAACAAAAAGAAGAAGAAAAGGCTATGATTCGGCAACAAATGTGCAAGGTAGAAATTGGAGAGACTTCGCTACACAAAAATAGAATACATGAAATCATGGGGCATCCCCCGGCATACGTGAAGCCTACAAAAGGAGAAGAAAAGAAAAGCAAAAGAGCAGAAGGACTAATCAATTATTGAGACAGTCGGCGGAAGATATCTTCAAATTCAAGGATCCCCAAGGAAGGGTGTCTAGTGAGTTCTACAGGCGAGATTCCTCGGCTTCGAGCCTTGCTAACTCCCCTTGGAAAGAAATGGCCCGGCCTTCTGCGAGCATGGCCTCACCCACGCTCCGCACCCGCACTTGTTTGGAGTCTTGCAGGTCTTTTAAGTCTGAGCAAGTTCGGCCCGAAGCCTTGATATCCTTTCCTGTAGATAGTCAATATGGCAGCAGGCAGTCTCGGCAGCCTCTCTCTATTGCTGCGTAGTGTCTCCGAATGACTGGAGAGCAGCCTGACACTCGGCGCGCTGAAGTTTCACGGCAGCCACCTGGTCCCCCCAAATGTGGTCTAGATATTCCCTTCTATTGATGAATTATAGTAGCAGGAACACCCGCTGCGTCCATACTCCCAGAGGGCATCCGTAGGCTTGAAGCCCTAAGTAACGCGTCCCGCTCTGTCCCGCAATTGCAAATAAGTCAAATCTTTATGGGTTAACATAATGTGACGCAGCATGTTGAGATTCTGCCATACCATCTCATCTGAAGAAGACAACCCAAGGGGTACGGCTTCGGGCAGATGAAACTCCACCCTAGTATCAATTTCTGCCCAAATTGCATCAGACAGCGCCAATGCCGAGGATGGCAACGTCATTGACCAGCTTGAAACTATTGCCACCTCCCTCGAAGATGTTACCAACTCCTCCCGACTCTCTTCAAAAAACATGAGCGATGTAGAAACAATAGTTGTAGTCTCACCCCTAGCTTCAGGTGCCGACCTGGAAATTTCAAAAATGTGGTCAGAAGTTTGTTCTAAGCCGACATGAGAGGATTCCTCATGCTCTCTTGTCTGAATAGTTTCTTCAAGCTATACTCTGGCAGTAATCACCAAGATAGCTTCTTCATCGGTCACCGTCTCCTCAGGTTCTGATGGTGTTGCCACGGCGTCAGTAACATCATCGGTCGGCCCTTGTTCAATGGCCAATGGGGGAGGCTATAGCAGCTCCATGAGGTGATCAAGCCCAGGAATGCTCATTGGTTCACTGAGGCTGCTTATCTTGAGGTATCCACTAGGAAGCCGTAGCGCAAGTGGCCTCCACATAGGCACTACACCTTCACTAGGGGAGAATTTGAAAGACTCCCCAGCTCGGGAGCATGGAGTGATGGCGTTGTGCCCTTCGTAGATGGAACTTGCCCAATGGGGATAATGGGATCCTTAACAAAGTAAACAAACCAAGGAAGAAAAGACATGTTAAAATCCCCATTACAACACACTGATAATAACAAAGAAACCAAATGAAATTTGGGTCTCACCTCAATTGGCACAAGGTCCAACTCAGCTGCTGTAGGAGCCTCCATCGATGGCTATGTCAAGCCAGAGGTAACCTCACCTTCCTCCAGAGAAAGACTCGGGGCAATAAGAAAACCATGTTTAGGTCGTGTTGGGCTAAAGGCTATGAGATCACTCCCGTAAGAAGTTGATGGAGCAGTTTCTCTCAACCCTACTTCCGGAAGCTCCTCACCACTCGAAATGCCGTAATCCACCGGTTCATCAGAGGGTGGACTCTCCGATGAACCCGCTGCCTCTCTAGTTGACGCCTTAAGCAGTGCTGAACTATCTTGGGTTGCCTCTGAAGAGCTCCCTTTGGTCGCAGAAGCAGCCAGTCACTCCGATGAACATCGGCTCGACAATGCTCCATGAGCTGGAGCGCTAAGAGGGGAGCCTTCATAGGAATATGAGGGCCGGTACCTGCTTGGCAAAACCAGCCTATAAAATTAAGGTTACTCCTAACGAATTCAAGAAATGTAGTAACCAGTAGGTACCTTGGCCTTTGTGGCTGGGTGTAGGTGAAGGCAAATCTTCTTCTATCAAAACGGTTGCCATACCACCTCCTCCCTCTTCAGCTCCACTGGTGATGGCAACTTCCTCCGTGGCCGGAGTGGGTTGAGACACCGGAACTAAAAATAAAAAGGAGGAACACAAAAAAAGAAAAAGGAATGAAGATTAACTCAGGACCAGCGCAAGATGGCAAAGTGTGAGATTCTTCCTATAGTCGGATATTCTTGTGGCTGCAAGGCCTCAAACTCTTCAAAGGTCGGGATCGCCAGAAGCGACACTACAGGTTCTACTGCCGTGACCTTCTCCTTCTACTTTGCAGCTTCTGTTCGGGCCCTTTTAGCTCGAGTCATAGCCTCTTTAAGGTGAGGCCTTTCGCGTTTCTTTGAGCCACCAGCCGATAGGGGGGTCATCATTGGCACAGTAGTTGGAGCCTAAAAAGAGCTCGGCTTTTGAGCCTGTAATATTAATTTTCTATACTCCCTGATTCTCTTCGAATCAGGGTGATCTGCATAAGATATACCCACATGGTGGTCAAAAAAATGGATGGCAATACATGTCTGAAAATGAATAAAAAATACACATAAATACACTTGGGGAAGTGTACCTATCGACCCTAAGTACAAAGGTGAAAGGGGCCAGTAGAATAGCGAGGGCTCCTTATTTTGGGATGCCCCTTCACGAACTAGATAGGAAATGTCCCCAATCGACGTGCAATGCTCAGCCAACAAAGCCAGGTCTTCGTGACCACGGACTAGCAAGCAATGATACAAGCCGAGGTGGCCTATACCCCCCCTATCGGCATATTAAAAAAATAGAGGGTGGCTTAGTATCGCCTCTACTTTGTCATTCATCGATAGGCTGTGAATGGGTAGCAAGACAAACAACCAGGAAGTCTGGCTATAAAAGGTGGGTTGTAGGTCTTCGCTCTTGATAAATGTCCTGTAAGGATAATGGCGATCGACCTCCAGATGCCAGGAGGCAGCGGACACCAGAGGTTCCTCCACTGGCAGAGGGAATTGTTGGAGCACCAGCCTCTCACTCCCTACACAGCACAAGCCATGACGAGTCTTCAAAAAATCATCTTTGTTGATCGTGGGAAGTTCAAGCTGCGGCCTCGGAGTATTGTGCTTCACGACTTTCCATGCAGATAGATAGGCTTGCACCTCGGCCTCCTTACGGGATTTCAATCTCCTCAAATGTGCCGGGTCTATTTCAAACACCGAAGATGATTGTGTGCTTAGAAACTTACGTTCTGTTGCATCCCAACAATCATTTTGGGAGGTCCGGTAGAAGCCTGTCCGAGAATTCCAGCACTTGATATACTCCGCGTCACATGGGGGAAACGCGTAGGGGTAGGCACCCTGAATGAAACGGCCTCTCTGCGGTGGAAATAATCCCTCTAGGTGTGAGCCTCCTCAACGGCTACCGACCCCACCGTCACCTGATTTTCCAGCGGGAACTATGTTGAAGATGGGGGGATCTGCTGATCATAGCCAAAATTTTTGCCAAAACAAAAGGGATAATACGGCTCCAAGAAGGTGCTTCCTCCCTTAAGAAAAACCAAGACACTTGGCCTGATAGAAAGCTCCGGCTCTAAAGAAGGCCACGTACAAACTTTGCTAGAAATTGGGTGGTAGTATTCTTCGACTGCCCCAAACTTACATTCCCATAAATAGTTCACCAGTGGACTAGAGTGCGCGGCCAAGCTCCAAAACTGCAAAGCACCAGGGGAGTTCATGGGAACTTTTGTTAGCTGCCCCCTGATAGAAAAAATCTGGTCTGTAGTTTGTTTCGGTCTCGCACTGGCGAATTCTAACATTATTGGGAACAAGTTGGATGACTGCAATGTCCAGGGAGCAAATTCAGGAAATAAAGTGCACACCCAGGCGTTGAAGAAATGAAGAGGGCCTACGGTCTGCAAATTCCTCGGGAGACGTGCATGGTGAAGATCTCCCAACATTTTATAAATTAAATACAAGGCGACTGAGCAGAGAGACAATTTCACTCCCTACGCCATAAGACACGCCCGGTATATAGCCTCGGCGTGAATTACAGTCTCGTCACCCTGGGGGAAGGCAAACTCGCACAGCCAGTACGTCAAATATGATGCATAGTGCGTGATGGGGTCTACTCCAGTTGGGTTAGGGCCACTCTGCCGCCCTTTGTGCAAAGAAAAAGAAAGATGAGTTTTCTACCGAGCTCGCTTCTTCAACTTGCTCGGAGCCGCTGCAACAGAAGGGAAATCTTTGTACTGCTGATCACCTCCGAAGAAATACTCCAACCACAGGCCCATCTGCACTCGCTTCCTATCTTTTCAAGAGCAAGTGCGGGAAGAAGTGGCCTCAGCAGTGTCGTGAACCAATCGCCACAAAATCCGATGTACTTTCATCAAGTACCGGTAAGCAAATCCAATAAAATAATAGCCTTCCCCATCTGTGGTCCTTCAGCCAATCCGGCCAACAAACTTCTTCATAAGGTTCACCGTCAATCAGGAGGCCGCTCAACTGGGATAGACTCCACAAGTCCAACGAAGTTTCCCCTTCCACTGTATAGAAAGTGTTATACTCAGGGAAAAATACTTCCATCATGTCGCAACAAAGGCCCCTTGAAATGGGATAGCGGAAACGGGAAGCATAAATGTTGTGGTATACCCCATCCTTCGTCAGAATCGGGCTATAATTTTGGAGCACGTAATCTGTGAACTCGACAGCTCCAGCCCAAAACCCGTGAGAGTCAGTGGCTTTGAAGTCAGCAAACCACCCAACGGCGATCTGGTGCTTGAAACGTATCACCATACAATCTAGCAAAAATGGCTCTTCTCAGAATCCCTATTTCAGCGGGGCCAAGAACAGGCTGAATAAGGGTCTCTCCCGATGCACATTACCTATAGACAAAGCCCACCTGGTAGGGATAAATTCAGGGACTCGCGTCAACAAAACTTCTGACGGGGTCAACTCTAACACTCCGGTAACAGCATCCCACTTTCAGGGCTCCCCAGGAAAAGATATGGGCTCACCCCTCACTACTGAGTCTACCATGTTGTCATAGCCGAGAGAATACTCTGTTCAGCTACACTTATTACACGGGTGTCCCACTTGCCCAGGAGATTGAAAGCATGAAGGGGAGACATAAGGTGCTTATCCTTCAAAAAATCAACTTTGTAGCCCCGACTGTGGTGAAATTTGAAACGATCATTGTTTGAAAGAGTTAGCCGCCCAACGTCCATTGTGTAGGCCTCGGAATCAGAAGAATCGGCCACCGCTGCAAGGTGATCTCGCCCTTTGTCATGTTCATTAATATTCTGCCAAGTCACAACATAACACTCTCACACGCCAACATGTGAAGGAGGTCGAAGATAAAGAGCAATCACACAATTAAACCACGAGGCACACAGAATTTTTTAGGTGGTTCGATCTGCCACAGTAGATCCACGTCCACCCCACACTCAAACCAGAGTGTGGCTTCCTCTTGCAATAGCAAGAACACAGACTCAGTCTACAATAATATGCTGCCTAACAGCTTGAACCAGAGGGAAACAAATCCTTTAACACCTATCCTATGACCCACAGAATCTGACCACCACTGCTACCCGCAGTGACCGGAGAGACCCAATCTCCCTTCTCCTGCTACCGCAGAAAAAAATTGTGAGCAACACCCCGTTGCTCACCGACCAGAGGACACGTCCTCTCTTCCTCTGATAAACAGAGAGAATACCGGAGATTGCACTCCCTTCTCCTGAACACACAGGAGAAACCCCTAACTCCAAACAGAGTATCGAAAAAGTACAAGGAAAAATGAAATGCAAATAAATGAAAAACAAAAGAACAAAACAAATGGAGACCATTGGAAGCAATATATCCCTGATTGAACAAACTTGGCTTGGATCTGATCAAGAGGCCAATGGACGGACAGATCTTAAAGTACTTCAGGCACATGCTATACTAGCTCTCTCAAGGTGGACTTCGGAGATGGAAACTATCGACCTCTTTTTCTTCTCTTTTTTTTCCTTCTCTCTCAAACTCTCACAGTCTCTCTTTTCTTCTTCTTCTTTTTCTTCTCTCTCCACGATGGCCTCTCTCAACGTCAGTAATGGCAGCTCTTTTTTCTTTGGAGGATGGGTGGCTTTTATAGAATAGACCCTCCGAAAATGGATGAGGCAAATACCTAGAGAAATCGCATTGGTCCAGTTGGAAATAGAATATTCTTCCTCCGAATAAACATCTAAAAAAATGTGTCAAATCTTCTCGGATTACGTGCCACTTTATTGCTGGAGTGAGTTACTCAATCAGGTCCGGTTTCAAGTTAATTACCTAGAGTTTGGATCTTCAGACTTGTTAGCGAATGAACATTTGCATCGACCTGATTATATGAGCTGTTCAGTTGCATCGACCTTCCTTCATGAATATCTGATGTGCATCGACTTGTGTAGACATGGCATCTTGAGTTGCCTCGACCTTATGTGCTTCACCAGCTATCTTTTGATAGTACTACGTCGAGGCATCTGCTTCAAATGCGTTGAGGCAGAATTCTTCCAGAAGAGATACGAATCGATGCATCGAGACAGTGTACCAACTGCGTTGAGGCATGCCTTTGTAGTTGTTTCAATGATCATCGTTGTGTCGACACATTCTTTCTGATGCGTCGTGGTATATTTATGGACATCTGATTTAGCATTGTTGCGTCGATGCAGTGGTAGTCTTGCACCGACCTGATGACTTGAGTTGATTGTTCATCATACTTTGCTGCGTCAATGTAGCACTTGGTGCATCAAGTTGATGTTGTTAGTGTTGGTGTGCTACAGGCCAATTTCGGGTCAGGTAGGCCCAATAGTTGTACGATCTTGTTCATTATTAATAAAGTGGTATTTGAGCGTAAATATGCGATTGTGTTACTTTACGTTGTCCCTAGGATATGTGGTTGTAAAGTCAGCTCGAGATGGGATCTCGAACATGAGATTGACTTTACATGTACACATACCTTAAACTGTTCATGGTTGGAGGGTAATCACTCGGGGACTTTGATTACTTATTAAACCAGTACACATGATGTGTCAGTGACCAGTCTCATGGTCATTGGTGCGGGGCACCAACACATATGTGTAGGTGTATGTCCTTGGAGGATGTACACTGAACTGATCCGCTATTGGATCTTCAGATGGTTGATTATACCTAATGTCAACTGAAGATCCAATGGTCACAGTAGCATCGTTGGTCCTTTGACCTGAGACATTGATCGGATCTTACACGAGGACTGGAATGGTTTAATTACTTGGCTAAGTGACTTTAACCATAAGTCATGAGTTGCCGAGTCATTAACCACTCCAGGATACGTGTGAAGATCATCAATGGTCAAGATGGGATCGCTCACTGTCGGGTATATATCAGACAGTTAATGGGTCATGACATTGACGCTCCGTTAAATCCCTGGCCAGGGTCGTATGAGTTCGTTTAGGACGAACGTCATACACTTTAAGGAGGTCATAGTCAAATGGCACGATCATGGGGTTTGACAGGAACCATACCCTCGATCGTACCAGACTCATAGAATGAGTGAGGGATTATATCGATGCGGTAACTGTGGACTTACAGGTACCAGACAGGCTGGTTTAAACCCGGCGTCCTCTAGGATCACGCGGATTTGCTTGACCTAACGTGATCGAAGGTTCGGAATGAATTAAACTATTATTCGACTCTTGTAGAAGCGAATAATACGTTTAATTTACTTCTAATTAGGAATTAGAAGTTAATGGGTCTTAAACTAGAGTGACTATGGGCCTAGAGAATCACACACAATGGATTCTTGGGTGACGGATAATTATTATACAGGTGTATGTATTAATTCCCTTTGATTCCTTTTAGAAAGGAGTGTAAATGGGGCTTAATACATGAGTATAATAATGAAATGATCATATATACAATTTTGGTCCTTTGGAGGTCTTTTGAAAAGGGCCAAAACTCTATATATAGCCAACCTACGTGAGTTCATTTGAACTCTCGAACTCTTCCAACCTCTCTTAGCTTAACCAAGCATTAAGGGTTAAGAGAGGAGGATTAGCCTCCCCCCTTTCTCCCCCTTGCTCTCTCTCTCTCCAGAAGGTGATAGAGTCGTGGAAGTTGCGTCGGGGAGGTACCATCGCTGCGCAAGGGTCCGTGTGGATCTGCTCTAGAGGCCGTACAGCTGTGCGGCTCGATTTCTCTACATCGGGCTTAGCGGACAGCATCGTTGCGCGCAAGGTGAAACACGCAACCCGTAATTAGGGTATTAGAAACACCGATTAGAGCACAGATTAAGCTTTCCATAACACCGGAATCAGGCAAATTAAATTTTGTTATCCGCTGCGTCGCCCGTAGGTGCTATGCGAAACCTTACAGTGGTATCAGAGCCAGGTTCGCGCTCGGGTCGGTGTTTTAGCGTCGTTTAGTACCATGCTTTAGGGGTAATAAAATCTTCAATTATTATTTATTGAAAGAGATCTAGGCGTCTCTGTTCTTCAAGGATGCTGGGCATCCAAGCAGCAAATTTTTTATAAAAAAAATATTAAAAAAAAATTTTTTTAAGACCCGTTTGGGCGCACTGCGCCCAGGGCACACTGCGCCCGCCGCGTGCGTCGTGTGGCGGCGCACGCGGCACCCGCGGTCAGCGCCCGTGGGCGCTGACCGCGGGGGCGGACGGGCCCGCCCACGCCATCCGCGTGGGCGGCCGCGCCCCCCCCTTCCGGGGGTTTTTTTTATCATTTTTTTTAAAAAAAAATTTGCTTATTTTTAATTTATTGGTGCATATATTAATATATATATATTAGATATATATATTAAAATGCTCAGTGAATTAATTAGAATTTTATCTATTAAGTTAAATAGTGTTACCTCAAAAGTAAATGTCGAATGGTAAATTTTATTTAACCGATTTGAATTTACGGAGGTGAGATAATTACTATTTACCTTGAGATAAAATGGTAATAATTGAAGTTACTTCAGTAAAATTTAAGTTTTTGAATTTTTAATTGTTAGATAATTAGAAAAATTCAAATTTTAAATTTTATTGAAGTTAAATGTAGAAAATTCAATTATTTGAATTTTAATTATTAGATAATTATTAAATTCAAATTTTGAATTTTAAAAAATTACTAATTGAGGATAATTACATTATTTTAAATTTATTTTCAAACAAAATTATTGGATAATTAGTTTGAATTTAAATTTAAATTATTGGCATGTTTAAATTTTGAATTTAAATTTGATTATTGGATAATTAAATTTAAATTTAATTTTAATTAATTATCTCAATTACATGCCCCTATAGAAAATGATGGTTCTTTACGTGCTCTACTTTATTTACCTTGTATTGGCCTGCTTGTGTGTTTAATTTTAGTTAATCATGCTTTGATTTTTAAAATTAAACAAAGCTGGCATATTTTTGTTTGCACATCCCATTTTTAAATTCAAAAGTAAGGATTATTTTCAGAAAATAACCCTTGATTATTTTTATTTGAATGGGTTGGCAAGTGATCATAGATTTGGATTAATGTAATTAATTGGGGTCTGCGAACCTCCTTTCTCTCTCTGTTGAAATTCAAAATGTACTTCTATCTTGCTCAATTGTTGTACTCGCCCTAAGGGCTGCTGGAATTTGAGTCACATGTAATTTAATTTTTCCGGCCTGCGTGCAGTGTAAAAGTTGTAATTAATGCGGCGTCGGAGTTTGAAAGCGCGGAGCACACCCGACGAGGACGATCCAACTGCTTCGGAAGCGGGCCGGATATCTTATTTACATTAGGGTTAAAGTCCATGATCACTTGCGTTTAATTTACATTGGATGTATTTATTTTTGTGCAAACTACTAGGTACGGTAAATATATTGGATATATTTATATTAGCACCTAGGGTGAGATCAAGATAAAATTAAATTCCCTCGCGCTTAAATTTTAGATCTGGTAAGCGTGGCTCTAGGAGTCGTCGTGGCCCTCCATCATTATGGAGTGAATGAACGTCTTCATTTCATGGATTTGTTGTGCTTTCCACAAGGTCCATGAGTTTGGGGGCGGGATTAAACTCCAAGGCTCGGCCTCAATGGGGTGAGGAATTGAACTCGGCTTTGTTGTGCTTTCCACAAGGGTCGGGTCATGAACTCATTGCTATGAAGTAATGATGGTTAGATCTAACCGAGAATATCCTTTGTTGTGCTTTCCACAAGGGGATGATTTCTCGGGGGCCGAATATCGGATATTACATTGGATGCAAGTGCCTGTTGACTGCCCTTGAGATGGTGTATGGCTTGTTGTGCTTTCCACAAGGTCGTACATCAGTCTCGTTGGGATTCCGACCCACTAGGTAGATCTCGCTGATCTCCTGTTCTATATACTGAGGGTTATATAGTCCGATCGAAAAATAGTGGGACTAACTAAGATAGAAAACCACATCTAAGTTAGAATTTGAACACATGCTAAGTTGTCTTTTATTTCTTATCCAGATTATAATGTCGTCGTCCAACCCCCTCCGCGGCATCTTGGATGCAAATAGATTAACTGGACCGAATTACTCGGATTGGCTGCGTAATCTACGCATAGTCCTTACCACCGAAAAGATTGCGTACGTGTTGGACACGGTTCATTCTGAGCCAGCTCCTGATGTCGACGAGGGCGAGTTACTGGCTTATGCCAAGTGGTCTGAGGACTCCTCCCTTGCCCAATGTTACATGTTGGCATGTATGGCTCCCGAGCTACAGAGGCAATTTGAAAAGACTGATTGTAAAAGTATACTTCTCAATCTACGCCAGCTCTTCGGGGAGCAGGGTAGGATTGAGAGGTGTGACATCTCCAAAAGGCTTTTCAGGATACGGATGTCTGAGGGTTCATCAGTACAGGCCCATGTACTAAAAATGATGGAGTGGATTGAAAGACTCAATACATTGGGGTTCAAGTTGGATCTTGAACTATGCATTGATCTTATACTCCAGTCATTGCCCGATTCATTTTCTTCCTTCATCATGAACTTTAACATGAACAGGATTGAAGTAACTCTCTCAGAGCTGCTCAATATGTTAAAGAGTGCTGAAGGAACCATGCAGAAAGATAAACCATCTTCGTCTGTAATGATTATTGGCCGGGCCAACAAGAAAAGGAAGGCCTCTCAAATATCCACCACAAGTAACAAAGGGAAGGGAAAGAAAAAGGCCACGGGTAAGCAACTCGCCAAAGTTGACAAAGGGAAGGGCAAGAAGAATGAAAAGGAAGATAAATATTTTCGATGCGGGGAAATTGGGCATTGGAAAAGGAATTGCAAGACAATTCTAAATGAAGGTATTTTTGTCATAGACCTTAATTTGTCATATATGGAATCCACATCATGGGTATTGGATACTGGATGTGCATCCCATATCTGCAATTCTGTGCAGGTGCTGGTAAATAGAAGGCGATTGGGCAAAAAGGAGATTGAACTGAGGATGGGCAATCTCTGTCTTGTATAACATTGGATATACATTGACTTTTAATAGCACTGGGTGCTCTATAATGAATAATGGTTTGATTATAGCCAATGGTTCATTAGTCAATGGTCTTTATGTATTAGATACACGCTCTAATGTTATGCAAATTTCCAATGCTGATGAAGTGAATTCTGCATATCTATGGCATTGCAGACTTGGTCATGTAGGTGAGAAAAGAGTCTCTCACTTACACTCAAATGGGTATTTGAATTCGTTCGAATATAAGCTATTTGATACCTGTGAGTCGTGTCTCATGGGGAAAATGACCAAGGCTCCCTTTGGTGGACATGGTGAGAGCGCTGTTGACCTTCTCGAGCTCATACACTCGGATGTGTGTGGACTCATGTCCATAGAAGCAAAAGGGGGTTACCTCTATTTCATTTCTTTTATTGATGACTTCTCTAGATATGACTATGTGTATTTAATGAGACATAAGTCACAAGCTTTTGAGAATTTTAAGGAATATAAGAATGAAGTAGAGAAACAGACTAGCAAAAGTATTAAGGCTCTTTGATCGGATCGAGGAGGTGAATACTTAAGCCATGAATTCACTTCTTATCTTAAAGACCATGGAATAGTTTCTCAGTAGACTCCACCGTATACACCACAGCATAATGGTGTATCCGAGAGGAGAAACAGGACCTTGTTAGACATGGTCTGATCCATGATGTCTATGTCAGGACTACCCTTGTCTCTCTGGGGCTATGCATTAGAGACTGCAGCATATTTATTGAATAGGATCTCAAGTAAATCAGTTCCTTCTATACCATATGAGATATGGAAGGGCAGGAAATCAAATTTTAATCATATTAAAATTTGGGGGTGTCCTGCTCATGTAAAGAAGAACGAGAGTGATAAGCTTGAGTCACGGACCGATAAGTGTAGGTTTGTGGGATATCCAAAGGAGACGTTTTGATATTATTTCTATCACCCTTCTGAGCAAAGGGTCTTAGTGGCCAAGAGAGCTATATTTCTGGAAAGAGAATATCTACTCCAAAAAAATAGTGGGAGCCAGATAGAATTGGACGAGGTCCAAGAACCACAACCCAAAGACACAAACTCATTAGATGAGACTGTATCGGTTGATCCTATTCAAAGTGAAACACTGACACTACAGAGATCTGGTAGACTACCGAGATAACCTGAGAGATATGTTGGACATGTCTCAGAGGGGTCCTCTAAGGTATGTATCGATGAGGATGATGATCCTCAGTCGTACCAGGAGGCGATCCATAGTGTAGACTCCGAGAAATGGCAAGAGGCAATGGATTCAGAAATCTAGTCCATGTACACCAATAAAGTTTGGAACTTAGTTGATGTATTTGAAGGGAAGGTCCCTATCGGCTGTAAATGGATTTTGAAAAGGAAAATCGGTGCAGATGGACAAGTTGAGACATACAAGGCTAGACTAGTGGCGAAAGGATATCGTCAAAGGTAAGGCATTGACTATGACGAGACGTTTTCGCCGATAGCCATGGTTAAGTCAATAAGAATCCTCCTTGCCATTGCTGCATACCTGGATTATGAGATCTGGCAAATGGATGTGAAGACAGCTTTTCTTAATGGAAACCTGTCAGAAGAGGTGTACATGGTACAGCCTGAGGGATTCACCTCCAAGCCACATCCTAATAAGGTATGCAAACTTCAAAGGTCCATTTATGGATTAAAGCAGGTATCTAGAAGCTGGAACTTAAGATTTGACGAGGCCGTCAAATCTTTCAACTTCATTCGGAATGAAGATGAACCCTGTGTTTACAAGAAGGTCAGTGGGAGCTCAGTGACCTTCTTGGTCCTTTATGTTGATGACATCTTACTCATTGGGAATGATGTAGGGATGTTGACATCAACTAAGTCTTGGTTGTCCAAGACCTTCTCCATGAAGGATTTGGGAGAAGCATCCTATGTGCTGGGCATAAGGATCTATCGAGATAGATCTAAAAGGATGCTAGGATTATCTCAATCCATGTACATAGACACTATTCTCAAAAGGTTTAGGATGGAAAATTCCAAGAGAGGTCTCATTCCCATGAGACATGGAATTTACCTATCCAAGGGGATGAGTCCTAAAACTTCTGAGGAGGTGGCACACATGAATAAGGTACCCTGTGCTTCGGCGATAGGGTCAATCATGTATGTAATGCTATGTACACGGCCTGATGTTGTCAATGCTTTAAGCATTGTCAGTAGATATCAGGCAAATCTGGGCGAAGAGCACTAGAAGGTAGTAAAGGGCATCCTTAAGTACCTGCGAAGGGCTAAGGATCTTTTTCTACTTTATAGAGGAGAGGACCTATAGCTTAGAGCTTACACACATTCTAGTTTCCAGTCAGGTACAGATAATTGTAAATCCATGTCTGAATTTGTATTCATGTTGAATGGAGGGGCAATCAGTTAGAGAAGCTGTCTGGATGAAGAAATTCATCTTGGAACTTGGCATAGTTCCCGAGATAACACCTCCCATCCCATTATTTTGTGATAATAATGGGGTCCTCACCCAGGCGAAGGAACCGAGATCTCACCAAAGGTCAAAGCATATTCTCAGGCGCTTTCACCTTATTCGGGAGATTGTTGATCGTGGAGATGTGACGGTAGAGCGTGTACCGTCAGAAGATAACATAGCAGATCTACTGACTAAGCCTTTGACACAAACTGTATTTGAGCGTCATCGGGATAAGATGGGCCTCAAAGTTGTGGGCAATTGGCTGTAGTTCAAGTGGGAGATTGTTAGTGTTGGTGTGCTACAGGCCAATTTCGGGTCAGGTAGGCCCAATAGTTGTACGATCTTGTTCATTATTAATAAAGTGGTATTTGAGCGTAAATATGCGATTGTGTTACTTTACGTTGTCCCTAGGATATGTGGTTGTAAAGTCAGCTCGAGATGGGATCTCGAACATGAGATTGACTTTACATGTACACATACCTTAAACTGTTCCTGGTTGGAGGGTAATCACTCGGGGACTTTGATTACCTATTAAACCAGTACACATGATGTGTCAGTGACCAGTCTCATGGTCATTGGTGCGGGGCACCAACACATATGTGTAGGTGTATGTCCTTGGAGGATGTACACTGAACTGATCCGATATTGGATCTTCAGATGGTTGATTATACCTAATGTCAACTGTGGATCCAACGGTCACAGTAGCATCGTTGGTCCTTTGACCTGAGACATTGATCGGATCTTACATGAGGACTGGAATGGTTTAATTACTTGGCTAAGTGACTTTAACCATAAGTCATGAGTTGCCGAGTCATTAACCACTCCAGGATACGTGTGAAGATCATCAATGGTCAAGATGGGATCGCTCACTGTCGGGTATATATCAGACAGTTAATGGGTCATGACATTGACGCTCCGTTAAATCCCTGGCCAGGGTCGTATGAGTTCGTTTAGGACAAATGTCATACACTTTAAGGAGGTCATAGTCAAATGGCATGATCATGGGGTTTGACGGGAACCATACCCTCGATCGTACCAGACTCATAGAATGAGCGAGGGATTATATCAATGTGGTAACTGTGGACTTACAGGTACCAGACAGGCTGGTTTAAACCCGACGTCCTCTAGGATCACGCGGATTTGTTTGACCCAACGTGATCGAAGGTTCGGAATGAATTAAACTATTATTCGACTCTTGTAGAAGCGAATAATACGTTTAATTTACTTCTAATTAGAAATTAGAAGTTAATGGGCCTTAAACTAGAGTGACTATGGGCCTAGAGGATCACACACAATGGATTCTTGGGTGACGGATAATTATTATACAGGTGTATGTATTAATTCCCTTTGATTCCTTTTAGAAAGGAGTGTAAATGGGGCTTAATACATGAGTATAATAATGAAATGGTCATATATACAATTTTGGTCCTTTGGAGGTCTTTTGAAAAGGGCCAAAACTCTATATATAGCCAACCTATGTGATTTCATTTGAACTCTCGAACTCTTCCAACCTCTCTTAGCTTAACCAAGCATTAAGGGTTAAGAGAGGAGGATTAGCCTCCCCCCTTTCTCCCCCTTGCTCTCTCTCTCTCTCCAGAAGGTGATAGAGTCGGGGAAGTTGCACCGGGGAGGTACCGTCGCTGCGCAAGGGTCCGTGTGGATCTGCTCTAGAGGCCGTACAGCTGTGCGGCTCGGTTTCTCTGCATCGGGCTTAGCGGACAGCGTCGTTGCGCGCAAGGTGAAACACGTAACCCGTAATTAGGGTATTAGAAACACCGATTAGAGCACAGATTAAGCTTTACATAACACCGAAATCGGGCAAATTAAATTTTGTTATCCGCTGCGTCGCCCGTAGGTGCTGTGCGAAACCTTACAGATGTATCACCATCAAGAGAGCCAAGCTTGTTCAATACATTCAAGACTTAAGATTCTTTAAATGTCATATAAGATTCATAGCTGTCATCATCAAAATCAGAGATCTAACAATCTCCCTCTTTTTGATAATGGCAACTATGAGCTATTAAGACTGTCATTCAGATTGATTAATTTTTCCATCAAGCATACAAAGAAGAAAAACATTCATAGAGAGAAGACTCATTTGGATTCATTGAATATAAACTTGATAGAGTTAGTCTTTTCAAAATGACAAGACAACAAAATGTACAAAGTGCATGAGTATGCATGCCAATGCATGATAATTTGACTGTACTGAACTCTCTCAATTTCTTTCTAACTGACTTAACTGACAGGATTCCTCTCCCCATTTGCCATCAGCAAAAAAAAATGAGGGGATGTTTAGGTAGCATTTTAGTGAGTCATTCTTCAAGTATATCATCAGTTTGGGTGGAGGCTTCTTGTGTTGTGGGGGATTGTTGAATGGATGTAGCAGACTGAATATACATTCTTAACTCTTCAACATTTTGGTCAACTCTTTGAGCAATTGTTCTTAGGCTTCTATCTGCAATAATGTGTCTATCTAGAAGAACTTCATGGAAAAGATCCATCTTGTCACTAAGCACAGTTGTTTGTGTTCGGATAATTTTTGCTAAATGATTGTGTTGTGCATCATGCTGAGATGCAAGAATTGGAATGTCAGAAGTTGTTGGTTCGTCTACAGGAAGAACTAAATTTGGTTCTAGAACATATTGTGAATACCACCCATCCTCTTGGTCTGCAAGAGTTGGCTGTGGAGAATGATCTTTGAAGACATTTACCATGTAGGTGATGTCATCTGTCATTGAAGAGGCGTAATCTCGCGCTGGACCTGAGCTGGGGGATGATCACCGAATAGTGAACTGCAAGAAAGGGAAACGGATCAGGGGGCCCAGGGATGATTCACTGGGGGAAACCCTCCAATGCCTAAGTCATTAGAGCAATGGTGGAAGCTATGAAGGGAGGAGGAAAAGAGAGGAGCGAGATTCCTCTACACCAAGATGGTGAAGTGGTTCCTGCTTAGGGAATTTTAGGCGTGTCTTGGGCCTTCCCCTTTTCGGTGTGGAGGAGGCCTCTTGCTCTTGGAGAGGGGCTTGTGAAGGTCCTCCTAACCTGTTACGGATAATCTGCCGGCCTCGGAGGGTGAAGCGGCCTCCGGTGGTGTGCTGAGACGCGTTCTCACGGGGAGGGCTCTCAGGAGGGGCGCGTGACCTTCCATCCCTGGCCGCCTGGGTCCTCATAAGTTCCACGAGGATGTCCAATTTTGCGTTGAGGGCTTGGAAAGCGTCAGCGCCACCGTTGAGTGGTAGCCCTACTGCCGCGGGAGGAGGGGGTAGTTCATCGGCTGGGGTGTTGGCGTTGGAGGGAGGGTTTTGTGAGGCCTGAGAGGGGCCTTCTCCCGCCGCCACCATGGCCTTTCCCCTATCGCCGGCGGACCTCCTCCCTGAACTTCTTCGCACCATACTGGCTCTTTGGTCGTTTCCCACAGATGGTGCTAGATGAAGAGGCATAACTCACGCTGGACTTGAGCTGGGGGATGATCACCGAATAGTGAACTGCAAGAAAGGGAAACGAATTAGGGAGCCCAGGGATGGTTCCCTAGGGGAAACCCTCTGATGCCTAAGTCAGTAGAGCAATGGTGGAAGCTATGAAGGGAGGAGAAAAAGAGAGGCACGAGATCCCTCTACACCAAGATGGTGAAGTGGTTCCTGCTCAGGGCATTTTAGGCGTGTCTTGGGCGTTACCTTCCACGGGAGGGAGTCCTAGGTTTAAATAGTGCGCTTGCCTTATGAGTCTCGTAAGCTGAGGAGTTTTCGGCGGGAGTTACGTCCTCATCATGGGCTCTTTATGTCCTCAAAAACTCCTGCTCATAAAGGACTATCAAAGGCAGCGTGGATAAGCAATCGTCGGTTAAACCAAAGCATGAAGGGTGCCAGCCCTGTCCGGGCAATAGGCATAGCTCAGATTAAGATAGGTCGGAGTGGGCACTAAGCGCTTGCCTTTATCCAGGTGTAGGGATAGCTCGGGCATGGGTCTTCCTCCGTTCTGACCGACATTCTGGCCTCCCGAGCCTAAGGGCCACCGAGGAAGGGATTGATCCCGAGTAATCTTATTGGACTTTTTATCCTAAGTGGGCCCTGCGGGGCTATCACTTGGATGAGCTGGGCCTTGTTTGGTCCTGACGGACCTACTTCGGCCGCTCTTAGATGGGCTACAGAAATCCCCCTCTCCAGTCATCATATTTAACTTTTCATTCACACCTTCATAGCACTTGACAATACGGTTGTGCTGACCTTTAGTTTCATGAAAGTATTGTGCAGCTGTGGTCAACTTGTCATCATGTTGATTGAACCTATCACGCATTCTGCCAATGTGATTTCCTGCAACACCAAGGACTCCTTGGATATCCCTTACCAGTTTTTTGAAATTTCTATGTGCCTGCTTGCTATCTCTTTGAATTCCAGCAATTCTGCTATTGATGTCCATTCTTTGATGAATCAATTGCTACTCAAATTTTCTTGAGAGTTCCTTCATGCTGGAGTTGACTTCGGATCTGAACTGTATCATTTGATGATCAAAGTAGTTGGATTGTTCTTTTATGGCACTGTTGATAAGCCCAAATTGAGCTGACATGAACCTATAGAGAGTGGCAGACTCTTGAGAAGAGGAGGTAGTTGATTGAGGTGGTTGAGAATGTTGATGAGATGCATACCCTTGGTGTTCAGAAGGTAGAGTGCTATTTTTGATTTGTGAACCCAGTCCTCTTTGAGTGACAAGACTTGCTTCCCCTGCAGATGTGACTAGAGGAGAAGGTACCTCCTGCTGTTGGACAGAGTGCTGCTTAGTAGGATCTGCCTACTGTTGCTCATGGTGCTCCTCAACTGGTACTAGCTGTTGCTACTGATGGTGCTCCTCAGCTGATTCTAGCTGTTGTTGCTCATGGTGTTCCTCAGTGGATTCTAGTTGTTGCTGGTGGTCCTGCTGCTGAACCTACTCCTCTGTTCCATCTATTTGTGGTGGTGTGTGACCAGGAAGCTGCCTGATTATCTGACCTCCAACCTTTTTGAACTTCATTAATTTTTCAATAAAGTCCATTGGGTATACGTTGGTCAATGGAATATACTTACACTTCTCATTGTCCAAAGGAATCTTTTTATTTTTAAAGATTGTAGTTAGGTGAGCTACAAAAGGAAGGTGTTTGTGAGAATTTCTGTAAAAACCCATGATCTGGATTATTACATCAGGTAGGCAGATTCTGATGTTCTTTAACATGCAGTATAAAATGAACCTCTGTGTTTCTATCACCCTACTTCGACCACCTCCTTGAGAAGTAATGATGGTTGTTAGGATATGGTTCACCAATCTTTGCAAAGGTGGAAACTTATTGGTGTTGAAGCTTGTAAGGTAGGTCTATTTGGTGTCCTCAGGATTATTGAATCCTCTCATAATTGTGTAAGCTTCATGAGAGTTATAATCAAAACCAATTTCCTCAACTCCTCCTTCTAGAATTTTGAGAAATTTGTGTAGCAAGTGATTGCTCAGCTCAATCTCAATTCCTTTTACCAAAGTCAACAATTTAGGGATGCTGGCATCATATCTCAGGTTTGCATAAAATTGAGTTACTAATATAGGATAGTAGACTCTATGTTTGCAAACAAACCTTTTCCATCCTTGGAATTTAATCATTTCCATTAACTTAGGAAAATTCTCAAACAATTTGTGGTCATGTCTGTCTATATACCTGGTAAACAGAATCTTGACTTGTTCTCCGACATCTCCTACAAACTGCTCTTCTTCTTCTCTGTTAGAGCTTCATTTTCTGACTATCGTGGATATCTTTATCCTCTTGCTTGCAGACATGGAATCATGGATTTTCCTTTTTGTAGACTTCGTTTGACGCAACGACTGAGATCGGCTACCAGACATGACTGTGTCATGCAAATGCTTGGTCTGGCGCTCCTTTGGAGGAGAGTCACTCTCTGAAGGTTGTCTGTCCGAAGCCTGTTACTTCCCCTTGCTACAAGTGGATGGTGGAGACATTGTAGAGACGGCACATTTAGGGGAGAAGCCTTTGGAGTGATAGAAGAGGAAGATGAGAAGAGCAGAGTTTGAAGAGTGTAAGGGACTGGAGCTTGGAAATGATGAGGAGCAACTTCGACGCTGGAAGGGGGAAGATGATGCACCGATGTAGGTGGGGCAAAAACGCCGGTAATAGATAGAGCTGGTGAAACTATAAAAAGTGAAAGATAATCGAAGACCGAATCTGCTTTATTTACCAAAGGAGGGTAAAATTGCCAAACTACCCTTTTCTTATAAAACATAGGTTTGTGGTTTATAAAGTTTAAATCACAGAAGTAAATGGCCTGAACATTGCTTGAATGCATATGCAGTAGAAACAAATATTCATTAAAACAAATGCGCCCACCCCATTTCTTTTACCATAACTCATGATTTTCAAATAATATCTCAGGAAGAAGCCCTGACATATATTGTAAATAAACATTTTTTGGACAGTAGAAAGATCTAGGGTCAACCAAGAGTTTTTCATAAACTTCAATTTTTTTATTTTATTTAAATGAGTAGTCTAGTCTAGCCAACACTTTTTGACGCAAGGAATCACATTAATTAGACAGCAGAATCCAGGGTTACTCAATGTGACTAACCTTCATACTTCTTTTGAGCAGAGTTAGCAATCCTCATCATGACTTAGTCCGAAGCATTTCATTGATGCAGAGATCCATTTTCTCCGAAAGTCATGCCATTGCTCTGCCATAAGAAAGTAATGTTTTATGATGGCGTATCCCTTGATCTATTTTAGTTTTTATTTAATAGTTTATAGATAATATGTGCAGAGAATTCTTTTACCAAGAAAAATTCAAGTTACTCACTGTTTCATGGTTCAAAAGACATTTAGGGTAGTATTTATTACAATATATTTGAACCTACTGTTAATGCTGAAAGATTCAATTAGGGACATAAACCATTGTGATTTAACAATTATAAATAGAAAATCATCATGACCAAGAATTAAGGTCTATCAAAAACCAAGGGTACTCTTACAGGAAGAGTGCAAGCAATGACACCCTTTTCCAGTAAAGTAAAGCAGATTTATAACAAATGGCTACCTTTCTTTTACAAAAATTGGATAAGATGATTGGGCAGATGGAATTGTAGACGTGAGTGAGAAGAGTGATTATAATGGAACTACGTTAATGGGGGAAGGAGGTGTGTCGAGGAAAGGGGTCACATTATACCAAGTAGACAACCATAGAATGTGCTACTCAGACCATCCTCATATGAAGCCTCGACCACATGAAGTCTTTCAGCGACAGGTCTCAAGCAGTCTTCAATAGCTACAACAAGGCAGCAATCAGGTGCATCGACCTATCAACCCATCTGACTGAATCAAGTGCAGTAATCCAATTACTAACACTACCACCAATTCATTAGCCACAACAGCATACATTCAATAGCATCAGACAGCTAACCTTTCCAGGAGGATCAGCACAAAGATTCACAAACAAACCAGACACCCTTGGACTCCCCCTCAACCGAACCATCACATACCACTGAGTTACTTGACTCCCCCTTACTTATTACATTGAGAGAATGAAAACTGACCTATTCTATATGCAAGTTTGACTCTTGGTACGTGGCAGAGGACATAGGTCCTAAAACCATCTCACGCATGATATGGGTTTCCAGACAGAAGTGATCTATCTTACTCCTAACATACCATTTCATATACCATCTTAGTCATGCATGGAGGTGCATCAATAAAAAGAAGCAATGATGGCAAGGATGGCATGTGCAGCATATTTCCAAATATCAGCAAGAGCATGTGACTGACAGTTCACAATTTGTTCAGGATCAATGAGTAGAGCAATAAAAGCAGTAGAAGTTAATAGCGGGAATTTAACTCCAAGAAATTAAATGCAGAATTGGGGTTTTCCAAACCAGGTTGCCTTGTTTATTTTTCAACCCCACTTTATTTCCTTGCTCCAAGGCATACCTGCAAAACAAAAATCCTCATTTTCTATTCCAAGGTAGCCAAGATTTCTTGGGTCCTGTAGAGTTAGTTGCACCTCTGAAAGGTGCTTTCCACATCTTTTGAGCATGAAAGTCATCAAGTTTTACAATATAACAATCATCCATAATATGTCCCAATCTCTCACAGTAGTGACAGTGACTAATGGCATTCATGTTCTTATTAATGGAATGTGTATGAAATCTCTGTGGGTTAACAGGAATTTCGCCATTTCTATTATGAAAATTTTATTTCCTTTTCATGTACCAACAGTCCTTGACTGTATGGCCATATTTTCTACAATGGTGGCAATAAAGCCTTTTGTTTGAGAACTGTCTTGGCCTTTTTGGGACATTTGCTTTTCTGCAAGCCTTTGAATCATCAGATTTCATGAGATTGCAATCATTCATTATGTGCCCACTTTTACCACAATAATAACATGAAATTTTCTTATTTACATGTGTGTGTATGGTTGAGTTATGTTCCACATGTATTGTGCTGGCTTGGGTGTTTCTTGACTTTTTCTGCAGATTGTCATTCTTTTCTATCCTCTCAGCTTGTTTTTGAATTTTCTGAACAGTGGGCTAATTTACCTCAGATGTAGGGCTGGTAAAGGAGGGTTTGACAAAGGAACTCTTCAACTTGTTTTCAAGAGATTTTTTATTAACCGGATTATAGCCCGGCCCTTCTTTTTTGAAATTAACCTTGACTCCTAGCAACTTGTCCAAATTTTCTTGCCCTTCGACAAATTTAGACAAAGAATTTCTTAAATCCTGAATCTCATTTTCTAGAGATACAATATGTATCTCATAACTTGCAATCTCTTGTTCACTGCAATTAACGCATTCATTTAACACTTTGTTTGCAATTTTACAATTTTCAATTTCTAGTTCCAGATTATGTAATTTTTCAGATTCATCTATGCAAATAGATTTGCCTTTTTCCAAGACAAGAAGTCTCTCAAAGATTGTTGAATTTGACTCTTTAAATTTCTCAATATCTGATTTTCAATCTGTTCAACAGTGTTTTCATCATTTGACAATGAGTTTATTCTCTCATTCAATTTTTCTTTCATCTGCTCAAGTTCAATTTTCTTATCAAGCAAATCCTTCACTACAATAAAATAGACATTTAAGGGCATGTCATAACTGCCCCAAAAAATGGAGATAAATGCCCTAAAAACTTTTAGGGGCAGTTTGATTAGTTTTAGGGGCCATTTGAAATGTGCCCCGGTTGTCTCGATCCCTAAAAGTTTTTGGGGCACTTTTTTAAAAATGCCTCTAATCTTGTCATTAGAGGCACTAAAAATTGCCCCTAAATATTCTAATAAGGGCATTTTTTTTGACCAAATGCCTCTAATGAACATGTTTTAGGGGCAATTCCTCCTTCAAATTGCCCCAAATAACCTATTTTAAGAATAGTCACTTAAAAACAACCCTGAAATAATAATTTGAAAGAATATATTTTAGGGGCATTTTCTTCCACAAATTGCACCTTTTAACATAAACATAAATAGTATGTGATACTCGTTGACAAAGACTATCTTAACAGAGTTATATTATAAAATCAAATCATGAAAACATCACAATTACACTTATAGAATCCATGACTTATAAATTCAACTCGAACCATGGAACTTCAATTTTTCACTCTGCAACTAAAATATACAAACTCAATAACTCTTTAAAATATATAAAATAATTTTCCCTTGGTGATCTTTAAGTACAAACATTTTCTTGATAGTGAAGTAATAAGGGAAGTCAATTGGCCAGATGGTTTGTCATGTGGTCATGACACTTGCATCATCTCTACCAATGCATTGTAAAGACCTTGTGTGTGATAAAGCTATCTATCCTGTAACAAAAACATTAACTGTAAGCACAACCAGAGAGCTAGAGAAGAAAAATAAAGTAGAATATGCAAAAGAATAAGGTGCTAGAATGGGGAAACCAATATCCATGAGAAGACACCAAAAGAAAAAAATAAAAGAAAAGATAAATAAAAAAATCATTGAATCACTATGCACACATATGCACACTTCCTTTCCTAACATCACTTCCTTTCTTGACAGTACGGATAGATGGGTACCCTTAAATATGGTGCCTGTAAAAGATGATATACGTCACGATAGGACATACGCTGCCACAAAGTAGAATTATCAAGTCCTTCACATAAAGAAACTACTGTAGAAAGTACACTAAACAGAGACTAGACTATATAAAAATCTTTAGGCAAGGGTAATGGCATCCCAATCACTATTCAGATACCATGCTTAGCAAATACATATATCATGCTGAGCAAATACATGCAAAATACATATACCATGTTGAGCAAATACATGCAAATACATGGCATTCCTAACCCTCCTTAGCAAGTTATGTTTATTTTGCTCAATACATATACCATGCCGAGCAAAGACATGCAAAATTGAGCATCATTTTATTTTTCTGCTCAGCATTGTGTTTATCTACTTTGCACATATACAACTGAGCAGATAAATAGAACACTGAGCTGAAAAATACAACACTGCTTAGCGCATATACAACTGAGCAGAAAAATACAACATTGCTCAGCGTTGTATTAGTTTAATGGGGGAACCGACTAAGGGGGTTAAAAGGATTGGGAAGAGAGTTAGTCGGACAGGTGGTTGATGAGGATTCGGGATTGTTTGTCCCTTCCTTACCTGCACTGAAAGGGTCTGCACTCATCTGGAGCAATTACATAAAAATACAAGTGTCACCTTCTGACTGCTGACTACATCACTACTCATTAGGAAATGCAATTGCATGTATACCCTCCTTAGGTGGATAGCAAGATTTTCGATGGAAGAAGTGTTGCAGAGAAAATAGAGAGATAATATATTGTCCTTTAAAAGTCTCCCGTATGTTAATGCCATCTCATAAGTCTGCAACATTATAACATATTGGATGAATATCTTTGATATTAATGGAACATATCTTTAGATCAATAAAATAACTATGTTTTGGCAAATATAAGTGAATATTTGTAACATACTATCTCCTAAGTGATTAAAAAATCAACTGCTATCAAGGTTTGAAGAGACAAGCCAATGATGGAATTTAGAGATAGAAACACAATTCTTGAGCAGACTATATCAAATTAAATTTTATAAAATGTCCATACGAGTAGATTTTATGCTTATATGAAATTTCATAAAATGTCCTACACAAGATGAACCTGCATATTCCATTCATTTTAGATGCTCCAAAGGCATGTGTTTAATGTGGAACCTATAAATAGATCTTTGTCCTCCTAGCTCTCTAATCAGTCTATTTTCCTCGTATGAGTTCAATCTGGACATTATTGTGATACCATTTCTTCCAGATGTTTAAAGACTCAGCCAAACCCCATAAACCACTTTAGTGGCATGAACACATCTAGCATTAAATAGGTTTGTTGCTATTCCACCCAAGTAGGATCTAAATATGCATTGATGAAAGGAAAATGTCACAATTCATGCAAATGATACCTACAATAGGCTAAATTTATAGCAAAATGAATTAAGCTTGAATTGCCCACAAGACAAACATCATCCATTTGTGAAGAAACATTTCAAGGGCCAATTCCATGTCTTTACAATTACCATTATGTGGTATCTATTTTTACGAAAGTTTACTTTAAGCTCTATGCAGAAGAGATTGATATAGAAATACCATGTTATTAAAAACTCAGAGATCACACAAAATCAAGCCAAGAAAAGAGATGTTTACCAAATATTTCAGATGCCATTGTACAACATCAACACAATGTGGAAGATTTTTTAAAATCCATGTATGTACTTGAGAATGGTTTTGCTTCTAACAATTTAACATTTAATAGATTAGGATAATGAGAATCATTCCACCTCAACAATCTAAACAACATGGTTCAGCCTTAGGAAACATGAAAGCTTGACACGTTGCAAAAGATGACAAATGACATAAAAATAAATTGAAAGAATGACAAGATTTTTTCCGAATATAGGTATTGTAATCTATACAACAGAATGACAAGGTTATTCCCGAATATAGGTACTGTAATCTATAACGTAGATATTCTGTGGCAGAAGAAATATATGTTGGAAAAGATGATGTAGACATAGATGACTGATGATAATGAGCAATGAAGTGCCTTGCATCATACACAAAACATGGGTTTATAATCTTCTAGATATAAACTTCTCAAAATACCTAGGGTACAAGAATGATAAAAAATTTAATCAAAGGTGCACCTAATACATCCTAAACTCTTATTCACTTCATCTGCATTGTCGTGAGGATGCTTAAGACTGGTTTTTAACTGAAAGACAATAGCTGGTGTCACATTTTTCCAAGATTACTAACAAGACTCACCTATAATAAACATCATTGTCAAATGACTTTGCCCCTGCATGAGGACCTGAAAATGGTAAAAATGCAACATTGCATGATGGCCATCTCATTGAAGTGAGATGGTATCCTGATAATCAGCTCAATAAAATAACTCATAAATAAATTATTTCAATGAAACTAACGGAAGTTACATATAACAAGCTGTTAGTCAAGTTAAAAGAAGATCTAGAACTTGTAGTAAGAGAAAAGAAGACCAGATCAAAGACTCTTTTTAGTATTTATGGTTTTTGATATTAAAAAAAGGTAAAACAATATGTAATAAGGAAAAAAAGATTGGATCCAATGTGATTCTATGTTAGGTGAAACAAACAAAAGAAAAAAAAATGAACAAATAAATAAAATAGTAAGAGAAAAAAATTACAAGACTCTGATATTATGAAAGAAGACAAAAAGAGCTGCCACTGAAGTATATGTTTAGGTGAAACAAAGAGCATCGAGAACAAAAATGCTACATGTACATGCTAAGAAACAATGAAAGGACCATCTCCATTGAAGGGAAGCAAATGGGTAGAAACCATCCCATGTATCGCTAATTTAACCAAAACATGGCAATAGTTTGAGAAATACAAACCTATCATTGGACCGCTGGGGCTTGTCAGGGTTCTATCATCTGATTCATATTGGCAAAAAGAACATGAGAAGGTGCTTTTATTCATGAACCAGTAAAGGTGAAACAAGCGTCCTCAAAACAAATAAAGCTGTTGCACGAAGCATTTCCTAATGAACATGCAGAAAGTCATGGTTTTACCTGAGGTATGACTGGGTTTCCCCTTGTCAGAAGTAGCCCTTAAATCTACCAAAAAGGACATCAACATCTTCTGAAAGGGTACTTCTGACTTTCCATGTTGTCTTTTCCATTGCATATGTAATTTGCAATGAAAATAAAATGCAAGAATGCCATGTTAACCTTCTGTAATGACTTATTAACATGAAGAGGGTTAGGGGAAAAAATCCACTTTCCATTACCCCATCATCACTCCCATGATGTCCACCTTGTCATTGTTTCCCTTCCCTTCCTATCACCTCCTTTCTCTAATTTCATAATCACATATCACTATGATGTAAAGATCAATCATGAAGTTGTGCTCTCCATTTGGCATGAGGCTTCCTCTAATCCCTCCTACTTCACAATGAAAATTTCCTATTACTAGAGCCATTTTTTCACCAGAGCTCCACATTCAGAAAAACAATAAACAAGTAATGTCACTTTTCAATGGAACATCTGGTAATTGAGCCCCCTTTCACTAGATTGATTCACTCAACTCTCCCCCAAACAAGAAATGACGATGGTGGAAATGTTATGCCTAAGATAACTAAAAATTGCACAGCTTGTAACTCAATATATGCAGCAGGTCTCTCGGGCTTTTGTTGTCCACTACCTCACACAGGAGATGACATGGACAGTGTAGTTTCTTTGAAGCATTTCTAGGCTTTCTCAATTTGCAAATATCCTAAACAAGTAATAAAAGAAAACAACAAAATGACAAGATAATAAATCAAGTATCAATACCATCTTGAAGTGCCGCCACAACTTTTGGATCTTTAAATACAGCCATCAGTTCTGGATCCTGCCAATAAGCAAGAGAAAAGTAAATATTATTGTGCTAGAATACAAGAACAATTAATTGTATTATTAGGCCAAACAAGAGGAAACTTGTTTTAGAGGGGGAAAGGAATTAAGAATTATGAGGGACAAAATACCAAATAGAAGACAATGAGTTCAAAATGAGGTTAGAATAAACCTACATTTAAAATCTTGCTCATATCAATGTCCTGACATACTACCATGAAAACCATGAGGCATGCCCCAAGGCATACCACCGGAATATTCTCCAGGCACACACCCCACAAACCCACCAGGTGCACCACCACATGGTCACACGAAGATGATTTGTTTTTCTTCTTAGCCTTCTCATATGCAACCTATAGGATAGTAACAGCAAAGGTATCAACTAAATGATATATAGAAGAGTTAACAAACAAACTAGCACTAATACTCCCTTCTTCTATTTCCTTTCACAAGCGGTCATACTTCCAGCGATGTTCTTCAATCTTATGTGCATTGGGCTCAACCTACATAGCAGCATGTGGCAATGAATACCAGAAAAGCACACCCAGTATGTCAATATTCCAAAGAACTCACTTCTTCAATAATGTGGATATTCACTATATTTTTCTTGGAATGAATATCACCTTCTTTACCACAGTGCTAATCTCCTCATCATAATCAAATTTGGATGCTACATGCAGATCCCTAGCAGCGTCTTCCCATTTTTCGAGCAGAGTTAAATCTATGTCATGGGTTTAGTAACCTTTGAAGAATCATGCATATTTATATTACGATGGTTCTTCTATCAGACATGTACATGGAACCCCTTTATTTCATTATCAGAGTATTACAATAGATATTCTGCCATATGAATGATCTTCGAATACTCAAATTTTTAATGTTCATAATCCCAGTTAGCCCTGTACTCCAAGCCCAAAAAAGCCCCTTTTCACAGGTCAAGGTTTATGTAACTCCCAATATTCATATCAGATTATCACAAGCATACATTGAATTAGATTGAGCATGTTTCTTGACTGATATTAAGACCTGGACATGGCAATGTACTACCATGCTACTCTTTGGCTGATCTTCATGTTGTGGTTGCTATTTTGCTAGTCTGGAACAGAAAAATTAGTGGAGTTTTCTGAATAAACCTTGAGAAAATTGAAAACAAAAAACATGCGTGATCACCAGAAGTCGAAAATGGAAAACACTCATGATAACCAGAAGCCGAAAACATGTGGAATCATGTGTTAATGTGAACCATAATTCAGATGTGTTTTTATATCAAAGAATTCATTGTCATAAAATCTAAAATTTATTTGCCGCTACAGCTAATACCATTTTTGCATGGACATGGAAAAATGACTTATATGGATTCTCTGATAAGCAACCCCAATTGAATCAGAAATCTCGTGTTCATGCCCTATACTTAGAGGTCATAAATCTCATATAATCAAGGGACATTTATACTTTCAGAAAAATTTACATATATATATATGTGTGTGTGTGTGTGTGTGTGTGTGTGTGTGTGTGTGTGTGTGTGTGTGTGTGTGTGTGTGTGTGTGTGTGTGTGTGTGTGTGTGTGTGACATTTTTTGAACATTTCAGAAATGGGGTTTACTGGGCAGAACAGTTGATAGTTACATCAAGAAATCAGGAAAATTAAGGGGAAATTTGGCGAATCAAATGAAGTCCAAATTTTATAAAAATTTTACACATGGTTCTGGAAGTTAGACCAACCTACCTCAATCGAATCCAAGAAGATCACCAAAGAAAACCCACTCTTGCAGATCTAAATAAGTCCACCAATAGCTTAGCTCTCAAAGGAAAACCAGATTGGAAATTCACTTGAACAGCAACTCCTCCTCTCTCAGAAAAAATTGCACAGCATCATAAGGCCTCCAACATCAAGAAAAACCTCCTCAAGCTTCCATTACACAGCCCTCAACCTCTTCAAGAATTCTAGCTAGCAGCATCCATCAAAAAGAAAACTGTGCACTCATAGAAATCCAAGGATTTAGCCTCCAAGTGAAGGCCAATATCTCAAAGCACCCTAGCACCATTCCATGCGCAGCCCCCTCTCATTCCTTCTCTTAGGTGGGTATAAGATAAGGAGAAAATCAGAAAACTCAGATTAAAAGAAAAGGGCTCAATTGATACGGTTTCAGATTTATCATAATTTAGATAAAAGGTTTTGAACAATCATTGTTGTCCCACATGATAAATAAGAATTTTAGACTGCATAGAAATATATTCACACGTTAATAAAATTGGTTTGGCTCGTCTGTGAATTCCTTGCTTGTCAAGATTCAAGTCTTCCTTCTCTGGATGCAGAATGTCATCAAGATCGCCATTTCTACACCTCTTCTGGGTTACTTCAAATAATTCTTTCAAAAGCAAAGATTCAGGTCTCACTATGCCAGCAGAGTCCTTGGCTGATGGAGGTTGCTGATCACTAAGATTATCATGTTCATCTTTGGCATTTAGAATTTCAACAGATGTTTGCTTTTCTAATAATGCCACTGTAAGAATATTACATTGGAATAGAAAGGTAAAAGACCTTAAAATGTAAGCAACTCATTGTAGGCCGGGCCATGGGGTTTGTGCTCCATCTGGTCGAGGTGAACTGCCCGCCGTCAGTGGTCGTGACGCTGCTCGCTGACGAAGGTCGGCAGAAGAACAGGAAAAAGAGGGGGGGCAGCGGTAGTGGTGGCTGGCCGTTGGACGTGGTAGGGACAAGCTGAGCTTGTTTGTAGCAGAAGAAGGAGAGGAGGAAGAAGAAAGGGGAGCACGGTGGTGGTGGGGATTGCGGGAGGCCGAGGGTGGTGGCAACCATGAGAAAGCGAAAAATCCTTAACTGTGGCAATATGCAGACTAGTGGCAGATAATTTCAGCCAAATAGGATTGGACAAATTAGATAAAGCCTCTTGGACTAAAATATTGGGTGCAGAAATCTGATCAGAAGCTATTAGCAAGTATATAAGAGGCACTTCCCTGAACGAATTGTCCTTCAAAAACTAGTATTGGAACCATTGAAAACAATATGCCTGGTCCCCTTCAAAAGGAATTGTCTCGCTGCGTTAAACTGTCTCCTAGGAGTTCCAGCTGGGAAAGGAATGGGGCAATCAGACATGTGCTCCTTCACATATTTCTGCCGTGTAAAGGAAGACCATAGAGTATCTCCATGAAGAATCTGCCACATTTGCCTGATTTGTAGGCAAAGAACCACCTCAAAAAGACTACGCACGCCCAAAACTCCCTGAGAAAAAGGCTTGCAAATAGCCGACCAGGTAACCTAATTCTTTCTATGAGACACCTCCGTGCATTGCCAAACAAAAGTTTGCACACATTTTGTCAATGATGTTCACAATAGAAAGAGGCATAACAGTAGCACTAGAAGTGTATAAAGGAATGGCACTGACGACAGATTTAGTTAAAGCTAGACGTCCTACTTGTGAAAAAAATTTACTATGCCAACTATCTAATATGCTTGAGATTCTATCAAGCAAAAATTTGCAATGAAGTTTTTTCTGGTGCCATTTGAACAAGGAAACACCTAAATATGTGATGTTGGTTGTTTTGTGTTGATATCTAGTAATATCCCTGATTCGATGAACAACAAGCAAAGGCATTCGCTTTGAAGCCACAAGAAAGCTCTTTGGAGCATTCACACGTTCACCAGAAGTCACCTCATAAGATTGAATAAACGTCAAAAGATTCTTAACAGAGGATTGACCACCATTCAAAAATATTAGAGTGTCATCAGGATATAAAATATGTGTGACCGGTCGAACACCACGAGGAATATGATAATGGCCACAAGTGCCAGATTGGAAGAGTGAAGTAAGCCCCCTACTCAACACTTCCTTAGCAAGAATGAAAAGAGCTGCGGCAAGAGGATCACCCTATCTAACCCACATCAAAGATTTAAAATAACCATGCAAACAACCATTGAAAGAAATTGAAAACCAACAATTATAAAAGAGTTGAGCCACAAGCAAAAGAAACCTGTTAGAGAAACCAAATTTCCTCAAAACGGATAACAAGAAATCCCACTCGATACGATCATATACTTTGGCCATATCCACTTTGAGCATAATGTTGTGGGCCTGCACCAGTCCATCGATGTCCATAACAACCTCCTTAGTCAACAAGAAATTGTTCATAGTAAGCCTGCCACTAGCAAAACAACTTTGTTGATCAAAAATGAGGGAAGGTAATATGAGACACAGCCTATCACAGATAATTTTGGAAACTATTTGTAGCAAAAATTGCAGAAATAAGATTGATGATTTTTCAATTTTGGGACCAAAAAAATAATTGACGAAGTAACAACCCACAGTAGAGCAAGCCCTTTGAAGAAACCTTGAACATCCACCATAGTTTCTTGACCAACAACCTCCCAGCAATGCATGAAAAAACTGCAAGTAAAATCATCCAGGCCCAGCGAATTGTTAGTTGACAAAGAGAAGATCGCCTGCTTTATCTCCGGACCTGAAGGAATTTGAGACAATAGCACATTTTGATCATGATTGAAAATCTCTAGAATGTTTAATAAAAGATCATCATTAAGCAAATGAGCTCTGAAGTTAACAGTGCTTGAAAATAGGAAACTGCACCAGTAGCTACCGCGTCCTGGTCTTCCACCCAAGTACCTTACATTTTTTGCTTAAAAACAAAATTTCGTTGCGTTCTACTTTTGGTATATTGATGAAAAAACTTGGTATTTCTATCACCATACTTAAGCCCTTCAACTCTTGATTTCTGGAACCAAAAAAACTCTTCCCTGTGCAATGCCAGGCGAAGATCCGCATTGGCCTTGTAAAGATTAAGTCGATCCTCAATTGTGGGAAGGAAATCAAAGGCCTCTTGTGCCAGATCAAGTTTGTCCTCAGCTAAAACTATATTCAGATGCACATTACCAAACACAAATTTAGTCCACTCCCTCGAAGCCGGATTCATATTCTTCAATTTCGCCTGAAGCACATGAAAGTAATTAGGACTATCCGACTATACACAATACCACTGAGTTCTAACAAACTCCAGAAAGTTCGGATGTGTGAGCCACATTTGTTGAAAGATAAACCTAGACGAGAAAGCTACAGCTAAATTTAGACTGATCAACAGTGGAAATTGATCAGAGGGGTCACACCATAAATGATGAACGGAAATAATATTTGAACTAGCAGACCAAGCAGCATTATATAAAACTTGATCAAGCCTTGCTTTAATAAATCTAGCACCAGATTGTTTATTGCTCCAGGTGAAGGAGAAGCTTCCAAAAGTTGCATCAATCAAGCCTAAAGATGTCATAAAGCCTTGAAAATCAGCCATAGAATTCAAGGACATCGTGCCCCAAGCTTTTCATCTAGAGGTAAAATACAATTAAAACATCCACCAAGCAGCCAAGGAATAGAAACACCATGCCCAAAGTGCATAAGGTAATCAAACATAATCCTCCGAAGATGCAAATAATAGGAAGCATAAACAACAGTAAGAAACATAATATTCACATCTCCCACTTTAATAGCAATAGTGAAATATTGAGGATTACAGTCAACAATATCAAGGGAAATCTCAAAAATCCAAAAGAACCATATTTTAGAATTATCACCATCATTGCTAGACATATTAGGCAACTTAATTCATCTAGAAACTCTGTCAGCCCAAGAGAAAGGAATATGGAATACTAAAATAGCAACAAGTTATAGCTTGTGACATTTAACATGCTTTGCTAACCTCCTCGCAGAAGCTAAATTATCAATGCCTCTGATATTCCAAACCAAGGAAGACAAAAAGTATAGGCATAGTAAAAGGTTCTTTAAATAATGAGAGGTTTCTGTTAATGGAAGACTTGACTAGTGCTTGTATGTGTTATGGGCATTTAATATAAGGGTTTTTTACATAAATACCCCTCTAAATATCGGTTATGCCAAATATATCCCTCATTTGAACATATTATCAAAAATATCCTCTATTTAATCTTAAATGTTGCAACTATGCCCCTGTAGTTTAATGACGTCGACGGGGGGCGAATATTCCGTGGAATATCCTATCTATCATCATTAATTACAGTGAAATGAGGGATATATTTGGCATAACCGATATTTAGAGGGGTATTTATGTAAAAAATCTAAATAATTTTACTGCTTAACTCATGTTTAACTCAAGTTAAATCAACAAAGGTTACGGTAGGGACATAGTTGCAACATTTAAGATTAAATAGAGGATATTTTTGATAATATGTTCAAATGAGGGGTATATTTGGCATAACTGATATTTAGAGGGGTATTTATGTAAAAAACCCTTAATATAATTAAATGCAACTAACATTGGTAGTCCATTAAGTAGTCCTTTTCTAAAACTCAAAGGTATAGATACAACCATTTTTTGATATAAATATTCCATTATCAATCCACAATATAGAGAATATTATTCAGAAATTAATGATCGAACAAGGTCTCATGCTATGGACGTAATCATATAATTAATAGAGCAAGCATAGATGGATAAACATATAACAACATTATGAAGGGTTTTGACGATAATTCATGACTTAAGCATGAAATTGCAAAAAATCATTATAAAAACAAAACGTAGGGACAACAAAAAAAGAAAAAAGGTAAAAACAAATAAGTATGAATTGTAATCACAAAATCTATTATATCTCAATATTTCATACCACCATAAGAAATAGATATTGTACCATGCAAAAAAAATTATTTTAATAGAAGCGGACCAGGGCAATTATACCCTTCAAAGAAAGGAGTGGAGAAGGAACATGCCAAGGCTCATTACACAAGGTGGTACTGCCATTGCCATTATTGTTGCTGCTCTGTGTCACTGTAGATGTCCAAGATTCGGTGCTAGCAGGTTAGGAGTCGGTGCCGGTGCAGGGGTGACAACGAGCAACCTGGTGGCATAGCAGCAAAGCAAGAGCAATGCGGTGGTGGACGGGCAGTATCGCCCAGCCCTGGCTATTGCTAGGCCCTGCGGTGGTGGACATCACAGTGGAGTTGAGGAAGAGTGGCGGGGGAGAAGGGGGGCGAAAAGGTGAGGAGGAGGGGGCAAAGGGGAGATGGAGGAAAACTCTACTGGATCACAAGGTATAGGAGGAGTCTACGACGGGAAAGGAACCCGCACAAGGGAAGACTCTCCAAATGGAATAAGAAAAAGGGATTCCCACGAACAGAGCTGAGGAAGAGAATGGAAGGAGAAGGGGGCTATGGAGGCAAGGAGGTGGAGGCGCAGAGGAGAAGACTAAGGAAGAGTTTGCAGTGGGAAATTTATTGGCATGGGGAGGAATACGAGAGTAGGGGTTACATCGGCCTTCTACATAGAAACTACCTCTGTAAAGGGGACCTATTTCTGGGGTGAAAATGCTCCAATTTTTTATTCTACGGAACAACCCCTTTAGCAACTAGAATAATAATTTCACAAAAGCCCGGATCAACAATTATCCAATCGAAGAACTCACACAAAGATGCCTTGTTCTTTTTGCAATTTATCTTAAATACTATCCACTACTAATTGAAAACATATAGAGCAACCAAAATTTGTAGAGAACTATAAATCTCATAAGCGATGGTGGCTTTTTTCTCCCCATCTTATTTCAGATTATTACCTTGGGCGCATGGGGCCTTGGCCGTGAAGGAGAAGGGCTTGATGTCGAGGATCTCATCGTCCAACTCATCTTCCTCAGAGTCGTCGTGGAACTCTTGGAATTCAGCCTCGAAGTCTTCCTCCTCAGGCGACTAATCCTTCTGGTAGGGCCAGACGTAATCGGTGGTGGCCTGCCTCCATTTGGCGGTGCGTATGAAGTCGGAGATGATTGCTCTTCCATACATGTCAACGAGCTCAGAGAGAAGGCTTGTTGCAGGTTTTGAAAGTTCTTCCTTTCCGGGATTTGGGATGAAAGATTGAATCTTTAGCTATGAAGGTTATGCGTGAAATGGTGGGAAACTGGCCTCTTTGGCACGAGGGAGTTTCAGGACGAAGGAGTTAGTTACAGTAGGAACTTGTGAATGGAGTCCCGCGCGAGCATCAAATCCTTTTGAGGCATTTTTAATAAATTTCTCTTTTCTCGTTTAATTGTTTGGGGCATTTTCAAAATACCTTTTTACAAGATTTTAAATAAACATAAAAATTTAAACATTTTAGGGGCAATCTTAAATATGAAATGCCTTTATTTATGATATTTTTGGGACAGTTTTAAGAAATGTCTCTAAATGAACTATCCCAATATTTCGTTTTTCTTCTAGTGCTTATTCTCTTCTCTTAAAGATTCAACTAGATCCGTGTACCGATTGAGATCAAAATTAAGAGATTCATTAAACTCCTTCACAAGTGAGCATTGATTGCAAGCATAGTTTCTGGTATTCTCATTTTTGGATTTCTCAATTTCTTTTCTTAGATTTTTATTTTCAGAATTCAACGCTTCTAATTCTGAAGTAAAAGAATCAAGGTTTTGCAATTGTTTTCTAAAGATGATGTTCTCAATTTTTAGCACTTCACTGTCTTCATTTTCAGAAGTAGAATTTTTAGCTTCACTTAATTTTCTTTTTAAAGATTTGTTCTTTTTTGTTAATTGTTCATGAGACTAGCAGATCATTGTAATCATTCACCCAATCTTCTATAGAGTAGTTTTCGAAAGGGTTACTTACCTCCTCTTTGTCCTCATTTTGATCATTGTTGTGATCACTCCCATTTGCAACTAGACACTTGTCTTCATTCGTTCCACGAATTGTTTTCAGTTTGTCCATCATCTCTTTAGCAGACCTGCAATTGGAGACAAAAGGAAAGGCATTATGATCAACAACATTTCTTAAGATATTGTAAGCTCTAATATTTTCACTGTGTTTCATTCTATGTCTGTCTGTCCATTTGGACACATCTTTGGGCAGTCTGTGTGGACCTTTGGAAATAAGATTCCAGAGGTTTGGATTTGCAGCATTCGCGAATGTACACACACTGCCTAGCCATGTAATGAAATCAGTGCCATTAAACACGAAAGGAAGAGCCATAGATAAATTCAAAAATAGTCAACCAACAGCTATGAACAGCAAACAGAAAGAGCACTTAGGAACACCAGGATACACTACAGATCGTTGGATCTGGGGAAGCAGTAACCTGCTCTGATACCAATTGATAGTACAGTTAGAAGACAAGACGGGATCTAGAAGGGGGGAATGAATAGATCCAGTAAAAAATTTTGCTCACTAAAATTCACACCAAGGAATTGCAACACAGACTTTATGAAGAAATAGGTTGGTCTAATGTTGATCAAGCCAAAGCCTAATAGAGAGTAGCAGATAGCACGGAAGAGAGTTAAACACATAATATGCAATGAAATCAACTGCTCCTGGGAGGAGGGTTAGACTTACGAAATGCAGTGACTGAATGCTTAATGCACAAGAAAGACAGCAGCACAGCAGGCAATAACACAAACGTTTGGCAAGCACGTGATGACTCGCAATTCAAATCAGACACAGATGAGATAATACACCAAGCAAATATACTACCGAGCACTTGGTGATGTACCAAAAGGGTGATAACACCCTCACACGCCAAACTATGAAGGAGGTGGAGGATAAAGAGCAATCACACAATTAAACCACGAGGCACACAGAATTTTTTTAGGTGGTTCGATCTGCCACAGCAGATCGACATCCACCCCACACTCAAACCAGAGTGTGGCTTCCTTTTTCAATAGCAAGAACACAGACTCAGTCTGCAACAAGATGCTGCCTAACAACTTGAACCAGAGGGAAACAAATCCCTCAACACCGATCCTGTGACCCACAGAATCTGACCACCACTGTTACCCGCAGTGACCGGAGAGACCCACTCTCCCTTCTTCTGCGACCGTAGAAGGAAATCGTGAGCAACACCCTGTTGCTCACCGACCAGAGGACACGTCCTCTCTTCCTTTGATCAACAGAGGGAATACCGGAGATTTCTCTCCCTTCTCCTGAACACATAGGAGGAACCCTGAACTCTAAACAGAGTATCGAAAAAGTACAAGGAAAAATGAAATGCAAATAAATGAAAAACAAAAGAAGAAAACAAACCACTGGAATTGAAGCAATATATCCCAGATTGAACAAACTTGGCTTGGATCTGATGAAGAGGCCAATGGACGGATGGATCTTCAAGTACTTCAGGCACAGGCTATACTAGCTCTCTTAAGGTGGACTTTGGAGATGGAAACTCTCGACCTCTTTCTTCCTCTCTCTTTTTCCTTATCTCTCAAACTCTCACAGTCTCTCTTTTCTTCTTCTTCTTTTTCTTCTCTCTTCACGATGGCCTCTCCCAACGTAAGTAATGGCAGCTCTTTTTGCTTTAGAGGATGGGGTGGCTTTTTATAGAACAGACCCTCCAGAAATGGATGAGGTAAATACCTAGAAAAATCTCATTGGTCCAGCTGGCAATAGAATATTCTTCCTCTGAAAAAACATCCAAAAAAAATGTGTCAGATCTTCTTAGATCACGTGCCACTTTATCGCTGGAGTGAGTTACTCAATTGGGTCCGGTTTCAAGTTAATAACCTGGAGTTCGGATCTTCTGACTTGTTAGCGAATGAACATTTGCATCGACCTGATTATATGAACTGTTCAGCTGCATCGACCTTCCTTTCTGAATATCTAATGTGAATCGACATGTGTAGACATGGCATGTTGAGTTGCCTCGACCTTATGTGCTTCGCCAGCTATCTTTTGATAGTACTGCGTCGAGGCAGCTGCTTCAAATGCATCGAGGTAAAATTCTTCTAGAAGAGATGCAAACCGATGCATCGAGACAGTGTACTAGCTGCGTTGAGGCATGCCTTTGTAGTTGTTTCAATGATCATCACTGTGTCGATGCATTCTTTCGGATGTGTCGAGGCAGAATTGTGGACATCTGATTTAGCATTGCCGTGTTGATGCAGTGGTAGTCTTGCACCGACCTTATGACTTGAGTTGATTGTTCATCATACTTTGCTGCGTCAATGCAACACTAGGTGCATCGAGCTGATGTATCACCATCAAGAGAGCCAACCATGTTCAATAGATTCAAGACTTAATTTTCTTTAAATGTCATATAAGATTCATAGCTGTCATCATCAAAACCAGAAATCCAACAACACTCAAGGCCAAACATAATGGAAGCCAACAGTTAATGATTCAAGTAGGACCAATATCAAATACATGGTAGTGTGCCAGTGCTAGTCAACCTCTGAATGGAAAACTAGAGCAGAGGTGATCCATCAGAAATCAATTAAGCATTCATTCAAATAGAGTAGTGATCGAACACTAGCTAGTCAATCGAATTCAGAACATAAATGAATATTAGCTCACATGCAGACCCGTGAAAGGGGATAGAAGATAAGGAATGTAAGCATAAGCAATCCATAGAACACATAGATTTTTAGGTGGTTCGATCTGCTTCGTAGATCTACATCCACCCCTCACTCAAACCAGAGTGAGGTTTCCTGCTGATACACAGCTTAGCCACTGATCCACAGCTTCGGGGAATGAATCCCTACAGATCGCTGATCCATAGCTTGGGGAAGTAATCCCAGACCACTGAGTCTCACAGCTTGCTTAACCAAGGAACAAATCCTCACGGCTGAGCAACACAGCTTTGCTGTTCGAGGAACCAATCTTTGCTGCTGAGCAACACAACTTGCTGAATGTAGCAAAGAGAAACAAGGAACAAAAGCGTAAAAGAACAAATGAAAACCAAAAGGAAAAACAAACAAGAGAATGTAGCTCCAAGGGAGCAAAGCAGTTTTGGATTTGATCTAGGAACTGAGGACCACTTCAGATCTGCAAGACGCTTTTGTCTACACTCTATCTCTCACGAACTCACTGCTTCTCTACCTCTTCTTCTCGCAGACTCTTACTCGTTCTTCTTCTCCTTCTCTCTTAGATCATCAATCTAATCTTCTCCCTTTTTCTATGAAATCTTCTCTCTGATTTTTCTCTTTGGCTTTCTCTATTTTCTCAACAAAGGCAGCCTTTCTCTCTTGAGTTCACAGGGAATGCCGCAAGTTCTCTTGTTCTGATCGGCTGATATATATAACAGAGAAATTGCCCCTTCTAGAATAAAGCTGATCCATAGCTGAAATATTTGATTGGTCCAGGTGGCAAAGAATATTTTGCCACTTTTTATCTTTCCAAAAATCAACCACGTGCATTGGATTGCGCGCCAAAGGCTTCAGGTCGTTGGCACGTGATCTACTTGATTCATGATGAGCTTACTGTTTGAAAGGATGAGGTCGAGGCATAATGTCACCAGGTCGAGGCAGAGTGTATCGACACATCACCCATATCCTGCTACGTCGGATCATCAGTTTACTACTTTGACCTTGTTGGCTTCAACTACTGGTTCCCAGCAAGGAGCGTCGATGCACTCCTCAGATACGTCGATGCAGTGAGAACATAGAAGCCTTACCCAGAAGGCTTCGAATGCCAGCTTGTGTCTTGGTGCATCGATGTATAGCATTGCCAGGTCGACGAAGAGTGTAAGGACTCATTTGCTATTGACTGATGCGTCGGATAAGTGGCTCACAGCTTTGACTTGTCCTGGTGACAACACATACTGCTCCTTCTGATGCTACGACCTACTAGTCTTCCTGCTGCTGGTTCCAAGCTTAGTGTGTCGATGCATTAACCTTGATGCGTCGATGCTTCAATGAAGACGGCTTCTGGAATGCTTCTGGGAGCATTACTGCGTTGATGCAGCTCTTTGTTGCATCGGTGCAGAACTCTTGAAACATCTTCTTTGGATATCACTGCCTCGAGGCAGTGGTGTTCCTGCTTCGATACTCTTATGGCAATCAGAGCTCTTGATCTCTTGAGGCACCTTCGTTTGAAGTTCATCTGTCAGCGTTGACTTCTTCCTGTCTTCTTTGACCTTCAGGTCTGATCTTGACTAGAGTCAACTGACTTTTTTCTATGTTTAGCTTGAGTGAAATTAACTTGGCCTTCATCTTTTCTACAGTCTTCAGCTGCTGACTTCTGCTAATCTACTGTACCAATCCTCTTACTCTACTGGATGTACTACTGCCATGGATTTACTCCAACCTTAAATTATGCTTATTTGACTTCTTTAACACATGTTCTTTTTAGCATACAAACATATGCTTCTACACATAATAAGAGCATTACAAAGTTAACTGCATTGAGTTTCATAACATCAAAACCAGCATTAAGTTTCATAACATCTAAACAATGCACCAATGCAGCACATATGACAGCATCAACACATATGACATCATCATTTCAATTTCATGCATGGAGAGGGGAAATCTCATCGCCCGTACGGAGAGGCCGAACGAGGTCCAACCCTGACAAAACGAGGCCCAACTCCTCAAACTGGCAACCCCCGGGCCCACTTACTGTAAAGTCCAAAAACTCACTCAGAGCAAGCGCTTCCTAGGCGGCCTTTGGGTTGGGAAGTCCGTGCATCAGTCGATCGGGAAAGCTCCCTCGGAGCCCCCTATTCTTTGTCCCGACCAAGCACTTACCGCTCGGGTGGCCACTCCTGAACAAGTGTCGTTCACTCGGGGTCGTTGATGGAAGCTTATTGATACGGCCGTTGCGAATCCCTTAAGGGAAGGAAGCTCAATGGGACATGGGAAACCAAGAGTCCGCGCGCCGTAAGGAGCCCGCATGAAGGACATAACGCCCCCTGGAACTCCTCCGCTTACAGGGATCAATTCACACAACATGACATTATTTAAACAGGACATGCCCTACTACGAGAAGGTAAGCCTAAGCAAGGCAAGAGCCAGCAACCCTGAGCAGGAACCACTTCACCTTTTGGTGGAGAGGGATCTCACGCTCCCATTTTCCTCCCAACTCTTCTCTTCGCACCAGTGCTCTACTACCTGTGCTGACTTAAGCATCGAGGGTCTTCCCCGAGGATTTATCCCTGGGCACCTCTGACTTGTTTCTCTTCTTCCAGTTCTTACTTCAAGGGTACGTGGTCATATTCCTCCCCGCTCAGGAGCAGCGCGAGATCGCCCCTCTTCATCTGGCGCCGTCTGTGGGAATCGCACAAAGAGCCATCATGGTGCGAAGAAGTTATGGCAAGAGGACTACCGATGACAGGGGAAAAGCTCTGGTAATGTAGAAAGGTGCACCTTCCCTCCCCACGGAGCATTCCCCGTCTGACAACCAAGCCAACGAGCTACCTCCATCAGTGGCGGGGGAACAACTTCTTGGCGGGAGCACCGACGCCCTCCAAACCCTCAACGCAAAACTGGATGTCCTCGTGGATCTCATGAGGGCCCAAGTGGCCAGGGAGGAGAAGTCACATCTGACCAGGAAAAGCCCCCCACGTGGAGATGCCTCTCAGCAACCTTTTGGAGGCCGTTTCATCCTCCGGGGGCAGCGGCTCATTCGCAGCCCATCAGGAGGACCGTCGCACGCCCCTCCCCCGGAGCAAGAAGCCTCCTCAACCCCGAGGAGGGAGAAGACCGGAGCACGTAGACCTTTCCCAGACGCCGAGGCCCCTGAGGAGTGTCGGGGTAGCATGCAAGTGCGCCCCCAGCCCCTTGGGACAGCGACAACCAGAACTCTGTCTCCGGCTGTGAGACTTCGAGAGGCGTTTCGCAGAGCAAGAGAGCGCTCTCCGTGCCTTGCAGAAGACCTCTCCTGTGGAGGACGAGGAGCTATCCCCATTCTCCGACTAAATCTTGAAGGTAGAGATATCTCCCAAAATCTCTCTTCCGACCTTCAAGTCATACGACAGCTTCGACGCCCTAATGGCCTTGCATGGGGCGTCCGATGTGATCAAGTGCCAAGCGTTCGTGACCACTCTGGTTCAGGGCGCTCAGGCTTGGTTTAGAGCCCTCGCCCCCGGCAGCATCCACAACTTCAAGCAATTTGGGCGAATATTCAAGGAACGCTTCGCCGGCAGCGGTCCACCCCGGTCAGTGGCGGGATTACTGGCCCTCAAGCAGGAACAGGGGGAGAAGTTGTGGGCTTACATCAACTGATTTAAATCGGAAGCCCTGCGCATCCCCTACTTGGATGTGGCCTCTGCCATCACCGCCTTGACCGGGGGTACGCGCGACGAGAACCTACGGTGTGAGCTAGTGCTTCATCCCCCTACCTCCCTCGCCGATCTTGTGACCATGGCCATGTGCCACACCGAGTGCGAGGAAGACCTCAGTGCCTGCCGAGGCACAACCGGCTCGGGTTAGGAGGGGGACAAGAAGAGACCGTCTGAGCAAGGGACGGGACAAGGAAAGAGGCGGAACTAGGACGGAGATCGAAAAGAGTCGTCCCGGAAGTACGAGCGGTATACTCCACTTACCGCCCTCGTCTACGAAATCTATGAAGACATCAAAGGCTGGGGTCTCCTCAACCAACCCGAGCCCATGAAGACCAAGCATCGCAATCGTCGCAAGCATTGCCTGTTCCACAGCGACCATGGGCATCACACCAGTGATTGCCATCAACTTCAAGGTGAGATCGAGCGCCTCATCCGCCAGGAACACCTATCTCGGTACGTGTCCGGGCAAAAGGAAGACCGAGGCGCCGCTGAAGAGATTGATAATGCCCCCCGCGGAGTCCACATCAACGTCATCACGGGCGGGACGGCATCAGGCAGAGATAGCAACTATGAAGGCCAAGCACCGCAATCGCCATAAGCATTGCCTATTTTACAGCGATCACGGGCATCGCACATGCGATTTCCATCAACTCCAAGATGAGATCGAGTGCCTCATTCTCCAGGGACACCTATCTCGATACATGTCTGGGCAGAAGGAAGACCGAGGCGCCTCCGAAGAAATCGACAATGCCACCCGTGGAGTCCACATCAATGTCATCGCGGGTGGCGCGGCATCAGGAGGAGACAGTAGCCGAGGAAGAAAGTGTCACGCCGAGCGGGCGAGCTGAGCCTCTACTGAGGCACCTGCGGCCCCGCAGGCTAGCGAACCGCAGGCCCTGGTATTCTCTGACCAGGACCCGCAAGGGCTAACCACCCCGCACGATGACGCTCTCGTTGTATCGGCTACAATAATCCATTGTAACGTGGACATGATCTTAGTCGACAATGGTAGTGCCCCTGATGTATTGTTCTATGAATGTTTCGTCAAGATAGGAGAGAATCCATCTAATCTCCGCCCGATCCGAAGCCCCCTCTGTGGGTTCAACGGCCAGGCTACTTATCCCGAGAGAAGCACTGAGCCTGCCGGTTACTATCGGCACCCCGCCCAAAACTGTTACAGTTATGGTAGACTTCATCGTGATCAAGGGGATTACGGCATACAACGCCATCTTCGGCCGAGGAATTCTCAGCCGAATGAAAGCGGTGCCCTCTACCTTTCACCAAAAGATGAAGTTCCCAACCAAGTATGGCGTCGGGGAAGTTCGAGGTAACCAGGCATTAGCTAGATGGTGGTATATAGTCTCGGTTGACGCCACTAGGCTGGAAGGGAAGAATAAAGGGGTAAAGGGAGTTGAAGAGGGACCCGCAACATCTGAGCCTAGCGGCGAGTTGCTAACGGCCTTCCCTAACGGTGACCCGACCCTCGGAGTAAAGATTGGAGCCGAGCTACCACTTGAGGAACAGGAGAAATAGAAAGATTTCCTTGCGCAGTACATCCGAGTCTTTGCATGGTCTAATGAGCACCTTTCCGGGAGACGTGGTGATGCACAAGCTCAACCTCGAACTGACAGCAAAGCCAGTACAACAGCGCAGGAGAAAGCACGCCCCAGAGAAACAAGCGGTCATCAAAGAGCAAGTCATCAAGGGGCAAAAGATTGGCCTCTTTCGTCCGGTTCTGTACCCTACATGGCTCGCCAACATCATCCTAGTGCCAAAAGCTTCTGGGAAATGGCGGATGTGCGTGGACTTCACCGACCTCAACCAGGCTACCCCGAAGGATTGCTACCCGTTGCCGAGCATCAATCAACTGGTCGATTCAACCTCTGGCAACGAGCTGCTCAGCTTCCTGGACACCTACTCCGGCTACCATCAGATCAGGATGGACCCGGAGGACATCAAGAAGACCGCCTTCATCACTGACTTCGGCGTGCACTACTACACCCGGGTGCCGTTCGGGTTAAAGATTTCTGGAGCAACATATTAGAGACTGATCAACCATATATTCGAAGGATAGCTCGGTCAGAACGTTGAGGCCTATATTGATGATATGCTCGTTAAGACACTGAAGGCCGGAGACCACCTCGCCAACTTAGCCGATATCTTCGACACCCTCCTAAAGTGCAACATGAAGCTCAACCCCGCCAAGTTCGCCTTCGGAGTAAGATCCGAGAAGTTCCTAGGTTTCATGGTCACTCAGCGTGGAATGGAGGCCAACCCCCACAAGATCTAGGCCATCCTAGACATGCGGCCACCCACCTGCATCAAGGATGTCCAACGCCTAACAGGGCACATTGCTGCACTCAACCGTTTCCTATCTCGGGCGGCCGAACGATGCTTGCCCTTCTTCAAATTGTTGAGGGGACCCAAAATGGCATCTGCTACATTCGCCTGGGATGAGGAATGTCATAAGGTGTTTGCTAAACTCAAAGAATTCTTGGCCTCGCCCCCGGTGCTGTCCAAACCAGTCCAAGGCAAAGCTCTACACCTCTACCTCTTGGCGACCCCTTATACTGTAAGCTCGATCTTGGTCAGGAATGATGCAGGGGTCAAGAGACCAGTTTACTATGCCAGCAAGGTGCTTAATGAGGCCAAAAGAAGGTATCCCGCAACCGAGAAACTCATGCTAGCATTGGTTACCTTGGCCAAGTGCCTCCGACCCTACTTCCAATTGACCGGCGAACCCCTGAAAAAGATTCTCTTTCACCCTGAAGCCTCGGGACACCTCGTCAAATGGGCCATCATGCTTGGGGCCTACGATATTTCATATCGTCCCCGCTCGGCTATTAAAGGATAGGCTCTCGCGGACTTCATCACTGAAAGCACGGTCCCGATTGAAGAAGCACTTCCACCAGCGTCCGGGCCTACCTGAGATCTATTCATCGACGGATCCCTCCAATTCAACAGGAAGCGGTGCCGGTATTCTCCTCAAATCTCCCGAAAGAGCGAAGCTGCGGTATGTTCTGAAGTTCAACTTCCAGGCGTCCAACAACGCCTCCGAGTATGAAGCCGTTATCTCGGGAGCCAGGATGGCTCGACGACTGGGGGCCGAACGAGTCAGGATCCACACTTACTCCCAATTGGTCTCTAGCCAGGTCAACAGTGAATACGAAGCTCAGGAAGGACAAATGGTCAAGTACCTCTAGGTGGTCAAGAGGATGGCCCAACTCTTCGAGAGCTTTGAGGTAGTCCGAATAGCCCGGGAGGAAAACTCCCGAGCGGACGCCCTCTCTCGACTGGCCTCCTCTCCCGATCTCGCTAGTACACGATCGGTCTTCCTCGAAGAGCTCGGGCAATCGAGCATCGAATCCGAGCTTATGACTGTTCACCCGGCACCCTCAAGCTACTAGCGGACCCCCTACATATCCTGGCTCCGTGATTCTTAAGAGCCCACCGACCCTCGGGTGGCTCAGAAGCTCAAGTACCAAGCTCGGCATTTCGTCATGCTGGACGATGCCTTGTACCACAGATCTTTCTCTGGTCCCCTCCTCAAGTGCATCAGCACCGACGAAGCCAGCCGAGCGGTTCATGAAGTACATGAAGGCATCTGCGGAGCGCACCAAGGAGGAAGATCTCTCGCCAGGATCTTGCTACAGCAGGGTTACTGGTGGCCCACTCTCCGGCGCGACTGCTCAACCTACGTGCAGAAGTGCGATCGATGTCAGCGCTTCGACCACCTGATTCATCACCCCGCTGCGGAGCTCATCACCCTTGTCGAGCCATACCCTTTCGCTCGGTGGGGGATCGACATTTTGGGGCGGTTCCCTACGGCTCAAGCTCAGAAGAAGTTCGTCATCATCGCCATCGACTATTTCACCAAATGGATCGACGCCGAAGCCACCACCAGGATCACCGAATCAGTTGTATGGAGTTTTGTTTGGAAGTCGATCATCTGTCGCTATGGTGTTTCCCGAGTGATCATGAGCGATAACGATTGGCAGTTTTATTCTCATTATTTTAGAGACAGATGTGCCGACCTAAACATTCGCAACCACTTCACTTCGGTAGCCCACCCTCAAGCTAACGGACTGGTCAAAAATGCCAATAAGACTATCTTAAAAGGCATCAAAACTCGGCTCGGCAAAGCCAAGGGAAGCTGGCTCGAGGAATTGCCGAGCGTACTATGGTCACACCGAACTACTCCGAGAACGGCTACTGGTGAAACACCTTTTCAGCTGGTGTATGGCACGGAAGCCGTGATTCTGTTGGAGGTCGAGAATCCCTCTCTCCACGTCGTCCACTTCGAGCCTGAGGTAAACGAGCAGAAATTGCGAGAGAACCTCGACTTGACGGACGAGATTCGAGAGATTGCAAGCATCCGAGCAATGGAATACCAACGGCGCATCACTCGATACTACAACACCAGAGTCTGAGACAGACACTTCCAGCCAGGAGACTTCGTCCTGAGGAAGGCCGAAGCATCTCGACCACTAGAGGTGGCGGGGAAGCTGGCCCCTACCTGGGAAGGTCTCTACCGAGTGGTCGAGAAGCTCGGGAAAGGAGCACACCGATTGTCCACCATGGAAGGAACACCCATCCCTCAGACGTGGAACGCGACAAATCTTTGCAAGTTCTACTTTTGAACATTTGGCAAGCATACACATGTAAGCAAAGTAGAATCATCGCCATTCTTCTCTTCTTATTAAACTTTGATGTACATCAAGAAGGCCGTAGCCGATATAGTATACATGTACAAAAAGTTACATCCCCTGGTACTATAACGCGAGTAGAACGCTCGGCCAACCCAGTAGGGGCTCCCACGTCCAGCCACTGACTCTGCCTCGTGTAGAAACTAGCTCGGATAAGGGATCGCCGGCTTCGTTGGTTTTAGAAAGCTCGGAGGAAAAGTGCCAAAGGGATAGGAAGGACAACAAAAAAGAAAATGAGGTTGACCCGAAAGGTGAGGAATCTTGAGAGAGCTCCCTCCCCAGGCAACGAGATCGATGGTGGAAAGAGGGGCGGGGTGACAGTAAAAGAATGAAGCTGGACGAGCTTCAGTCGCCCCTCAGGAGAGCGTCGACGGGTCAGGGATAGGAGTGCAACATGCTCCAGCATGACGAGCCCTCTTCCAGAGTGACCCCCGACTGACAAACCCTCTTCCAGATTGAAACAACATGAGCTTCCCTCCTATCGCCATCTGCATCATCATCTTCTGAAGCGCCCTCTATGCCCCGCCGAGACTCACAGCACAACGCTTCGCGAAAGGGAAAGAAGGAGAAAACCACCAGGGATGGCCTTAAGCGACGAAAGGAAAAGGAGACACCCCTCGGACCTTTTATAGGCCGAAGGGGGAGCTGATCGCATTAAATGACTCTCCCCTTTACAAAACACTCTAAAAAGACTTTCCCTGAGATGGTTACCTCAATTCCCAACACCCCCCCAGCGGGACGCGCGAAGCGGCAAGTCATTGAGAGTGGTATGGAAAAATGGGAAGGTGCCAGTGCCATGTCAGTTATTTGACAGATCGGCGCGCGCAAGATCTGCAGAAAATCTGTGCCTTCTTCAAATGACTGTGGATACGGTAGTCAAATCACACCAAAAGCGGTAAGAAACAGTCAATTCAGCATTCAATACTGCCGCTATTATAGTTTCCAAAAAAGCCTTACTCGGCTACATATGAAAAAGAAAGAAAAAAGAAAGGATCTATTACATCAGGCCTCGGGCCCATCTCCAAGCTCGGCAGACAAGGCTTCTTCGGCACCAGACGATATGCCCCCAGTGTTCTCAGCGACGGCTGGCCCAGACACTGACCCCACTTGTGTGGGAACTGTCTCGGCCGTGTTCTCTCCCGAGGATGCTTGAGTTGGCGATCGCTCAGATGGGACCAAACTCACCTCTTCACTCGACGTGTAGTGGGAAGAGTCAGTGGATCCCTAATCCGAGTCATAGCACTGACCGGAAGGAAAAATGAGCGTAGATGACTTGGCCTCTACCTCCAGGATGGCCCGATCGTAGCCTTGAGAGAAGCCCTCCCGGAGTCCCCGTAGGTGGCCTGACTCGTAGTAGGGAAAGCCCGCCTATTGCAGAGTTGCCTGGTAAGCCTCTGAGCACCTATGCTGCTAAAGCGCTTCCTTCCCAGCCAGCTCCGCCTTCCCCTCGAGCTAAGCTATCCGCTGCTCTGACTCGGACAGCCTTCTCTCGGCCTCGGATAGCCTTCGCTCGACATCGATCTACGAATCCTCGGCCACCCAAACTCGATCCTCGAGCCCCCCTCGCTCGGCCCTCCATTGGTCATCGCGCTCTACCTGGTTTCTGTGCTCCCACTCTAGGAGCTCACTCTTCCGGTCGACCATGCGACGAGCCTGGGCCAGCTGCTCCGCCAAAGGCCGAGCCTCCACTTGGCTCGACTGCGCCAGCGCACGGAGCGGGGCCATCTCCCAATGAAGGTCCCCAAGATCGAGGGTCAGATGCTCGACCTTCCAATCAAGTGCACCGCGGGTCCACGAGAGAGTATCCCGCTCGGACTCCACCCGAGCATACACGTCCACTGCTTCAGCCCCCAGCTGGGCCAAGACCAGCCCTCCCTTCATAATCTGCTCAAACAGCGAAGAGGGGGGACCCTTCCGGACTTTTTCCCGCAAGTCTCGAGAAGCTAAGGAATGGCACGCCCGGTACAGAGGAGCCCGGACATTGAAGGTGCTGGTAGAGGGAGGAGAAGCTCTCACCGGAGCGGCCGGGATCAGGGCATCTCTCTCGGGCAATCCCGTCTCGGGGGCCCCACCGGTTGGCTCGGCGTGAGCGGCACCACCACGTACCTCCCCAGTTTCGATCGGCTGAGATCGAGTCACCTCCCCCTGCGACCCTCCAGCCTCGATCGGACCCCCTAGTCTGGTGGCCCCTCCGCTACCTTCGACGCCTCAGCATCAGCAGTGATCCCTCCTTCATTAGCCCCCTCTTGCTCAGTAGGGGGGAGAGCCGGCAGGGAGTCTCCTCTGGACGGACGGGCGAGCTCCTCCTTCCTCGCCCGCTTCTTCTCAATAGACTGAGCCTGCATTGAAGACCGCAATAACTTGGCCACAGGATCCTTGCACCTGACCCCTCGGCACTCGAAAACGTCATCCCGGGCCACCCGCTTTCCCTTATCCCGGGCGCGGGACGAGCCCTCTGAAGCTTGAAGATCGTCAGGAGCCGGCGCCTCATCCAAATCGATGATCTCCAATTTGGCCGATGGTGCCTCCTCCTTAACCGCTCGCCTCGTGTCTGAACCACATAAAGCAGACTAAGAGAAGGAAGGTTCTTACTCCGCAAGAAGGAAGACCAAGTTCCCGAACTCCTTACCTATCGGCGACAGCACTCGAGCGAGGTACCCCTCGATGTTGGACGGAGTCACCAAATCAGCAGTCTCTTGGCGATTCTGCTGTAGGATGGCAACCTCCTCTTCCACCTCCGGAGAAAACACGGTCTGCTTTGGAGGAATGTTCGGGTGGAAATTGGGCACCGTCGAGAAATTCCAGACTACACCGACTGCCATCGGGCCCACCCAGAAATATTGGGTCTTCCACCCTTTATGAGAAGAGTCCTTCGCAGAGAGGGACACGCAGCTCCTCCCCCGCTTTGCCTGAATATAGAAGAAGCCTTTCCCCGCATGAGGATGCTCCTTCAACTCAAAGAAATAATAGAAAAGATCCAGCGAGGCACGTACCCCACACTGGCCGCTGAGAAAAATAAAGGAGAAAATGAAGGTATAAGAGTTGGAGACCAGTTGGACAGGAGCCAGCCGGTAGAACCGAAGCAACTCGGCAACAAAGGGATGAAGGGGCAGACGAAAGCCACATTTCTAGGCCAGGAGAAAGGAGCAAAAGAAGCCAGAACAAGTGCACAGGCTAGACTCATGAGGCTCAGGCGCCAGGAACTGGAACCGCCAAGGTAGCCCGTATCGACTCTCCAGCCACTTCACCTCAGCCTCCCCCAGCTCACTGCAGAGCGGCTCCAACGGCGTCAAGAAAACGCTTGGAGCCCGTTCTCTCTGCCGCCCCTCGGCCTTAGGATGATGGTCCGCCATGAGACAGAGAATAGAAGAAGGGAAAAGCTCCAAGCCCGAGAACTTCGGAGGTGAAAGGGAGCTGATGAATCGCCACCCTAGGAAGTCCCTCTTGCTCCGGTGGCCGCAACGATTCTCCGCTCTTCTGAAACTATTCTCACCACGCAGGAGCACCCCCCTCCTCAAATATAACTACAAAGAGAGGCAATACCCTAAAACCCCGGAGATAAAGGGACGCAAAATGCGCAATGCCTAAAAACCCTGATGAGAGGCGGCGCGGCGTCTGATTTCCCGAGGAGGGGCCTTCTCTTATTCATCATAACGGGTGTATTTTCAAGGTAAGGTGCGTCATGTGACCCCTACCAGAGAGATATCTTTACCCAACTAGTGCCACAAATAGTCCAGCCCAAATGCTACTCGTCCGAGCCAAATCTTAGCTCGGGAGTAGGAGGGGGACAAGTGGAGAAGGGAAATCTCACCGCCCGTACGGAGAGGCCGAACGAGGTCCAACCCTGACCGAATGAGGCCCAACTCCTCAAAGTGGTAGCCATTTGAACAAGGAAACACCTAAATATGTGATGTTGGTTGTTTTGTGTGGATATCTAGTAATATCCCTGATTCGATGAACAACAAGCAAAGGCATTCGCTTTGAAGCCACAAGATAGCTCTTTGAAGCATTCACACGTTCACCAGAAGCCGCCTCATAAGATTGAATAAACTTCAAAAGATTCTTAACAGAGGATTGACCACCATTCAAAAATATTAGAGTGTCATCAGGATATAAAATATGTGTGACCAGTTGAACACCACGAGGAATATGATAATAGCCACAAGTGCCAGATTGGAAGAGTGAAGTAAGCCCCCTACTCAACACTTCCTTAGCAAGAATAAAAAGAGCTGTGGCAAGAGGATCAAAGTATCTAACCCACATCGAAGATTTAAAATAACCATGCAAACAACCATTGAAAGAAATTGAAAACCATCAATTATAAAAGTGTTGAGCCACAAGCAAAAGAAACCTGTTAGAGAAACCAAATTTCCTCAAAACAGATAATAAGAAATCCCAGTTGATACGATCATATACTTTGGCCATATCCACTTTGAGCATAATGTTGTGGGCCCGCACCGGTCCATCGATGTTCATAACAACCTCCTTAGTCAACAAGAAATTGTTCATAGTAAGCCTGCCACTAGCAAAACAACTTTGTTGATCAAAAACGAGGGAAGGTAATATGAGACGCAGCCTATCACAGATAATTTTGGAAAAAATAAGATTGATGATTTTTCATTTTTGGGACTAAACAAATAATTGACGAAGTAACAACCCACAGTAGAGCAAGCCCTTTGAAGAAACCTTGAACATCCTCCATAGTTTCTTGACCAACAACCTCCCAATAATGCCTGAAAAACCCGCAAGTAAAATCGTCCGGGCCAGTGAACTGTTAGTTGACAAAGCGAAGATCGCCTGCTTTATCTGCGGACTTGAAGGAATTTGAGACAATAGAACATTTTGATCATGATTGAAAATCTCTAGAATGTTTAATAAAAGATTATCATTAAGCAAGTGAGCTCTGAAGTTAACAGCGCTTGAAAATAGGAAACTGCACCAGTAGCTAGCGCGTCCTGATCTTCCACCCAAGTACCATCAATTTTCTACTTAAAAACAAAATTTCGTTGCGTTCTACTTTTGGTATTTGATGAAAAAACTTGGTATTTCTCTCACCATACTTAAGCCCTTCAACTCTTGATTTCTAGAACCAAAAAAACTCTTCCCTGTGCAATGCCAGGCGAAGATCCGCATTGGCCTTGTTAAGATTAAGCCGATCCTCAATTGTGGGAAGGGAATCAAAGGCCTCTTGTGCCAGATCAACTCTGTCCTCACCTAAAACTATATTCAGATGCACATTACCAAACACAAATTTAGTCCACTCCCTCAAAGCTGGCTTCATATTCTTCAATTTTGCCTGAAGCACATAAAAGTAATAAGGACTATCCGACTGTACACAATACCGCTGAGTTCTAACGAACTCCAGAAAGTTCGGATGTGTGAGCCACATTTGTTGAAAGATAAACCTAGAAGGGAAAGCAACAGCTGAATTTAGATTGATCAACAGTGGAGATTGATCAGAGGGGTCACGCCGTAAATGATGAACGGAAATAATATTGGAACTAGCAGACCAAGCAACATTATATAAAACTGGACCAAGCAACATTATATAAAACTTGATCAAGCCTGGCTTTAATAAATCTAGCACCAGATTGTTTATTGCTCCAGGTGAAGGAGAAGCTGCTAAAAGTTGCATCAATCAGGCCTAAAGATGTCATAAAGCCTTGAAAATCAGCCATAGAATTCAAGGACATCGTGCCCCAAGCTTTTCATCTAGAGGTAAAATACAATTAAGATCTCCACCAAGCAGCCAAGGAATAGAAACACCATGCCCAAAGTGCATAAGGTAATCAAACATAATCCTCCGAAGATGCAAATCATAGGAAGCATAAACAACAGTAAGAAACATAATATTCACATATCCCTCTTTAATAGCAATAGTGAAATATTGAGGATTGCAGTCAACAATATCAAGGGAAGTCTCAGAACTCCAAAAGAGCCATATTTTAGAATTATCACCATCATTGCTAGACATATTAGGCTGCTTAATTCAGCTAGAAACTCTATCAGCCCAAGAGAAAGGAATATGCAATACTAAAACAGCAACAAGTTGTAGCTTGTGACATTTAACATGCTTTGCTAAGCTCCTCACAGAAGCTAAATTATCAATGCCTCTGATATTCCAAACCAAGGAAGACTAAAAGTATAGGCACAGTAAAAGGTTCTTTAAACAATGAGAGGTTTCTGATAATGGAAGACTTGACTAGTGCTTGTCTGTGTTGTGGGCATTTAATATAATTAAATGCAACTAAAATTGGTAGTCCATTAAGTTGTCCTTTTCTAAAACTCAAAGGTATAGATACAACCACTTTTTGATATAAATATTCCATTATCAATCCACAATATAGAGAATATTATTCAAAAATTAATGATCGAACAAGGTCTCATGCTATGGACGTAATCATATAATTAATAGAGCAAGCATAGATGGATAAACATATAACAACATTATGAAGGTTTTGATGATAATTCATGGCTTAAGCATGAAATTGCAAAAAATCATTATAAAAACAAAACGTAGGGACAACAAAAAAAGAAAAAAGGTAAAAACAAATAAGTATGAATTGTAATCACAAAATCTATTATATCTCAATATTTCATACCACCATCAGAAATAGATATTGTACCATGCAAAAAAAAATTTTATTTTAATAGAAGTAGACCAGGGCAATTATACCCTTCAAAGAAAGGAGTGGAGAAGGAACACGCTAAGGCCCATTACACAAGGTGGTACTGCCATTGCCACTGTTGTTGCTGCTCTGTGTCACTATAGGTGTCCAAGATTCGGTGCTAGCAGGTTAGGAGTCGGTGCCGGTGCAGGGGTGACAACGAGCAACCTGGTGGCATAGCAGCAAAGCAAGAGCAACGCAGTGGTGGACCGGCAGCATCGCCCAGCGCTGGCTATTGCTAGGCCATGCGGTGGTGGACATCACGGTGGAGTTGAGGAAGAGTGGCGGGGGGGAAGGGGGCTGGGAAGGTGAGGAGGAGGGGGCAAAGGGGAGATGGAGGAAGACTCTACCGGATCACAAGGTATAGGAGGAGTCTACGACAGGAAAGGAACCAGCACGAGGGAAGACTCTTCAAATGGAATAAGAAAAATGGATTCCCACAAACAGAGCTGAGGAAGAGCATGGGGGGAGAAGGGGGCTATGGAGGCAAGGAGGTGGAGGCGTAGAGGAGAAGACTAAGGAAGAGTTTGAAGTGGGAAAGTTATTGGCATGGGGAGGAATACGCGAGTAGGGGTTACATCGGCCTTCTACATAGGAACTACCTCTGTAAAGGGGACCTGTTTCCGGGGTGAAAACGCTCCAATTTTTTATTCTACAGAACAACCCCTTTAGCAACTAGAATAATAATTTCACAAAAGCCCGGATCAACAATTATCCAATCAAAGAACTCACACAAAGATGCCTTGTTCTTTTTGCAATTTATCTTAAATACCATCCTCTGCTAATTGAAACCATAAAGAGCAACCAAAATTTGTAGAGAACTATAAATCTCATAAGCGATGGTGGCTTTTTCTCCCCGTCTTACTTCAAATTATTACCTCGGGCGCATGGGGCCATGGCCGTGAAAGAGAAGGGCTTGACGTCGAGGATCTTGTCATCCAAGTCATCATCTTCGGAGTCGTCCTGGAACTCCTGGAATTCAGCCTCGAAGTCATTCTCCTCAGGCACCAGCTACACCGTCTTATTCCCCTGCAACGACTCCTCCTTCAGGTCGAGCCAGACGTAATTTGCAGTGGCCTGCCTCCACTTGGCGGTGGGTATGAAGTCAGAGATGATTGCTCCTCCACACATGTCAATGAGCTCAGAGAGAAGGCTTGTTGCAGGTTTTGAAACCTCTTCCTTTCCGGGAGTTGGGTGAGGAAAGATTGAATCTTTAGCTATGAAGGTTATGCATGAAATGGTGGGAAATTGGCCTCTTTGGCACGAGGGAGTTTCAGGATGAAGGAGTTAGTTACGGCGGGAACTTCTGAATGGAGTCCCGCACGAGCATCAAATCCTTTTGGGGCTTTTTTAATAAATTTCTCTTTTCTCGTTTAATTATTTGGGGCATTTTCAAAATACCTTTTTACAAGATTTTAAATAAACATAAAAATTTAAACATTTTAGGGGCAATCTTAAATATGAAATGCCTCTATTTATGATATTTTTGGGATAGTTTTAAGAAATGTCTCTAAATGAATTGCCCCAATATTTCATTTTTCTTGTAGTGCTTATTCTCTTCTCTTAAAGATTCAACTAGATCCTTGTACCAATTGAGATCAAAATGAAGAGATTCATTAAACTCCTTCATAAGTGAGCATTGATTGCAAGCATAGTTTCTGGTATTCTCAATTTTGGATTTCTCAATTTCTTTTCTTAGATTTTTATTTTCAGACTTCAACGCTTTTAATTCTGAAGTAATAGAATCAAGGTTTTGCAATTGTTTTCTTAAGATAATGTTCTCAATTTTTAGCACTTCACTGTCTTCATTTTCAGAACTAGAATTTTTAGCATCCCTTAATTTTCTTTTTAAAGATCTGTTCTATTTTCTTAATTATTCATGAGACTAGCAGATCACTGTAATCATTCACCCAATCTTCTATAGAGTAGTTTTCGAAACTGTTACTTACCTCCTCTTCCTCCTCATTTTGATCACTGTTGTGATCACTCCCATTTGCAACTAGACACTTGTCTTCATTCTTTCCATGAATTGTTTTCAATTTGTCCATCATCTCTTTAGCAAACCTACAATTGGAGACAAAAGGAAAGGCATTATGATCAACAACATTTTTTAAGATATTGTAAGCTCTAATATTTTCACTCTGTTTCATTCTATGTCTATCTGTCCATTTAGACACATCTTTGGGCAGTCTGTGTGGACCTTTGGAAATAAGATTCCAGAGGTTTGGATTTGCAGCATTCGCGAATGTACACACACTGCCTAGCCATGTAATGAAATCAGTGCCATTAAACACGAAAGGTAGAGCCATAGATAAATTCAAAAACAGTCAACCAAGAGCTATGAACAGCAAACAGAAAGAGCACTAAAGAACACCAGGATACACTACAGATCGTTGGATCCGGGGAAGCAGTAACTTGCTTTGATACCAATTGATAGTACAGTTAGAAGACAAGACGGGATCTAGAAGGGGGGAATGAATAGATCCAGTAAAAAATTTCGCCCACCAAAATTCACACCAAGGAATTGCAACACCGACTTTATGAAGAAATAGGTTGGTCTGATGTTGATCAAGCCAAAGCCTAATAGAAAGTAGAAGATAGCACGAAAGAGAGTTAAACTCATAATATGCAATGAAATCAACTGCTCGTGGGAGGAGGGATAGACTTACGGAATGTAGTGACTGAATGCGTAATGCACAAGAAAGAAAACAGCACAGCAGGCAATAACACAAACGTCTGGCAAGCACTCGATGACTCGCAATTCAGATCAGACATAGATCAGATAATACACCAAGCAGATATACTACCGAGCACTTGGTGATGTACCAAAAGGGTGATAACACCCTCACATGCCAACCTATGAAGGAGGTGGAAGATAAAGAGCAATCACGGAATTAAACCACGATGCACACAGAATTTTTTTAGGTGGTTCGATCTGCCACAGTAGATCTACGTCCACCCCACACTCAAACCAGAGTGTGGCTTCCTCTTGCAATAGCAAGAACATAGACTCAGTATGCAACAAGATGCTGCCTAACAGCTTGAACCAGAGGGAAACAAATCCCTCAACACCGATCCTCTGACCCACAGAATCTGACCACCACTATTACCCGCAGTGACCGGAGAGACACACTCTTTCTTCTTCTGCGACCATAGAAGGAAATCGTGAGCAACACCTCGTTGCTCACCGACCAGAGGACACGTCCTCTCTTCCTCTGATCAACAGAGGGAATACCGAAGAGTTCTCTCCCTTCTCCTAAACACATAGGAGGATCCTCGAACTCCAAACAGAGTATCAGAAAAGTACAAGGAAAAATGAAACGCAAATAAATGAAAAACAAAAGAAGAAAACAAACCACTAGAATTGAAGCAATATATCCCAGATTGAACAAACTTGGTTTGGATCTAATCAAGAGGCCAATGGACGGATGGATCTTCAAGTACTTCAGGCACAGGCTATACTTGCTCTCTCAAGGTGGACTTTGGAGATGGAAACTCTCGACCCCTTTCTTCTTCTCTCTTTTTCCTTCTCTCTCAAACTCTCACAGTCCCTCTTTTCTTCTTCTTCTTTTTCTTCTCTCTCCACGATGGCCTCTCTCAACGTTAGTAATGGTAGCACTTTTTGCTTTGGAGGATGGGGTGGATTTTTATAAAACAGACCCTCCGAAAATGGATGAGGCAAATACCTAGAGAAATCTCATTGGTCCAATTGGCAATATAATATTCTTCCTCTGAAGAAACCTCCAAAAAAATGTGTCAGATCTTCTCGGATCACGTGCCACTTTATCGTTGGAGTGAGTTACTCAATCGGGTCTGATTTCAAGTTAATAACCTGCAGTGAGGTTTCCTGCTGATACACAGCTTAGCCACTGATCCACAGCTTCGGGGAATGAATCCCTACAGATCGTTGATCCATAGCTTGGGGAAGTAATCCCAGACCGCTGAGCATCACAGCTTGCTTAACAAAGGAACAAATCCTCACCGCTCAGCAACACAACTTTGTTGTTCGAGAAACCAATCCTTGCTGCTAAGTAACACAACTTGTTGAATGTAGCAAAAAGAAACAAGGAACAAAAACGTAATAGAACAAATGAAAACCAAAAGGAAAAACAAACAAGAGAATGTAGCTCCAAGGGAGCAAAGCAGTTCTGGATTTGATCTAGGAACTGAGGACCACTACAGATCTTCAAGACGCTTTTGGCTACACTCTATCTCTCATGAACTCGCTGCTTCTCTACCTCTTCTTCTCACAGACTCTTACTCGTTCTTCTTCTCCTTCTCTCTTAGATCATCACTCTAATCTTCTCTCTTTTTCTCTGAAATCTTATCTCTGATTTTTCTCTTTGGCTTTCTCTATTTTCTCAATGAAGGCAGCCTTTCTCTCTTGAGTTCACAGGGAATGCTGCAAGTTCTCTTGTTCTAATCGGCTGATATATATAACAGAGAAATTGCCCCTTCCAGAATAAAGCCAATCCATAGCCAAAATATTTGATTGGTCCAGGTGGCAAAGAATATTATGTCACTTTTTATCTTTCCAAAAATCAGCCACGTGTTTTGGATTATGCGCCAAAGGCTTCAGGTCGTTGGCACGTGATCTACTTGATTCATCATGCGCTTACTGTTTCAAAGGATGAGGTCGAGGCATAATGTCGCCAGGTCGAGGCAGAGTGTATCGACACATCACCCATATCCTGCTGCGTCGGATCATCAGTTTACTGCTTCGATCTTGTTGGCTTCAACTACAGGTTATGAGCTAGGTGCGTCGATGCACTCCTCAGATACGTCGATGCAGTGAGAACATAGAAGCCTTAGCGAGAAGGCTTCGAATGCCAGCTTGTGTCTTGGTGCATCGATGTATAGCATTGCTAGGTCGAGGCAGAGTGTAATGACTCATTTACTGTTGACTGATACGTCGGATCAGTGGCTCACGACTTTGACTTGTCCTGGTGACAACACATACTTCTCCTTCTAATGCTACGACCTACTAGTCTTCCTAATGATGGTTCCAAGCTTAGTGCGTCGATGCATCAACCTTGATGCGTCGATGCTTCAATGAAGATGGCTTCTGGAATGCTTATGGGAGCATTACTGCGTCGATGCAGCTCTTTGTTGCATCGGTGCAGAACTCTTGAAACTGCTTCTTTGGATATCACTTCCTCAAGGCCGTGGTGTTCCTGCTTCGATACTCTTATGGCAATCAGAGCTCTTGATCTCTTGACTCCCCTTCATTTGAAGTTCATCTGTCAGCGTTGACTTCTTCCTGTCTTCTTTGACCTTTAGGTCTGATCTTGACTTGAGTCAACTGACTTTATTCTATGTTAAGCTTGAGTGAAATTAACTTGGCCTTCATCTTTTCTTCAGTCTTCAGCTGCTGACTTCTGCTAATCTACTATACCAATCCTCTTACTCTACTGGATGTACTACTGCCATGGCTTTACTCCAAGCTTGAATTCTGCTTATTTGACTTCTTTAACACCTGTTCTTTTTAGCATACAAACATATGCTTCTAAACATAATAAGAGCATTACAAAGTTAACTGCATTGAGCTTCATAACATCAAAACCAGCATTAAGTTTCATAACATCAAAACAATGCACCAATGCAGCACATATGACAGCATCAACACATATGACATCATCATTTCAATTTCATGCATGGAGAGGGGAAATCTCACCGCCCGTACAGAGAGGCCGAACGAGGTCCAACCTTGACCGAATGAGGCCCAACTCCTCAAACTGGCAACCCCCGGGCCCACTTACTGTAAATCCCAAAAACTCACTCGGAACAAGTGCTTCCTAGCTGGCCTTCGGGTTGGGAAGTCCGAGCATCAATCGATCGGGAAAGCTCCCCCGGAGCCCCCTATTCTTTGCCCCAACCCAGCACTTACCGCTCGGGAGGCCACTCCTAAACAAGTGTCGTTCACTCGTGCTCGCTGATGGAAGTTTATTGATACGGCGGTTGTGAAACCCTTAATGGAAGGAAGCTCAATGGGACAGGGGAAACCAAGAGTCCGTGAGCCGTAAGGAGCCTGCATGAAAGACATAACCCCCCCTGGAACTCTCCCGCTTACAGGGATCAATTCGTACAACAGGCCATTATTTAAATAGGACATGCCCTACTATGAGAAGGTAAGCCTAAGCAAGGCAAGAACCAGCAACCTTGAGCAGGAACCACTTCACCTTTTGGTGGAGAGGGATCTCGCGCTCCCATTTTCCTCCCAACTCTTCTCTTCGCACCAGTGCTCTACTACATGTGCTGACTTAAGCATCGGAGGGTCTTCCCCGGGGATTTATCCTTGGGCACCTCTGACATGTTTCCCTTCTTACAGTTCTTACTTCAAGGGTACGTGGTCATCTTCCTCCCCGCTCAGGAGCAGCGGGAGATCGCCCCTCTTCAATGCAGACTCATGATGAGTCATAGTGTTTGACATCATCAAAATCACAGGGCTATACAATAATCTCCCCCTTTTTGATGATGGCAACACTATGAGTCATAAAACATCATGCTGACTCATATCAAACTATTCTCCCCCTTTTACGTCATCAAAAAAGAAAACAATAGTTTGATAGAAACATTGGAGATAATCTGAATGAAGACATGTTTTTACCAAAGATGCCACTTGTTTTGTCATGAAATAAGCAATGATGATCTCCTCCAACTATTCTTCCCCTTGACATGAGACCAACTATTCTCCCCCTTAATAAATGAACACAACTCCCAGACAACTAAATATAACTCCCCCTTTATCAAAAATAGAAGAATTTGAAGGGAGTTATGACAGTGAAGGACATGATAGTACTTTTGAAACCTAATCAATGAGGATATCAGCAAAAACACAGGGAGGAATTGATCTTCAAGGAATGACAATTCAGGTTATGAGAAAAACTATCAACAATCAGAATCTCATATTAAGCTTAATGTGCAGTGAACCAGTGTGTATGATGTGAGCAAGCAAAAATTTCAAGTGATGAGTGAATCTAAATACAAGATTTCTAGAAGGAATTCCAAATGAATGGATAGTTCATGAAGGTTTTCAATGAGATACCAATTTCATAAATCTAAAAGTAAAGAATTTTCAGACTCTTCTATTATAGGGCCTTATGACATGTTCTCTATTGGACAGCATGGTTTAAAACTGATGTGTTCAAAGTTTATCCATAAAAGTTTCTATATTCATATCTGAATTCAAATTTTAATAAAGAAGAACCAAACCCTCATATTTACATCTTGTTTAACCTCCCTTCATCTTACTCATTTAAAATTTCAATAAGTCCTTTAAGAGTTACAAAAGTTAGTATTGAGGTTAAACAAACATGATTACATCTGATTTTGTCCAGGTTTTCATCAATTTTTCTTTTGCAACCATTTTCAGATTTTTTTTTTGTTCAACAATAATTTTCATATCAAATTTTCTAGGAGCAATTGAGTTTAGTACACCTAAGCACTTGGTGTGACTAACTATCATGCTTCATAATGAACAGAGATGTCATTGACACCTCATGACATACCTCAACTCATTTCATTGATGAGTGAGATATATTTCTCAGTGTATAAGCCATTGCTCTACCTGGTTTTTCAATATTTTTTTAGCAGAGTTAACTATGGCACTTCATGACACAGTACTTTGGACATGGTTTCTCAGTGACCAAAGTTATTGCATAACAGATTTTGACTCTTATGAACTTTTCAGATCATTCAGATGTTTAAAAATAATACTTACTTCACATATCTCAACCAAAGAAAGTCATGATTTCATAATTTTCAAATTTTAGAAGATTTGACATGACTCAACATGAAGCAGCCGGTTAAGGTTTATTAAAATTGACTCAGATATTTTCAAGATAATCATATCCAAACTCAAGGAATACATTAAACTTAAACCACTTGAATGATTTATTCATTCATAATCTTGTATAATAGAAGATTCCTTTTTAAGATTGTTTTCAGATTTCTGATCAAGGTATACAAATTGAAATTTTCCAACATTTCAGATCAAGGAATTTTAGAAGTAGCCAAACATAGTGCAAGCTCATCAAGCTGACTTCAAAGATATGCAAGCAGTTGGGTAGACATCAATGGAGGTAACTCATGAATATGACAATGAAGTTCAAGACAAGCACAAGATGATTTTCTGGAAGGAATCTTTCAGAAGGACAGTCATTACTAAGACAAGCTCAGGAGTGACCATCAAGAATTACAAAGTTCCCCCTTAGCAAATGCAGAAAATACAGATCAAGAAGTTCCAGAAATGTGATAGTTATAAGTTTGATTGATTTTAACAAAGCCAAATCATGATGAGAGTGAAGAAGAATTAATCAGGTATTTCAGGTTAACTCTGAATTGAAGAGATTTTGGCACAGGAGTATGGCATAGGTAGCCATAAAATGCAGCAGGCAGATAGTTGGTGAATAAGTTTTTCATAGAAGAGCAAAGTTGAGAGATTTGAAGGATTTTGAATTAATAGGTCGATGTAGTCCCTTCAATGCTTCGACTCAAGACAAATTACAGAAGACAGAAAAATTGTGTGATTTGAATTACTAGATTGACACAGCAATATCATTGCATCGACTCACTCATTCTAAACGGAGCAATTTTGAAGTGAATAATGGGAATTTTATTTCAATGTGCAGCAATATTTAACATGCACCAGATATTTACTCAATCTAACTCCCTCTAAGAACATGCATGCATTTCATATAATCTTTTAGAGTTCTTGACACAATTCATATGCAGATGAATGTACAGAGACTATGTGTATGAAAACACACAAGTGCATGCAATGGCTCCCCCTATCTAGATGCACTCTATGCATGAGGAACATACTAATCAATTGAGACTCTTGCTCTCCCTATGTGAATGCACTGATGCATCAAATCTGACATGAAGACCATGCAAGGAATTATTGAATTATGCTCATGAAAGTATAGACTGCTCTATATGCTACTCTGATCTATGGTACTTGACAGAGGACTTGGTCTAAAGACCACCTCACACATGGTTAGAGCTTCCAGACAGACCTCATCTGCCCTTTAGCACTATACCATTTGATATACCATGTGATCATGCATGAAAGTGCATAACAATTATAGTGCAATCCTATATGCAATGCCAATTTTTCAAATTATGCAAGACACAATAGATTTCATATGAACATAAAGATATATGCATTCGGTCGACCAAACACACTTGATCGGTCGACCATTTTTCAATTTTTAGAGTAATCATGACAGTGCACATTGCATATGCATATATGAAAATGTATGCATTAGCAGATCAACATATGCTTTGACTTTTTCTATCTAAATGCATTGATTGACTCTTGAAGACAATACAAATGTCATATGCAAACATGTGAATTTAAGCAAACCAATTTATTTCAACTCCCCCTTAAGTATACAATTGTCAGGGCAAAGTCAGACATGAAAGCATGAACAGAATTTAAACATGATATACAACTCATTAGAGAAGAGAATTTTCAAAAACATCATTTTAAATTAACAAGCACTAAAATGGGGTTTTATCGACCATTAGTGCCTTGGCTTTATTGGACCCCCCTTTATTTATCTTCTAGCTCCAAGGCACATCTACAAAACAAGGCTCATTTTGTGTACATAGGTACCCAAGAGTTATTGGGTCCTCTACAGTTAGTAGCACCTCTCCTAGGTTCTTTCCACAGTTTTTGAACAAACATGTCATCAGATTTCAGCAATTCACAATTAAACATGGAATGTCCATAGTGTCCACAATAAAAATAGCATCCTGTGTTTTTCACATTTTTCTGATAAGTATAATTTTTGAAATTATGTGAATAACCAGAATTGTTATCATGAAATTTTTTTTTCTTTTCTTTTGCATGCCAACAATCTTTGATTGTATGGCCATGCTTTCCATAGTGAAAACATAAAGAAGAATTTCTTCTTTCAACCTTAAGCCAGTATTCAATAGCCTTATGACCTGGCTTCCGACAATTAAAGCACATAATATGCTAGCCATTTGAAACAAATTTCTTTTCATTGAAAACATGATGATTTGCATGGAATTTGACATGCTTTGATTGAGAGTTTTTCTTACCATTTACAAACCCGCACTGTGCAGCCACATGTCCAAATATACCACATTGAAAACATTTGATGTTCTTTTTCTGATCAGTAGAAAAGTTTCTAGCATGAAATCTATCAATGGTTTGATCATCTTGTTTCATTAATCTACAATCATGCATCATATGTCCATGCTTACCATAATAAAAGCAGTTAACATCATTTTGTTTCGAAGCATGATATTTCACATAAGAGTTCTTAGAATGCATGTTGTTGAATGCCTTTTTATGTGTTTGCTGCACATGGTTTTTCCTTTTCTAAAATTTATAATGTTTATTAGATTTCTCAGCAGCAAATTATTTTGTGGGTTGACTGAAAGTGCCAACCACTTCTGAGCTTCGCACAAAGGTAGAGTACAGCTGATTCCTAACAGCCTTCTTATTTCAAGAAATATAACATATCCCCTCTCTTTGATCACTCACCTCATCTTCCAAGGATATTTCAAAATTTTCACCTTTACCAAATTTAGATAGTAAGGTATTTAAATCATGAATTTCATTTTAAAGTGATGAGATATGCAATTCTGAGTTAGCTAATTCTTCCTCACATTTGGCTACTTTAGCATTCAAAATGACATTGATGGTTTTATAACTTTCAATTTCTTGCAGTAATGCATTCACATTTTCAGGTTCATCATAAGATAAACATTTTCCCTTTTCGGAGGCAAGCAAATTCTCAGACATGGCTGTATTCAGAAGCCTTAATTTTTCATTTTCCTCCATCAATTGAGAAATTTGGCCAAATGGTCTTTGCTTTCAATTCTTAATGAACCAATTAGCTCCTTGTTTAATTCTTCATCAAGCAAACACATATCATAATATTGTTTCAGTATTAAACAATTTTCACATTTGGAATTTGAATCAGTTTGCTCGACTTTCTTTTTCAACTTTTTATTTTCAATTTTTATTTTCTTATATCTATCTAACAGTTCTTCATACAAATTCATCAACTCATCAAACGACAGTTCTTCAGACACGGAGCTTACCTGAGATGATGAATCATCCGATTGATCACTGTTGTGATCAGCTCTGTTGGCCATCAAGCATTTGTCCTCCTATTGATTATAGATGGCCATCAAATTATCCAATATCTCCATTCCAGATTTGCAGCTGGAGACAAAAGAGAACATATCAGCATCAACTGTTGATTTCATTATTTTCAGAGCTCTGATATTATCAACATTTTTGAACTTCTAAACAACAGTCCACTTGGACTTGTCTCTAGGCATTTCACATGGTCCATGTGAAACAAAAATCCATAAGTCAGAATCAACATGATTCACGAAGTTACGCAAGCTGTTTAACCAGGAATCAAACTTTGAACCGTTAAACAAAGGTGGCTGAGCCATCAAAATCAAATCAAGACAATAATCCAAAGAATGCCCCAACTAAGCAAGATTCTCTCTGCAGATCATTGGATCTAATGAATCAGAGACCCGCTCTGATACAAATTATTAGGTGCAAGAATGAGATCTAGAGGGGGGTGAATAGATGTTAATATAAAAATATGGATTAATTAAATTCTCACGCTCAAAAAAGACACTTGAAACACACAGAGCAGAAGCTGACACTTCGGATCGTTTTATGATAATCAAAGCTAAAGATTCATAGCACATCAATATCTGATCGATGACAAGAGCACCGAGCTCACACTCTATGTAGAACAGCTCTTGAACACTTGGTGTGCATTGAAGCAAAGTGGTAGTTAATATATCAGAAGGGACTTTACTATCAGAAGATAATATAGAAGCTACACTCAAGGTCAAACACAATGGAAGCCAACTGTTAATGATTCTATTGGCCCAGAGAGATGGCGGACAAGAAGGGGGGGTTGAATTGTCCCCTTGCCGAGATGGCAGATTTTAAAAACTTTCTTAACTGATTGCAACAGATAAAAAATTAACTACGTTGATTAACGAAAACTCAAGTGAGATTAAAGATATTCTCTCAACCTTTCCGATCTCACTCGAATAGTTAATGCAACTAAACAAAGAAATTATGCTCACCACAGATTACTGATGTAGCAATGTGTGACAATGCAGTGAATTAAAAATCTATATAATGAACCTGTGAAGGGAGATAGAAGAAATGGCCAAACACACAGGCAATCACACGAGACACAAAGGTTTTTAGGTGGTTCGGGACCACGACGGGCTCCCTACATCCACCCCTCACCCAACCGGGTGAGGCTTCACTCCACGCTACAAAAAGTAGCAACACGGGGACGAGCCCCAACCACAGACACGCTACTTCCGCAGCAATATCCACACGGGGACAAGCCCCAAAATGCTGCCACTGCAGCACACACACACACAACGTCAGGGAACACACCCCGGACACTAAATCCAAATGGAGACGCAGCTCCGTCTACACACATAATGATATTCAGAGTTTAACAAACACAAAGGATATTCAATGACCACAAAGGATATTGATCTGTGATTAAATAAAAGGAGTAGGAATGAATGTCTAGAAAATCTCCCTCAAATCTGCAATGAATCCCATAGATAGGATAGATGGGTGCGCTGGACACTTTTGTTCACGAAGTGGAAGCCGGCCGAAACTGCAGGAGCCGCCCTGGTAAAATGTATGGTAGTTGAACAAGTCTTGCTGATGGCGTCCTCCTTGTCTTCCTCTTCCTTTAAGGTGCAGAGCACCACTTCCTTGTTCACAAAGCCCCTTGCAAAAGGATGAAACGTGTTAGCTCTTCTCTATTCCAAAGGATAAAAGTCGCAGCATTATATGGGGCAGAAAATTGCTAAACAAAGGATCAAGAGATGATCTCAAAGGCATTCAGATATAAAACGGAGCTTGACAAACATCTCAAATAGACAAGGGATAGATATGGAGATTTTCCCCTTTTCACAAACTCCTTTGATCTCCAGGTTGATGTGAGCCATTGCTTGCGATGAAGACTTCTTCAGATTCGTTGCTTCATTCCGCTTGTAACTCTCTTCATCAATGATCCTTGAATCTCGACGGAAGTAGATCAGATTCAGCTTGAAAGCCCTCTCCAGCTCCTCTCTCTTTCACCTGCACAAAAATAGAACCGTATTAGCCCATGGAGCTCACCTTGCGATGGAGATCGTGACCCTCATATACAAGAGGGAATCTAGCTACAAAGGACCAAAATACCCACAACTAAACCCTCCAAATACACTCCTAATAGTATGGCCTAACCCTAAGGTCATTATGGTAAAACCGCAAGCAAATCGGATTACAAAATGGGCATTTTGTAAACACTCCGGAAACCATGTTCCAGACGAACCAGAGAAAGTGTCGACTCATGGAGTCGACACTTTTGTCATCACATATAGTCCCGCAATATAAAAACAGGACCCGGGTGAAAGTGTCGACTCATAGGGTCGACACTTTTCACCAGAGGTTCTGTTTTCTTTGAAAACAGACCTCCGGCCTGTAAGTGTCGACTCTAGGAGTCGACACTTGCAGCCAGAAGTGTCCAGCCAGCAGGCTGGCTAGAAAGTGTCAACTCCTAGAGTCGACACTTTCTATTTGGACATGTGAAACAACGCAGTAGACAGAACAGAACAAAATAAGTGTCGACTCTATGAGTCGACGCTTTTCCTGACAGAAATGAAAACTCAATTGAAACCTCAAAAACATTAAGGACCAATAAAACACCTTGAAACTCCATTCAAAAATAATAGAATGACATGCATGAGGGGTCTTAAAAACATAAATCAAACCAGATTTTGAAAGCAAGTTTAGGAATCAAAGTAAGCATGATGCATCAAGAAGCTCTATTCAATAAAGGGCTGTTAAGTAACCAAATAAACCCCAAGGCCAATATACATGAAACACCCCAATCTTGGTACTTGGAAAACCATATAGACATGAACTTATGCCAAGAATCCAAGGGATTGCAATAAGAGTGGAAGCTTACCATGGATTCAATATTTGTGGACATTTAAGAGTCTGCACTTACAAGAAATTCACATTAGTACAATGCCACTCCGAGTTCATATAGCAAGCAAATCAAGTTCAGTCTCTGATTTCCAAAACCATGCAATGAAGATATGAAAACCATCAAGACTTTTTCCAATGAGGTACATCAAAGTTGACATGAATCTCTTGATAGCTACAAGACCCCAAGAGATATAAGCACGAAGGCAATTTGTAAAGCACCGAATCCTCAAGCAGTCAAGTGAATTCAAATTGCCATGTATTACCAATACATGAACTCAGATCAACCCAAATACATGAAGGATGAATTAAGCCCAATTCAACAAAAGCCAATGAAGGTGTGTTGAGCATATTGAATTTCAAACCTATGAAAACAATTCATGAAACATGAGCAGCCGAATTGATCATTTTAGAAACATGAGCAGCAGAATTGATGATATGAAAAATCATATCATCAAGATCCACATGGATTACAAGTTCAGTCTAGAACAAACTGAACCTTCACAACATAAAACACACAAATTCAAGCATTTATGTGAGTTCATTAAAAACCCCATCAACAGATTACCAAAACACAATGTTTCACATGTTAGTTCCAAAGTCTCATGCACAGCTCGCATGAGGCAACATCATAATTGTATTCGTGAAGGACCATAAAATATCGACCTGCAAAACAAGATATCATCATGTTAGCTTGTTTGTCATCAAGATGCCATTATACAAAAAACACACAATATATTAGAGTCATCAAAACCATTGTTAAAGACAAGGAGGGGCGCACAGAACCCAACAATCTCCCCCTTTTTGATGATGACAATATATTGTGACCACCAAAACTCTCTCCCCCTTTAACATTATCAAAAAGTGGGGGAACTAGAGGAACAACCAAATATGAAATTTTTTAACATGAGTGGCGTACGAACCCAGCAATAAATCTCCCATGAAAGGAAGGTGTGGAGACCAAGACCAAGTAGGAATTTGAAATTTTATGTGCAAGTAGCAGATGTGTGAAATAACTGCAAATGCTCAATTTTTGTAAGTTTTTGCTATATGTATGACTAATTTTGCATAAGTAGTATAAAGAAACTATATGCAGAATGTAAAACTAAGTTATGCACAAAATGGATTATGCTAAAAAGCTCATTATTCTCCCCCAATTGTCAAAAACAAAAATCAACTGACAATGGGTTATTTAACCTGATATTTACAGGTATAACCTAAGGATGCATCTAAATGAAGTGAAGTATGTCATGATCAAAACGGATCAACCAATCAAGCACTCAAGCATGCATAGTTAGGTATTGACTCATGCAAGTCCCTTCGGGACGGGTGTAAGGATTATGCAATCGATTATAGAACATGATGTGCATGTGCAATACTAAGAAGGTCGTGCTTACATAAGTAAGGTACTACATTAGCTATGACCAGCGACTAATTCATAAAGGACATTCACACAATCAAACCCAAAGTGTGTATGTGAAGATTGAGCAATGAAGTTCAAATTAATATGGAAAATCAGATTTTCTAAAGAACACTAAAAAGAACTTATCATTCATACACTTTCATACACAATGCTCGAATATTGGTAGCTATGTATGACCCCAAATTTTTTTTAATTACTATAAATGGAGTGACTGACCTTTTGACACGAGCCATGCCCTTTGTTTCAGGGGTAATTCCTGGTTACTCAGTTTCGTCACTTTTTATGATGTGGATGAGACACTTTTCGACGTGAGTTGTACCCTTTGTCTCATGGGCACTTCCCGGCTACTCGGTGACAAATCAGACTTATTTTCATATGGATTAGTTTCTCCTTTCGGCACGAGTTTACTCCTTTATTTCAGGGGGGATTCCCGACTACTCGGATCCACGTTCCACTTATACGACTTTTTGGTGGGGTAAATAGCTTTTTCCCGACGAGACATGTGATTTTCATGTAGAGAATCAATAGTCCTCAAAAGTGTAAAGTAGAAAATAGTAATCCTTATTAGATTGTTTCATTATCTCAAAAAGGTGCATTTTGTGTGGGTGGTTGTGTTGAATGTGAAAGATGAATTAGTCTCATCACAGCAATGTCTCCCCCTAAATGTATGCACGGTTATAAAAAATCTCCCCCTTAATATATGCCATGTAACAAACATGTCTTAATCAATGTAATTTCATTTAGCATGGGAAGAGTCATAGACGGAGTCAAAAAGATGGGTGATATTTTATATACAATCAAGCATGCATTGAAAAAGATTTTTCACACAGATTGATTACCGGTACGTGACGGAGATAAAGGTCCAACGACCCTACTCACACATAAGGAGAGTTTCCAAGTGGACGTAATCTACCTTTCCACTAACATCATTTTATATACCGAATAACCACGCCATTCAAGCATAGAAGTATGCAATGATACGTAAGTGTATGCATGTAACTGGACATATGATCGAAGACTTTCTTTATTTACAGGTATGCAAAGATGTGTATGATATGTGCAACATGTTTCATGCAACTAAGTATGTGTTCTATGTATGCACAAGTGAGTTGTTATTTGCAAAAAGTAAGTAAGAGTAAGAAAGACTCTATGCACAGTGAGAAGCATTCAAAGCCAAATTAATTTGCAAAGTGAAAGAGAAGGTGTGTATGAAGAACCATATATGTGCAAGGTTAAGCATTCAAGAACTAGGATTATTCACAAGATATGTGAAGAAAAGCGTTAAGTCATCTAAGTATTTTTCTCCACACTTTAAACTTCACTTTTTCAGATTTTTCAAGATGAACTTAAGCAGCGTGAGTTCTCAAAATCAAACCATTTTCTTTCTAACTATCAAAGTCAACAAAGGGTAATGTAAAATTCAGATGAAACTTAGATTTGACTTTATTTACAGACAAGCACACTAACAAGCATGGACAGTCAATATCATAGACGATTTGCAATTAAAAGCTTCATGTTTTTCTCAGAATTCAACCTCTCACCTGAGTTGAATAATCCAAAAGTAAACAGTATACAAGAATCTTTACCAAATCAGCTCATCTTTTCCTTTGCCTTGAAGGATATTCATTTATCAATAAATTCTTCCTCCTCAAGGCACCCCCACAAAATAGATTTCTCATTTTGGAGATTTGGGTCCCAAACCCATCTTGGGTCCCGAGGGGTTAGTTCTAACATGAGCAAGTGTGTTCTTTTTATTTTTCTTCTCATACCATTCATCATCGGCCGTCATCATGGTACAATTGTCCATTGAGTGTCCATTCAAATCACAATAAAAATAATGAGAAGATTTTCTTTTCATGAACCACTTTTCATCATTTTTCATTAAGAAACAATCATTCATCGTGTGTCTAAAACTACTACAGTAATGACATGAAAAGTTTATTTTGATTGACCATTCATCATCATTTTTTTCATGAAATAGTTTTCCATTACATGGCCATGCAAACCACAATAGAAGAAGTGAACATTGAAATTTTTCTTCTTTGATTTTTTAGAATTCTTAGAATCATCAACCATGTTCACACTAGACTTAGAAGCTTCATCATCATCAAACTTCATTAAAAAGCAGTCGTACATGTCATGACCAAAGTTCTCGCAATAATAACATGAAGCATTCTTTCTTTTACTTGTTGCATGATTATGTTTGACAACAGGTGACATTTTTTCATGCACACAAAAGCATTCAACATCTTTCTATTTTTCATTTTCTTTATCACACAAATACAAAGATTCATTTAAGCTCTTGATTTCATTTTGTACATTCAAGATTTGCAAATGAGAACTAGCAATCTCTTCTTCACATGATGTAATTTTCTCATTCAGCAACGAATTAACAGTTTTGTGACTTTCAATCGCTTGTTCAAGACTATGCAAATTGTCACAATCATCAATGATTACACATTTTCCTTTCTCAACCTTTTCAAGACTTTTCAATTTACTTTCAAGCAATAAAATTTGAATCAGTAAAGCATTATTTTCATTTTGGAGTTTGTCAAATGAATTTTCGTTCATGGAAGTGTGTTCAAGTTCTTTCATTTGAAAACTCACATTTTCATCAACCATTTTATTCATGGTTTCATTACATTCAAATTTATCATTCAGATTTCTAAAGCTTTCTATCTCCTTTCTTAGTTCTTTCAGATTTTCAGACTTATCAACATTCAGTGTAGTTTTCCCTTTTTCCAGAAGGAGCAATTTTTCAGATATGGCGGTATTCCACATTTTTAGCTTCTCATTATCTTCTTCTATTTGTTGAAGTTTAGAAATTTTTGCCAGTAAAGATTTGTTTTCGGATTCAAGATTTGCAATCAACTCTTTGTGGTCTTCATCATCAAGCATGTGAGACTCAACTAGTCTTTCGAGCTCAGTGCATTTTCCACATTAAGAATATTCATGTTTCTTTTTCAATCTTTTGTTTTAAGATTTTATTATTTTATATCTAGCAAACAGTTCATCATAAGCATTTTGCAATTCATCATAGCTCAATCCATCATCATCATCAGAATCGCAGTCAGGATTTACCTTTAAGCTCTCCTCACTTTGACGCTCAATTTCTTTATTTACCACGAGACACTCATCATCATTGTAGCTTTCTTCATGGGCTTCGTTTAGCCCATCCCAAATCTCTTTGACTGTTCTGCAAGATAAAACAAAAGGATATACGTCAGTGTTCACTGTAGCCTTAAGAGCATTCAAAACATAAACAATGTCAGAGTTCATTTTTCTATGCTCATTGGTCCATCTTAGCTCATTTTTGGGTAAAACATTAGGACCATGAGTGATTAATCTCATAAGCTTCAGATCAACATTAGAAATCCAAACACAAAATTTTCCAAGCCATTGAGCATAATTAAAGCCATCAAAGACAGGAACCAAATTAATGCTAGCCATCATAAAGAGATCTTTTCTCCAAGACCGTGAGGTCTGCTAACGAAAATCAGAGACTGGGCTCTGATACCAATTGTTGGCCCAGAGAGATGGCGGACAAGAAGGGGGGGTTGAATTATCCCCTTATCGAGATGGCAGATTTTAAAAACTTTCTTAACTGATTGCAACAGATATAAAAGTAACTACGTTGATTAACTAAAACTCAAGTGAGATTAAAGATATTCTCTCAACCTTTCCGATCTCACTCGAATAGTTAATGCAACTAAACAAAGAAATTACGCTCACCACAGATTACGGATGTAGCAGTGTGTGACAGTGCAGTGAATTAAAAACCTATATAATGAACCTGTGAAGGGAGATAAAAGAAATGGCCAAACACACAGGTAATCACACGAGACACAAAGGTTTTTAGGTGGTTCGGGACCACGACGGGCTCCCTACGTCCACCCCTCACCCAACCGGGTGAGGCATCACTCCACGCTACAAAAAGTAGCAACACGGGTACGAGCCCCAACCACTCACACGCTGCTTCCGGAGTAATATCCACACGGGGACAAGCCCCAAAACGATGCCATTGCAGCACACACACACACACACAACGTCAGGGAACACACCCCGGACACTAAATCCACACGGAGACGCAACTCTGTCTACACACACAATGATATTCAAAGTTTAACAAACACAAAGGATATTCAATGACCACAAAGGATATTGATCTATGATCAAATAAAAGGAGTAGGAATGAATGTCTAGAAAATCTCCCTCAAATCTGCAATGAATCCCATAGATAGGATAGATGGGTGCGCTGGACACTTTTGTTCACGAAGTGGAAGCTGGCCGAAACCGCACGAGCCACCCTGGTAAAATGTGTGGCAGTTGAACAAGTCTTACTGATGGCGTCCTCCTTGTCTTCCTCTTCCCTTAAGGTGCGCAGCACCTCTTCCTTGTTCATAAAGCCCCTTGCAAAAACATGAAACGTGTTAGCTCTTCTCTACTACAAAGGATAAAAATCGCAGCATTATATGGGGCAGAAAACTGCTAAACAAAGGATCAAGAGATGATCTTAATGGCATTCAGATATAAATGGAGCTTGACAAACATCTCAAATAGACAAGGGATAGATATGGAGATTTTCCCCTTTTTGCAAACTCCTTTGATCTCCAGGTTGATGTGAGCCGTTGCTTGCGATGAAGACGTCTTCAGATTCGTTGCTTCATTCCACTTGCAACTCTCTTCATCAACGATCCTTGAATCTCGACTGAAGTAGATCAGATTCAGCTTGAAAGCCCTCTCCAACTCCTCTCTCTTTCACCTGCACAAAAATAGAACCGTATTAGCCCATGGAGCTCACCTTGCGATGGAGATCGTGACCCTCATACACAAGAGGGAATCCAACTACAAAGCACCAAAATACCCACAACTAAACCCTCCAAATACACTCCTAATAGTAGGGCCTAACCCTAAGGACATTAGGGTAAAACCGCAAGCATATCAGATTACAAAATGGGCATTTCGTAAACAATCCAGAAACCACGATCCGGACGAACCAGAGAAAGTGTCGACTCATGGAGTCGACACTTTTCTCATCACATACAGTCCCGTAATATAAAAATAGGACCCAGGTGAAAGTGTCGACTCATAGGGTTGACACTTTTCTCCAGAGGTTCTGTTTTCTTTGAAAACATACCTCCGACCTGTAAGTGTCGACTCTAGGAGTTGACACTCGCACCCAGAAGTGTCCAGCCAGCAGGCTGGCTAGAAAGTGTCGACTCCTAGAGTCTACACTTTCTGTCTAGACATGCGAAACAATGCAGCAGACAGAACAGAACAAAATAAGTGTCGACTCTATGAGTCGACACTTTTCCTGACAAAAATGAAAACTCAATTAAACTCAATGGAAATCTCAAAAACATTAAGGACCAATAAAACACTATTAAACCCCATTCAAAAATAATATAATGACATGCATGAGGGGTCTTAAAAACATGAATCAAACCAGATTTTGAAAGCAAGTTTAGGAATCAAAGTAAGCATGATGCATCAAGAAACTCTATTTAATAAAGGGTTGTTAAGTAACCAAATAAACCCCAAGGCCAATATACATGAAACACCTCAATCTTGGTACTTGGAAAACCATATAGACATGAACTTATGCCAAGAATCCAAGGGATTAATGCAATAAGAGTGGAAGCTTACCATGGATTCAATATTTGTGGACATTTAAGAGTCTGCACTTACAAGAAATTCACATTAGTACAATGCCACTCCAAGTTCATATAGCAAGCAAATCAAGTTCAGTCTCAGATTTTCAAAACCATGCAATGAAGATATGAAAACCATCAATACTTTTTCCAATGAGGTACATCAAAGTTGACATGAATCTCTTGATAGCTACAAGACCCCAAGAGATATAAGGATGAAGGCAATTTGTAAAGCACCGAATCCTCAAGCAGTGAAGTGAATTCAAATTGCCATGTATTACCAATACATGAACTCGGATCATCCCAAATACATGAAGGATGAATTAAGTCCAATTCAACAAAATCTAATGAAGGTGTGTTGAGCATATTGAATTTCAAACCTATGAAAATAATTCATGAAACATGAGTAGCCGAATTGATCATTTTAGAAACATGAGCAGCAGAATTGATGATTTGAAAAATCATATCATCAAGATCCACATGGATTACAAGTTCAGTCCAGAACAAACTAAACCTTCACAACATACAGCACACAAAGTCAAGTATTTATGTGAGTTCATTAAAAACCCCATGAACAGATTACCAAAACACAATGTTTTACATGTTAGTTCCAAAGTCTCATGCACAGCTCGCATGAGGCAACATCAGAATTGTATTCGTGAAGGACCATAAAATATCGACTTGCAAAACAAGATATCATCATGTTAGCTTGTTTATCATCAAGATGCCATTATACAATATATTGGAGTCATCAAAACCATTATCAAAGACAAGGAGGGGTGCACAGAACCCAACAGATTCAAGTAGGACCAATATCAAATACCTGGCAGTGTGCCAGTGCTAGTCAACCTCTGAATGGCAAACTATAGCAGAGGTGATCTATCAGAAATCAATTAATCATTCATTCAAATAGAGCAGTGATCGAACACTAGCTAGTCAATCCAATTCAGAACAGAAATGAATATTAACTCACATGCAGACCCGCGAAGGGGGATAGAAGATATGGAATGTAAGCACAAGCAATCCATAGAACACACATATTTTTAAGTGGTTCGATCTACTTCACATATCTACATCCACCCCTCACTCAAATCGAAGTGAGGTTTTCTGCTGATACATAGCTTAGCCGCTGATCCACAGCTTCAGGGAATGAATCCCTATAGACCGATGATCCACCGCTTGGGGAACTAATCCCAGATCGCTGAGCCTCACAACTTGCTTAACCAAGGAACAAATCCTCAACGCTGAGCAACATAGCTTGCTATCCGAGGAACCAATCCTCGCTACTGAGCAACAGACCTTCCTGAATGTAGCAAAGAGAAACAAGGAACAAAAACGTCAAAGAACAAATGAAAACCAAATGGAAAAACAAACAAGTGAATGTAGATCCAAGGGAGCAAAGCAGTTCTGGATTTGATCCAAGAACTGATTAACACTTCAGATCTTCAAGACGCTTTTGGACGCACTCTGTCTCTCACGAACTCGCTGCTTCTTTACCTCTTCTTCTCGTAGACCCTTGCTCGTTCTTCTTTACCTTCTCTCTCATATCATCTCTCTAATCTTCTCTCTTTTTCTTTGTACTTTTCTCTCTGATTTTTCTCTTTGGCTTTCTCTATTTTCTCAATAAAGACAGCCTTTCTCTCTAGAGTTCGCAGGGAATGCCACAAGTTCTCTTGTTCTGGTCGGCTGATATATATAGCCAAGAAATCCACCCTTCCAGAATCAATATGATCCATAACCGAAATATTTGATTGGTACAGGTGGAAAAGAATATTCTATCACTTTTATCTTTCTAGAAATTAGCCACGTGCTTTGGATTGCCCGCCAAAGGCTACAGGCCGTTGGCACGTGATCTTCTTGATTTATCACGAGCTTACTGTCTGAAAGGATGAGGTCGAGGCATAATGTCGCCAGGTCGAGGTAGAGTGTATCGACACACCGCCCATATCCTATTGCGTCGGATCATCAGTTTACTGCTTCGACCTTATTGGCTTCAACTACTAGTTCCGAGCTTGGTGCGTCGATGCACTCCTCAGATACGTCGATGCAGTGAGAACATAGAACCCTTGGCCACAAGGCATCGAATGCCAGCTTGTGTCTTGGTGCATCGATGCATACCATCGCCAAGTCAAGGCAGAGTGTAGCGACCCAGCGTCCGGATACCGGTTACACCCGATACCACTTGGAACCTGCGAGGCCTCCCAAGAGCGGTAAAGCTCCGAAGGGATAAAATGGAGTGTGAGAGTACATTGAACTTCCAGATATAACATTAAGCAATTAAATTTCAATGATCAGAATGGCTAAAGTAGTAGAAATAAAATTACATTTTCCATAACAAATAAACTAATAGAGTCCACTCCAAAGAAAGACAAGTACGGTCCAACAAAAAGAGAAACGTGCTCACAAGTCGGGGGAAACCCGACACTGGCAACGCTGGCAACTAAGGACCACACAGAAGGTACAGCCCAGCAAGAGGAAGAACTGCTACACCTGAAAAGTCAGGGGTGAGCCGCGTGTCACTGGCTCAATAGGGATCCCATAGAACCCTACCATAAAACAACGCAGTAATAGCAGTGCTACACTAAAGCAAAGCAGGAACAAAAGGAGTAGAAATAGCCAAAGTAAAGAGAAAAATCCGTAACACATAAACACGACAGTCGAAGGAACCTCGGTCGTCTAAACTACTCCAAACAACAACAGAAAGGTGAACCCAGATCTCACAATGTCGGGAGTTACCGATCCATTGACAAATCACGTAACCCTATCGTGAAAAGCCTACAAGGAAAGGCAAAGCCTACCAAAATAGGCACGAGCCTACCAAAGAACTACACAGTCGAAGGCACAAGGCATACACGAACTTACCGTCGTATACGCTACAGGCAAGAGCCTATCTTGGGTCCCGAGGGGTTAGTTCTAACATGAGCAAGTGTGTTCTTTTTATTTTTCTTCTCATACCATTCATCATCGGCCGTCATCATGGTACAATTGTCCATTGAGTGTCCATTCAAACCACAATAAAAATAATGAGAAGATTTTCTTTTCATGAACCACTTTTCATCATTTTTCATTAAGAAACAATCATTCATCGTGTGTCCAAAACTACTACAGTAATGACATGAAAAGTTCATTTTGATTGACCATTCATCATCATTTTTTTCATGAAATAGTTTTCCATTACATGGCCATGCAAACCACAATAGAAGCAGTGAACATTGAAATTTTTCTTCTTTGATTTTTAAGAATTCTTAGAATCATCAACCATGTTCACACTAGACTTAGAAGCTTCATCATCATCAAACTTCATTAAAAAGCAGTCGTACATGTCATGACCAAGGTTCCCGCAGTAATAACATGAAGCATTCTTTCTTTTACTTGTTGCATGATTATGTTTGACAACAGGTGACATTTTTTCATGCACACAAAAGCATTCAACATCTTTCTATTTTTCATTTTCTTTATCACACAAATACAAAGATTCATTTAAGCTCTTGATTTCATTTTGTACATTCAAGATTTGCAAATGAGAACTAGCAATCTCTTCTTCACATGATGCAATTTTCTCATTCAGCAACGAATTAACAGTTTTGTGACTTTCAATCGCTTGTTCAAGACTATGCAAATTGTCACAATCATCAATGATTACACATTTTCCTTTCTCAACATTTTCAAGACTTTTCAATTTACTTTCAAGCAATAAAATTTGAATCAGTAAAGCATTGTTTTCATTTTGGAGTTTGTCAAATGAATTTTCGTTCATGGAAGTGTGTTCAAGTTCTTTCATTTGAAAACTCACATTTTCATAAACCATTTTATTCATGGTTTCATTACATTCAAATTTATCATTCAGATTTCTAAAGCTTTCTATCTCCTTTCTTAGTTCTTTCAGATTTTCAGACTAATCAACATTCAGTGTAGTTTTCCCTTTTTCCAGAAGGATCAATTTTTCAGATATGGCGGTATTCCACATTTTTAGCTTCTCATTATCTTCTTCTATTTGTTGAAGTTCAAACATTTTTGCCAGTAAAGATTTGTTTTCGGATTCAAGATTTGCAATCAACTCTTTGTGGTCTTCATCATCAAGCATGTGAGACTCAACTAGTCTTTCGAGCTCAGTGCATTTTCCACATTAAGAATAGTCATGTTTCTTTTTCAATCTCTTGTTTTCAGATTTTATTATTTTATATCTAGCAAATAGTTCATCATAAGCATTTTGCAATTCATCATAGCTCAATCCATCATCATCATCAGAATCGCAGTCAGGATTTACCTTTAAGCTCTCCTCACTTTGACGCTCAATTTCTTTATTTACCACGAGACACTCATGATCATTGTAGCTTTCTTCCTGGGCTTCGTTTAGCCCATCCCAAATCTCTTTGACTGTCCTGCAAGATAAAACAAAAGGATATACGTCAGTGTTCACTGCAGCCTTAAGAGCATTCAAAACATAAACATTGTCAGAGTTCATTTTTCTATGCTCATTGGTCCATCTTAGCTCATTTTTGGGTAAAACATTAGGACCATGAGTGATTAATCTCATAAGTTTCAGATCAACATTAGAAATCCAAACATAAAATTTTCCAAGCCATTGAGCATAATTAAAGCCATCAAAGACAGGAACCAAATTAATGCTTGCCATCATAAAGAGATCTTTTCTCCAAGACCGTGAGGTCTGCTAACGAAAATCAGAGACTGGGCCCTGATACCAATTGTTGGCCTAGAGAGATGGCGGACAAGAAGGGGGGGTTGAATTATCCCCTTGTCGAGATGGCAGATTTTAAAAACTTTCTTAACTAATTGCAACAGATATAAAAGTAACTACGTTGATTACCTAAAACTCAAGTGAGATTAAAGATATTCTCTCAACCTTTCTGATCTCACTCGAATAGTTAATGCAACTAAACAAAGAAATTACGCTCACCACAGATTACGGATGTAGCAGTGTGTGACAGTGCAGTGAATTAAAAACCTATATAATGAACCTGTGAAGGGAGATAGAAGAAATGGCCAAACACACAGGCAATCACACGAGACATAAAGGTTTTTAGGTGGTTCGGGACCACGATGGGCTCCCTACGTCCACCCCTCACCCAACCGGGTGAGGCTTCACTCCATGCTACAAAAAGTAGCAACACGGGTACGAGCCCCAACCACACACACGCTGCTTCCGGAGTAATATCCACACTGGGACAAGCCCCAAAACGATGCCATTGCAGCACACACACACACAACGTCAGGGAACACACCCCGGACACTAAATCCACACGGAGATGCAACTCTGTCTACACACACAATGATATTCAGAGTTTAACAAACACAAAGGATATTCAATGACCACAAAGGATATTGATCTATGATCAAATAAAAGGAGTAGGAATGAATGTCTAGAAAATCTCCCTCAAATCTGCAATGAATCCCATAGATAGGATAGATGGGTGCGCTGGACACTTTTGTTCACGAAGTGGAAGCCGGCCGAAACCGCACGAGCCACCCTGGTAAAATGTGTGGCAGTTGAACAAGTCTTGCTGATGGCGTCCTCCTTGTCTTCATCTTCCCTTAAGGTGCGCAGCACCTCTTCCTTGTTCATAAAGCCTCTTGCAAAAGCATGAAACGTGTTAGCTCTTCTCTACTACAAAGGATAAAAATCGCAGCATTATATGGGGCAGAAAACTGCTAAACAAAGGATCAAGAGATGATCTTAATGGCATTCAGATATAAATGGAGCTTGACAAACATCTCAAATAGACAAGAGATAGATATGGAGATTTTCCCCTTTTTGCAAACTCCTTTGATCTCCAGGTTGATGTGAGCCGTTGCTTGCGATGAAGACGTCTTCAGATTCGTTGCTTCATTCCACTTGCAACTCTCTTCATCAACGATCCTTGAATCTCGACTGAAGTAGATCAGATTCAGCTTGAAAGCCCTCTCCAACTCCTCTCTCTTTCACCTGCACAAAAATAGAACCGTATTAGCCCATGGAGCTCACCTTGCGATGGAGATCGTGACCCTCATACACAAGAGGGAATCCAACTACAAAGCACCAAAATACCCACAACTAAACCCTCCAAGTACACTCCTAATAGTAGGGCCTAACCCTAAGGACATTAGGGTAAAACCGCAAGCATATCAGATTACAAAATGGGCATTTCGTAAACAATCCAGAAACCACGATCCTGACGAACCAGAGAAAGTGTCGACTCATGGAGTCGACACTTTTCTCATCACATACAGTCCCGTAATATAAAAATAGGACCCGGGTGAAAGTGTCGACTCATAGGGTTGACACTTTTCTCCAGAGGTTCTATTTTCTTTGAAAACATACCTCCGACCTGTAAGTGTCGACTCTAGGAGTTGACACTTGCACCCAGAAGTGTCCAGCCAGCAGGCTGGCTAGAAAGTGTCGACTCCTAGAGTCGACACTTTCTGTCTAGACATGTGAAATAATGCAGCAGACAGAACAGAACAAAATAAGTGTCGACTCTATGAGTCGACACTTTTCCTGACAAAAATGAAAACTCAATTAAACTCAATGGAAATCTCAAAAACATTAAGGACCAATAAAACACTATTAAACCCCATTTAAAAATAATAGAATGACATGCATGAGGGGTCTTAAAAACATGAATCAAACCAGATTTTGAAAGCAAGTTTAGGAATCAAAGTAAGCATGATGCATCAAGAAGCTCTATTTAATAAAGGGCTGTTAAGTAACCAAATAAACCCCAAGGCCAATATACATGAAACACCTCAATCTTGGTACTTGGAAAACCAAATAGACATGAACTTATGCCAAGAATCCAAGGGATTGCAATAAGAGTGGAAGCTTACCATGGATTCAATATTTGTGGACATTTAAGAGTCTACACTTACAAGAAATTCACATTAGTACAATGCCACTCCAAGTTCATATAGCTAGCTAATCAAGTTCAGTCTCAGATTTTCAAAACCATGCAATGAAGATATGAAAACCATGAAGACTTTTTCCAATGAGGTACATCAAAGTTGACATGAATCTCTTGATAGCTACAAGACCCCAAGAGATATAAGGATGAAGGCAATTTGTAAAGCACCGAATCCTCAAGCAGTGAAGTGAATTCAAATTGCCATGTATTACCAATACATGAACTCGGATCAACCCAAATACATGAAGGATGAATTAAGCCCAATTCAACAAAAGCTAATGAAGGTGTGTTGAGCATATTGAATTTCAAACCTATGAAAACAATTCATGAAACATGAGTAGCCGAATTGATCATTTTAGAAACATGAGCAGTAGAATTGATGATATGAAAAATCATATCATCAAGATCCACATGGATTACAAGTTCAGTCCAGAACAAACTGAACCTTCACAACATAAAGCACACAAAGTCAAGTATTTATGTGAGTTCATTAAAAACCCCATGAACATATTACCAAAACACAATGTTTTACATGTTAGTTCCAAAGTCTCATGCACAGCTCGCATGAGGCAACATCAGAATTGTATTCGTGAAGACCATAAAATATCGACTTGCAAAACAAGATATCATCATGTTAGCTTGTTTATCATCAAGATGCCATTATACAATATATTGGAGTCATCAAAACCATTGTCAAAGACAAGGAGGGGTGCACAGAACCCAACAGATTCAAGTAGGACCAATATCAAATACCTGGCAGTGTGCTAGTGCTAGTCAACCTCTGAATGGAAAACTATAGCAGAGGTGATCTATCAGAAATCAATTAATCATTCATTCAAATAGAGCAGTGATCGAACACTAGCTAGTCAATCCAATTCAGAACAGAAATGAATATTAACACACATGCAGACCCGAGAAGGGGGATAGAAGATATGGAATGTAAGCACAAGCAATCCATAGAACACACATATTTTTAAGTGGTTCGATCTACTTCACATATCTACATCCACCCCTCACTCAAATCGAAGTGAGGTTTTCTACTGATACATAGCTTAGCCGCTGATCCACAGCTTCAGGGAATGAATCCCTATAGACCGATGATCCGCAGCTTGGGGAACTAATCCCAGATCGCTGAGCCTCACAACTTGCTTAACCAAGGAACAAATCCTCAACGCTGAGCAACATAGCTTGCTATCCGAGGAACCAATCCTCGCTACTGAGCAACAGACCTTCCTGAATGTAGCAAAGAGAAACAAAGAACAAAAACGTCAAAGAACAAATGAAAACCAAATGGAAAAACAAACAAGTGAATGTAGATCCAAGGGAGCAAAGCAGTTCTGGATTTGATCCAAGAACTGATTAACACTTCAGATCTTCAAGACGCTTTTGGACGCACTCTGTCTCTCACGAACTCGCTGCTTCTTTACCTCTTCTTCTCGCAGACTCTTGCTCGTTCTTCTTTACCTTCTCTCTCATATCATCTCTCTAATTTTCTCTCTTTTTCTTTGTACTTTTCTCTCTGATTTTTCTCTTTGGCTTTCTCTATTTTCTCAATAAAGACAGCCTTTCTCTCTAGAGTTCGCAGGGAATGCCACAAGTTCTCTTGTTCTGGTCGGCTGATATATATAGCCAAGAAATCCACCCTTCCAGAATCAATATGATCCATAACCGAAATATTTGATTGGTACAGGTGGAAAAGAATATTCTATCACTTTTATCTTTCTAGAAATTAGCCACGTGCTTTGGATTGCCCGCCAAAGGCTACAGGCCGTTGGCACATGATCTTCTTGATTTATCACGAGCTTACTGTCTGAAAGGATGAGGTCGAGGCATAATGTCGCCAGGTCGAGGTAGAGTGTATCAACGCACCGCCCATATCCTATTGCGTCAGATCATCAGTTTACTGCTTCGACCTTATTGGCTTCAACTACTAGTTCCGAGCTTGGTACGTCGATGCACTCCTCAGATACGTCGATGCAGTGAGAACATAGAACCCTTGGCCACAAGGCATCGAATGCCAGCTTGTGTCTTGGTGCATCGATGCATACCATCGCCAAGTCAAGGCAGAGTGTAGCGACCCAGCGTCCGGATACCGGTTACACCCGATACCACTTGGAACCTGCGAGGCCTCCCAAGAGCGGTAAAGCTCCGAAGGGATAAAATGGAGTGTGAGAGTACATTGAACTTCCAGATATAACATTAAGCAATTAAATTTCAATGATCAGAATTGCTAAAGTAGTAGAAATAAAATTACATTTTCCATAACAAATAAACTAATAGAGTCCACTCCAAAGAAAGACAAGTACAGTCCAACAAAAAGGAAACGTGCTCACAAGTCGGGGGAAACCCGACACTGGAAACGCTGGCAACTAAGAACCACACAGAAGGTACAGCCCAGCAAGAGGAAGAACTGCTACACCTGAAAAGTCAGGGGTGATTCTCATGTCACTGGCTCAATAGGGATCCCATAGAACCCTACCATAAAACAACGCAGTAATAGCAGTGCTACACTAAAGCAAAGCAGGAACAAAAGGAGTAGAAATAGCCAAAGTAAAGAGAAAAATCCGTAACACATAAACACGACAGTCGAAGGAACCTCGGTCGTCTAAACTACTCCAAACAACAACAGAAAGGTGAACCCAGATCTCACAATGTCGGGAGTTACCGATCCATTGACAAATCACGTAACCCTATCGTGAAAAGCCTACAAGGAAAGGCAAAGCCTACCAAAATAGGCACGAGCCTACCAAAGAACTACACAGTCGAAGGCACAAGGCATACACGAACTCACCGTCGTATACGCTACCGGCAAGAGCCTATCTTGGGTCCCGAGAGGTTAGTTCTAACATGAGCAAGTGTGTTCTTTTTATTTTTCTTCATATACCATTCATCATCGGCCGTCATCATGGTACAATTGTCCATTGAGTGTCCATTCAAACCACAGTAAAAATAATGAGAAGATTTTCTTTTCATGAACCACTTTTCATCATTTTTCATTAAGAAACAATCATTCATCATGTGTCCAAAACTACTACAGTAATGACATGAAAAGTTTATTTTGATTGACCATTCATCATCATTTTTCTTCATGAAATAGTTTTCCATTACATGGCCATGCAAACCACAATAGAAGCAGTGAACATTGAAAATTTTCTTCTTTGATTTTTCAGAATTCTTAGAATCATCAACCATGTTCACACTAGACTTAGAAGCTTCATCATCATCAAACTTCATTAAAAAATAGTCATACATGTCATGACCAAGGTTCCCGCAGTAATAACATGAAACATTCCTTCTTTTACTTGTTGCATGATTATGTTTGACAACAGGTGACATTTTTTCATGCACACAAGAGCATTCAACATCTTTCTATTTTTCATTTTCTTTATCACACAAATACAAAGATTCATTTAAGCTCTTGATTTCATTTTGTACATTCAAGATTTGCAAATGAGAATTAGCAATCTCTTCTTCACATGATGCAATTTTCTCATTCAGTAACGAATTAACAGTTTTGTGACTTTCCATCGCCTGTTCAAGACTATGCAAATTGTCACAATCATCAATGATTACACATTTTCCTTTCTCAACCTTTTCAAGACTTTTCAATTTACTTTCAAGCAATGAAATTTGAATAAGCAAAGTATTGTTTTCATTTTGGAGTTTGTCAAATGAATTTTTATTCATGGAAGTGTGTTCTAGTTCTTTCATTTGAAAACTCACATTTTCATCAACCATTTTATTCATGGTTTCATTACATTCAAATTTATCATTCAGATTTCCAAAGCTTTCTATCTCCTTTCTTAGTTCTTTTAGATTTTCAGACTTATCAACATTCAGTGTAGTTTTCCCTTTTTCCAGAAGGAGCAGTTTTTCAGATATGGCGGTATTCCACATTTTTAGCTTCTCATTATCTTCTTCTATTTGTTGAAGTTCAGAAATTTTTGCCAGTAAAGATTTGTTTTCGGATTCAAGATTTGCAATCAACTCTTTGTGTTCTTCATCATCAAGCATGTGAGACTCAACTAGTCTTTCGAGCTCAGTGCATTTTCCACATTAAGAATAGTCATGTTTCTTTTTCAATCATTTGTTTTCAGATTTTATTATTTTATATCTAGCAAACAGTTCATCATAAGCATTTGGCAATTCATCATCATCATCAGAATCGCAGTCAGGATTTACCTTTGAGCTCTCCTCACTTTGACGCTCAATTTCTTTATTTACCACGAGACACTCATCATCATTGTAGCTTTCTTCCTGGGCTTCGTTTAGCCCATCCCAAATCTATTTGGCTGTCCTGCAAGATAAAACAAAAGGATATACGTCAGTGTTCACTGCAGCCTTAAGAGCATTCAAAACATAAACATTGTCAGAGTTCATTTTTCTATACTCATTGGTCCATCTTAGCTCATTTTTGGGTAAAACATTAGGACCATGAGTGATTAATCTCATAAGCTTCAGATCAACATTAGAAATCCAAACACAAAATTTTCCAAGCCATTGAGCATAATCAAAGCCATCAAAGATAGGAACCAAATTAATGCTAGCCATCATAAAGAGATCTTTTCTCCTAGACCGTGAGGTCCGCTAACGAAGATCAGAGACTGGGCTCTGATACCAATTGTTGGCCCAGAGAGATGGCAGACAAGAAGGGGGGGTTGAATTGTCCCCTTGTCGAGATGGCAGATTTTGAAAACTTTCTTAACTGATTGTAACAGATTTAAAAGTAACTACGTTGATTAACTAATACTCAAGTGAGATTAATGATATTCTCTCAACCTTTCCGATCTTACTCGAATAGTTAATGCAACTAAACAAAGAAATTACGCTCATCACATATTACGGATGTAGCAGTGTGTGACAGTGCTGTGAATTAAAAACCTATATAATGAACCTGTGAAGGGAGATAGAAGAAATGGCCAAACACACAGGCAATCACACGAGACACAAAGGTTTTTAGGTGGTTCGGGACCACGACGGGCTCCCTACGTCCACCCCTCACCCAACCGGGTGAGGCTTCACTCCACGCTACAAAAAGTAGCAACACGAGTATGAGCCCCAATCACTCACACGCTGCTTCCGCAGCAATATCCACACGGGGACAAGCCTCAAAACGCTGCCACTGCAACACACACACACACAACGTCGGGGAACACACCCCGGACACTAAATCCACACGGAGACGCAGCTCCGTCTACACACACAATGATATTCAGAGTTTAACAAACATAAAGGATATTCAATAACCACAAAGGATATTGATCTATCATCAAATAAAAGGAGTAGGAATGAATGTCTAGAAAATCTCCCTCAAATCTGCAATGAATCCCATAGATAGGATAGATGGGTGCGCTGGACACTTTTGTTCACGAAGTGGAAGCCGGCCGAAACCGCACGAGCCACCCTGGTAAAATGTGTGGCAGTTGAACAAGTCTTGCTTATGGCGTCCTCCTTTTCTTCCTCTTCCCTTAAGGTGCGCAGCACCTCTTCCTTATTCATAAAGCCCCTTGCAAAAGGATGAAACGTGTTAGCTCTCCTCTACTTCAAAGGATAAAAATCGCAGCATTATATGGGGCAGAAAACTGCTAAACAAAGGATCAAGAGATGATCTTAATGGCATTCAGATATAAAATGGAGCTTGACAAACATCTCAAATAGACAAGGGAAAGATATGGAGATTTTCCACTTTTTGTAAACTCCTTTGATCTCCAGGTTGATGTGAGCCATTGCTTGCGATGAAGACGTCTTCAGATTCATTGCTTCATTCCACTTGCAACTCTCTTCAACAACGATCCTTGAATCTCGACGGAAGTAGATCAGATTCAACTGGAAAGCCCTCTCCAACTCCTCTCTCTCTCACCTGCACAAAAATAGAACCGTATTAGCCCATGGAGCTCACCTTGCGATGGAGATCGTGACCCTCATACACAAGAGGGAATCCAGCTACAATGGACCAAAATACCCACAACTAAACCCTCCAAATACATTCCTAATAGTAGGGCCTAACTCTAAGGACATTAGGGTAAAACCGCAAGCAAATCGGATTACAAAATGTGCATTTCGTAAACAATCCAGAAACCACGATCCGGACGAACCAGAGAAAGTGTCGACTCATGGAGTCGACACTTTTCTCATCACATACAGTCCCGTAATATAAAAATAGGACCCGGGTGAAAGTGTCGACTCATAGGGTTGACACTTTTCTCCAGAGGTTCTGTTTTCTTTGAAAACAGACCTCCGGCCTGTAAGTGTCGACTCTAGGAGTCGACACTTGCAGCCAGAAGTGTCCAGCCAGCAGGCTGGCTAGAAAGTGTCGACTCCTAGAGTCGACACTTTCTGTCTGGACATGCGAAATAATGCAGTAGAAAGAATAGAATAAAATAAGTGTCGACTCTATGAGTCGACACTTTTCCTGACAGAAATGAAAACTCAATTAAACTCAATGGAAATCTCAAAAACATTAAGGACCAATAAAACACCATTAAACCCCATTCAAAAACAATAGAATGACATGCATGTGGGGTCTTAAAAACATAAATCAAACCAGATTTTGAAAGCAAGTTTAGGAATCAAAGTAAGCATGATGCATCAAGAAGCTCTATTTAATAAAGGGCAGTTAAGCAACCAAATAAACCCCAAGGCCAAGATACATGAAACACCCCAATCTTGGTACTTGGAAACCCATATAAATATGAACTTATGCCTAGAATCCAAGGGATTGCAATAAGAGTGGAAGCTTACCATGGATTCCAAATTTGTGGACATTTAAGAGCCTGCACTTACAAGAAATTCACATTAGTACAATGCCACTCCAAGTTCATATAGCAAGCAAATCAAGTTCAGTCTCAGATTTCCAAAACCATGCAATGAAGATATGAAAACCATCAAGACTTTTTCCAATGAGGTACATCAAAGTTGACAAGAATCTCTTGATGGCTACAAGTCCCCAAGAGATATAAGGATGAAGGCAATTTGTAAAGCACCAAATCCTCAAGCAGTGAAGTGAATTCAAATTGCCATGTATTTCCAATACATGAACTCGGATCAACCTAAATACATGAAGGATGAATTAAGCCCAATTCAACAAAAGCTAATGAAGGTGTGTTGAGCATATTGAATTTCAAACCTATGAAAACAATTCATGAAACATGAGTAGCCGAATTGATCAATTTAGAAACATGTGCAGCAGAATTGATGATATGAAAAATCATATCATCAAGATCCACATGGATTACAAGTTTAGTCCAGAACAAACTGAACCTTCACAACATAAAACACACAAAGTCAAGTATTTATGTGAGTTCATTAAAAACCCCATGAACAGATTACCAAAACACAATGTTTCACATGTTAGTTCCAAAGTCTCATGCACAGCTTGCATGAGGCAACATCAGAATTGTATTCGTGAGGGACCATAAAATATTGACCTGTAAAACAAGATATCATCATGTTAGCTTGTTTATCATCAAGATGCCATTATACAATATATTGGAGTCATCAAAACCATTGTCAAAGACAAGGAGGGGCGCACAGAACCCAACAGATTCAAGTAGGACCAATATCAAATACCTGGCAGTGTGCCAGTGCTAGTCAACCTCTGAATGGCAAACTATAGCAGAGGTGATCTATCAGAAATCAATTAATCATTCATTCAAATAGAGAAGTGACCGAACACTAGCTAGTCAATCCAATTCAGAACAGAAATGAATATTAGCTCACATGCAGACCCGCGAAGGGGGGTAGAAGATATGGAATGTAAGCACAAGCAATCCATGAAACACACATATTTTTAGGTGGTTCGATCTACTTCGCAGATCTACATCCACCCCACACTCAAATCAAAGTGAGGTTTTCTGCAGATACATAGCTTAGCCGCTGATCCACAGCTTCAAGGAATGAATCCCTACAGACCAATGATCCACAGCTTGGGGAACTAATCCCAGATCGCTGAGCCTCACAACTTGCTTAACCAATGAAGAAATCCTCAACGCTGAGTAACATAGCTTGCTGTCCGAGGAACCAATCCTCGCTGCTGAGCAACAGACCTTTCTGAATGTAGCAAGGAGAAACAAGGAACAAAAACGTCAAAGAACAAATGAAAACCAAATGGAAAAACAAACAAGTGAATGTAGATCCAAGGGAGCAAAGCAGTTCTGGATTTGATCCAAGAACTGATTAACACTTCAGATCTTCAAGACACTTTTGGCCGCACTCTATCTCTCACGAACTCGCTGCTTCTTTACCTCTTCTTCTCGCAGACTCTTACTCATTCTTCTTATCCTTCTCTCTCATATCATCTCTCTAATCTTCTCTCTTTTTCTTTGTAATTTTCTCTCTGATTTTTCTCTTTGGCTTTCTCTATTTTCTCAACAAAGATAGCCTTTCTCTCTTGAGTTCGCAAGGAATGCCGCAAGTTCTCTTGTTCTGATCGGCTGATATATATAGCCGAGAAATCCCCCCTTCCAGAATAAATCTGATCCATAGCCGAAATATTTGATTGGTCCAGGTGGAAAAGAATATTCTATCACTTTTATTTTTCTAGAAATTAGCCACGTGCTTTGGATTGCCCGCCAAAGGCTACAGGCCATTGGCACATGATCTTCTTGATTTATCACGAGCTTACTGTCTGAAAGGATGAGGTCGAGGCATAATGTCGCCAGGTCGAGGTAGAGTGTATCGACACACCGCCCATATCATATTGCGTCGGATCATCAGTTTACTGCTTCGACCTTGTTGGCATCAACTACTAGTTTCGAGCTTGGTGCGTTGATGCACTCCTCAGATACGTCGATGCAGTGAGATCATAGAACCCTTGGCCACAAGGCATCGAATGCCAGCTTGTGTCTTGGAGCATCGATGCATACCATCGCCAAGTCAAGGTAGAGTGTAGCGACGCAGGGTCCGGATACCGGTTACACCCGATACCACTTGGAACCTGCGAGGCCTCCCAAGAGCGGTAAAGCTCCGAAGGGATAAAATGGAGTGTGAGAGTACATTGAACTTCCAGATATAACAGTAAGCAATTATATTTCAATGATCAGAATTGCTAAAGTAGCAGAAATAAAATTACATTTTCCATAACAATTAAACTACTAGAGTCCACTCCAAAGAAAGACAAGTACAGTCCAATAAAAAGGGAAACGTGCTCACAAGTCGGGGGAAACCCGACACTGGCAACGCTGGCAACTAAGAACCACACAGAAGGTATAGCCCAGCAAGAGGAAGAACTGCTACACCTGAAAAGTCAGGGGTGAGTCTCGTGTCACTGGATCAATAGAGTTCCCATAGAACCCTACCACAAAACAACGCAGTAATAGCAGTGCTACACTAAAGCAAAGCAGGAACAATAGGAGTAGAAATAGCCAAAGTAAAGAGAAAAATCCGTAACGCATAAACACGGCAGTCGAAGGAACCTCGGCCGTCTAAACTACTCCAAACAACAATAGAAAGGTGAACCCCAATCTCACAAAGTCGGGCGTTACTGATCCATTGACAAATCACGTCACCATATCAGGAAAAGCCTACAAGGAATGGCAAAGCCTACCAAAACAGGCAAGAGCCTACCAAAGAACTACACAGTCGAAGGCACAGGGCATACATGAACTCACCGTCGTATACGCTACTGAACCCGTAACCTCGAGTGAAGCCACGCACAGGCTACCCGAAAAAGTCACAAAAACACAAGTAATCGTGTGATGTGATAGAAGCACCTCCTCACTAGAAGAATAGCCAAATGCGTCCACTGACATCTTACACTGTACCACAAGTATCTCCCACTCTCCTAGAACGGCAGTAACTGAGACACTCAACAGGAACAAAGAACTAAAGTAACGAGTGACTAGTCAGGGTCACGCCCGTCGGCGCTCGTCCAACCACCCCTTACCATGTGTGAACAATCAAGCCCAATGCCTTGAGCCAGGTCTCTAGCTAGTTTCCCCTCCCAATAAGACGCTACCGCAAGGCAAGGGGGCCCACAGAAACTAGCCTAAAAAGTGCCAACCGGGAACTCGCCTCGCCATCACTCCCAGGTGGGCCGAGACATAGGAAAGCGTCGACAGGCTACGACTAGTGGAGGCTCACTAGACACAGAGACTCCAAAATAGCAAACACCAAAGTACAGATAGTGTAAGCACACCTTGTCACACGTACTACGGAGCATAATGCAGTATACAACTGCTACCAGGCTCAGGATAGTCAACCTAAACCTCCTCACAACGATCCTTGAGTCACAAGACTCGGGTCAAGATCGTCGCACATCACAATAACACGCTGTTAATCAGCCTAGTCGCTAAGCTAAAATCCACGATAAAATACATCAACGATGAGTCCTCGGCCTCTAAGCCACACAACGGACTCACAATTCTGAATAACATAAAACATGAAACATGAGGGATAACCAAAAAGCCCTCAAACCATATGGCATGCAAACTGAGGTAAGACACTACCTCTAAGCGCCTCAAACCATGTCTTGATCCTCATAGGATAGACGAGACACTCACGAGGTCACGTGTCAACCGCTGGGTCACAACCAGGCTGACCAGAAACCATAATGACTCTCGATATAACACAAAATATAGCTCGGTACAATGGCCCTCTCAGAGACCCTATAACATGGTCACAGCCCTCATAGGAAGTCTAAGACATCCATGGAATAGTGGGATAACCAAGGGGTCAAAGCCACATTAACCGAAAAATCAAACCAACCCAAAAATCATAAAGCAGGAGCCTTGTGATAAGTGCCCATTTTCTATGGTAATTCATTGCATATACACCATTTTATGTGCATATAATTTGGTAATTATGCATGTTCTATCATTAATCTCAACTTCGCATGTAGATTGGACATTTCACGTAAATTAATTAATTTGGTGATTTCATTTAATAAAATGGAGTTGAGGGTCATGAACATTAATTATCCATTGAATAAAAATGAGTAATTGAGATTCATGTGCACATTATGGTAATTTTTCTAAACTAAATCATAATTATGTGTGTGCAGGACACCAAAGGTAATTGCAAAAGAAGCCGGGGGTAAAACTGTCAACAGCACTTTGACCAAGTCAAATAAAGAATTCAAAATATTTTGGTTGGAGGGAAAATAAAGTTCAAAATTTTGAATTCAAAGTTTGAAAATGAAGAATTCATAGTTTATGTTTGAAAAGGAGGAAAAGGACATTCAATATTTAAAAAGGAGATTCAAAGTTGGAAAGGGGGTGCCCAAAGTCCAAGAAAGGGGGTGCCCACCTCCTTTTTCTTTCCCCCATGCATCATCTTCTACCTAAATCCCAGCCATCCATCTCCTTTTGAGACAATCTCCACCCTCCATTAACTCAACTTTCCCTATAAATAGCCCATGACAAGGAGGTGAAGGGGAGTTCTTTCTTGGGTAATTTTTCACTCTTTCTTCCCTAACCTTAGGCCGCGATTTTCTCCCCCTTCTGGTCCTCTTCTCCTCCAGCTTTTTTCATGTATGTTCTTCCATTGTAAATGCTCTACAACTTCTTATTCTACATCATCTTTTAATTTCTTCTAGTTTTTAAGTAATTTCGTATTTGTCACTGTGCTATCATGTTCATCTGTGAACCAGTATTTTTCTCTATGCTTCCTCTTCTTTCTTCCCATTCTCGTCATTTTCTCCTCTTACTCTATTCATAAACATTCTTTGTTTTTAAAATAGCTTCAACTTATTCTTCTGCACAATATTCGAATTCTCTACCATTTTTAAGTTATAATCTATTTTTTAAGGTGCCATCTTATATTTTACTGTTCATCCGAGGCTCTACATCCTGTTCTTCCTCTATTTTCATGGCCTTATGCTCTTCTTTTCTCTTAACACTCTTCATAGAAATTCTTCCTCTTTTAAATATCTAGATTTTCTTCTTCTATCACTTTCTCTAATTCCTCTTACTTTTTAAATTATTTTTATTTTACCACAGTTTAGTTTTTTTTCACAATTACTGTTCATCCGTGCAGACCATTTTTGTTCTTCCCTAATTTTCACCATCTTGTTGTCTTCTTCTCCCTCTTCACTCTTCACAAACCTTCTTTCTCTTCCTCTGATCTTCAACTTTTATTTTTACCAGTTCTTCTAATTCTCTCCGATTTTAAAGTTATTTCATTTCTAATCTCAGCCTATTTTCATTATTTCTGTTTCACTATTTTCAAACTCTCTTCTTCATCTTCTATCTCTCTCCCTCCTCTATTTTCATCCAAACATCTCAAGGCGGTGATTCTTTTCCAATGGTCCTCTCGGCGGCGTCTATCTCCACGGTGGGGCAATCTACTCCAAGGCTCAACACGGCGATTAGGCGGCGATCTTCATCTTCATCTTGGCTACATTCTTTCCCATTTTCTTTATTTTATGAGTTATAATTTTTCATTTTCATAGAGTGTACTTTTCACTTCCATCTTAATAAAAGTTCATCTTCAAAAATTGTGATTGTCTTAGTTCCTCTTTGTATCTCTTGTAAGTTCTTTTCTTTACCCCTCTCATCTTCTTTAGTGAGTTTATTTTCATGTAATTTATTTTTCCTTAGATCAATCTCACTCAAAACTCGACTTTTCAAAGCATAAGGATATTTTTCCAACTTGTTCCAAAATGTTATTTCCACCTCGTGGGATCGACTCCACTTACCACTATACTTGATTTTTCAATCTTTAAAAGTGAGTGAGTGCGAATATTTTGAAATTGTGACACGACTTTTCAACGACGAGTTTTGTGCGCACCAATTTTTGGCGTCGTTACCGGGGAGGAAATTATTTTTACAGTTGGATATTCTTGTGTTTGATGTGTATATTTGTATATTAAATTTTTTATTTTTATTTTACAGGAAAAAGAAAAGAAATCAAAAATCAAAGAAAGAGGAAAATCAGACCTGAAATTTCCAGAAAATGAAGTGTCGCTGAAAGCCTGGAACTATAGCGGTAAAGCGTCGCTAAAGGGCTGAAACATAGGAACAGGTTCTATTTTTCCAATTTCTAAAAAATCATCAAAAAAATCTGAATTTTTTTTTAAAATCTATAAAAATCAGAAAAAAAATTAGAACACACAAAAATATCATCTTAGGCTTCATTTTGTAATACATTTTTATGACTTTGTTGTTTTATTGTTTATAACTTCTTTCATTCATCTCTTATTGAAAAATTCAAAAAAAAAATTCTCTGAAAAAAATAGAAAACAAAAAATCACAGAAATATTTTAGTCTCATACTATCATATTTTCATTGTAGATGCATATTGTTCATATATTTTAGTTGATTTTCCATTTATTTGCATCAATTGAAAATTTTTTTAAAAAATAATCTCTGAAAAAAAATTCCAAACAAAAATAAAGGATGAGGGATCATTATCCAAGTAAGTATATCAATCTTCTCTCTTGTGATTTAATTTATCTTATGTATTTTTTTAGCTTTTATATTGAAAAATCTTAAAAAACATGTGCTGGCTAGATAGCTTCATTAACTAAAAAAATAAAACAAGACTTGCATCAAAAATAAAAGACCTCATTCAAGAATAGAAACCACATCATCCATGTTCTAGGCCATGCATCATTTAGCATAGGATTTTTCCTTGTTATTTAATTTTTGTATTATATTTTGGAGATTACGAGGGACAAGGTACGTTCTACTTATCATATTCTAACATGCATATTGCATAAGAACCCCTTGTTTAAAATTGTAGTGTGCATTTCATTTTAAAATACTCTAAGGGTAATACCTCTAAATAACATAAGGTGGGGATTTCATCACCCTTCGTTAGCCCACAAACTACATGATGTGGCACAGCCCAAAGACCACTAAATATGATGAGATGACCCTAGGACTTAGACCCGCAAGCATACAAGCGCTCAATGATTCTCACAATGACGATTTTTGCTCACCCGATTCACACGTTCACCCGGTGGGTTCGGGAGATAATGATGAAGGTCCGGGGCGGGACCCAATTGGTCTAATGGACTTACAATGCTAGGGCTTACCCCAAATGAGTCTAGGATACCCAACTTTGTGGGCGGCTGGCCCGCAAGGCGGGGGCTTGGTGGCACTCACTCACGGTCCGCGGTGGACACTAACAAACTAGCATGCAAGTTCGAGCCCTCTTCTCACCGCCGACGAGCAATCAAAGCAATACTAAACTAGCAGGAATAAGGCTACTAAGGATAGTATCGGAAGCTCACCTGATCGGTGTGAAGACACCGATCCCGATCGGAGACGAGGGCGCGCCGGGAGGCGAGGGTATGCACCCGATCGCCGCGGCGATGTAGCTTGACCTGAAATTGCAAACGGTATAGCACTACTCCTCACGCAGGAGGGGTGATCTTGGGGTGGGGGTTATGCTTAATACATTCAAAACTACCTCCACGCAGGGAGGGGCCTTCAGCCGGCCAAGCGGGGTGGGGAGAGATGCAAAGGAAACCGAGTTTCCGAGCTTCGCCGATTCTGTCTAGCTTCTGTAATTCTGGACAGGGAGTTGATGTTGATGCAGCCAATAAATCCACCGAGCTCAGAATCTGATGAGACTTGCGCCAAAAGAGTGCTAACCGGAGAGGGGTGAGGCTTGAATTTTTGGACGACGTTATGAGCTGGGGGCTGACTGCTCCAGCGACTGGAAGATGGATGCAGCTCTGGTCTCTGGCCGAGCTCAGTCTGAAACAGCAGGTTGCAGAAGCGGGCACGGTCGCTCCTGAGCTCCAAATTTGGCACCGCTGGACTCGTTGGAATCGTATACGAGTCTACTTTGCAGCAAAACAAACAGGGAAGTCTTCTGATGTCTGAGATGAGCTGGGTGTCCAGAGAAGTGGACGGTGGTCGGCGCAGACTGTGAGGAGGCAGACCGGCGTGGTTGTGGTATAAAATTGGTATCTCTGGTTGTCGGATGCCGAACAGGATTCTGCCTTCTTTTCCTGGACGCTGACAGGGGGAGAAAGAACTTTGTAGAAGACCCTGAAGGCTGAATCCTTCAAGGTTCGTCGTGGGAGAGCCTTCTCTGCCGCTCTGGCTTCTGGTCTGAGAAGTTCTGCACAGTCGGAGAAGAATGGTGATTGCGGACAGCACCGAGCTCGGATGCCGATGAAACCACCTCGCCTTGAAAGCTCTCTGGAAGACATTTCCAGAGATGTAGGCCTTGACACCAGGACGAGCAGGTAGAGGCCGAGAAAGACGCGACTTCAGAGCCTCCTTCTGCTGCCTGCGACCTGCTACTTGAAGCTTCAATCTTTGCAAGAACAAGGGGAGGGGTAAGGGGAGTAGCACAGCTAGGGGTGTTGGCTGAGGGTTTGGGGAGGGGGAGGGATGTGGTTAGGGCTCCCAAGGGGTCCTAGTGGGAAAGGGATGGATGGAGAGGGGGCTGAAGCTGCTGGAGGTGGAGGTGGAGAGGTGGGTGTGCACAAGAGAGAGGGTGTGGGAGGGAGAAGGTGGGGGCGAACTTGGCTTGAGGGGGAGGGGTATGGGGCGGCCTAGGTAGTGGAGGGAAGGTTCAAATTCGAAATTTGGCCTTGGGAGGGGTGGGATTTGTGTGGGGAAGTGGGGGGATTGTGTTGGGAGGTGGAAGAGTTGCTTTGGGACAAGGAGGGGGAGTAAATGAGGGGTTATGGGGAAGAGGAGGGCCTTAATGGAAGTGGGTGAGGTAGTGGAGGTGGTTGGGGGTTGGAGTAAGTGAGGAGGAAGGAGGAGAGAGAGGGAGGGTCGAACTCCCCTTGGGAGAGAGAGAGAGTGAGAGAGAGAGTGAGGGAAAGAGAGTAAGAGAGAGAGATTTAAGAGGTAACAGGAAGTGGTTTTTTCAATATTCATCAAAAGTGAGTACAAGTGGAGAGATGGGGCCTATATATAGGCAACCACTCTTTACATGACCAAAATGTCCCTGACAATATGACAAAAGACCAAGCATAACCTAGACTCAATCCTATGGGCCCATAACTAAGGAAATAAGGCCCAATTAAGCAAAATAAGGGAAATGGACTAGAACCACATGACTCAATAAAGGAAAATACATAAGATAGGACTCAATAAAAGGAAAATACATAAAATGAACTTGGGAAAATGAAGATAACAAGTGGAGACCATGATCAATCCATATCAAGAGTGTGTAGACGACCAAAGCTAGAGGGAGTGTCGTGAGATGCCCTCATCAAATCTCCCGGGGTGGGGAGAACTCGACCCTGTCGAGTATGGGTCTACCTGACTGTCGTACTGCTCCATCATGTCGGGGTCCAGGCGCATCAAATCCTCCCGACTCACCCATGCATCCTCGATCGGGGGACGGTTCTTCCACCTAACCAGATAGCGCTGATACACCTTGTGCCTTGTAATGATACTCTGCTCATCCAGTATTGCCTCTACCTGCTCTTGTCGGTCCCTTAAGCTAGAAAGTGGAGTCCCTCCGGGGGTGTCTCTCGTAAGGGGGGGTAAAGGCTCAAGCTCCTCACTAGGTTCCACCGCGGGGCCTTTGTAGGGTACCAGGTCCGCCACGTTGAAGGTAGGGTGTACCCCATAGCTCTCTGGTAGGTCAAGCTCATAAGCATTGCTGCCAAGTCGTCGTAGAACTTGAAAGGGTCCCGACCCTCGTGCCCTCAACTTGGAGGCAGGCCCGGGAAGGAGCCGCTCCGTCCTCACCATCACCGGGTCCCCCACTTGGAATTCACAGTGGCGCCGGTGAGCATCGGCCCGTCTTTTGTAAGCCTCATTGCTTTTACCTATATGCTTGCGGATGTCATCATGCAACTCTTTGATATGCTGTGCAAAGGACTCAGCTGAGACTGACACTCTAGCATGTGGGGGAAGGGGAATGAGATCCGAGGGCTTTCTAGGCCTAAAACCATGTACTACGTCAAATGGACTCTTGCCTATGGACCTATTGACAGAATCATTGTAGGCAAACTCGGCTTGAGATAAGAGGAGATCCCAATTCCCAGGGTGATCCCCTACAAGGCATCGGAGCAAGTTCCCAAGGCTTCGGTTGACGACCTCAGTTTGGCCATCGGTTTGAGGATGATAGGCAGTGGAGAATTTGAGGAGGGTCCCCATCAAGTGCCATAGAGTCTTCTAAAAATAACTAGTGAACTTCACATCTCTATCGGACACAATAGTCTTAGGCAACCCATGGAGTCGGACTACCTCATCAAAGAATAACCGGGCGATCCTAGAGGCATCAGAGGTCTTGGAGCAGGGGATAAAGTGGGCCATCTTTGAGAACCTGTCAACCACTACAAAGATGGAATCATGTTTGCGCAAGGTCTTTGGTAGGCCAAGAATGAAATCCATGCTCAAATCCTCCCACGGTTGGTCGGGTATGGGTAGAGGTGTGTAAAGCCCGGTGTTTTGTCTTACTTGCTTGGCGGATGCACATATGCGGCATTGTCCCACAATGTGGGCCGCATCCTTCTTGAGACTGGGCCAATGGAATTGCCTCTCAACCAACTCTATGGTTTTGTGGACCCCAAAGTGACCAGCTAGGCCACCACTATGTAACTCCCAAACTAGGAAGTCCCTAAGTGAAGTCCTAGGTATGCAAAGCCTATCCCCTTTGAACAGATATCCATCTTGAAGTATGAACCCCTTATACTCCTTGAGTGGCTGGGTGGAAAGGGTGTTGTAGTGAGTCCCAAAGTCGGGGCAATGTGGGTATTCCCCTTTGATTCTCTCAAATCCGGTTACCTCCACTTGGACGGTGGAGAGTAAGGCTACCCGCCTACTTAGTGCATCGGCGGCGCGATTCTCACTACCCATCTTATACTTGAGGACAAAGGTGTAGGCTTGAATGTATTCTACCCATCGGGCATGGCGGGCATTGAGCTTTTGTTGAGTGTTGAGATATTTCAAAGCCTCATGGTCTGAGAAGATCACAAATTCTTTGGGTAGGAGATAGTGCCTCCAATGCCGGAGGGATTGAACCACGGCATAAAGCTCTTTGTCATATGTGGAGTATCTCGTCCTAGCCTCACAAAGTTTTTCACTAAAGTAGGCTACCGGGTGACCCTCTTGGCTAAGGATACCTCCAATCCCTACCCCGGAAGCATCACATGTGACCTCAAAGACCTTTGAAAAGTCGGGTAGGCAAAGGACCGGGGCTTGGGTCATTTTCTCTTTAAGCTCTAGGAAGGCTTTGGAGGCTGCCCTAGTCCAAACAAATGTGCCTTTCTTGAGGCAATCCGTGATAGGAGTGGTGATAGTGCTAAACCCCCGGATGAATCTCCTATAGAAGGTGGCTAGCCCATGGAAGCTTCGGGCGTCATGAATGGTTTTGGGCTCGGGCCACTCAAGAATAGCTTGGACCTTTTCGGGGTCCATGGATACTCCTTGGGATGAGACAATAAATCCTAGGAAGGCTAGTTGATTGGTCAAGAAATGACACTTCCCGGGATTGGCAAAGAGACTCTCTTTCCTAAGGATGGTGCACACTTGTTTGAGGTGATCGAGGTGGGCTTCCTTGGATTGGCTATATATGAGGATGTCATCAAAGTAGACAACTAGAAAGATGCCAATGAAGGGCCGGAGGACCTCGGTCATGAGACGCATGAAGGTACTTGGTGCATTAGAAAGGCCGAAAGGCATAACAAGCCATTCATAGAGACCGTCCTTAGTTTTAAAGGCGGTTTTCCACTCGTCCCCGGGCCTAATGCGGACTTGGTGGTAGCCACTTTTGAGATCAATTTTGGAGAAGATGGTGGCTCCCGCTAGCATGTCTAGCATGTCATCAAGCCGAGGGATGGGGAACCTATATTTGACCGTTATCTCGTTGACGGCTCGGCTATCTACACACATGCGCCAAGTCCCATCCTTTTTGGGTGTAAGAAGAGCCGGGACGGCACAAGGGCTTTTGCTAATTCGGAGGAAGCCCTTCTTGATGAGTTCTTCAATCTGCCTCCGAAGCTCGGCATGCTCGGTGGGGTTGAGTCGGTAGTGTGGGAGGTTGGGCAAGGTAGCCCCGGGCACGAGGTCGATGGCATGTTGCACATCTCTCATAGGTGGTAGTTTGTCTGGAAGCTCCTCGGGAAATACATCATGGAAGTCCTTAAGGAGTTGATGAATTTCTAGGGGGTGTGGATCGGTTGAAGTGGATTCCCCTAGACAAATGACAATGGCACATACTTGATCCCCTTGGTTGACTTCTTCCTCAAACTCTTTCCTAGTGACAAGGTGTAGGCTCTTAGGAGGCTCTTTGATGTTACTAGGACTAGGACTTGATGGGGTGGGGTTTGTTGGTGTTGGGATGGGGGGAAGGGTAGTGGGTCCCTCAAGGGAGGGAGAGGCCTTCTTAGGTAGAGTGCGGGGTGGAGATGGGTTGAGTTGGATCTTCTTCCCCTCATGAATGAAGATGCAAGCGTTGGTTCTTCCTAAGAAGGTGGCATCTTCATCGTAGATCCAAGGCCGTCCTAAAAGGATACTCCCAACTTCCATTGGAAGGATATCACACCACACTTGGCCTTGATAGGATTGGAATGTAATTGGGACAAGGCAACGGGCACTAACGGGTATGGAGGTGGTATCAATCCATGCTACCCTATATGGGTGGGGATGTGGGGAGGTGGTAAGGCCCAAAAGTTTGACGGTGTCGGGTGACACCACATTCACACTACTTCCATTATCCAAGATGACCTTCCTAACATGGCTCCCCATCCTTATGTAGGTATGGAATATGGTGTTTCTCCTCCAATCATGCTCTTGGTTTTGGGTGAGGGTGCATCTAACCACTCCTAGGTGGGAGTCGGTGGGTGGAGGAGGTTGTTCTTGGTTGCTCTCCATGTAGTGGTTCTCATACTCCTCCTCCCATTCAAGAGAGGGTTCATATACCTCAATCTCTCCTTCAAATTCAGCTTGGGGTTGGGGGTTGGTCTCCTCTATGAGTAAGTTTGATGCTCCCTTGGTGGGGCATTGATTGGCAAAGTGTCCATACCCATAACACCTAAAGCATTGCTGCCCACTTTGATGGTTTGGGGTCACCTTAGTGTGAGGGAGAGTGGGTGTCGAATTGGGCCTATTGGGAGTTGTGTTTAGGGGCCCACTTGCGGGGCGGAATGGTGGATTGGCATTAGGAGGGGTGACCCGTGTGGGAGGAGTTCCCATGGGTGTAGGAAGGAGACCTTTTTGGGGTGGGGGGGGGTTGGCCCGAGGTGCCATGGCTCTAGGGTCCATTCCCCGAGGGGGAACCATTCGCGTGTACCGAAAGAATTTCTCGGCATCCCGAGCTACTTGGTAGGCTTGCTCTAAAGTTGTTACTTGACGCATGAATAGTTCCTTTTTGATATGGAATTGAAGCCCATTCCTAAAGCGGGAGAGTGTGACGGAGGGGTCCTCTTGGACTCCACACTTGAGGAGGTAGTAGTCAAACTTTTCAATGTATTCCATAACGGTCTTTCCTTCTTGAGTCAAGGCTTGCCATTCATCTAGGAGGTTTTGATGGTAGGAGGGTGGGACATACTTGAGTTTGAGTTGGTCTTTCATGGCCCCCCATGTGGTGATTGGAACTTCCCTCCTAACTATCCTTAAGGCTTCAACATTCATCCAATGAGTCTTGGCAAGTTTGGTTAATTGCATCTTTGCAAGTCGAACTTTTCTATCCTCGGTCATTGGGTACCAATCAAAATATTGATCCATGGCTGCCTCCCAATCTAAGTAGATGCTCGGATGATGAGATCCATCAAAAGTGGGAGCATCGACTTTCACAAGTCTTATTAGTTGGTCATCCGGGTTGTCCCGGGGAGGCCTCTCATTCCTTCTAGGGGGTGGGTCCCTTTCCGGTTCGGGAGGGGGGTCAAGGTTGATTCCTCCTATGGCTGGCTCCACATGTGGAGGGGGATCTCTCCTATCTCCTTCCCTTGGAATAGGTCTATTTTCCTCAAGTTGTTCAAGTCGGGCCGTAATACCGTCAAGCCTTCCCATAATTTCGGTCATGTAGTCCACAAGAAACCTCATTTGGTCGGGAAGCTCATGCTCATTGTGAGGGGGATTTCCTTGGGGATTGGGATTCATGGTGTTATTGGAAGAAGATGGATTGCCTTGATAATGAGTTCCACTACGGGTGGTCATGCAAGGTTGGGTGGGCTATGCAAGGGTGTGTGAATGCACCTAAGAAAGACTTAGTGTGACCCAAGACTAGACTTGTAAGGACAAGCCTATGACCGCTCTGATACCACTTGATGTGGCACAGCCCAAAGACCACTAAATATGATGAGATGACCCTAGGACTTAGACCCGCAAGCATACAAGCGCTCAATGATTCTCACAATGACGATTTTTGCTCACCCGATTCACACGTTCACCCGGTGGGTTCGGGAGATAATGATGAAGGTCCGGGGCGGGACCCAATTGGTCTAATGGACTTACAATGCTAGGGCTTACCCCAAATGAGTCTAGGATACCCAACTTTGTAGGCGGCTGGCCCGCAAGGCGGGGGCTTGGTGGCACTCACTCACGGTCCGCGGTGGACACTAACAAACTAGCATGCAAGTTCGAGCCCTCTTCTCACCGCCGACGAGCAATCAAAGCAATACTAAACTAGCAGGAATAAGGCTACTAAGGATAGTATCAGAAGCTCACCTGATCGGTGTGAAGACACCGATCCCGATCGGAGACGAGGGCGCGCCGGGAGGCGAGGGTATGCACCCGATCGCCGCGGCGATGTAGCTTGACCTGAAATTGCAAACGGTACAGCACTACTCCTCACGCAGGAGGGGTGATCTTGGGGTGGGGGTTATGCTTAATACATTCAAAACTACCTCCACGCAGGGAGGGGCCTTCAGCCGGCCAAGCGGGGTGGGGAGAGATGCAAAGGAAACCGAGTTTCTGAGCTTCGCCGATTCTGTCTAGCTTCTGTAATTCTGGACAGGGAGTTGATGTTGATACAGCCAATAAATCCACCAAGCTCAGAATCTGATAAGACTTGCGCCAAAAGAGTGCTAACCGGAGAGGGGTGAGGCTTGAATTTTTGGACGACGTTCTGATCTGGGGGCTGACTGCTCCGGCGACTGGAAGATGGATACAGCTCTGGTCTCTGGCCGAGCTCAGTCTGAAACAGCAGGTTGCAGAAGCGGGCACGGTCGCTCCTGAGCTCCAAATTTGGCACCGCTGGACTCGTTGGAATCGTATACGAGTCTACTTTGCAGCAAAACAAACAGGGAAGTCTTCTGATGTCGGAGATGAGCTGGGTGTCCAGAGAAGTGGACGGTGGTCGGCGCAGACTGTGAGGAGGCAGACCGGCGTGGTTGTGGTAGAAAATTGGTATCTCTGGTTGTCGGATGCCGAACGGGATTCCGCCTTCTGTTCCTGGACGCTGACAGGGGGAGGAAGAACTTTGTAGAAGACCCTGAAGGCTGAATCCTTCAAGGTTCGTCGTGGGAGAGCCTTCTCTGCCGCTCTGGCTTCTGGTCTGAGAAGTTCTGCACAGTCGGAGAAGAATGGTGATTGCGGACAGCACCGAGCTCGGATGCCGACGAAACCACCTCGCCTTGAAAGCTCTCTGGAAGACCTTTCCAGAGATGTAGGCCTTGACACCAGGAGGAGCAGGGAGAGGCCGGGGAAGACGCGACTTCAGAGCCTCCTTCTGCTGCCTGCGACCTGCTACTTGAAGCTTCAATCTTTGCAAGAACAAGGGGAGGGGTAAGGGGAGTAGCACAGCTAGGGGTGTTGGCTGAGGGTTTGGGGAGGGGGAGGGATGTGGTTAGGGCTCCCAAGGGGTCCTAGTGGGGAAGGGATGGATGGAGAGGGGGCTGAAGCTGCTGGAGGTGGAGGTGGAGAGGTGGGTGTGCACAAGAGAGAGGGTGTGGGAGGGAGAAGGTGGGGGCGAACTTGGCTTGAGGGGGAGGGGTATGGGGCGGCCTAGGTAGTGGAGGGAAGGTTCAAATTCGAAATTTGGCCTTGGGAGGGGTGGGATTTGTGTGGGGAAGTGGGGGGATTGTGTTGGGAGGTGGAAGAGTTGCTTTGGGACAAGGAGGGGGAGTAAATGAGGGGTTATGGGGAAGAGGAGGGCCTTAATGGAAGTGGGTGAGGTAGTGGAGGTGGTTGGGGGTTGGAGTAAGTGAGGAGGAAGGAGGAGAGAGAGGGAGGGTCGAACTCCCCTTGGGAGAGAGAGAGAGTGAGAGAGTGAGTGAGGGAAAGAGAGTAAGAGAGAGAGATTTAAGAGGTAACAGGAAGTGGTTTTTTCAATATTCATCAAAAGTGAGTACAAGTGGAGAGATGGGGCCTATATATAGGCAACCACTCTTTACATGACCAAAATGTCCCTGACAATAGGATAAAAGACCAAGCATAACCTAGACTCAATCCTATGGGCCCATAACTAAGGAAATAAGGCCCAATTAAGCAAAATAAGGGAAATGGACTAGAACCACATGACTCAATAAAGGAAAATACATAAGATAGGACTCAATAAAAGGAAAATACATAAAATGAACTTGGAAAAATGAAGATAACAAGTGGAGACCATGATCAATCCATATCAAGAGTGTGTAGACGACCAAAGCTAGAGGGAGTGTCGTGAGATGCCCTCATCACTACATTTCCCCCTGCATCTTTGCATGACCTAAGCCTTAAATAAAAGTCAATAGACATTGGCACTAGGGTCACATTGTGATTTTAGTCTGATTTGAGTTTATCCTCTTGTGAAAATCGGTGTCTAAGGTAAGACGGTCGGATGGCAAACGTCTTAATCGGGCTAGTGGTTTTATAAGGCCCCAGAATTTTTATAAATTATTTTTGGTATATTTAATTATTTTTTGGGAATTTTTAAGACCCAAAATGGATTAATAAATAAATATTGGGTTAAATAAATCATTATAAGGCCCAATTTATGTTAAGTAATTAATCTAGCTTTGATAATTGAAACCCAATAGGTTAAAGGATCAAGCCCATTAAGTTTGGCCCATATTCTAGAAGGTTATTTAGCCTATTCACGAATTTTAATGATAAATACTATTTTATAGATAATACTATGGATAAACAAATAAAAGAGTTTGAATTTTAATGAATTCTGCACATAATGGATGTAGCGGTCTATCGTGCGACTGCCACAGTCACGTAACGCACTAGGCTACGACTGTTACGCTCTGTCAGTTCCGTGAAGTGAAGAGAGAGCAAAAAGATTAGATTTTTGCTAGTCTATCTCTTAGGGATCGAGATGGGAAGACTAGTAGAGGTGTAAGGACTCTTAGAAGTCAATCTAACCCTTAACAAGGACTCTAGAATCGATCTAATCCTCAAACCCTTGTCAAAACCCTATAAATAGGACCTAGTTCTGAACTGAGCGACCCTTACTTTTGATCGCGTGTAATCAAGGTAAGGAGTCACAATTTTAGGTAAGTTCTTTAAAACTTTTTGTTTAGAATACTTTAGACTAACTACTCTCAAATTTTCATGTTAGGAGATTGAGTATGCAAGGAGTTAGGATCTTCCAAAGTTGCTGATTTCATCACGCCAACCTAGGAAATTGTGCCACAGGGTACTGAAGATCAGGAAATTAGAGAGCCTAAACGAGGTAATTAGAGTTAGATGCTTTAAAACTTTTTGTTCCCAATAGTTTCATCTTCTTAACCTCCAAATTTCACGTACTTAGGTCAAGAGACTGAGGAGTTAGAGCGACGTGAAGTTACTGAAAAATCTCAGGAAGGGAAGAACTAGGGCGTATCTTGAAGACCAAATTGGAAGTCTAAAGCCAAGTTAAGAGGTAGGTTATCTCATGAATGATAAAAATAACATGTTAGGGATAAAAACCCTCTAATCTTGTTTGATTACATGCACTATAGATCATGAATTTCATGTTTAAGTAGGGACATGCATACATACATATCTTTAGCCTTAATGGAAAATAAAAAGGTACTATCTTGATAATTCACTGAAACCTATGCATCTAGATGGCCTTTACTTTGTTATCATGGCTAGAATAGTTGGTTATTGTGATTTTTCTTGCATGGGACATAGTTCCTTATCTTTTTCATCAGCAGAAGCTCTAACTGATTAACGTAGGACCGTCAAGCGATTGTAATGGTCTTACGATCAGCCGTCACACCCTCTGTTATATTTCAATTCCTCTATTGTCTCTGACGGACCAAAGTAAGTGCGTTACAATACTATAACGGGCCCCCGATAAATCGTCACATCCCTGTGACGCGCCCATACTAGACCGTCAGAGTGCTATTTTCTGTCAACCCAAAACAGGACTGAGGACAGTCAAACTTATAAATAAGCCTAGTTATCTAAGTTTTAACCTTATTTCTTGACTTGGCGTTTATTAATTGATTCATGATAGAAAAATTCATGTTCTAAGCATTTTGAGTTATTTTTAAAGCATATGTTAATTTCATTGCCTAAACTCTATAGTTTGAATTTAAACTATGATTTTAAGTATTGTATTGACGGAGTTTTATCATGGTTTCACATCGCTACACAGTCTTTTTCCTATCTATAGAGTCAATTCTTTAAGCACATAGCATATATTCCGGTACATGGCCATTAGTTCACACTTTTACACTATAGGAACATATTCTTGAAATTGAGGACCTCTCTATTGGATATTCCTTCCCATGGATTAGAAAATCTTGTTTTAAGGCCTCCGTAATTCTCTGCGAGCCTGGGATTCTCACTAGGACGCCGAGTTGGTTGTACCATTAAAGCCCAATTGTTAGAAAGCACTATCGATGTTTTCGGGTTCTGGATATGTAACGGATCTATATTCGACCGTCAGGAACATCTAACAGCCTAATAAATGACCGTCACATATACTGAGTCCATCTTTATTTCTTCCGGATTCAGACCATTGTAACGGCCCAATACTGGAGCGTCACGTTATGTAACGGCCCAGTAAAAGACCGTCATAATTCTTGAGTATTTTAACCCGAGGTTTGACCAAAGGGTGATATTCTAATGTTCCTAGATGGATTATTGATGGTCTAGGACTTGTCATATTGTTCAAAGAAACTTAATTTAAATTATGAAAGATAACGAATGTACCGTTATGCTACCAAATTATTCCCATGAGCATAATATCATCTTAAGTCATTCTTGATCTCTCATATTCTTAATTGAAACATTCGCTCTTTGATAGTTGTTGTCATGAGCTTATTGATTGAAATTGTTATATTACTGGCCACGTTTTATTGATATACTCATGGAAGTAGCTTGATTTATACGTGAAGATGGAGTTCGGGCGCTGATTGTGTCCAAGGGCTCTATGGTAGTCCCCTCGGTTGATTGCCAAAAACATACTATTATAAACCATGGGCTATGATGCTACAGGCGTCGCATTGCGCTAGGAGTACTTTCTTTATAAATAAGTGAAATCTATGAGCACTCGTAAAAATCTTGTGAATTGCTACGTGATTGACGTTCTAGTGCGTAACCTTTATGGTTATGAAAGTGAAAAGTGAAAGTGCATTCTCGTTACATTCTTGTTCATGAAAGGACATGCTACACTCTTGTTACATTCTTGCTAGTTCATACTTGTTCATTCTATCTTACATGATCATCTTGTTACTTTGGTATTAATCGCATGATTTATCACATTCGCATGATTTTACCTAAATTCTTTAGAGCTAAAATGTTATTTACTTTAATAGTACCTTCATGTTGATGTGAAGATACCTACTGGGCAAGTGTGTTCATTATCTATTTCCAATCTTTTTCAGGAGATGGAAGTGATACGAATTCGGATTCGAGTTATACAAGTAGCGGGTCCGAGAGCGAATGAAAGTCATATCAAATTGAGAGTGACGACTTAGGAAAGTCTATATTGTTTAGATTGAGTCTTTGTATTTTTTTATTTCTTGAGTCTAATATGATGGAAGTTGAATTAGTGGTTGTAGTTGAATATTGGATTTGATTATTATTTGAAAGTTGAAGTTGAGTAAATATTGTGCAATTGCTTTATGTGTGATTACCTTGCGCTCTGATCATTCTTGCTTGCAAGAGGCTTACCATGCCGGCTGTTCACGTTCCTTGAGTGAGTCTTCCGCTGTAATAAAGGCTCGGGGCGTGACAGTTAAGTTGGTATCAGAGCCTAAGTCTAAGGACTTAGGAAAAAGAGTCATGTCCTAGGATAAGTCCAAGATTTTAGGACCCCTGCCTATGAACTAAGGAAGAAATTTTCATACCCATGTGAGGATTGGGTAGAGCCCGAGATAAGATAGTTATATAGAAATTATCTTAGGATAAATATTCCCAACTCTAAATAACAAAAATGTCCATGATTCTTAGGTACCTTGATTCTTAATGGCTCATCGTATAAACTGGGACGAGATGCAGCAAACTGTTGCGGGACTTACTCAAGCCCTATAGACAATGGCCCAAGCTGGTGGAAGGGCTGGCGCGGGTAACTTACACGGCAATTTCTGAAGTTTAAATCCCCCACGATTCTCTGGATCTTCTAACCCAGATGAAGCAAAAAATTGGATCGACGAAAGGAATCAAATATTTGATGTCATGCAATGCACCGACCAGGAGAAAGTTCGACTTGCCACGTTCCAACTCAACAAGGATGCTCGTACATGGTGGAAATCTATCCCGGCACCACCTGCAGATGCACCTCATACATGGGAGGGTTTTCTTACACTTTTCCGAGCCAAGTACTTCACCGAGCATGTGAAGGAGAAGAAGGCTATGGAATTTACCTCCTTAAAACAGGGCACGATGTCCGTGGCAGAGTATGAATTACAATTCTCTCGACTAGCACCTTATGCTCCTCATTTGGTAAGCACAGATTTATTGAAGGCCAACCGATTTATGGATGGTTTAAGACCCGGATTCATCCAACAACTTGGAACTCAGAATATCTGCACCTATACCGAGATGGTACAAAGAGCGCATCTATGTGAAAGAACCATGGAGAAAGTGGAGAGGCTCCAAGGAGAAAGGTCAAGCCGAAAACATGATAGGCAAGTAGAGAAAGAAGTGGATGAGGGTGAAAACCGTCACATTAAGAGGTCCCGTAATGGGAATGGTAACGGAAAAAGAAATGGAAATGGAAACGGAAAGGATAAGAAAGTTAAAGAAGAAGAAAGAATGCAAGTCTCCACGGTTTGCACATTTTGTGAAAAATTTGGGCACTCGGCAGAAAAATGCTGGAAGCGTCTCGGCGCTTGCCTCAAGTGTGGAAGCCGGGAACATCGCTTGCCCGTATGTCCTCTCATCAACGAACAATCTTCAAGGGATAACAACGGACGCGGGAAGCGAGGTCGATTAAATGCCATTCTAGACAAGGGAGGTGAGATGATTAAAGGTACCCTCTCAACCCATTCCCCTAACGTTAATTCTTAATACATTAAAATACATACACTCTCCATAAAAAACTCATATATATTGAATTTGGAGACCAAATTCTCTTAAGTGGGGGAGGGTGTAAGGCCCCAGAATCTTTATAAATTATTTTTAGTATATTTAATTATTTTCTTAGAATTTTTAAGACCCAGAATGGATTAATAAATAAATATTGGGTTAAATAAATCATTATCAGGCCCAATTTATGTTAAGTAATTAATCTAGCTTTGATAATTGAAACCCAATAGGTTAAAGGACCAAGCCCATTATGTTTGGCCCATATTCTAGAAGGTTATTTAGTCTATTCACGAATTTTAAGGATAAAAATTAATTTTATAGATAATACTATGGATAAACAAATAAAAGAGTTTGAATTTTAATGAATTCTACGCACAATGGATGTAGCGGTCTATCGTGCGACCGCCACAGTCACGTAACGCACTAGGCTACGACCGTTATGCTCTGTCCGTTTCGTGAAGTGAAGAAAGAGTAAAAAGATTAGATTTTTGCTAGTCTATCTCTTAGGGATCGAGATGGGAAGACTAGTAGAGGTTTAAGGACTCTTAGAAGTCGATCTAAACCTTAACAAGGACTCTAGAATCGATCTAATCCTCAAACCCTAGCCAAAACCCTATAAATAGGACCTAGTTCTGTACCGAGCGACCCTTACTTTTGATCGCGTGGAATCAAGGTAAGGTGTCACAATTTTAGGTAAGTTCTATATAACTTTTTATTTATAATACTTTAGACTAACTACTCTCAAAATTTCATGTTAGGAGATCAAGTATCCAAGGAGTTAGGATCTTCCAAAGTTGCTGGTTTCATCACGCCAACTCTGAAAACTATGCCACATGATACTGAAGATCAGGAAATTAGAGAGCCTAAACGAGGTAATTAGAGTTAGATGCTTTAAAACTTTTTGTTCTCAATAGATTCATCTTCCTAACCTCCAAATTTCACGTCCTTAGGTCAAGAGACTGAGGAGTTAGAGCGACATGAAGTTACTGAAAAATCTCAGGAAGGGAAGAACTAGGGCGTATCTTGAAGACCAAATTAGAAGTCTAAAGCCCAATTAAGAGGTAGGTTATCTCATGAATGGCAAAAATAACATGTTAGGGATAAAAGCCCTCTGATTTTGCTTGATTACATGCACTATAGATCATGAATTTCATGTTTAAGTAGGGACATACATACATGCATATCTTTAGCCTTAATGGAAAATGAAAAGGTACTATCTTGATAATTCACTGAAACCTATGCATCTAGATGGCCTTTACTTTGTTATCATGGCTAGAATAGTTGGTTATTGTGATTTTTCTTGCATGAGACATAGTTCCCTATCTTTTTCGTCAGCAGAAGCTCTAACGGATTAACGTAGGATCGTCAGGCGATTGTAACGGTCTTACGATCAGCCGTCACACCCTCTGTTATATTTCAATTCCTCTGTTGTTTCTGACGGACCAAAGTAAGTGTGTTACAATACTATAACGCCCCCCCCCCCCCTGATAAACCATCACATCCCTGTGACGCGCCCATACTAGACCGTCAGAGTGCTATTTTCTGTCAACCCGAGATAGGACTGAGGACAGTCAAACTTATAAATAAGCCTAGTTATCTAAGTTTTAACCTTATTTCTTGACTTGGCGTTTATTAATTGATTCATGATAGGAAAATTCATGTTCTAAGCATTTTGAGTTATTTTTAAAGCATATGTTAATTTCATTGCCTAAACTCTATAGTTTGAATTTAAACTATGATTTTAAGTATTGTATTGACGGAGTTTTATCATGGTTTCACATCGCTACACAGTCTTTTTCCTATCTATAGAGTGAATTCTTTAAGTACATGGCATATATTCTAGTATATGGCCATTAGTTCACACTTTTACACTATAGGAACATATTCTTGAAATTGAGTACTTCTCTATTGGATATTCCTTCCAATGGATTAGAAAATCTTGTTTCAAGGCCTCCGTAATTCTCTGTGAGCCTGGGATTCTCACTAGGACGCCGAGTTAGTTGTACCATGAAAGCCCAATTGTTAGAAAGCACTATCGATGTTTTCTGGTTCTGGATATGTAACGGATCTATATTCGACCTTCAAGAACATCTAACGGCCTAATAAACGACCGTCACATATACTGAGTTCATCTTTATTTCTTCCGGATTCAGACCATTGTAACGGCCCAATACTGGAGCGTCATGTTATGTAACGGCCCAGTAAAAGACCGTCACAGTTCTTGAGTATTTTAACCCGAGGTTTGACCAAAGGGTGATATTCTAATGTTCCTAGATGGATTATTGATGGTCTAGGACTTGTCATATTGTCTAAAGAAACTTAATTTAAATTATGAAAGATAACGAATGTACCGTTATGCTACCAAATTATTTCCATGAGCATAATATCGTCTTAAGTCATTCTTGATCTCTCATATTCTTAATTGAAGCATTCACTCTTTGATAGTTGTTGTCATAAGCTTATTGATTGAAATTGTTATATTACTGGCCACGTTTTATTGATATACTCATGGAAGTAGCTTGATTTATACGTGAAGATGGACTTCGGTCGTTGATTGTGTCCAAGGGCTCTATGGTAGTCCCCTCGGTTGATTGCCGAAAATATACTATTATAAACCATGGGATATGATGCTACTGGTGTCGCATTGCACTGGGAGTACTTTCTTTATAAATAAGTGAAATCCATGAGCACTCGTGAAAATCTAGTGAATTGCTACGTGATTGACGTTCTAGTGCATAACCTTTATGGTTATGAAAGTGAAAAGTGAAAGTGCATTCTCGTTACATTCTTGTTCATGAAAGGACATGCTACACTCTTGTTACATTCTTGCTAGTTCATACTTGTTCATTCTATCTTACATGATCATCTTGTTACTTTGGTATTAATCGCATGATTTATCACATTCGCATGATTTTACCTAAATTCTTTAGAGCTAAAATGTTAATTACTTTAATAGTGCCTTCATGTTGATGCGAAGATACCTACTGGGCAAGTGTGTTCATTATCTATTTCCAATCTTTTTCAGGAGATGGAAGTGATACGAATTCGGATTCGAGTTATACAAGTAGCGGGTCCGAGAGCGAATGAAAGTCATATCAAATTGAGAGTGAAGACTTAGGAAAGTCTATATTGTTTAGATTGAGTCTTTGTAATTTCTTATTTCTTGAGTCTAGTATGATGGAAGTTGAATTAGTGGTTGTATTTGAATATTGGATTTGATTATTATTTGAAAGTTGAAGTTGAGTAAATATTGTGCAATTGCTTTATGTGTGATTGCCTTGCGCTCTGATCATTCTTGCTTGCAAGAGACTTACCATGCCGGCTGTTCGCGTTCCTCAAGCAAGTCTTCCGCTGTAATATAGGCTCAGGCCGTGACTGGTTTGACATAATTCGGTCCCTACGAAAGTAGGGGGAGCCTCCCACTACCCCACCCCTTACCTGGCCGGTGGAAATATTGAGGGTGAACTTAAGTTGCACTTTAATCATTTTGTGAAACCACATTTCTAGTTCTAGGTCACATCTTGGTCATTAAGTAATTTGTGTGTTAACTTGTTTGTGTTTGCATAAAAATAAAAAAAAGAGTCAGCAAAATAAAAAAATCCTTTTCTTCTCTCTCTTCGTCCTAGTTAGTGTTAAATATATATATATATATATATATATAATAATAATAATAAAAACCAAACAAAAAAAATCATATCCATGGATCGGGTTTTTAATCAAACTGACTGCTTGACCCAAAATCAATTCATCCCAATGGGCCCAAGCTCCTTTACACCACCTATCTTTCAAGATGATTACACAGGGGCCCGGCCGGCCCATTATGTAGGTGAGTACCCGACCGAACACCCATCTTCCACCCAATTCAATGAAAGCCCATATTTTTGGTCAACCCAACAAAAAAACTCCACATGCATAGTGGCCCAATATCCTTTTCTTCCCCTAAACAAGGACCAATTTGCTCACTCCTATTTAGGGGACCATATGACATTCCTTCCTCATGAACATGCTTCAACATGCTTTAACATCTATACACCTTCTTACACCCCTATCGTTGAGTGGGGAGATCAAAACAATTTCTCTTGGAAAAATCTTGAATATCAAGCTTCATGCCCTCCCGAGCCAAATCTCCAAACCCAATTTGATCAAAATCAATATGGAGGGCATGACACATTTGTCCCTTATCAATACGACCCTCAACACATCCATTCCACCCTTGGTGAGGACACGCGACGCTATCCCCGATGGAGCACCCGACACACTGCTACCTCCTTGTGGCTCGGCGACGGCGGCACCTTCTAGTTATCTTTTATTATGCTTTAGGCCATGTTGGGCCTAGGTTTGGTCCCTGCGTGGACACGTTATCTAGTTTCTTTCCTATTGTTATCAGGCTATGTAGGGATAATGGGCTTCTTCCTCCCTTATTGGGCCTAGCCTTGGTCCTTGGTTAGTGGGTTAGGGTTAGGGTTTGGAGAGGAGGGCGCAACCCCCCACCTAGGGTGGCTGCGCCTCCTTTCCCCTCTTGCCCCTCCTCTTTCCTTTTTGGGCCCCCCTCCTTTCCCCTTTCCTCCTCTCCCCTCTTTCCCCTTTGGGCGCCCCCCCCCCCCCTTGGATTCCTCCTTGATTGGAGGAGGATGGATCGCACCCCCCTGTTTGGAGGAGGGATGGCCGCCCCTACCCCCTCCCTTTTGCGCCCCCCCCTTCCCTTTGGCTTGGGTGAAAACCCTAATTCCCCTTCCCCTATAAGTAATCTTCTCCTTGTACTGATCACGGTTTAGACATAATTTGAATACAAAAAATGGATTATTGTGCAAGGCATTTGCGCCCCTCTCTCTCTCTTTCTCTTCTCCTGCGACGGGAGAACGGCGAGGTGTGACGCCTCAGCCCTCGGTGGACTCCGGGGTTCCTTCTTATCCTCATCTTCTTCCTCAACGGTTCGTGTGCGTGATTCCAGATTTCTGCCCCGACTTGTAGCAGAGCTCGCGCCCCCTTCTTGGACGAGTTTTGCCACGATCTATTTTCTGGAGATACGTCTGCGGATCAGCTTCGCGTCGGCACCGGTTTTGCATCAATCGGAGATCGGCACTGCCCGTACCGATTTTCTCCGCCGACCTGCGCCAGCACCACTTTCTCTGCTCGCCCAGCGGGGAGACCCTGATTGCGAATTTTCCCCAGGCCTCCACGCTGCGTCTTTTGCGCTGGTTTCTTCAGGGTTCGTGGATCTCCGAGTCAGCTTTCCAACGCCGCCGACGGCGTCGCGTTTCGACATCGTCACCGTCCGTGGCGGTCGATCTCGTGGGGTTGCGCCGGCGTGCCTGCACAGTCCGCCCAGCGAACCAACCCCAACTTCCAGCGGCTCCTGCGACTCGTGTCGGCATCATCTGCCGACGCCGTTTGGCCGAGGGTTACCTCTGCCAGTCAGCTCTCACCTCCAACCGGCCCGGACCTGTTCGGGCACCAGACGACCGAGTTCCGGATTTTACCGACGGCGTGCGCGGTTCTGCGACCACAGAACCAGACCTGGTTTTCGGCAGCGCCCACGGCCACCACCGGCGCATCCAGCGCGTCCCCTCTGGTCTGAGCGTTCCTCCAGCCATCAGCAACGCGTCCTCTCTGACGGTGCCTCGAACGGACATCGCATCAACCCGTGGGACCCGTCTCCGTCCAGGCGCGCGCGACACCGATTCTGCAGCATCGCGCCCGTCATCGAGTGCGGCCCGTCAACCCGTGTCCGGCAACCCGAACGTATTGTTTGTAGCCTCTTACCTCCCTGCGAGGAGTGGGCCATTATTGGGGGTTGTAATTTATTGCTCTGGTGTATCGGGTTGTTGGTCCACGGCCGGGGTTCCTTCCCCACGCCTAGGCGTGGAGGTACGCGCTCCGACTCCTCCACCTTTGCTTGCTCTTTTAGTATGTGATTGAATATGCCGCGTGAGAGAGAGTAGGCGCCTAGCTACTTTTGCCATCACCGCGGACCGTGAGTGAGAGCACCCGTCCGTTAGCACTAGCCGAGCTTCGAGCTAGGACTCGACTCCCCTTGTCTTTGGAGGTCGACTATACGCCTAGACACGTGCGCTTCCCTCCTTGGGACGGCCGAGGTCGGAGTTTCTGTTGAGAGACGTCCCTCATTCTGTGGGATATCACGGTGGTCAGCCACTTGGCGACCCTTGAGCGTGCTACTGCTGGCCTGAGTGAGCGTGCTCCCTCCAAACCAAAGTGGATCAACTCACAAGAGCCACACATGAATTGTCAATGCACCAATTGTCTAACCCCCTTGATGAAACCTTTAGCCCCGCTTTATTTTGGGATTAAAGATATCCCGATTAAATTTAAGTAGATTTACTTTATCCACTTTTATGCTTTTTTGTTTTGGCATGGCACTGGATTAAATTATCCCACCTGTGGAGGTGGGATAGGTTAATCCGACTTAAGTCAGATAAAGTTACTTTTAAGTAGGTTATCTAAATCTTCTCCCGTCAAAGTAAAATGACTTAAGTTTGAGCTAAAATAGGGATACTCTTGGGATAAGTCCCAAACAAAGTGGAGCTTAAAGATCAAGTCTCTCAATTCACCCAATACATTTATTCTTGCCAACAACATGTGGTTCCCTTGCTGAATGAAACTCTTGACCAAGGTAATGAGGGAATTGAAGAAGAATTACATCAAAGAGAATTTTGGGTGACTAGTAAAATGATTTATTTGAGTAAGGAGTCCACACCTATTTATGAGGAGAGCCACAATGAGTTGGTTGAGATAAGTTGGGGGTGAATTAAATGATGTGCCAAAAGATGTCATTCAAAATTATGAGATTAAGAATATCAATGGCCCAATTGAAAAAAAATGTAGAAAAGAGGGTTATCTAGTTGAAAATGATGATGACGGGGTATTGGAATGTGACCCTCCTCACTTGGAAGAATATTAGTAAAGGACCGCATTGGAAGATTTCTCATTTCATCTCACGGTCCCACAATTAGAAGTTTTGATTGATATTCTCCCTATGATAGAACAATGTGAACACTTTGATGTGGAGAGTGCCATCATCAACTTATGTGAGGAAAAACATAAAGAAGCGGGTAAAGTTGATGTTGTAGATATGTTGAATGATAACTCTCATGAGGAAGAGAATGGTGAAGGGCCTTTGAGTGAAAAATTCATCTTTCATTTAGAGGCCCTACTTGTGGAGAACAAAACTGATAATCTCATTTTAGAATATATTGATAATGGGGCTTCACTTGAAGAAATTGAGAACATCACTCCAAACATCAAAGGCCCATTTGAGGAAACACATGAAGAGGGGGAGTGCTTTGTGGATAATAATCTTGTTGATTTAATGAAGTCGAATTCTGAACATCCTCCTCCTATTGATGAGTGTGATGAAGGGACCCTCTTAGAGAAATTCACATTTGAACTGACCTATGATGAAGGGTCTGGGCTGGAAAGATTAACATTTGATCATTCCACCTCACCATTGGAACATTCGATTGATATTCTTAATGTAATTGATGAGGGTGATGAAGGGGCCTTGTTGGAAATGTTTACATTTGGTCTATCCACTCCATTACTAGAAAGTTTAATTGATAAACTTCATTCGATTGATGAGTTTGATGAAGGGGCCTTCTTAGAAATTTTCACATTTGATCTAACCCTTGAGCCCTACCCCATAAAGTTTGACTCATCAGATGGGATAGATTTTGGGCTCACACCTCCTTCCCCTTTGACCCCCCTACAAGCTAAGCCTCTGCAATATGACACTCTCAAACTTGAAGAGGATATGTCAACCATATTCACATTTGATTTAACTCCCCTTAAGGAAGATCAATTGATTAATGCCCTTAATGCTCATAAGGCTATTGTTGAGGGGAATGTGGATAATAATGTCAATCTTCATAAGCCACTGGTGTCCAACCAGGAGGAAGTAGTCAGGTGGGTGGATACAGGACAAGGGGACCAATGGATTGATATCAGGCAGAGATTCCATCCCGATCTTGATAGACTAATAGCCATTGACTTTTACATGATCCACAAAGAAGAGAACCGGCTCACAAGTATTGCCAATGTTAAAATCAACAATGTTCTAGACCGGCATATCTCTGGCCCACATGCTTACATGTATCATCTTGTCTTCAAATGGCATGAATATTGGAATTTAAAAGAAGAAAAGATAACGTGGTGGCTCATTCTCAAGTCTACATGTTGGTTATGAAGCTTGCACCTTCTATGCATACGTCTGGCTGAAGATGAAAAACTTAGCGCTTTTGGGAGGTAACCCAAAATTTTTTTTGTTTGATGTTTTTGTTTGAGTGTGTTTCAGTAGTCAGGTTAAGGCCAAAGAGAGGAAGTCGTCGCCGTCCATGACATTGATGGAGATTTCATCCCGCATATCAAGTTGTCTCTTTCCTACTCAAAAGTATTTATTGATACATTGTTCTATTACTTTCAATTCTATATGTCATTGGGGACAATGTCATTCAAGTTGGGGGAAGAGAAAAATTTTCATGATGCATATAGTACAACCTGATAGGAGTTCTGTCTTGCATGTCATCGTAGAAAGATGTAAACCCCATTTTGAGTTTCATGAGTCATGCTTAAATTAAAAGTAATTCTGGAATAGAAAAGACTAGGGAGAAGGATGATGAAAAATTTAGTCAATCAAGCCATGAAAAACTGATATAAGAATCCATTTAAAGTTCATGTGCACTTTAGAAAAAAGAAATCCATGTTGCATACTAATGAAATAAGTAAGACAAGCCCTCTGCTATTTTTGGTATGTTGTCTGATATTCTGCACTTCTTAAGAAAAGAGATCTTTTTACAAAAGTTTTATGCCAAAATTATCTATCAAATAAGTGCAAAAAAAAGAAGAAGAAAAAATACCATGAAAAATGCCCCTAGTCTTAGTAATCGGGCCTACTTCACCTAAGACGTGTTGAGGTTCACGTAAAATGGAAAATGGAACCTTGATCTGTGAAACCGGGCCTGCTTCTCCTAAGGCAAGAGTCGAGGTTCGTGTGGAGCAGTGAAGGGTAGTGCAGCATCATGTGTAGTGTAAAAGATCCCAAAGGGGTAAAGCAATAAGGCAGACAAAAGGCTAATACACTTAATACTCTGATCTAAGAGCTGCAGAGTTGAAAGGTATTTGCTTGGAATAGCGAATGGGGGATGCAATTGTCTAAGCTGTGGATTTGGTAGTTATACATGCACAAGTGCTATTGAGCTTTGATTTGAATTCTTACTATTAAGTTCCTACATAAGGCTAGTGTGCATTAATGATTCCAGATTCCTAATCTTTGGTTGATTCTATGAAGGGAGAGCTGGATATGAGAGTATAAATTTTACAAACTCCTGTTAGTCCTAAATTTTGATTTATTTATATTGCTAAGGGACTAGCGATGAGTAATTTGGGGGTGTGATAAGTGTCCATTTTCTATGGTAATTCATCGCATATACACCATTTTATGTGCATATAATTTGGTAATTATGCATGTTCTATCATTAATCTCAACTTTGCATGTAGATTAGACATTTCACGTAAATTAATTAATTTGGTGATTTCATTTAATAAAATGGAGTTGAGGGTCATGAACATTAATTATCCATTGCATAAAAATGAGCAATTGAGATTCATGTGCACATTATGGTAATTTTTCTAGACTAAATCATAATTATGTGTGTGCAGGACACCGAAGGTAATTGCAAAAGAAGTCGGGGGTAAAACTGTCATCACCACTTTGACCAAGTCAAATAAAGAATTCAAAATATTTTGGTTGGAGGGAAAAGAAAGTTCAAATTTTTCAATTCAAAATTTGAAAAGGAAGAATTCAAAGTTTAGGTTTGAAAAGGATGAAAGGGGCATTCAATGTTTGAAAAGGAGATTCAAAGTTGGAAAGGGGGTGCCCAAAGTCCAAGAAAGGGGGTGCCCACCTCCTTTTTCTTTCCCCCATGCATCATCTTCTACTTAAATCCCAGCCATCCATCTCCTTTTGATACAATCTCTACCTTCCATTAACTCAACTTTCCCTATAAATAGCCCATGACAAGGAGGTGAAGGGGAGTTTTTTCTTGGGCAATTTTTCACTCTTTCTTCCCTAACCTTAGGCCGCGGTTTTCTCCCCCTTCTGGTCCTCTTCTCCTCTGGCTTTTTTAATGTAAGTTCTTTCATTGTAAATGCTCTACAACTTCTTTTTCTACATCATCTTTTAATTCCCTCTAATTTTTAAGTTATTTCATATTTGTCACTGTGATATCCTGTTCATCTGCGAACCCGTATTTTTCTCTGTGCTTCCTCTTATTTCTTCCCTTTCTCTTCATTTGCTCCTCCTACTCTCTTCATGAAAGTTCTTTATGTTTTAAATAGCTTTAACTTTTTCTTCTTCACCATCTTCTAATTCTTTACCGTTTTTAAGTTATAATCTATTTTTAAGGTTCTGTCTTGTATTTGTACTGTTCATTTGAGGCTCTACATCGTATTCTTCCTCTATTTTCATACCCTTATGCTATTATTTTCTCTCTACACTCTTCATGAAAGTTCTTCTTATTTTAAATATATAGATTTTCTTTATCTATCACTTTCTATAATTTCTCTCAGTTTGTAAGTTATTTTTATTTTTCCACAGTTCAATTTTTTTTACAGAGTTACTATTCATCAGTGCAGACCACTTTTGTTCTTCCCTAATTTTCACCATCTTGTGGTCTTCTTCTCCCTCTTCACTCTTCACAAACCTTCTTTCTCTTCTTCTGATCTTCAACTTTTGTTTTTACCCGTTCTTCTAATTCTCTTCGATTTTAAAGTTATTTCATTTCTAATCTTGGCCTATTTTCATTATTTCTGTTTCACTATTTTCAAACTCTCTTCTTCATCTTCTATCCCTCTCCCTCTTCTATTTTCATCCAAACATCCCAAGGCGAAGATTCTTTTCCAATGGTCCTCTCGGTGGCGTCTATCTCCACGGCGGGGTAATCCACTCCAAGGCTCGGCACGGCGATTAGGCGGCGATCTTCATCTTCATCTTGGCTATATTCTTTCCCCTTTCCTTTATTTTATGAGTTGTAATTTTTTATTTTCATAGAATGTGCTTTTCACTTCCATCTTAATAAAATTTCATCTTTGTAAATTGTGATTGCCTTAGTTCCTCTTTGTATCTCTTGTAACTTCTTTTCTTTACCCCTCTCATCTTCTTTAGTGAATTTATTTTCATGTAATTTATTTTTCATTAGATCAATCTCACTCAAAACTCGGCTTTTCAAAGCATAAGGATATTTTTCCAACTTGTTCCAAAATGTTATTTCCTCCTCGTGGGATCGACTCCACTTACCACTATACTTGATTTTGTAATCTTTAAAAGTGAGTGAGTGCGAATATTTTGAAATTATGGCACGACTTTTCAACGACGAGTTTTGTGCGCATCACCTTGCGATCTACATGAGACAACTTATGCCAGAAAATGGTCTCCTCATGGCCGCAAGCAAGAGCCTAGCGGTCACGACTAGACCGCTACGCCCAGTCAACTCCAGAATAGTTAAATCGACTCAACCGGTCAAAGGTACCTAACAGTCTACTTAGAACCATTTCTAAGAGCCTAACGGTCACCCAGAGACCGCCAAGGACAGCCTTGCGGTCGGAGCTAGACCGCTAGCCTGAACCGACTTAAAACGTTGAGCAAATCAAACGTTGCCTAGCGATCGCCCAAGGACCATTAAGGCAAGCCTTGCGGTCTATCGCATGACCGTTTAGCCAAACCGACAAACCACTCAGCCTAGCGGTCTCCGATGGACCGCCAAGCAACCCCTTGTGATCTCTGGAAGGGCCGCTAAGCCAACACGGCGAGAAAACCATAGAACTACCAAAAATCTGATTTTTCAACGCCCCAATCGCGCCTAAATGTTGGGGAAACATTCCTAGACTCAATATCAACCTTCCACAAATCCGAAGGGATCAAACCATTCGCAAAAACACAAGAAACAGGCGATTCCCACGAATCGACCCAAAATGACTCACAAGGACAGTCGGGCTCATACCGACTCCGATTCACAACCAAATGCAATAAAACTGGCGGGAAATGATTCCCAACATGCCAGGGGTTCAAATAAAACCATTTAGACTACAAACCGTCGCTTGGAACTGCGAACACGGCTCACACCCCCCGAACATGCTTTCACCCTAAACAAGGTAAACCTGCTCAAACTCACACCGTTCAGCTCAAAATAGCGAGAGGATGCAGGAAAAGAGTAGGGCATCTATCCCCCTACCTCCACTGAAGATCTCACGCGCCGAAAAGGCCACAAAAATGCCGAAAACCATCACACGGACAACCCATGCTGGCTTTGAATCCACGAACGGGATCGCACCAATGCCACGCTCTGATACTCGCGCCTTCACACTCTATGTCAGCTCCACGCCGTCACCGCCTCACCCAACTCTGCACCGGTCGTACACCCCGGGGGAGAGGAGAAGAGAGGAGAGAGAACGGAGGGAGATAAATGAGAGACGTGAGGGAAGAGAGAGGAGAGAGAAAGGGTTAAGAAGAAAAGAAAATAGGAAATTATGTAATTTTCCTAAAATCTGATTTTTTGCACGAAAATTTGTAAATTTAGAAAAATATAGAAAAATGGTCTCAGCGATCCTCGAAACGAGCACAACGCACTTGTAGCGTCCTTGAGTAGAAAAACTCAACGATCAACTCTCCATAGGGTTCCGCAAGTTATACAAGGGAAAAACCTCTGTGGATCGTAAAACTCATATCAAGACCCACGAAAGCGATCCGAAAGCTCTCCGATTCCGATCTGAAGAATCCAGGATATTACAGTCCTCCCCCCTTAACAGAATTTCATCCTCAAAATTCAAGGAGCCAACAAATGAGCAAGGGAAGAACAAATCCAAACACTGGCCATGCTCTCCAAGCATCAGCCAAACCTCAAACATAAAGCACGATAATATAATTCTCGAAAAACATAATTTAGAGGAACACTACTAGACACAATCACAGGCACACGCTCCGGATCTCAAGACACACCGAACCACAGAACGAGCATGGCACACAAGTGAACACAAGTCCGACACCTTCGAAACATCATATCATCATCGATTTCGTCTCATAAGGAAAGGAGACACGACCCAGGCCATGAAAATAGCTACCGATAACACACACTCGGCAGACACAACAAGCATGAGCTTAGACAAGGAAACACAGTCCTCTCAGCTGACCGCTCCAACACATCGGCTTCTGCGCCAAGAACAAAAATGAAACCTGGCACACAGAACGCCAATGATAGCACTGGACTACGAGCACAATCAAGTCAGTCCTAACTCAGACATTACATCTGATTCGAGTCGCATGCCAACTCTACCACGACAGAAGAGTACAACAAAACTAACCGACAAGACCTCGGTCCACACAATGCCAAATCAGACTGATAGGGAACTCCTCCCAACTTGAACACAACCATAAACAACAAACAAACAACAACAGCACATGTAGAATCCCAGCTCTGTTCTCAACATAGAACCACGGAACACAATTACAAGCTGGGTCACAACAAGGCACAATTACAGCTAAACATACGGCTAAAATGCACTAGCCATGCTACGAACAGCTCACCAACAAGGACCCACAACAACAGCAACAATCTCGAAGAACGCATCTCAAGGACCACGATCACGTCCTGAGAGCACAACTCCCAAGAAAATATAGAAGAAGAAAGGGTACTCGACCAACAGATATGTCGACATATTTCCCCAATCCTTAAATATGCCAGTGCCAACAACCACAAAGCCTCCAGCAACGGTGTCACGCCCTAAGATTATGCAGCTGAAACAATCAGGAATGTGAAAAGTCGGCTAGTACGCCTCAAGCGAGCAATATAATCAGAGTTTTAACACATTCACACATAAGAAATGAATGCACATAATGATTGATCAAAAATCTAACTTTTATTGATAATGATAATCAAATTACAAATGTATTTGACTCAATTCACTAGACTCAAATAAATGGAAAAATACATAGACTCGACTAGACTTATGACTCCACTAAGTCTTTTCTCGATCTTTAGTCACTCCCGGATCCATCACTTGAATAGTCTGAATCCCGCCCGCTAGAATTTCCTGAAAAAGATTGAAAAAGTAGGGAATGAGCACACATGCCTAGTAGGTATCTTCGTATCAACATGATGGCAATGTTTAAGTAATTATCATTTTAGCTCTAGAGTAAAGATATATGATATATGGTAAAACATGCGGCGTAAAACCAAAGTAACACAAGGAACATGATACGATCAAGAATAAGAATTGAGAACATGATTGAGCAAGTATATAGCAAGAATATAAGTTTGGCCTTTCACGAACAAGAATGTACTTTTCATAACCACAAAGGCTATCTACTAGAAAGTCATGTAACGATAATGTACTAGCAAGCATGTAATTTCACAAGAATGCCTCGTGAGTATTCGTTTCATGGATTTCACAAGTTTATAAAAAAGTACTCCCAGCGTAATGCGATGCCAGTGTTCATCATACCCCCATAGTTTATAGTATGTTTCCGGTTATCTGCCGTGGGGACTAGAGTGGAGCCCTTGGACACTGTCTATGCTTACTCTGGCATCTTCATGTTATAAATTAAGATACTACCACGATAATATAAATAATTTGGCCAAGAATGTCAATTCCAAACAAAGTTTACATGACAATATAGCCAAGGTATAGAACGCATATGTTGAACATGTGTGCAACATGATTAATTTTATGGTTTTGATGATGTCTACCTCTATAGTCATTAATGAACTATACCTACATTTGATAATGTTAATATTCATACATTTCAGGTCATCATACTTCCAGTACACAGATATCAAGGCATATGACAATATTGGATGCACGAAAATCTAGCATGTTTCAAGCACAGAAATCAAGCTGAATAGCATCACACATAAGGTCATTGCATATTCTTCATATGGTCAGTGGGATGGTTCAAGGTCGGTGCAACTTCTTGATAGCATGCTACAAGATAATCCAAGGAATGAAGTGGAGATGGCAAATGTGAAAGCTCAATGATTGCGCCCTCGCACGCGGATCGACCTACGCGGTCAGGTCACGGGGGTCAAGGGGGCAGCGCCCCTTGCGGGGGTTTCCGGGGGCGGAGCCCCCGGAACAAAATTTTGATTGAAGACTCAGTAATAAAACTTCAAGACAATCAAGGTTGATGCTACAGACATGAACGGGCCGCTAAAGAACTTAAGCGGCAGAGCTAAAGCAGTTAACGTACTGACCCGGGAAAACCCGCGTTCTGCCCAGCTAGCGGTCGACCGCCATCCCAGCAGCGGTCGATCGGAAATCCCAGGGAACATCCGTCTACAGCATTTCTCAGTAGCGGTCGACCGCCAGAAGCCACAGGTCGACCGCCAGCCCCGAGCCTTCAATGTTGACTTTGTTTTCCACTTTGAGAAAGGCCATTCCCCATGGATTTCTTTAATCCAAAAGTCACATAATCACCCACAAAATGTGGATCTGATCTGGGATGTGTTTATTGACCATCCAAAGAGATATAAAACCAACACAAGAGGGTTAGAAACCCTAGTTGATGATTTGGAGCAAAGAGAGATGAAGAGAGGCTAGAGGAGCTACAATGAAGAAGAGGTATTGTAGCCGTGAATAGTACTCCGTGCAGAAGTTCTACATCCAATCCAAGGGATTCAAGCCTACATCTGAAGCCCTCAATCTCCAAGGAAGAAGAGAAGCAAGCAAGCTCACAAAGGAGATCAAAAGGAAGATCAAAGCTACATCCAAACCTCTTCATCAACTCAAGGGAAGATCAAAGCTACATCATGTATCTTCTCCATCAACTTAAAGGGATCAAAGGAAGATCAAAGCAACAGATTCAAGATCCAACAATCTCAGACAAGATCTAGTTCATTCTAGCATATCTTCATATCTTGTTTGAGCATTTTAATCTTGTTCTATTTTCATTTCATTCAATCTATTGAAACTAAAGATCGTCCCTACCGGTGGTTAGTAGGAAGGCAATCGGAAGTTCTCCGATCTGCGGTGTAGCCGTCCCTGTTGGCTTTGTGTGTAAGAAGACAGAAAGAGGGCTTTCTCTCTTCTGTGGTTTGGGGCGTGTCCCAGTCAAGCTGTGAGTTAGCAGGGAAGCCTCACCGGGTTTTGGTGAGGGGTGGACGTAGGTTGCGGGGTTGCAACCGAACCACCTTAAAAATCCCTGTGTTGTGGGTTGTTCATCGTGTGCGATTGCTCTATATCTTCTACCCCCATTCACAGGTTCGTGTGCTTCCATACTTGGTTATCTTGTTTACGCACTCAAGCACTCAGATTTGCACTTTCGGTTTTATCTATGATTTAATTGAGCTTAGCACTTTGACTGCATCCCTTGGGCGGCCTGCTGCACCCTTGCACATAGACGCCAAGGTGAAAGTATTGCTAAGTGTTTCCCTTGCTTAGACTCGCATGCATCTTGGTTGATCACCACTGCATTCACACACATATGCACTTTGAGTGATCAACATAGCACACACACACGCACGGTTGTTGCAAGCTATTTCATGCTCTAGTATTATGCTTTATGATCCCTGCACTACAAGGCTTGTATCTCTCAAGATCACTAATGTGCTTAAAGAAATGTTGACGCTTCATCGCTTGTAATCCGAGTCTTTTCCATTTGAGCCACTCTACTTAATTCCGCTGTGCATTGTGCCTAGGTGATTCATTCACATTATAGGAGTGGTTCAAGCTTCTGATAGCTAAGAGTTTTTAAATAAGCCAAAACTTTTGATAGGATCTATTTAACACCCCCCTTCTAGATCCATTTGCACCTCGCGGGACCCAACAGCATCAAAACTCGATCATGAGAATCCAAAGAGGATTTAGAAAGGACATTATGCTACGGCGGCAATCCGGCATTATACCAATATATTAATTAAGTTCCATAACTTATCAATGACTTATTAAACAAAGTTTTAGATTCCAGATAATCAAAAGACCATCTCAGAATAGAATTAGAACAACCCTTAGGTCAAACCCCAGGTTCGAAATATGACAGAGAATGGCGGTCATGTACAAAACTGTTTCAGAATCTAGCGGTCTAGATAGGGCCATTTCTATAACAGTAGCGGTCAGATACAGGCCGCAAACAGGAGTTTGATGGTCTAGGAAAAATCGCAACTAGACAGAGTCGACCAGAAAGAACAATGAGTTGACACTTAGGAAATACTGGAGCATGGCGGTCCCAGGGGTGGCCGCTGCAGATCAAAAGCGGTCTGATCAAGGGTGCTATCAGATAGTGATGGTCCCTAGATGGCCGCAATAAATAAGAGTACAGAAATGAAACCACCGGTCAGGTGAGTGCATTCTAGATAATTTTGGCTTTAAGGGTAAAACCATCTTGGTGTCCTAGTGGGAATCTCAGGCTCGCGGAGTCTTACAGAGGCTTTGAAACATGATCCCCTAGTCCGATAGAAGGAATATCCGGTTGAGAGGTTCACAAGTCCAAGAAATGTGCCTATATGTGCAAAGTGTATTTAATGGTTGCAAACCGGAGCATACGCCATGTACTTAAGAAAAATGACTCAAGAGATTAGAGTGAAACAGTGAGACATACGGATAAAAACACCACATGAATTATGTCCACAACATATAAATTATTTAATTATAAAATTATAATATTTTGGCATGAAATTACATAATAGCCAAAAATAAAGTCATAACCATGCTCGTGCTAAATCTGGGTATTTAACAAGAAAATAAGCATAATTTGAGTGGAAAATAATGTAATTATAAGGTTGTGAGTATGCAGAATTTGACTGTGCTCGGACTAGTTCTCAGAACCAGAAAATGGTCATGAGCTAGCCGCCCTATTTTGAAAAATGGTCTCGTGATAAACTGCTGCAAAAGGTTCAGACGGTCAGCTGTTAAACCGTTAAGGTTCCTATGCGGTCCCTTTGAGGGCCACCTTCTGTCTGACTGACAGAAGTTATAAATGACGTAAATAAAAAGTTAAACTAGGGCATACTATGTATGTAAATCAATGAAACTCGTATATAAGCATGCTAGAAGTGATCCAAGTCATAAATATGCATGGGTGAATGTGTATTACCCAAGAATTTACATTTTTATCTTATTAATGCTATTTTGATGCATGAAGAATGAACTATATACGCAATCTCAATAAAACATGAAATTCTCTACATATAATGCATGAAAAGGACTGGAAGTAGAGGGCTTTTATTCCTAACTTCGAGTTTGAGCCATTCATGAGATAACCTACCTCTGGACAGAGCTCTAAACTTCAAATTTTAGGTTGGAACTCGACCCTAATTCCAATTTGTCCCGAACCGAATCAGTAACTTTGTGGCCTTCTAACTTCTAATCCTGTTCACCTATGACCACGAAACTTAAAGGGTAAGAAGAGGGTACTAAAAGGAACAAATAATTCCTAAGAACCCATATCTAATTATCTCATTTATGGCTTCTAATTCGCTGATCAATCTGGCCTGGTCGCACAATCTCCTGGGTTTCTTACACCGAACCAGCGTCTTTGCAGATCTCTAACTTCTTGTAAGCTTGATCTCCTAGGATGAAATTTTGAGGGAAGTTAGACCTTACTATAATGAACAAAATATTCTAAAGAACTTACCTCAAATAATGCTTCCTAACCTTAGTTCCACGCGAGCCAAAAGTAAGGATCGTGCATGTGAACCTTGGGATCTATTTATAGGGTTAGCTAGGGTTTTGAGGATTTGGACAACCCTAGAGTCCTAATTAGGCCTTGCATTCGATCCTGAAACCTTCTACAACCTTCCAATCAGCAGATAACATAGATACCAGATGATTAGGATGCCAAAGTTCCCAGCTTTTCATGCTTTCTTCCATTCACGAAACTGGGTCGCTTAGCGATCATAGGCGGACCGCTAGGTGGTTCTGGCGATCGCGCGATAGGCCGCCAGGATCCATTAAATCTGAAATTTTTGTTTTTTTTGTATTATCCCCCAATTATCTCATATTTTATGTATATATCACATTTAAAATCCATAAATTTACTAATTTATGTTTCTATTAATGGGTTTGGGTCTAAAAGCCTTAGAATTGTGTCTTTGCGCCTATTTGAGTTGGGCTTATCCTTTTAGTTGATATAGGGTATTTAAATGGATTAAATAAATCCTTAATTCCCCTTAATAGTCCATTAAGCCTTTTGAAATACCTAATAATTATATTTTAATCCCAAAAAATTCCTAAAAAATTCTCGGGGTTACACCCTCCCCCACATAAAAAGAAGTTGGTCCCCAAATTCATTGTAATAAGATTTACTAAGGAGAGTGTACTTACATTCAAATATCTCCGGGAATCTTTTACGCATGGCTTCTTCGGTTTTCCATGTTGCTTCGTGTGGACATAATTTGGTCCATTGGACTTTGACCATGGGAATGGTTTTATTCTGAAGTTGTCGTACTTCCCGTTCAACTATTCTGATTGACTTTTGCTCATACGTCAAATTCTTCTTAATCTCCAGGTTGTCATAAGTTACGACATGGAAGGGATTGGAGACGTATCTTTTGAGCATTGAGACTTGAAATACATCATGAACTCCAGCTAATTGAGAGGGCAAAGCTATTCGATATGCGACTTCACCAACCCTTTCGAGAATTTCAAAGGGGCCAATGAATCTTGGAGTGAGCTTGCCCTTGATACCGAATCTTTGAATACCTCGACTTGGAGAAACCTTAAGGAATACATGGTCTCCCACTTGGAATTTCAGGTCGCGCCTTCTGTTATCAGCATATGATTTCTGCCTATCTTGAGCCATCTGGAGTCTCTCCCAAATAAGCTTTATCTTCTCGGTAGTATCCCTAATGATGTCGGGGCCGAGAAATTCACTTTCTCCTACTTCATTCTAACATATAGGTGAACACTAGCTTCTACCATATAGTGCCTCGAATGGTGCCATTTGTATACTGGCTTGGTAGCTATTGTTGTACGCGAATTACACTAGAGGCAAGTGATCGTGCCAACTTCCTCCAAAATCGATAGCACAAGCCTTGTGCATATCTTCTACTACTTGATTAGTTCTTTCAGTCTGACCATCAGTTTGTGGATGGAATGTTGTGCTACAACTGAGTCGGGTCCCTAATGAATGTTGTACACCCTTCCAGAATTATGATGTGAATCGAGAGTCTCGATCCGATATAATAGTGACAAGGACACCATGTAGTTTGGTAATTTCCCTTATGTATAATGCTACTAATACATCTATAGACCATCGACTTTTGATTGGCAGAAAATGTGCAGATTTAGTCAATTGGTCTATGATCACCCATATACCATCGTGTACACCTCTCGTCTTAGGTAAACCCATGATGAAATACATCCCTATACCTTCCCATTTTCACATAGGAATATCCAAGGGATGTAGTTTCCCGGCGGGCTTTAAATGTTCCGCCTTAACTTGTTGACAGGTGAGACAGTGAGATACATAGTCCGCTACTTCTCTTTTTATATTGGGCCACCAGAAGTTTCTTTTTAAGTCTTGCTACATCTTGGTAACTCCAGGGTGAATATCATATCTTGATTTATGAGCTTCCTCCATGATCAATTTCTTAGTGTCGACATGATTCGGCACACAGATTCGATCTTTAAACAATAATCTTCCATCAGTTGAAATGGAGAATTCCAACCTTTGATCAATATTAGTTGTGATCTCCATCAATGTGGGGTCATTTTCTTGTAATTTGACTAGAACTTCAATCAATGTAGGTTTTGACCTTATATTAGCAAGTATACATCCTTCCTCTTCTTTCTCAACATTGAGATTCAAACGAGCAAAATCCCCGATAAGATAAGTCATACCTTTCCTGAGGCTGGCTAGAGTTGCCATTGGTCTTCTACTAAGAGCGTCAGCTACAGCATTTGCTTTGCCTGGATGATATTGGATAGTAAAGTCGAAGTCTTTGAGATACTCCAACCATCTGTGTTGTCTCATGTTTAATTCCTTTTGGGTGAAGAGGTATTTTAGACTTTTGTGATCTAAAAATATAGTGAATTTCTCCCCATAAAGGTAGTGTCACCAAATTTTCAAGGTGAATATAACCGCAGCTAGTTCCAGATCATGCACAGGGTAATTTTCTTCATGACGCTTTAACTGCCTTGATGAATAGCAAATTACCTTTCCATTTTGCATAAGAACACATCTCATGCCAATGTCAGATGCATCGGTATAGACTTCAAAGCCACCGCGCTCAATAGGTAGTGTCAATATAGGGGCTGTAGTAAGATGATCCTTAAGAGTTATGAAACTTTCTTCGCAATCCCTTGACCATATGAAAGGGTTCACCTTTCTTGTGAGTCTAGTCAAAGGGACAGCGATTTTTTAGAAATCCTTAATGAATCGTCTATAATAACCAGCCAGGCCCAGAAAACTTCTAACTTCGGACATGGTCATCGGCCGGCTCCAATTCTTAACAGCTTCCACTTTCGAAGGATCGACAGCGATACCTTCCTTTGAAATAATACGGCCAAGGAAAGAGACCTCCTTGAGCCATAACTCGCATTTGCTAAGCTTTGCGTAGAGTTGATGCTCTCTTAGCATTTGCAAGGCTATTCTTAAGTGCTCTTCATGTTCCTCTTTAGTCTTGGAGTATATAAGAATATCATCAATGAAGATGACCACAAATCGGTCGAGATAGGGCCTGAAGACATTATTCATAAGTTGCATAAATGCTGTCGGGACATTAGTTAACCCGAACGGCATTACAACGAATTCATTGTGCCCATATCTGCTCTAGAAAGCAGTCTTGTATTTGTCTTCGTCCTTTATCTTGAGCTGATGATAACCCGACCTGAGGTCTATCTTGGAGAAATATTCTGCTCCCGAATTTTGATCAAAGAGCTCATCGATACGCGAAAACAGATATTTATTCTTGATAGTAAGTTGATTTAATCATTGGAAGTCGATACATAGCCTGAGAGATCCATCCTTCTTCTTGACAAATAAAACTGGCGCACCCCAAGGGAATGTGCTAGGTTGAATGAAGCCCTTGTCTAACAACTCTTGAAGTTGCTTCAGTCTTCAATTCTTTGAGTTCTGTAGGGGACATTCTGTAGAGAGATATTGAAACAGGTGCTGCTCCAGGAACGAGTTCAATGGATAAGTTTACTTCCCTTTCGGGTGGTAAATCGGGTAAATCCGATAGGAACACATCGGGAAACTTATTCACAATGAGAATATCCTCTATGATGATGTCTTTAGACTCGGTGATGATTACGGAGGCAAGAAAAGCTTTACATCCTTGCGAAATGAGTTTGCAAGTATGGAGAGATGAAATAATGGTAGGATGCTTCTTATATTTGATACCAACGAAGAAAAATCTTAGAAGACCTACTTTTCAAAAAGAGATTATCTTATTGCGGTAATTTATATAAGCGTCATGGTCTACAAGCCAATCTACACTTAAGAGAGCATCGTAGCCTTCCATGTCAAGGCATATGAGATTTGTGGGAAGATTATGACCTTCTACAACTACCTCACTATCGGGGTAGTAAGTTGTAAGTTTAGTTCCAAGACCTAATGGTGTAGTAATAGCTAGGTCCGAAGGTAAAGGAACTGATGAAACTGGTAAGATTTTTGCAAAAGTAGTAGATATAAAGGAATGAGAAGCGCCAATATCAAATAACACGACTGCAGGATGGGAATAAATGTGAATAGTACCTTCCATTAGCCCATCATTCTTGGGTGCTTCCTCATCATCCAAAATAGGGTTAAGACGCGCATGTCGCTTGCATCAACCACTAGAAGATTGGTCCTTCATGAGAGGGCAATCCGGCATGCGGTATTCCCGACTGCTACATCGTAAACACGCCCCTAGGCGTTTCCAGCATTCCTCGACCGCATGGCCAAATTTCTTGCAGAATGTGCAAGCCGCCATGACTTGCTTGTCTTCCGCTTTCACATTTTTGTTCTTGTGGTAGCCACTACCACTCCCGTTCTAGGATCTCTTCTTGTTGTCCCGAGAGTTGTAAGTGATGCTAAATTTTCCCTCTCTTCTTCCTCGTCGATCAGACTTTTGGCTCGGCTCCTCCCCTTTGCCTTTGAGTTTCTTGACCTTCTCCAAGGTCCTTTCATATAGATGGGCTCGTTGGACCATCTCTACATAGGTCCGAATATTTTACGAGCCAAGTTGTTGAACGAAGATGGGTCGTAGCCCGTCCATGAAACGATTAACTTTGAGAAGATCCATGCTCACTAAATGATGAGCATAGGGTGCTAGGCGAGAGAATTGGAGCTCATACTCCGCTACGGACATCATGTCTTGCCTTAAGGAGGCAAATTCTGCCACCTTCCTCTCTTTAACATGCTCCGAGAAGTATTTAGCTCGAAATAATGTGAGAAATTCTTTCCAAGTGTGTGGTGCATCTTCCGGCGGTGTCCGAATAGACTTCCACCACGTACGCGCATCCTTGTTAAGTTGAAACGTGGCGAGGTGAACATTCTCTTGGTCGGCACATTGCATGACCACGAATATGCGATTCATTTTATCGATCCAATTCTCAGCTTCATCTGGGTTGGAGGAACCATAAAATCGTAGAGGGTTTAGACTCCAAAAGTTGCTGTGTATATCACCAGCACCAGCCCTCGCGCCAGCTTGCACCATATTTTGCAAAGCCTGGGTGAGACCCGCAACAGTTTGTTGCATTCCACCCCAATCAACACGGTGAGCCGTTGCAAGAATAAGGTACCTGAGAAAAGAAATAAATTTGTCAACTCTAATGGAATTGGTAGGGTTAATCCTAGAGATAATTTCTAATTACTATCTCATCCCGGGTTCTACCCAATTTCTCTCATAGGTGGGAAATTTTTTCCTTAGTTCATAGGTGTGGGTCCTAATGCCTTGGACATAGCCTATGACATAACATTTTTGTAGGAATAAGTATGTCCTTAGACCTAGGCTCTGATACCACTTGAATTCTCACGCCCCGAGATTATGCAGCAGAAACAATCGGGAATGTGAACTGTCGGCTAGTACGCCTCAAGTGAGCAATATAATCAGAGCGCTAACACATTCACATATAAGAAATGAATGCACATAATGAATGATCAAAAATCTAACTTTTATTGATAATGATAATCAAATTATAAATGTATTTGACTCAATTCACTAGACTCAAATAAAGGGACAAATACATAGACTCGACTGGACTTATGACTCCACTAAGTCTTCTCTCGATCTTTAGTCACTCTCGGATCCATCACTTGAATAGTCTGAATCCAACTTGCTAGAATTTCCTGAAAAAGATTGGAAAAGTAGGGAATGAGCACACATGCCCAGTAGGTATCTTCGTATCAACATGATGGCAATGTTTAAGTAATTATCATTTTAGCTCTAGAGTAAAGATATACGATATATGGTAAAACATGCAGTGTAAAACCAAAGTAACACAAGTAACATGATACGATCAAGAATAAGAATTGAGAACATGATTGAGCAAGTATATAGCAAGAATATAAGTTTGGCCTTTCATGAACAAGAATGTACTTTTCATAACCACAAAGGCTATGTACTAGAAAGTCATGTAACGAGATTGTACTAGCAAGTATGTAATTTCACAAGAATGCCTCGTGAGTATTCATTTCGTGGATTTCACAAGTTTATAAAAAAAGTACTCCCAGTGCAATGCGACGCCAGTGTTCATCATACCCCATGGTTTATAGTATGTTTCCAGCTATCTGCCGAGGGGACTAGAGTGGAGCCCTTGGATACTGTCCGTGCCTGCTCTTGCATCTTCAAGTTATAAATCAAGATACTTCCACTATAATATAAATAATTCGGCCAAGAATGTCAATTCCAAACAAAGTTTACATGACAATGTAGCCAAGGTATAGAACGCATCAAAACTCGATCATGAGAATCCAAAGAGGATTTAGAAAGGACATTATGCTACAGCAGCATTCCGGCAGCATAACAGTATATTAATTAAGTTCCATAACTTATCAATGACTTATTAAACAGAGTTTTAGATTCTAGATAATCAAAAAACCATCTAAGAATAGAATTAGAACAACCCTTGGATCAAACCCTGGGTTAGAAATATGACAGAGAATGACGGTCATGTATAGAACCGTTTCAGAATCTAGTGGTCTGGACATGGCCATTTCTATAACTATAGCGGTCAGATACAGGCCGCAAATAGGAATTTGACGGTCCAGGAAAAACCGCAACTAGACAGAGTCGACCAGAAAGAACAAAGAGTCGACACTTAGGAAATACTGGAGCATGGCGGTCTCAAGGGTGGCCGCTGCACGTCAAAAATAGTCTGATAAAGGCCGCTATCAGATAGTGACGGTCCCTAGATGGCCACAATAAACCAGAGTACAAAAATGAAACCACCAGTCAGGTGAGTGCATCCTAGACAATTTGGGCTTTAAGGGTACAACCAGCTCGGCATCCTAGTGGGAATCTCAGGCTCGCGGAGTCTTACGGAGGCCTTGAAACATGATCCTCTAGTCCGACAGAAGGAATATCCGGAGGAGAGGTTCACAAGTCCAAGAAATATGCCTATATGTGCAAAGTGTATCTAATGGTCGTATACCGGAGCATACGCCCTGTACTTAAGAAAAATGGCTCAAGAGATGAGAGTGAAATGGTGAGACATACGGATAAAAACACCACATGAATTATGTCCACAACATAGAAATCATTTAATTACAAAATTATAATATTTTGGCATGAAATTACATAATAACCAAAATAAAGTCTTAACCATGCTCATGCTAAATCTGGGTATTTAACAAGAAAATAAACATAAATTAAGTGAAAAATAATGTAATTATAAGGTTGTGAGTATGCAGAATTTGACTATGCTCGGATTGGTTCTCAGAACCAGAAAATGGTCATGAACTGGCCACCCTATTGTGAAAAACGGTCTCGCGATAAACCGCTGCAAAAGGTACAGACGGTAAGCTATTAAGCCGTTAAGGTTCCTATGCGGTCCCTTTAAGGCCGCCTTATGTCTGACTGACAGAAGTTATAAATGACGCAAATAAAAAGTTAAACTTGGGCATACTAGGTATGTAAATTAATGAAAATGGTATATAAGCAAGCAAGAAGGGATCCAAGTCATAAATATGCATGGGTGAATGTGTATTACCCAAGAATTTACATTTTTATCTTATTAAGGCTATTTTGATGCATGAAGAATGAACTATATGTGCAATCTCAATAAAACATGAAATTCTCTACATATAATGTATGAAAGGACTGGAAGTAGAGGACTTTTATTTCTAACTTCGAGTTTGAGCCATTCATGAGATAACCTACCTCTGGACAGAGCTCTAAACTTCAAATTTTTGGTTGGAACTCGACCCTAATTCCTATTTGTCCCGAACCGACTCAGCAACTTCGTGGCCTTCTAACTTCTGATCCTCTTCACTTATGACAATGAAACTTAGAAGATAAGAAGAGGGTACTAAAAGGAACAAATAATTCTAAAGAACCCATATCTAATTACCTCGTTTATGGCTTCTAATTCACTGATCAATCTGGCTCTGTCGCATAATCTCCTGGGTTTCTTGCATCGAACCAGCATCTTTGCAGGCCTCTAACTTCTTGTTGGCTTGATCTCCTAGGATGAAATTTTGTGAGAAGTTAGACCTTACTATAATGAACGAAATATTTTAAAGAACTTATCTCAAATAATGCTTCCTTACCTTAGTCCCACGCGAGCCAAAAGTAAGGATCGCGTATATGAAACTTGGGATCTATTTATAGGGTTAGCTAGGGTTTTGAGGATTTGGACGACCCTAGAGTCCTAATTAGGCCTTGCATTCAATCCTGACACCTCCTACACCCTTCCAATCAACAGATAACATTGATCCCAGATGATTAAGATGTCAAAGTTCCCAGCTTTTCAAGCTTTCTTCCATTCACGGAACCGGGTTGCTTAGCGGTCATAGACGGACCGCTAGGTGGTTCTAGCGGTCACGCGATAGACTGCCAGGATCCATTAAATCTAAATTTTTAGATTTTTATATTATCCCCTAATTATCCCGTATTTCATGTATATATCTCATTTAAAATTCATAAATTTACTAATTTACGTTTCTATTAATGGGTTTGGGTCTAAAAGTCTTAGAATTGGGTCTTTGGGCCTATTTGAGTTGGGCTTAGCCTTTTAGTTGATATAGGGTATTTAAATGGATTAAATAAATCATTACTTCCTCTTAATAGCCCATTAAGCTTTTTGAAATACCTAATAATTATATTTTAATCCCAAAAAAATCTTAGAAAATTCTCAGGCGTTACAAATGGCACGGCAACCAACAGCATGAAGGCACACATAGCCAAGACCATGTCACACCAAGGAAAAAAACCTCCCGACCAGCCGGAATCTTCCAACCAACGATCCTCGACCAGTGGGTTATAAGCCCACATGCTTCCGCTGCGCACTCAACACATCGCACACAGGCATCATAAACAACTCGGAATCCGCATCTCAGCACGCACTCGGCGCTATCGCAATTCACAAAACTGTAATATACCACGCCTCGAGTACCGATCTTGCAAACAACCGATCATAAATTGGCAAAGTGCAAACCAGGAAGAGCACTAGCTTCAGCACAAGCCATAAAGAACTCCAATCTCAGCTTATCCTCATGTCCCGAAAGAATTTCTGAACCTTCACAGCACAGCAGTCGCCAAACCCGGCACGTCGAACACGGTGCATAATGGCCCCCAACACACAAACTGGGTCCAAAGCCAAGCAACCATCAAACCAAAGCAGATCGGGCTCAAAACTAACACAGTCCACACTTAAGCAGACACAGGACAAAGGTTTCACCAAGATAGGACTTCCAAGGCTTACCTCGAAAAGACACCACAAGACGGGATGAGAAGAATCAAGCTCGACTAACAGTAGCTCACTAGGAAGGAAAATCCTAGGTTCGCCCGAGCATTCCCTCAATCAAGGCATCCAATCGACCACCACAACACAAGCTTAACACCTCAGGGGCTAAACAAACTCAAGCTAGGTCGGCCAAAACAACATAAGAATGTACTTGGCCATCACACCAACGATAAAGTCACCAGCCACTTGAACAAATCATGAAAAAATCTCAAACACCGTACCACAGATTCACGCCAGCCGACGAACTCTGCCAAGTACAGCATAACCGAGACAAACACCATGACAAAAGGAGAACACTTCGTCAGAATCTGACAAGAGCAAAATCATCTCGTACAGTGCCAACATAGCACACACAAGGCCACACACGAAAGCAAAGCGATAAACAATCGCAAAACTTATGCCAGCTGCTGGCTGTACTGGACCTTAAGGACTCTAAGTACTGCAATATCTTGAATTCTTATGTACTTCACAAACACAAGCTCAGCTAGCTAAGAAAAACTATGAACAACTCTGAACTCTTCTCTGATACTAACGGTGGCGACCCAGGGTCCGGATATCGGGTAAACCCGATACCACTTGGAACCTGCGAGGCCTCCCAAGATCGGTAAAGCTCCGAAGGGATAAAAAGGAGTGTGAGAGTATATTGAACTTTCAGATATAACAGTAAGCACTTAAATTTTAATGATCAAGATTATTAAAGTATCAGAAATAAAATTATATTTTCCCTAATAATTAAACTAACAGAGTCCAAGCCTAAGAAAGACAACTACAGTCCAACAAAAAGGGAAACGTACTCACAAGTCGAGGGAAACCCGACACTGGCAACGCTGGCAACTAAGAACCACACAGTAGGTACTGCCCAGCAAGAGGAAGAACTGCTACACCTGAAAAGTCAAGGGTGAGCCTCATGTCACTGGCTCAGTCGGGATCCCGCAGAACCCTACCACAAAACAATGCAGTAACAGCAGTGCTACACTAAAGCAAAGCAGGAACAAGAGGAGTAGAAATAGCTAAAGTAAAGAGGAAAAGCCGTAACGTGGAAACACGACGGCCGAAGGAAGCTCGACCCCTTAAACTACTCCAAACAGCAACAGAAAGGCGAACCCCGATCTCATAAAGTCGAGCATTACCGATCCATTGACAAATCACGTAACCCTATCGTGAAAAGCTTACAAGGACAGGCAAAGCCTACCAAAATAGGCAAGAGCCTACCAAAGACCTACATAGTCGAAGGCACAAGACATACACAAACTCACCGTCGTGTACACTACAGAACCTGTAACCTCGAGTGAAGCCACGTACAGGCTACCCAGAAAAGTCACGAAAACACAAGTCATCGTGTCATGTGACAAAGCACCTCCTCACTAGAAGAAAAGCCAAATGCGTCCACTGACATCTTACACTATGCCACAAGTATCTCCCACTCACCTAGAATGGCGATAACTGAGACACTCAACAGGAACAAGGAACTACAGTAACGAGTGACTAGTCAGGGTCACGCCCGTCGGCGCTCGTCCAACCACCCCTGACCATGTGTGCACACACAAGCCCAATGCCTTGAGCCAGGTCTCAAGCTAGTTTTCCCCCCTAGCAGGATGCTACTGCAAGGAAAGGGGGCCCACGGAAACTAGCCTGAAAATCGTCAACCGGGAACTCGCCTCGCCACCACTCCCAGGTGGGCCGACACACAAGAAAGCGTCGTCAGACTATGACTAGTGGAGGCTCACTAGACATAGAGACTCCGCGAACACAGAAGTACAGATAGTGTAAGCACACCCTGTCGCACGTACTACATAGCACAATGCAGTATACAACTGCTACCAGACTCAGGACAATCAACTAGACCTGCTCACAATGATCCTTGAGTCATAAGACTCGCGTCAAGATCGTCGCACATCACAGCAACACGCTGTTAATCAGCCTAGTCGCTAAGCCAAAAACCATGATAAAACACATCAACAATGAGTCCTCGGCCTCTAAGCCACCCAACGGACTCACAATTCCGTATAACACAAAACACGAAACATGAGGGATAACCAAAAAGCCCTCAAACCACATGGCACGTAAACCAAGGTAAGACACTATCTCTAAGCTCGCAAAACCATGTCTCGATCCTCATAGGATAGACGAGACACTCACGAGGTCACGTGTCAACCGCTGGGTCAGAACCAGGTTGACCAGAAACCATAATGACTCTCGATATAACACAAAACACAGCTCGGTACAATGGCCCTCTCAGACACCCTATAACAGTCACAGCCCTCATAGGACATCCAAGACATCCACGGAATAGTGGGCTAACCAAGGGGTCAAAGCCATATTAAACGGAAAATCAAACCAACCCAAAAATCATAAAGCAGGAGCCTTGCGGTCTATATGAGACTACTTATGCCAGAAAACGGTCTCCTCATGGCCGCAAGCAGGACCCTATAGCAGTTACGACTAGACCGCTACGCCCAGTCAACTCCAGAATAGTTAAATCGACTGAACCAGTCAAAGCTACCTAACGGTCTACTTAGAACCATTTCTCAGAACCTAACGATCACCCAGAGACCACCAAGGACAACCTTGCGGTCGGAGCTAGACCGCTAGCCCGAACCGACTTAAAACGTTGAGCAAATCAAATGTTGCCTAGCGGTCGCCCAAGGACCGTTAAGGCAAGCCTTGCGGTCTATCGCACGACTGTTTAGACAAACCGACAAACCACTCAGCCTAGCGGTCTCCGATGGACCGCCAAGCAACCCCTTGCGGTCTCTGGAAGGGCCACTAAGCCAACACGGTGGGAAAACCATAGAACTACCAAAAATCTAATTTTTCAACGCCAAAATCACGTCTAAACAACGGGGAAATATTCCTAGACTCAATATCAACCTTCCACAAGCCCGAAGGGATCAAACCATCCGCAAAAACACAAGAAACGGGCGATTCCCATGAATCGACCCAAAAATACTCACAAGGACAGTCGGGCTCATACCGACTCCGATTCTTAACCAAATGTAATAAAACTGGCGGGAAATGATTCCCAACATGCTAGGGGTTCAAATGAAAGCAATTAGACTACAAACCATTGTCTGGAACGGCGAACACGGCTCACACCCCCCGAACATGCTTTTGCCCTAAATAAGGCAAAACTTGCTCAAACTCACACCGTTCGGCTCCAAATCGCGAGAGGATGTAGGAAAAGAGTAGGGCATCTGTCTCCCTACCTCCACCAAAGATCTCACGCACCGAAAAGGCCATAATACGCTGAAAACCATCACACTGACAACCCACGCCAGCTTTGAATCCACGAACGGGATCGCGCCAACGCCACACTCTGATACTCGCGCCATCATGCTCCAAGTCAGCTCCACGCTGTCACCGCCTCACCCAGCTCCACACCGGTCGTACGCCCCGGGGGAGTGGAGAAGAGAGGAGAGAGAACGAAGGGAGAGAAATGAGAGACGTGAGGGAAGAGAGAGGAGAGAGAAAGGGTTAAGAAGAAAAGAAAATAGAAAATTGTGTAATTTTCCTAAAATCTGATTTTCTACTCAAAAATCCATAAATTCAATAAAATATAGAAAAATAGTCTCTGCCATCCTCGGAACGAGTACAACGCACCTGTAGCATCCTTGAGTAGCAAAACTCAACAGTCAACTCTCCACAGGGTTCCGCAAGTTATACAAGGGAAAAATCCACGTGGATCGTAAAACACGTATCAGGACCCACAAAAGCGATCTGAAAGCTCTCCGATTCCGATCCGAAGAATCAAGGATAATACACAGAGTATAATGACTCTTTTGCTTTTGACTGATGCGTCGGATCAGTGGCTCACGGCTTCGACCTGTCCTGGTGACAACACATACTTCTCCTTCTGATGCTACGACCTAGTAGTCTTCCTACTGCTAGTTCCAAGCTTAGTGTGTCGATGCATCAACCTTGATGCGTCGATGCTTCAATGAAGATGGCTTCTAGAATGCTTCTGGGAGCATTACTACGTCGATGCATCTCTTTGTTACATCGGTGCAGAACTCTTGAAACATCTTCTCTGGACATCACTGCCTCGAGGCAGTGGTTTTCCTGCTTCGATACTCTTATGGCAACCAGAGCTCTTGATCTCTTGAGTCCCCTTCATTTGAAGTTCATCTGTCAGGGTTGACTTCAACCTGCCTTCTTTGACCTTCAACTTTGATCTTGATTGGAGTCAACTGACTTTATTCTATGTTGAGCTTGAGTGAAATTAACTTGGCCTTCATCTTTTCTTCAATCTTCAGCTGCTGACTTCTACTGATCTACTATACCAATCCTCTTACTCTACTAAATGTACTACTACCATGGCTTTACTCCAAGCTTGAATTCTGCTTATTTGACTTCGTTATGTTAGCGCAGCAAGAGTGATATAGAAGGGGGGGATGAATAGATCACTCCCGATTTGAACAACTTCAGATGAAAATCACTTCTTCGAAAATCACCCTACCGAATATAGCTAAACAAAATAGCTAATGCAATGAGAAACTAAGGCAGAGTAATAAGATGCGATTGGAAGAGACCGTCCACACACAAGCACATTGCCAAGCAGATAGAGAGCATCAACGATTGCAGTAAACCACAAAGGAGACAAGAGATTTTAAGGTGGTTCGATTGTAGTCCACAATCTACATCCACCCCTCACTCCAACTAGAGTAAGGATTCCACTAGCCAATGCTAGAAAACTGCAGACTCAGTCTGCGAACAATGTGCTGCCACACAGCTTCAATAACCAAAGGAATCAAATCCCTCAACCAAACTCTGCTACCCACAGAGCTTGAGACCTGTTCCAGATACCAGCTAGAATAGAACCGGAGATAGCTCTCCCTTCCTCCAACCCGGAGGGAACCTACTAATGACAAACCATCACTAGCAAAACTAGAGATCTACGATCTCTCTTCCTCTGCAGTCCAGAGGGAAACTGGAGTAACACTCCCTTCCTCCAAACACCGGAGGGTAACAAATCGAGATCAAATATATGAAGAAATAAAAAGGAAAAAGCAGAAATGCAAACAAGACCAACGATGAACACAAATCATTTCAGAAAAATCAAATACAAATGTAGCTTCCGAAGAAGCAAATAGACTCTTCTCTCTCACTCATACTTTTCTCTCAAGGACTGCTCTCTAATCTTTTCTCTCTATCTTCTTTCTGGAACGTGGAGGCTCTCTCTCTTTTCTTCTTCTGCTCAGGAATTCTGCCCTTTAGGCTTTTTCTCCAGTTCACACCATCTCATCGCAGAGGCCACCTTTTATATGGCTTTCGACTTGAGTTTCAGGCCTTCACACGAGGGAGTCTCGTTCCCTCTCTTTCCAGAGGATTCTCGGACGTGCCAGGCATCATCCTTGGTTCACGTGCCCAATCATTGACCTGTATCACCTGCAGGCAGAGACAAAGAACTGTGATTAGTTAGTTTAGTTAGATACGAATGTATAGACATTAGGATATCAGATTAAGTAAGTGTGTACACTGAGGGAGTGTATAGACTTGTGAGACTTCAAGCAAACTCAGTGTATAGACTTTCTGAAGAAAGCATTAGCACGAAGGATGCAATGTGTGGACTTCTGTGAAGTGTATGAGGCCCTCGAGTGTATAGACTCAGGGAAGCCAAATAGGCAAGTGTGTCAAATGTGAGAGTGTATACACTTGAAAACAGCATATAGGCAAGTATGAACAACGTGAGAGTGTATACACTTGAAGGCCTTCAGCATCCTCAGTGTATAGACATGAAATGAACGCTGCATGATCGAGCCTAACCAATGTATAGACATTACAATGCTCATCCACTGAATAGACTTCACAGTGCTCAATCAGACTTCACGATGCTCAATCAGACTTCACGATGCTCAATCACCCTTGAAGATGTGAGCGAGACAGTGTATGGACTTGGCCCTTGAAGGATGTACAGACTCGAAGAACTGAAGCCCACGATGTATAGACTTTGAACTCTGAATGACAAATCAGGATGTACAGACTTGAAAGTCTTGAAGGCCAATGTACAGACTTGGTAAGCCTGAACCAATGTACAAACTTGGGACGCATGAGGACCAGTGTACAGACTTTGAATCAATGAATGTGTTGGCTGTACAGTCTTGCATGAGCAATGTATACACTATGCCAATGTGTAGACATAGGGTGTAGCTAAAGCAGCGAACGTAGAAAAAGGTTGGAATGTATAGACTTACGTTCGATCAGCAATGTATAGACTTCAACTAAGGAAGCTACAGTGCTATGTCTAGACTTAATGATGCAAGCCTTGTATAGACATTGGAACGCTTGAAGCGATGTACAGACTTGGTGAGCGCCAAGCAATGTACAGACTATGATGAACGCCGCTCGCTGTACAGACTTCGAATCAAGGCATGAATAGTGAATCAATGTCTAGACTTGGATGCCCAAGCCAATGTATAGACTTGTGCAGTGCAGCCAGTGTATGGACTTGTACAGTGCTGTGAATGTATAGACTTCCAATGAATGCAACCGTTGTACAGGCTTACTCAAACAGACCGATGTATAGACATGGCCCCTTTCCGGATGTATAGACTTTCAGATGAAAAGGCTACGGTCCTCTTGTATGGACTTGGATAGACAGGCCAATGAATGGACAGACTAAGATGATTAATGTACTGAGGCGTCGACTCATCAGCAAGGAGGGGTCGACGCACCACTGTTCAGACTCTGCAGACAGAGTGTAGATAGAACCAGGTAGAGCATATTATCTGACAATCATATGAACTGCACTCATTTACATGGTGAAACATGAATTAATCTAGAGATAGAAGATTGATTTATAGTGTGAGACATCATCAAAACCGTAGGGATGCAACAATCTCCCCCTTTTTGATGATGGCAACACTATGAATCAAGCAATATCATGGCATATCTAGCAATTAACTGCAGCTTCAACAAACAAAGCAAATTCAAAGCAAGTGCAAGCACAGACAAATTAACTACTACTGCAGAATCCTTTCTTTCTCAGAAACCACTCCCCCACTACTCAATCTCAGCTCTTTTCCTCACAAGACAAGTTATTTCCTTGGCTTAGGAACAAATCTCCCCCTAAACTCCTCATGATTTGATCTACTGATATTGCTAAACTTCTCTCCCCCTTTGACATCAGCAAAAGAAAATGCAGAATATATGAAAGTGCTGGAGACATGAGGATGAAGTGCAGTAACTGCTTAGTGCAGAAAGTCATGAGTAGGTCTTAAGAGAATAAGTGAGGTTCTAAACTCAAGTAAAGATTATGTAACCTCCAGTACTCAATTGGGACATAGAATGATAGAAAGGTTTATCAGCATACAAAGTGTATGATTTAGAGCAGGAGTTAACAAGTATGGCCTGATATAGCTGAGCATTCAACTATCCTACAAGATAGCAAGAGACAAATTCAGAGAGGTGTTCTCAAGGTATTGAGGACAAGCAATCCATTAGTTGCACAACAACAAGGAACTTTTGAGATGATTTTCAAGAAGATCAATGAGTAAGTTGGTGATTCACTCTTTTGACATTAAAGAGACACCTTGATTAGAGGCCTGAATCCCCAGTTACTAAGAGTGAGTACCTCATTACTTCCATTGTTTTTTTTTTATTATTAGGGAACAGAGTTAGTAACTGTGGCTTTTGACATGAGAAAACACCTTGATTAAAGGCCAGAGTTCCCAGTTACTCACCAGCAAGCCACCATTGCTCTGTCATGTCTTCTCATTCATTTTTAAGCATTTGACACCTCATGACATAGGAGAAATATTCGTTTCATTGATGAAACTCCCAGTTTCACAGTGCCCAAAATAAGACATGTTTGTTCTGTTAAGCCCTTGTGTTAAAGAGATAGAATGATTGAAAACAATACCAGAAGGACTATTTCTTGAAGTGAGTCTTGAAGTCTAGATTTCAAGCTGATTGGGTCAGATATCAAGACATACAAGTTTTGGCCTGAACCAGAATTATTTACAATGTAGGAAGATATACCTTTTACAATTAATCAGGATCTCTGAAAGAATACTAAAGGAAAGATTCTGACTGGATTTAGAATCACTGACTTATAGACTTAAGAATTAAGTGACATTCTACTGTCTGAGAGAACCACACTAGATCTGTCATGAAAGCCAGCAAAGACACATATCTGGTCAAACTTTTTGAATATGTCAAAGAACTCTTCCTCTCACAGCTCAATCAGCTCCCCCTTACTCAAAGCAGTCCTGAAAGCTAACCAACAGATAGACAGAACTCCCCCTCACAAAAAGAACAGACTTCACATTCAAGACAGTTTGTATAAGCCTAATTCTCTCCTTAGTGTTTTGAATTTTTCATTATCCAAAGGTTTAGTGAAGATGACAGCAATCTGATTATCTGTGCCTACATGAATCAGTTCAAAATTTCTTTTAGAAACCTCATCTCTTATGAAATGATGCCTTATCTCTATGTGTTTGGTGCGTGAATGCAAAACAGGATTTTTGGCAATATTAATGGCACTTGTGTTATCACAATAGATAGGTGTGCACCCCAGGTCTACTTGGTAGTCCTGAAGCTGGTGTTTAATCCATATGACTTGTGTTCCACAACTCCCTGCAGCTACATATTCAGCTTCTGCAGTGGAGAGGGCCACAGAATGTTGTTTCTTGGAGCCCCAAGACACTAAACACCCACCCAAAAATTCACAGTGACCACTAGTGCTTTTCCTGTCTAGTTTACAGCCTGCATAATCAGCATCTGTGTATGCAACTAAGTTAAATGTGTGTGATGCAGGAAACCATAATCCAAGAGAATGAGTAGCTGACAAGTATCTGAAAATTCTTTTCACTGCAGCTAAATGTGATTCAGTAGGTCTAGACTGATAGCTTGCACACATTCCTACACTGAATTGTATATCAGGTCTAAAAGCTATCAAGTAAAGAAGACATCCAATCATACCTCGATAAAGTTTGGCATTTACTTCTTTACCCGTCTCATCTGCATCCAGTGAGGTATTGGTACCCATGGGTGTTGTAATGTGCTTTAGGTTTTCCATACCAAACCTCTTGAACAATTCCAATGTGTATTTGGTCTGGTTGATGAAGCACCCATCCTTTAGCTGCTGTACCTGCAGGCCAAGAAAATATTTTAGGTCACCAACCAAACTCATTTCAAATTCAGCATACATCATTTTAGAAAATTCATCACATAGTTCATGCTTAGTTGATCCAAATACTATGTCATCTACATATACCTGAACTATGATGAGATCTCTATTTGTACCCTTGGTAAATAGAGTTTGATCAACCTTACCTCTTTTGTAGCCCTTGCTGATCAGAAATTCAGTCAATCTTTCATACCATGCTCTTGGAGCCTGCTTTAGACCATACAAGACTTTGTTTAACCTGAAAACTTGGTTAGGTTGAGGAGAGAATTGAAATCCGGGGGGTTGTTCAACAAAAACCTCTTCTTTAATGACTCCATTTTAAAAAGCACTTTTCACATCCATTTGTTGGAGTTTTATATTCTTTGAACATGCAAAGGCAAGCAATAGTCTTATAGCCTCCATCCTAGCAACAGGTGCATAGGATTCATCAAAATCTACACCAAATTCCTGACAGTAGCCCTTGGCTACTAATTTGGCCTTATTCCTAGAGATGATTCCATCTTCATTCATTTTATTTTTGAACACCCACTTGGTTCCTATGATATTAACATTATCTGGTCTTGGAACAAGTTCCCAGACATTATTTCTTTCGAACTGGCCTAATTCCTCACCCATGGCATTGACCCAAGCTTGATCAGCCAAGGCCTCTTCTATTGATTTGGGTTCAATTTGTGAGACTAAAGCAATTAAGTCTTCATTATTCACATTCCTAAAATGAGACCTAGTCCGAAGAGGATCTTCAGGATTGCCTATGACATTATCTATCGGATGGTCTTTAAGAAATCTAACATTGGTTGAAGACTCACCTGTTTCTCTTGGCTCTTCCTGATTGAGGGGATTTGTTGTTCCACTCGGCTGAGTCTTCTCTTCTTCTTGGTCTTCTAGGAATTCCCCATCATGATTGGAGTCCCTGTCAAAATTTTCAATGTTAGACACACCTTTCTTTTCACTGAAAATAATGTGTGGAGACTCTTCAACCTTTTTGTATGTTATGTTGAAGACTCTATATGCCCTAGACACTTCTGAATATCCCAAAAATATTCCAGGGGAGCTTTTAGCTTCAAACTTGTCTAAATCTTTCTTGTCATTATTATGAATAAAACACTTTGCTCCAAAAATTCTGAAATGAAACAAGTTTGGTTTCTTACCTTTTAGAAACTCATAGGGTGTTTTCTTGTGAATGGGTCTTACCATGGCCCTGTTGATTATGTAAGTTGCTGTATTGGCCGCTTCTGCCCAAAACCTTCTAGGTAACTTACTTTTAATCAGCATGGTTCGGGTCATCTCCACCACAGTTTTATTTCTTCTCTCCACAATCCCATTCTGTTCAGGTGTCCTGGGAGAAGAAAACCTGTGAGTTAGTCCCTCTCTTTCACAAAGATCAGAAAACATGGAGTTTTCAAACTCACCTCCATGATCAGATTGAATAGTACAGATCTTGTGATTTCCTTCTTGTTTGACCTTATTGAAAAATAGATTAAACTTTTGAAATACATCACTTTTATTTGCTAAGAAGAATATCCATGAATATCTAGAGAAGTCATCTATGATGACATAGCCAAACCTGTTTCCATTAAGACTCTGAGTTCTAGTGGGACCGAAAAGGTCCATATGGAGAAGTTCCATTGGTCTAGAGGACAATGGCTCAGATCTTAATTTAAAAGAGTTTCTGGTCTGTTTGCCTAGAGCACAGGCATCACATGATTTTGATATAGAATTGAATTTAATTCTAGGCATGCCTCTAACTAAATCATGCTTGACCAATTTATTTAAAGTAGTAAAGCTAGCATGACCTAGACGTCTATGCCATTCAAAAGCATCATTTTCAGAATTGGCAGAGAAACAAATATTAGATTCAGATTCCTCATCTAAGTCTACTATGTAGACATTATTAATCCTGTTGGCTACAAATTTAACCACATCAGAATTTATTTCAAAGATTTTGCATGAATTATCATCAAATACAACCCTGTGACCCTTGTCACATAACTGACTAATGCTAATCAGGTTGTGTTGAAGACCTTCCACAAGTAGAACTTTTTCAATGGAGTTTGTGGAAGACTTACCCACTGTACCAACTCCAATAATCTTACCTTTGTTCTTTCCTCCAAACTTGACCAGACCCCCTACCTTCATCTCTATCTTGCTGAACTTGGATCGGTCACCTGTCATGTGCATGGAGCAGCCACTGTCAAGGTACCACTTGTTGTCTTCATCTGCCAGGCCGACCTACACAACAAAGTCAAGCAAAGTGATTTGGAACCCAAGATGAATTGGGTCCAAAGACATTGTTCAATTCACTGATCAAATGTTTAGGAATCCAGATTTGGTTCATCATTGTTTTCTCTGGCACCTTTACTTCTGTTTTATTGAAATTATAGCCGGCTGGTCTGGAAAAGTAAGTTTTATTCCATTCATTAGGCTTGCCATTTCTAGAATATCTCCTGTAAGTTTGTTGATCAGCAGATTTTTGAAGATGATGATCATTTCTCCAGTAGGTCCTCTTTGGACCCATTTCATTGTAGTACTTCCATCTTTTCTTCTGATCTCCTTGCTTGATCCATTTATCATTTATGTTCTGAGTTGTGGGCTTAGTGAAATTTTTCATAAAATTCATTCCCATTTTAAAATGTTGATCAGCACTGCTTTTAGAATTTTCCTTCTGACCTTGAGTTCCCTTGCTGTTGTTTGAGCTGGATGGTGTGTCCAGCTTTTCTTTTCCCTTCTCTGGGCAGAAGGTAATGGTTTTGAATTGTAAGGGTCTTTTGTTAGATGGGTCATAGCCTAGACCCTCTTTATTGAAATTAACCCTAGCCCCCAGTATTGCATCCAGACTAGATTTTCCTTGGACAAAGTTTTCCAAAACTTTCTGTTTGTCTTCCAGTTCCTTTTGAAGGGACTCAAAATTTTTTAGAAGTTCACCATTGACTTCCTTAACAGCTTCATATTTTTCTGAGTTCACTCTACTTTCATTCAAGCTTTCTTCGATTCTTATTTTGAGTTCATTGAGCTGATTTTGACTTTCTTGGTTTTCTCCCTTGAGCTTATCATTTTCTTTTCTTAGTGAGGTCATTTCTTCTAGTTTCTCTTTTAGTTTCTGATTTTCCTCACAGACCTGGATTTGTTCTTCAACATTAGTATTAAATTTTCTTTTTAGAATCCTATGCTCTTTGCTAAGAGAATTGAACTTATCTTATAACTCAGCATAAGCATCTTCCCAGTCATCAATCATAAAATTTTCAAAAACATTGGTTACCTCCTCTTCACTGTTTGCCATAAGGCAAATTCCTTCTTCATGCTCCTCTGAGGAAGTATCTTCAGGATCTTCTTCCTCCTCGCTCCATGTGCATACCATCGCCTGTGGCTTCTTCTTCTTCTGCACTTTTGTGTTCTTCTTCTGGAAGTAGGGAACCTTCTTCTGAAGATCTGGGCATTCGCCTTTCATGTGTCCCTATTTGTTACAATGATAACAGGTCAGTCTCTTAGGATTTCTATCCCTATAATTGGTAGATTCAACATTCTTGTTAAAGGAGTATGGCTTTTTCCTCCTAAAGGTCTTCCCCTTTCTCCTTAAAAATTTACTGAACTGACGTGTGAGCATTGCCTACTCCTTCTGGTCGAGATCTGAGAAGCCATCAGACTCACCGCTACTTCTGCTACTGCTGCTACTGCTACTCTTGTTGCGAGATGCCTTGAGTGCTACATTCTTAGCCTTCCTATCACTTCCTTCACCAGCTCCTTTGAAATTCATCTCATAGGTCATGAGAGATCCTATGAGTTCATTTACTGTCAAGGTCGTCAGATCTTTTGACTCTTCAATCACGATGGCCTTAGTGTGCCATGCTGGGGATAAGGATCTAAGAATTTTCCTGACTATGTCTGCCTCAGCTAGATCCTTCCCTAGCCCCTTAAGTGTGTTCGTGATGAGGGACAACCTGGCATACATTTCAGTAATATTCTCCTCTGCATTCCTAAACAGTTCATACTTAGAGGTGTAGAGGTTTACCTTCGAGGCTTTCACTTGAGCTGTACCTTCGTAGATTAATTACAGCTCATCCCACATTCGCTTGGCAGTCCTGTATGCAGATATACGGGCATATTCCTTTGGGTGAACAGCACACTGGATGATGTTCAGTGCCGTCCAGTTGAGTGAAGATAGCTTGACATGGTCATCTGTCCACGCATCCTCGTTTGGTGGCAGATCATATGGGCCAACCGTGATTACCCTCCACAGCTTGTGGCTCTGTGCTCTGATAAACACTTCCATCCTGTTCTTCCAAAACAGATAATTATTACCATCAAAAAATGGAGGGCGACTAATGGATTGACCTTCAGCCATGAAGCTTCTAGGACCATTAGCATTTCCCTGACTGTTCGCCCACATGATGCGAACCTGCTCTGATACCAAATGTTAGCGCAGCAAGAGTGATATAGAAGGGGGGGATGAATAGATCACTCCCGATTTGAACAACTTCAGATGAAAATCACTTCTTCGAAAATCACCCTACCAAATATAGCTAAACAAAATAGCTAATGCAGTGAGAAACTAAGGCAGAGTAATAAGATGCGATTGGAAGAGACCATCCACACACAAGCACATTGCCAAGCAGATAGAGAGTATCAACGATTGCAGCAAACCACAAAGGAGACAAGAGATTTTAAGGTGGTTCGATTGTAGTCCACAATCTACATCCACCCCTCACTCCAACTAGAGTAAGGATTCCACTAGCCAATGCTAGAAACCTGCAGACTCAGTCTGCGAACAATGTGCAGCCACACAGCTTCAATAACCAAAGGAATCAAATCCCTCAACCAAACTCTGCTACCCACAGAGCTTGAGACCTGCTCCAGCTACCAGCTAGAACAGAACCGGATATAGCTCTCCCTTCCTCCATCCCGGAGGGAACCTGCTAATGACAAACCATCACTAGCAAAACTAGAGATCTATGATCTCTCTTCCTCTGTAGTCCAGAGGGAAACCGGAGTAACACTCCCTTCCTCCAAACACCGGAGGGTAACAAATCGAGATCAGATATATGAAGAAATAAAAAGGAAAAAGTAGAAATGCAAACAAGAACAACGATGAACACAAATCATTTTAGAAAAATCAAATATAAATGTAGCTTCCGAAGAAGCAAATAGACTCTTCTCTCTCACTCATACTTTTCTCTCAAGGACTGCTCTCTAATCTTTTCTCTCTATCTTCTTTCTGGAACGTGGAGGCTCTCTCTCTTTTCTTCTTCTGCTCAGGAATTCTGCCCTTTAGGCTTTTTCTCCAGTTCACACCATCTCATCGCAGAGGCCACCTTTTATATGGCTTTCGACCTGAGTTTCAGGCCTTCACACGAGGGAGTCTTGTTCCCTCTCTTTCCAGAGGATTCTCGGATCACGTGCCAGGCATCATCCTTGGTTCACATGCCCAATCATTGACCTGTATCACCTGCAGGCAGAGACAAAGAACTGTGATTAGTTAGTTTAGTCAGATACGAATGTATAGACATTAGGATATCAGATTAAGTAAGTGTGTACACTGAGGGAGTGTATAGACTTGTGAGACTTCAAGCAAACTCAGTGTATAGACTTGCTGAAGAAAGCATTAGCACGAAGGATGCAATGTGTGGACTTCTGTGAAGTGTATGAGGCCCTCGAGTGTATAGACTCAGGGAAGCCAAATAGGCAAGTGTGTCAAATGTGAGAGTGTATACACTTGAAAATAGCATATAGGCAAGTATGAACAACGTGAGAGTGTATATACTTGAAGGCCTTCAGCATCCTCAGTGTATAGACATGAAATGAATGCTGCATGATCGAGCCTAACCAATGTATAGACATTACAATGCTCATCCACTGAATAGACTTCACAATGCTCAATCAGACTTCACGATGCTCAATCAGACTTCACGATGTGAGCGAGACAGTGTATGGACTTGGCCCTTGAAGGATGTACAGACTCGAAGAATTGAAGCCCACGATGTATAGACTTTGAACTCTGAACGACAAATCAAGCTGTACAGACTTGAAAGTCTTGAAGGCCAATGTACAGACTTGGTAAGCCTGAACCAATGTACAGACTTGGGACGCCTGAGGACCAGTGTACAGACTTTGAATCAATGAATGCGTTGGCTGTACAGTCTTGCATGAGCGATGTATACACTTTGCCAATGTGTAGACTTAGGGTGTAGCTAAAGCAGCGAACGTAGGAAAAGGTTGGAATATATAGACTTACGTTAGATCAGCAATGTATAGACTTCAACTAAGGAAGCTACAGTGCTATGTCTAGACTTAATGATGCAAGCCTTGTATAGACATTGGAACGCTTGAAGCGATGTACAGACTTGGTGAGCGCCAAGCAATGTACAGACTATGATGAACGCCGCTCGCTGTACAGACTTCGAATCAAGGCATGAATAGTGAATCAATGTCTAGACTTGGATGCCCAAGCCAATGTATAGACTTGTGCAGTGCAGCCAGTGTATGGACTTGTACAGTGCTGCGAATGTATAGACTTCCAATGAATGCAACCGTTGTACAGGCTTGCTCAAACAGACCGATGTATAGACATGGCCCCTTTCCGGATGTATAGACTTTCAGATGAACAGGCTACGGTCCTATTGTATGGACTTGGATAGACAGGCCAATGAATGGACAGACTAAGATGATTAATGTACTGAGGCGTCGACTCATCAGCAAGGAGGGGTCGACGCACCACTGTTCAGACTCTGTAGACAGAGTGTAGATTGAACCAGGTAGAGCATATTATCTGACAATCATATGAACTGCACTCATTTACATGGTGAAACATGAATTAATCTAGAGATAGGAGATTGATTTATAGTGTGAGACATCATCAAAACCGTAGGGATGCAACACTTTAACACCTGTTCTTTTTAGGATACAAACATATGCTTCTACACATAATAAGAGCATGACAAAGTTAACTGCATTGAGTTTCATAACATCAAAACCAGCATTAAGTTTCATAACATCAAAATAATGCACCAATGTAGCACATATGACAGCATCAACACATATGACATCATCATTTCAATTTCATGCAGACTCATGATGAGCCGTAGTGTTTGACATCATCAAAACCACAGGGATATACAACAGTGTTCACTCTTTTATGTGTGAATGTTACGCTCTGATTATTTTGCTAGCTTGAGGCTTTATTTGCCAGCTATTCAAGTTACTGAATCTCTTCCGATGTACATATATCTCGGGGCGTGACATCCAATGTGTACTGGGACTGGTTTATGAAAAATCCATCTTTAGTCTGTATGACCTGCAGTCCAAGAAAAATTTGAAGTTCACCCATGAGACTCATTTCAAATTCTTTTATCATTAAATCAACAAATTGCTTACACAAGTTGGGATCAGTCGAACCAAACACTATGTCATCTACATATATCTGTACTTCAATGATATGACCATTTAAAATCTTAGTAAAGAGAGTTTGATCGACTTTACCTCTATTGTAGCCCTTACTTGTCAGGTGGGGAGTGAGTCTATCATACCAGGCTCTGGGGGCCTGCTTCAATCCATACAGTGTCTTGTTCAACTTGTAAATATGGTTAGGTAAATCTTTATACTCGAAACCAGGGGGTTGTTCTACATACACTTCCTCTTTTATTAAAGCATTCAGAATGCACTTTTGACATCCATCTATTGAAGTTTTATCCCAAGTGAGCATGCAAAAGCTAATAAAATTTTGATGGCTTCTAACCTAGCCACAGGAGCATAAGATTCTTCGAAGTCAATCCCTAGCTCCTGATTATACCCTTTAGCTACCAACCTAGTTTTATTTCTGGTTATGACACCATCTTCATTTAATTTATTCCTTAAGACCCATCTAGTTCCAATTACATATTGATTTGTGGGTCTACTAACCAGATTCCACACTTTGGTTCTCTCGAACTGACTAAGTTCCTCATGGATGGCATTAATCCAGTGTTCATCTTTTAATGCTTCTTCAATATTTTTAGGTTCAATTTGAGATACCAATACAATGAGGTCCTGATTATTTATATCTGTATAATAAGATCTAGTCCTAGGTGGGTCATGGAGATTTCCAATTATGTTCTGAACATGATGATCCTTTGAAGCTCTAATGTTCACAGATGACTCACCTGGCATGGTCGACTGATTTGCATTTCTTGTCGACTGACTTGTTTCCTGTTCTTCAGCTTCCTGTTGATAGTTTTACTGTGGCTCCTCTTTGGACTCCAAAAATTCTCCATCAGCATCATCCATTTCCCTGTCATCAACATTGTTATCAGATTTATCAGTCATTTCAGTAAACACTACATGTGGAGTTTCTTCTACAGTTTGATTTTTCATATTGAAAACCCTATATGCTCTAGATATTTCAGAATATCCCAAAAATATTCCAATGTCACTCTTAGCCTCAAAATTGTCAAGATCAGATTTATCATTGTTATGAATATAATATTTTGACCCAAAAGCTTTGAAATATGCTAAGTAGGGTTTCTTACCTTTTAGTATCTTATAAGGGATTTTCTTACTCTTTGGCCTTACCATGGTTCTGTTCATGAGGTGGCATGCAGTGTTTGCTGCCTCTGTCCAGAACTTCCTTGGCAATTAACTTTCGACCAACATTGTTCGGGCAATCTCCACAATTATCTGATTCCTCTTTTCTACAATGTTGTTCTGTTCTGGGGTCCTAGGAGAAGAGAATTTGTGGGTCAGACCTTCTTGACTACAGAAATCAATAAATGAAGAGTTGTCAAACTCTCCTCCATGGTCAGATAAAATAGTGAAAATTTTGAATTTTCTTTCCTGCTTTATTTTTCTGAAAAAGTTCTAACATTCAGTAAATGCTTCATTTTTAAGAGCTAGGAAGAAAATCCATGTAAATCGAGTGAAATTATCAACAATAACATAACCAAATCTTTGTCCAATGAGGCTAGCAATTCTTGTCGGCCGAAATAAATCCATATGTAGGAATTCAAGTGGCATGGATGACAATGTCTCATTTCTAGGTTTGAAAGATTTTCTAGTTTGCTTTCCTAGGGAGCATGCTTCACAAATTTTAGTGTTCTTTTTTAAAGACAATTTAGGCAATTCTTTTACCATATAATGCTTTACCAATTTATGTAGAACACTATAGCTGACATGCCCTAATCTCCTATGCCATAGCCATGCATCATTAGACTGACCAGAAGATAAACAAAGATTTTCAAAAAAAGAAGTATGTAGGTCTACCATGTAGACATTATTTATCCTATGACCGACAAACTTGACAGAATCAGAATTCTGTTCAAAAATCTTCCACTCATTGGCATCAAACAACACCTTGTGGCCTTTGTCATAGAGTTGACTTACTAAGTAGATTATGCTCAAGGCCTTCTACCAGCATGACATTCTCAATAAGATTAGAATAATTCTTACCAATGGTGCATGTGTCAATTATCTTACCTTTATCTTCTCCTCTGAACCTTACCTGCCCTCTCTCTCTCTCTTGATTAGTTGACTGAACTTCTTTTTGTCTCTTATCATATGCTTGGAGCAATCGCTGTCCAAATATCATCTGTTATGATAGGCTGCTTGGCATTCTTGTACAGAATAAATCAAGCAGAGAATTTGGGAATCCAAGCAACTCTGGGTCCACAATCATCATTAAAAACATGCAACAGAGATTTGGGAATCCAAATTTACTTAGCTGGTTGTTTCTTTGGATTAAGCCAACAATGAGGACTGGTATGTCTAGATCTACTACATGTATGGCAGATAGGTTTTGCAAAATGCATAAAATGTGGAACAGTTTGTGGTTTTGCATCTTGTTTTCCAAATTTGTTGAATTTATTTTGGTGGACACCCATGTTTGATTGGAAGTTAAAATTTATTTTATTGTTCCACCTTTCATTGAACCAGTTATTCTTTTTCCCATTAAAGTAAAAATTAGTGTTGTTGTTCTTTTGTGGTCTAGATTCATTTCTATGTGGCCTGCGGTGGGTAGGAACAAACTGATCATATCTCCCAAATCTTGATTGATATCTTTGATTGTTTTTTTTTTGTTCTCTTTCCTGTAGGCAGGCCAAGCAAAGTTCTGTTTGAGTTGATTAGGTCCATTCCTAGGCTGATATACTGGCTGGACAGGGTTTTGTCGACTTGGCCGCTTGGCCCACCTCTGCTGAGCAAAGGTTTGTCGACTTGGGAACTTAGCCCATTTCTGGTAAGCAGACTGATGGCTGCTCCCAGGTTGACTTGAATTGTTATTCTTGTTATCTTTGATGTTTTGGCCCTTACCCTGATTGTTGTGTATCTTGATGGTTTTGGGTCTAGGGACGGCCTTCTTGATTGGTTTCTCTATTATCAACTTCCCTTTTCCTTTTTTAAGGTTGAATAAAATTGTTTTTAACTCAATTTTCTTCTTCTCAGTGGGATTGAATCCCAGCCCTTCCCTTCTAAAATTTACTCGGGTACCCAGAACAGCATCAAGATTGGATTTGCCTTGAACCATTTTCTCCAGGATAGATTGTGTGTCCTTCAATTCATTTTCAGCCTTTTTTAGATTTTTCTGAATCTCAGAATTTATAGCTTTTCTGGCATCATATTTTTCCAAGCTAAGTTTAATCTCTCTCTCATATTCCTGGCACTTCAGCTTAATTTCATCTATCTATTTTCTAAGATTTTTATTTTTTGATTTCAAGTTTCCTAGTTCAAAATTGACATAACCAGATTCATCAAGCTGTTTTCTTAATTCCTCATTTTCAATTTTTAGGATTTTCAGATTTTTATTAACAGGGTTATCATGAGCCATAGCATTAAACTTCTTTTTCAGAGATTTGTTTTCTTTCTTGTAAACCTCATATCTTTCAAATAAATCAGTATAAGCATCCTCCCAATCTTCAACAGAAAAAACTTCAAAGGGAGTAGTTACCTAATCATCATCTTCATTTGCCATTAGGCAAACCTACTCTTCTTCTTCATTGGCAGAGAAGCTTTCATCTTCTTCCTATTCATCGTCACTCCACGTGCAAACCATAGCTCTGGGCTTCTTTCCCTTGCCCTTATTGACCTTCTTCCACAGTTCTGGGCATTCTACGCGCATATGCCCTGATTTTTTGCACTCTGAAGTTCCTTCGTAGATCAGCTCCAGTTGATGCCACATTTCCTTTGCCAACTTGCAGGTCGACACTCTGGAGTATTCTGTCGGATGGATGGCACGTTGCATGATATTCATGGCACCCCAATTAGTGGTCGACTGTCTGATCTGCTCTCTCGTCCAGATTTCTTTAGCTTCGGGTAGCTCGTACGGTCCTTTGTTGACTACTCTCTACAGCTCGTGATCCTGCACATGCAAGAACACTTCCATACGATTTTTCCAGTATGTGTAATTTTCTCGATCAAAAAATGGGGGTCGATTGGTTGAGTGACCCTCAGCCACAAAGCTGCGATGGACGTTCCCATCGGATCTCCCCTGGTCGTTAGACCACATCTCTTGGGAACCCACTCTGATACCAATTGATGAGTAGTATGTGAGGATCTAGACGGGGGGTGAATAGATCCCCACCAATAAAACTTACCCAATTAAAAAAGCAGAATAGATTAAACTCAGTTGTAGATCAGAAATCCAATTGACGGTGAGTAGAATGGTAGATGATGTGCAGACTAAATGATTGAATCTATGAAGGAGGTAGAAGAGATGGATTAAACCGCACAATCACGCATACCGCTACTCAGAGATTTTTAGGTGGTTCAGTTGATATCTAGTAGACCTACATCCACCCCCCACCAACTCGGTGAGGATTTCACTCTTGGCCAAAGTGAAAACACACACACACACGCGCGGAGCTAGTCCTCTACAAACGCTGATAGACAGCTTGACTCAAGGAACATGCTCCTCAACCACACACACGGCCGCTCAGCAGCCACGCATACTCCGATCCCTAAAATAGAGTATCGAAAGATGATGAAGCCACAGTGGCTACACACAGAAAAATAGATGAAGAGTTTCAGAAAGAAAACAACAAATCGAAACAATGAAACATAAATGTAGCTTCAGATAGAAATCTAGAAGCTATAAATGCAGATCTAGAACTACTCCACCTCTCTAATCAGTGGCCAGACAATGACTTGGGGGAGAAAACTCTCTCTAATTACTTTCAGATTCCCTCTCAGTACTAGGATCGCACAGGCCAACTGCTAGAATGCTCTCCTCTCTTTTCCTCTTCTCATGTGCTCTTCAAAATGCTCAGGGTGTCTCTTTTCTTCTTCAGGATGAAGGTTGATATTTATAGTAGAGAATAATGGATAATTATCCATTTCCAAGCCATTTTCTGATTGGTCCGTGTCAAAAATAGAATATTGTGACCTAGGACCTTTCTAGAAATTGAGCCACATGTCCTGAAGGCGTGTGCCAATGATTGAGAATAAGTGACCACGTGACCACGGGGCCTGCTCAAAATCTGCACATGTTGCAATCTCAGACAATATCAATCGACCTAAGTGTTGACACCCATTTTAGCTCGCAAGTTGCGTCATTTCTCTTATGCAACATTTTTGATGTCCCAAATTATCCATTATTTTGGAGTATTCTTTAGATTGATTTCGTGCCCATTTTCATTGTTCCCTAGCCTTTGAACTTCTGAGATCTTGATTTCTTAGAGCCCTGGAGCTTATTTTATCAACTTCCGGCCTTCCAAGTTGACTTACGGCCCATTTAGGTCGACTTTCCATCAAGCATTCGGCCTCTTTCACTGCGCAGTCTTGAACATGGTCATTTTTCATCCTCTTTTGTTCCCTTATTCATTAAGTGACCTTCACAAAAATTGTTCATCTTTCAAACTTCTACAATTTCTTCTTCTATGCCATTGGCCAGTTCTCCAACGATTTAAAGTTATTCACATTTTTCTGGCAAGCTGTGCTGTTCACCTATGTCCTAGCATTCTTTCTCTCTGTTCTCTCGCTATTTTCTCCATCTTCCGCTCATTTTCTCATCTTGCTCTCTTCAAAAATGTTGTTCATCTTTTTGTTATCTACAATTTCTTCTTCTACCACTTTCACTAATTCTGCACTATTTTCAAGATATGATCCGATTTGTAAACTCACGAAAAGTCTACCCATAATTTTTCCTCCAACAGCCTAGCGGTCATTTGCTAAACCGCTAGGCCATAAAAAATGGTCATTCACTAGATCGTTTACCCCAAACTTATCCAAAATCGCCCCGTTTCACCCCTGGAGCCTTGCACTCACCTCCTAGACCACTTGCCATCCCCTTGCGGTCCTTCCTAGACCGTTTTCATCCATATGCAGCAGTGCGATAGACCGTTTTCCAGATTGAGAGTCCTAAACTTCCTGAACTCTGATTTCTTTGTCGTGGGACTCTTTAGAACCCTTGTTCAATTCACTTTTGAGGGAGATAAGCCTCCACCTTGGTTTCCATTGATCTGGGACTCTTCCCACCACTATTATCTTGAGGTTTCTGCATTTATATCCCCAAAATTAGGTGTTTGTCTCGGATCTATCTCCAGAAGTTTCTTGCTCCTATTTAAACTGCCCAGTTCGTAGTGGTGACGGGGAGCACTTCTTCAACCTGGGGTGAACTCATGCTGCATCTATAACCCACAACTTCGACTCTAGCATGAAGAAGGAAGTATTGACTTTCTATTCCACGCTCAAGGGCTTAATTTGGTTCTCTATTCTCTTAGTTCTAGTCCTCTCAATTTCACAAATCCTCATAGTTTTCTGCACTTTCTGCTACACCTGCACTTTTGCACATTTTGTATCAACAATTTCTCCCTATTTTTTACATCTTAACGCGTGATTTCAACTCTCATACATTCACATCACATACACCTATCTTTTCCACCCTTCCACAGGGGTTAAAAACCTCCTCCTGGTGAGTTTGCCCTCAATTTCTACCCATATTTTATCATTGCGGGATTGATACTACACATGCATGTTTCTAATGGGTTTTCTCTTGTGGTTTGGCTTTGTTTTGCAAGAGAGCATGATATGAACGTGAGGCCCTCTTCATCTAGCCGGCTGGAAGGAGAGGATGTTTGAATCTACAAAGTTCCCCGCACCCCGTTCTTAAGCGCGATCAAGTCTTCATCTTTCTAAGGTACACGGCGCTGTTGCATTCATCTCTTCATCCTTTTGGCGTTGTTAACCCTTGGTGGCGATCATGGTACGTTTTCCTATTTATTCATCGCCCCTTTGTTCATTATCTTCCATGCTTGATCATGCTCATATGATACATGCATAGTTAGTTTAAGGGGCGGGGTAGATAGTTTATCAACAACCTAATTTTTTGGCGATCACGGTGGGACCCCTAGTGCCCATCATGTTTGTTTTCATGCTCTTTTGTAAGTTGGGTGTGGGTTTGTGCATGTTTAGATAGCTTTTCCTTCATTTTTCCACTATTCTTGGCATTTTTGGGGCTATCCGAGCCTTGCGGTCCTCCACAGGACCGCTAGGCACCCCAAGCAGTCATCACAGGACCACCAGGGTCTTTCTGGTAGCCAAACGGTCATTTGTTAGACCACTTGTGGATTCTGGCAGTTCTGCGCGCGTGCTCACAAGGCCCTGTTCATTGATGCATAGCTTTCATTCCCGGGGTTGGATTGTGCTGATTTTTGTTCCATTGGATAGCCCTTTGTATTATCTTTGCATCCATATACTACTTGCATTATTTGGGTCACATTTTCATTGTCTAATATTGTCATCATTTTTGAGTTTTATGCAAAAAGTCTCCAGCCAGGCACATGGACAGGTTCATAGGTACGTCTTTGCTCAATTATTTAATTGTCCTCCCAGGGTCAGATTGCTCCGTTCTTGGGCCCATTAAATAGCCCTTTATATTGTCTTTCCATCCATATCTTATTTGCATTATTTGGGTCACGTTTGCATAGTCAAATCTTGTCTCTATTTTTGCATTTTGTGCATAAAATCTGCATGCAGGTTCAAGGGCAGATTCATAGGTACATTTTGCATTGATGATTTCTTTACCTTCCGGGTTCCGATTGTGTTGTTTCCTGCTCTTACCTTGTTGTCCTTCGTATTATCTTCATTTTTATATATTATTTGCACTCATACCATTGTGTTTGCATAGATAAATCTTGCTTTCTTTTTTCACTATTATGCTAGAGTTTGCATGCACTCCGGTGCACATAGGGCCATGCATTGCATATCATAGTTGTATTCCTACCTTGGTAAGTGATCCTCTCGCCTCCATATTCCTTGGGGTCGACTAGATGATCTTATCTGGGACATCCATAAGGCCCTGCGAGCCGTGGATTCCCACACGGACGCCGGGTCGGTTGTACCTTCTCCACCCCTTAGGCTTGCATTTGCATACATGTGAGGGAGTTAACCATAGTCAAATCAAAGTTTGGACCTTATTCCCATAGGATTCCTATCTTAAGGGGAATTGTGTTTAATTCAAATCATTAAAAGGTTTATTAAAACTTCTAAAATATTTCCCATCATATTAACTTATTTGACTTAGGTGAAATCCTCTCATGTTGCATTTGTTGTATGGGCTTGTCCAAGCCCATTAGTGGTGTTTGTGTTGTATTTCCGTCATCATCTACATTTTTTGTTATTGTTAAGCCCATTTTGTGTGTCCATTGTCTAGTCCATTGTCCAGTCTCGTTCTCCCTTGGTCTTTGCGTTAGTGGGTCAGTCCCCTCTTGTCCTCATGCCCATTAAGCCATTGCTTCCCCACCAGTATTTTCCCATGATATCTTTGTACTAAGTCTCCATTTTCCCTCATGGAGCATCATTCCAACCCCTTGTATCATTCTTCTTCATAATCTTCTTCCTATTCCCGCGTGGAATCCGCTTCCCACGCGGGCCCATCTTCCCGTGATCCCTCTGAGCCATCCGAGGAATAGGCTAATCTCATGGCCCATCTATCAAGCCTTGTTTGCTAAATGGACCCGGCCCAGGCCCAACGTCTCATTGCATCTCAACTTAATGGACCTTCTTCTCATAATGGGCTCTCTTCCTTTCATGGGCCTCTTTCTTCTCCTTCATATATTGCTGGCCTAATTTCTAATGGCCAATTTCACCCTAATGGGCTCCCTCCTTCTTTTGCTTATGCTACCGGCCCATTCGGCCCATATGCCAACGTCTCTTCCATGCTCACATATCTATCCCGCAGGTCTGCACACAGGAAGATTTGAAGGACGGAGAACATGTGGCTGGGAAAGGGGGTAAACAACCTCTGATCGACCTAAAAATTAAAATGCGAATGGTCTATGGTGGATGAAACCTACCCTCAAAGTTTCGCAACGATCCAACGGTCGGATCTCCCGTACCAGCTTCAGCACCGGGCTGCTATCCTGTAACTCCGAGTTTGGAGATAGCAGGAAGAAGATCAGCTTGTGGTGGCTCAACGGTGGCACAAACGTCGGCGGTGGCGGTGTACGATCACAGATGATAGAGGAAGAAGAGAAGTAGAAGAAATTTGAGGGAGATAGAAGATTGAAACTCAGATCTAGAAGAGATTGGAGGAGGGGGTGGGAAGAACATGAAGAACACAAGGAGAGGGGGGGTGTGCACCAAGCAATATTCTCTTCAAAAATTTTCATTAAGTTCCACCAAAATACACAAGAGAATATATATAATCAAACCCTAGACCTAGCCAAAAGACTTAGAATGCCCTTGGTTAAGGGGGTATAATGGGGAAATATAAAAAAAAATATTAAACAATCTCCCATGTGGAGACAAAGAAGGGGGCGCCCCTTTCATGAGTCAACATAAGGGGCTCCCATTTAATTAATCTTTTTAGACCATATTTTGCCCCCCTTAGACCAAAATAAATTAAAATACAAATACATGGTCATTTTATTCTACCATTGACCCAATATAAAAACCCAAGATAATACAAGCCAAATACAATCCAAATACATACTAAATACACACCAAATAAGTCCAAATATGTATATCGTACAAATACGTATAAAAATACGTACTGAAATATCACTGCTCCGATGGCGACTCCAGACTGTCCCCCAGCCACAGAGAGGTCGGTGTCGACCATGTCGTGCTGCGGGTCCGGTATCGACAGCTCGCTGAGTCGGGCCGTGCTCGTGCTCTAGTGTCCTCACCAATTCTCCCGGGGTGGGTGAAGCTCGACCCCGTCGAGTAAGGGTCTGGGTCGCTCTGGTACCGATCTAGCATATCTTGATATATCATCTATAGCTCTGCCCGGGTGATCTTGGTGTCATCGGATGCGGGTCATCCCCTCCAACGTACCAAATAGCGTTGGTACACTCTGCCTCGAGTAGTCGTTACCTGGTCGTCTAGTATACATTCTATCTGCTCTTGCTACTGAGGTAACAAGGCTGGAGGTGGACACTCTAGGGTGGTGTCACTCACAATAGGTGGAGACGGCTCAAATGGCTCACTGGGTATCACTGCTGGGTCCCTATAAGCGACGAGATCCGAGACATTGAAAGTGGAGCTGATCCCGTAATCCTCTGGCAAGTCCATAACATATGCGTTTGACCTGACTCGCCTCACTACCCGAAAGGGACCGGCACCGCGAGCATGCAACTTCTTCATGGTTCCCGAGGGAAACCGTTCAGGTCTAACCCTGATCATGACAGAATCACCCTCCTGAAACTCATGGTGATGCCTATGGGCGTCAGCCAATTCTTTGTATCATATGTTGCTGGACTCAATGTGATGACAAATATGCTCATGCAACTGTCTAATATGGGTAGCAAAAGATTCGGCTGAGGGACTGGCAGGGAGATGGGACTAGCTCTATGGGCTTCCTAGGTCTACGGCCAATGACAATCTCGAAGGGGCTCATACCTGTAGACCTATTGACCGAATCGTTATAGGTAAACTCGGCCAAGGGTAAGACCAAATCCCAATCCCTGACTCGATCTCGGACCAGACACCTAAGAAGATCCCCAAACTCCTATTGACATCCTCAGTTTGACCATCGGTCTGGGGGTCGTATGCAGTGGAGAATTTCAGTTGGGTGCCCATCATGTGCCATGGGGTTTTCCAAAAATAGCTAGTAAAGCGCACATCCCTGTCAGACACTATAGTGCGGGGAAGTCTGAACCTGTAGACACAGTGGGAGAAGAATAGACCGGCAACTCTATAGGCATCCAAGGTCTTAGAGCACGGAATGAATAATGCCATCTTTGAGAACTTGTCTACAACCACAAAGATAGAGTCATGCCATCGGAGGGTGCGGGACAATCCCAACACAAAGTCCATCCTAATGTCCTACCATGGACTATCCAGGACGGGGAGGGGAGTATAGAGGCCAGTATTCTGCTTCCTTTGTTTGGCCATGGCGCATGTGCGGCACTGGGCCACAATGCGAGCGACATCTCTCTTTAAGCTAGGCCAATAGAATCTATGCTCAACCGACTCTATGGTCTTGTTCCGGCTGAAGTGGCTAGCTAGACCTCCCGCGTGCATCTCCCACGTAAGAAAGTCACAAACCGAAGTCTGTGGGATGCACAATTTGTCACCCCAGAATAGGTGACCCTCCTGTAGCACAAACTTTATATAATCACGCGAGGGACCGGCCTGAAGGGCTGCATAGATCAAACTGAAATCCAAACAATCAGCATAAGCATCCTTCAACCTCTCGAATCCTACCACCTCAACACTCATGGTGGTCAACATCATCATCCGCCGACTCAGCGCATTGGCGACCTTGTTCTCCGCCCCTGCCTTGTGCTTGAGCATAAAGGTGTACTCCTGGAGATACTCCACCCAATTACTGTGGCGAGCGTTCAGCTTCTTTTGGGTATGGAGGAATCGTAAGGCCTCATGATCAGAAAAGAGGACAAACTCCTGATGCAAAAAATAGTGCCTCCATCACCACAATGCCTGGACAACTGTGTAGAATTCTTTGTCATATGTGGAATATTGCAGTTTGGCATCATTAAGCTTCTCGCTAAAGAATGCTATGGGGTGGGAGTCCTAACTCAAGATGCCTCCGATACCCACTCCATAAGCGTCACACGTGACCTTAAACACCTTGGAAAAATCAGGTAAAGCAAGGACATGTGCCTGTGTCATGCGCTCCTTAATGTCCTGAAAGGTCATGGCTGCAGTCTTAGTCCATACGAATGCCCCCTTCTTTATGCAATCAGTGATCGGGGTAGTGATAGAACTGAAGTATCAAATGAAGCGGCGATAGAACGTCGCTAGGCCATGGAAGCTCCTAACATCGTGGAGGGTACGGGGCTCGGGCCACTCCCTGATGGCCCTAATCTTCTCCGGATCAGCGGAGACTCCCGCTCTAGACACAATGAACCCAAGGAAAGTGATCTGATCAGTCATGAAGGCACACTTCTTTGGGTTGACGAATAAGCTCTCTCGCCTCAGAATGACACAGACCTGCCTAAGGTGGTCTAAGTCGTCCTCCCTAGTGCGACTGCAGATAAGAATGTCATCAAAGTAGATGACCAAGAAGACCCCTATCATAAGGCGTAAAACCTGGGTCATCAACCGCATGAAGGTATTAGGGGCGTTCGAAAGCCCAAAGGGCATAACCAACCACTCATAAAGACCATCCTTGGTCTTGAATGCCATCTTCCATTCATCCCCAGGCCTGATCCGTACTTGGTGATAGCCACTTTGAAGATCTATCTTAGAAAAGATAGTGGCTCCCGACATCATATATAACAAGTCATCCAATCAGGGAATGGGAAATAAATACTTCACCGTGATCTTGTTGATTGCACGGCTATAGACGCACATCCTCCATGTGCCTTCCTTCTTCGGGGCTAACAATGCGGGAACTGTGCAAGGACTCTTGTTGTCTCTAAGAGATCCCTGACTCATCAACTCCTCGACCTGCCTTTGAAGTTCGGCATGGTCCGTGGGACTCATCCTATAGTGGGGGAGGTTGGGCAAGGACGAGCCCGAGACAAGGTCAATCTCATCTTGGATGTCCCTCATAGACGGAAGGCCTTCGGGGAGGTCTTTTGAGAAGACATCAGAAAAAATCCCAGAGGATCGCAGCTACCTCTGGGGGGTGCTCATCATCAGACCTAGGAGCAACATCCTCCACTCCTCGGACAACAACGGCAAGGATAGGGCTACCCCCGGTCACCTCTTGTTCCATCTCTCGCTGGCTAATCATCATTAACCTCCGGGGTGGGAGGCCTCCTATGCTAGGAGCAATCGAAGAGGTAGTAGCCCACGTCGAGGATGAGGTGGAAGGACCAACTGTCCCCAGATTAGGAGGGGCAGAAGTGCTGGGACCGGCTGGTCCTCGAACAGAAGGATCCTTCGGCTGGGTGGGATGGAGGGTGATCCTATGGCCCCCATGGTCGAATGTGCAAGTGTTCGACCGACCTTGGAGGGTGGCATCCCGATCAAATAGCCAAGGCCTACCTAGGATAATGCTACCTACCTCCATAGGTAACACATCACACCATATCTCATCATGGTAAGCCTGGAACTGTAGCGGCACCAGACATCTCAGCCTGACCGGGATGGAAGTAGAATCCACCCAAGAAACTCTATAAGGTGTGTGGTGATCTACGGACGTCAAACCCAGACGCTTAACCGTGCCCGTAGACATGGCGTTAATGCAACTCTCGCTATCAATGATCACCTTGCAGGCCTTTCCTCCCAGCCTACAAAACGTATGGAAGATGGTGGTACGACGCCAGTCGTCACTCACCTGGGGCTGGGTAAGGATACACCTGACTACTCCCAGCTGTACATCACTCTGATGCTGGGTACCTGGGGCATCAACGAGTTCTCCCTCCATGAGTTGATCAAAGAACTCCTCTGCTAAATCCTGATCAGCTCGTAACTGGTCGGCACCAACTCAGGTGTGGGGTCGTGTAAGACCCCAGAATTTATGTAAATAATTTTTGAATTTATAAGTAATTTTCTAAAATTTATAAAGGCTTAAATGTATTAATAAATAGGTTATTAGATTAATAAGTCATTATAAGGCCTATTTGTGCTAAATAATAAACCAAATCCATTTAAATAAAGTCCAAAAAGTTTTAGGACCAAGCCCATTTAGTTTGGCCCATATTCTAGTAGGTTATTTAGCTTATTCACGGATTTTAAGGATAATTACCACTTAATAAGATAATTGGAGGATAAATGGATAAAAGAGTTTTATTAAACATTAAAATTCTGAATGCGTTGGATGTAGCGGTCTATCGAGCGACCGCCACAGCCGTGTAACGCGCCTACCATGGACCGTTACACTCTGCGAGTTCCGTAAGTTAAAGAACTCGTGAAAAGATTGAAACTTTAGATTCTTATCTACAAGAGACCTAATTAGAACGATATGTTAAGTCACTAGAGACTCTTAGAGATCGGGTTTTTGCATAATAAGGACTCTAGAATCGATCTAATCCTCAAACCCAAGCTAGAACTCTATAAATAGGACCTAGTTCTGAACTGTGCGACCCTTACTTTTGCTCGCGTGGAATCAAGGTAAGTAGTCATAATCTTGGGTAAGTTCTTTAGAGAAATTTGTTTACAATACTTTAGACTAACTCCTCTCCAAATTTCACGTCCTTAGGTCAAGAGGTCGTGGAGTTATAGCCCAAGGAAGTTGCTGAAAAGTCACAGGAAGAGGAGAACTAGTGCCAACTTTTCAGACCCAAACTGGGAGTTTGAAGCCTAGTTAAGAGGTAGGTTATCTCATGAACGGCAAAAACCTCTTGATAGGACAAAAAGCCCTCTGGTTTGATTGAATTCCATGCATGATAGACCATGAATTTTATGTTTTAATAGTTCTATGCATTCATACATCTCTTAGCCCTAAGTAGAAAATTAAAAGATGTTATCTTGTCTATTCACTGAAACCCATGCATGTAGATAGCCTATACTTTGTTATCATGCCTAGGATAGACATGGTATTTGATTACAGACATGATGTGTGTTGATCTCTTAGGTTTCATGTCAGTTTCTATCAGCAGACGCTCTGACGCATCATTGTAGGACCGTCACATACATGTGACGGCCTTACGACAGACCGTCACACACTCTGTTATGTTTCGTTTCACTGTTGTCTCTAACGCACCAGGACAGGAGCATTACATTATTGTAACGGCCCCTCGATAGATCGTTACAGACATTGTGACGCACCCCTGTTCGACCGTTAGACTCTGTGTTCTGTCACCTCATGACAGAATAGTTACCAATTAAGTTTACTTATAATTAACCCTAGATAGCTAAGTTTTAACCTGTTATGTGACTCTTCAGTTATCTAATTGTTCATGATAGGTATTGCATGTTATTTTAAGTTATGCTAGTTTCATGTACCAAAAATTTTATAGTTTGTATTTAAATCATGATTTTCTAAAATTATATTAATGGTGTTTTATCATGGTTTCACATCATTACACCTTCACTCTTTATCAATAGAGTCATTTCTTTAAGTACATGGCACATATTCCGGTATGTTGCCCATTAGTTCACTTTGCACCATAGGAACATTATTCTTGGACATGAGGACCTCTCTATTAGATATTCCTTCCAATGGACTAGGAAATCTTATTTCAAGGCCTCCGTAATTCTCCGCGAGCCTGGGATTCCCACTAGGACGCCGAGTTGGTTGTACCATTAAAGCTCATTGATTAGACTACACTATCGGTGTTTTTTGATTATCAGTAATGTAACGGCTCTGTGTTGGACCGTCAGACACATGTAACGGCCCAATATAAGATCGTCACATTCATCTGAGTTTGAATTATTGATTAGGGGTTCAGACTAATGTAACGGCCTAATCCTAGACCGTCACATAATGTAACGGCCTAATACATGACCGTCACCTTTCTCTGAGTCCATTTGTATTGTTCTAGACTCGGATCATTTGTAACGGCCCACTACTGGAGCGTTACATGATGTAACGGCCCAGTAAACGACCGTCACATTGCTTAAGTATTTAACCCAAGGTTTGACCCAAGGGTTGATATTCCAAAGGTTCTAGATGGACTAATGATAGTCTAGAACTTATAATTTTGATCAAGAAACTTAATATAATGATTGGAAAGAGAAAAGAATGTACCGTTACGTTGTTGATTTATTTCCGTGAGCATGACATTATTTAAGTCTTTTTCTTGATCTCTCATACTCTAAATTGAAGCATTCATTCATTAATTATTGTTATCATGAGTTATTGAACTTATTACATTCTTGGCCATACTTTATTGTTACACTCATGGAAGTAGCTTGATTTATACGTGAAGATGCAGTTCGGGCGCTGATTGTGTCCAAGGGCTCTATGCTAATCCCCACGGTTGATTGCCGGAAACATACTATTTTATAAACCATGGGGTATGATGCTACTGACGTCGTATTACGCTAGGAGTACTTTCTTTATAAATAAGTGAAATCCATGAGCACTCGTGAAAATCTAGTGAATTGCTACATGATTGACATTCTCGTGCGTAACCTTTATGGTTATGAAAGTGAAAGTGCATTCTCGATACATTCTTGTTCATGAAAGGCCAAATATCATGTTCTTGTTACATTCATCCTTATTCATTCTTGTACACTCTATCTTACATGATTATCGTGTTACTTTGGTTTAATCGCATGATTTTGCCTTACTTTTTAGAGCTAAATTGTTAATTACTTTAATAGTGCCTTCATGTTGATGCGAAGATACCTACTGGACAAGTGTGCTCATTACCTATTTCTAATCTTTTTTAGGAAATGAAAGTGAGTCTGATTCGGATTCAGAATGTTCAAGTAGCGGATCTGAGAGTGAATAAAGATGAGTGAAGACTTAGGAAGTCTATATTGTTTTGATGGAATCAATGTAATTTTCAATTTCTTGAGTCTAGTAGAATGGAAGATGGTGGAAAAAGTTATTGTATTTGAATATTTGATTGATCATGAAATAAAGTTGGAGTTTGATTAATATTGTGCAATTACATTTATGTGTGTGATTGTCTCGTGCTCTGATCGTTCTTGCTTGCAAGAGGCTTATCATGCCGGCTGTTCGCGCTCCCCGAGTTAGTCTTCCGCTGTAATAAAGGCTCGGGGCGTGACAGGTCACCGGCAGAGGGATCAGAGATGACAAGTGACTCCCGAGTGGGACACTTGGCCGAATAGTGGCCAACCCACCACACCTATAGTAGGTTCCCTGAGTCCCGAAGCCCTGGGATGTTCCACCAACCATCGGCCCCTTACCCTTGTCCATAGGGCGGATTGGGGGTGTAGGAAGTAGGGGTGGTCGAGTCGGTATGGCGGGTTGGGCAGGTCTAGGGGCAGGGACGGGTGCCTGCTGGCGAGGGGGAGGATCCCTCGGAGGGAGGGGGCGCCTAGGAGCAGCAAGGTCCTGGCGAGGAGGTTTCTGGGGGCGGGCCACATGCCACCAAGTGTAGGAATCGGGCATGGTCCTAGGGTCAGACACACGTGGATATGGGACCCCCTTGCGCATAGTAGGAGCAAACTCCGCCTCAAATTGCTCCACCTCGAGAGCAACCTGGTACGCGTCCTCCAGCTTGTCCACCTTGCGGCGAAAAAGCTCATACTGTAGGTGTGGTCACAGACCACGCCTAAAATAGGAGACCGTAAGGGAGCTCTCCTCCGTGGCGTCACATCGCAAGAAGTATTCATCGAACTCGGCGATGTAATCGGAGACGGACCGATCTCCTTGGGTGAGACTCTGCCATCTGTCTATGAGACGCTGGCGGTAGGAGGTCGGGAGATACTTCTTCCTAAGCTTGGGCCTCATCTCATCCCACGTATCTACCTGAGGCTCCTGATGGTGAAACAGTAGATTCTCCATGTTTCTCCAATAAGTTTATGTCTACCCTAGAAGTTTCATTTTGGCGAACTTGACCTTCCGGTGGTCCGACATCGCAAACCACTCGAAATACCGGTCCATACTGGCCTCCCAATCAAGATAGACATTTGGGTCCAAGGACCCATCAAAGGTGGGCGGGTCTGCTTGCACCGTCCTAAGGACCCGCTCGTCCTCATCATCCCTTTGTGGTCCTTGACCACGACGGCGTCGGCCATCTCCCCCATACTCATTTTTGGACCCGTAGTCCTCAACATCGGGGGCACATAGCTGTTGCTCCGCGGTTCTAAGTGGGGTGGGCTGAATAGCAGGCGCCGGAGGGGGCACCTGAGAGGTCGCCTGAGGGGCCGGGACAGCTCCGGGGAGCTCCTAGCGGGGGACTCACTCCACATTTTCCATCCTTCCGACCAGACCTTGGATAGATCGGTCGGAGACCTCGACACGGTCCTCTATGATCTTGAGACGGCCCTCTATGTGCTCGGTATGCTCCCTACTAGTCTGTTCGAACCTATCCATGCGCTCCATGAGTAGAGCATACAAGTCATCCAGAGTTCGGCCTCCCGAGTTGGCACCTCGGGGGTCACCCATAGTGTCAGGGCGATGGTACTAGGCACCTCCACGGGTTGGCATGCAATGGGAGAGGACCTAGAGGGAACTAAGGGGAGTGACTCACTATGACCTATATGGACGGACTAAAGCAAAGATGGACTAGACTCCGGTATCCGGTACGTGGCGGAGTTTTGGGATCCGAAGACCCTCTCTCGCAAATGTGCGACCTTCCCGATAGGCGTAGCCTAATGCTCGGATAACACCTTTTTATATACCGAAGAAAGGAACACGAATGCAACCTAGGACCGACTACCCTAGACTTAAATCGGCTCTGATACCAATTTGATGCGGGATGACTACGGGACTCGACGCAGACGGGTTGCGACCTTGGACTCTAACGGATAACGCGACTAACAAGACGACGCGACCAGCAACGACACTACAACGCAGCACTGAACGAGCTCCAGAAGAGGCGATCATGCCCCAAATAAGAAGCACTAACTCACAATCATCATTGGCGAGGGAAACGTGACGATCGTGCACGGTTGGGAAACTAGCTTTGGGACTTGGGTGGTCGACTCACTCTCATGCTCGGAATGAGTCACGGGATGGGTCTCGCACTCACCACTCACAGCGGTGATTAATATATCTAACAAGTTAATAAAGTATCCTACTCACATGCAACGGCATGTAGAAATCATACTAAGCAAGCAATACGACAAAAGGGTGGGTGGCGAGTGTACCTCCACGCTCGGGGCGTGGGGAAGACTTCCCGGCCGAGATCCGGAACTCCCGGTACAGCAATAATTAATAATTACAGAAATAATTCTGTAGCCCACTCCACGCAGGGAGGTAACAGGCGACACGTGGAGTCCAGGAGCACCAATCACGGGTTGACGGGCAGCATTCGGTGGCGCTTGGGTGGACCCGGTCGACCGGTTCAACACTGTTCACTCGGGCCCGCAGGATGGTGCGTGGGACCCGCTGCTGATACGGCGTGGTCCGGGGCGGCTTTTCGCTGCAGCGACTGGCGGGGGTGCTCCTGGAGTGCCCCGGGTCGATCCTCGGGAGCGGCGATCACCAGAGTGGTGGTGGGCAATTTTCTTGGGATTTGTTCCCCAAGGCTGTCCTGAAGCTGGTTTCTGTCCAGATCTGCGCGCTACGACGAGACCGGCTGGTACGCTCAATCCCGAGGTCGGATTGGGGCCAAAAGGTACCATTGGAAAGAGGACTCAAAATCCTACGACATATTGTAAGTCCAAACTCATCCAACGGCTGGATTGGAAATTAAAATGACTGCTAGTTGACTGAGCCCACTGTCCCGAAATACGTAACAGACTGGACAGAACCTAACCTCCCTGATCACGGGCTTTGACCGAGGATCAAATGATCGAATCAGGATCAGAGATTTTTATGGTGGGTAGGGGGAGGGTTGCGGTGACTCAAATAGTTTTTTTGTGAATTTTGGATAACATTTTATGGGGTGCAAAATCGGCTACTAAGATCTATCCTGCAGGTCTACACACAGGTAGATTTGGAGGATGAAGAATCGGTGGTTAGGAAAGGGGGCAAACGAGCTCTGATCGACCTCAATATAAAATTGGGAATCGCCTATGGTGGGGGGCACCTACCCTCAAAGTTTCGCAATGATCCAACGGTCGGATCTCCCGCACCATCTTCTGCACCGGGCTGATGTCCTGTAACTCCAAGTTTGGGGACAGCAGGAGGAAGATCAGCTTGTGGTGGCTCAACGGCGGCACGAACGGCGGCGGCAGCGGCGGTGGACGATCAAAGATGATAGAGGAAGAAGAGAAGTAGAAGAAATTTGAGGGAGATTGTCACGCCCCGACGCGGAATATCGGGACCGGCAATAGAAAACGCCAGTAAAGATAACATGCTAAGTTAAGAATTAACATAATGCCATGAACAGAAATAACTCCAATTCTATTATAATAATCATCAAACGTCTTACAAACGACTCAAACATAAAAAAAAAATAATCTCTACTCGACTCCGGTACAATATCTAACACAAGTTCTAAGACATGGCTAGATGTAAACAACTAAACAAACTCAACATAGCGACTAGCTAACACACTCCAAGTAATCACTCTCGCCCATTCCCATCCATCTGTGAATCTTCACCTGAGCTGCCTGGAAAGGGGGAAACAACTATATGAGCGAACGCTCAGTAGGTAACAACATGCAAGTGTAAGTGATTAACCAATTAATTACATGTATATGAACGGAAAGAAAAGATATAACGATCGAATGAAACAACGCAATAACAGAAAGTGCTAAAGAATGGAATGGAATAACAATATGGTAAGAATGATAAGATTTCAAGAATTTCAAGTTTATGAACAATATATATAATAGGAAATTGCAAGAAATTGGCCAACAAGCAAGATTGTAACCAAGTCAAACACGATTCAAGTAAGATATAAGAGATCATTGTCATAGACATCATGCTAGTCATGCACTTGGTGCAATGCCTCACCTTGTCATTACAAACTCCCATGGACACATGTACTTTTCGGGCACTTTCCCCAAGACCAGACCGGGCCCCTATGGTGCATTGGCATTGACTAATTGGATCCAAGATCCCAAGTTGTCTAGACTTTAATCAAGTTAAATGGCCAATTATAATCAAGTATAAACTTACCTCGGAATATCCCAAGGCTATGTTGAAGAATTACTATCCAGAATTTCTGTCCAGGAGTCCAAATTATCAAGAACCATCATGTTCTTGGATTCAAAACCATAAAACATGGGGAAACCTAGTCTCTAGAAGACATGCGGTCAATACTGGGCCGCTCAAGGCTTGTGCGGTCGACACTGGGCCGCACTAACAGGAATTGGGCTAGGTTTAGCCCTCGAGAGGTCAAGGTTGAATGGCTGCTGATGGGCCGCCCTTCTATATGAACGGTTAGGATAGGGCCGCACAAGGCCAGAAAGTTACAAAATCGAGGACAGGATGTGTGGTCCTGACAGAGCCGCTCATTAGTTGAACAGTCCACTCAGGGCCGCCTGTAAGAAGTACGGTCCATTACTGGCCGCACAACACAGGGCCTAACCAAGAGTTAGAATTTAGCCCAAGTGGGCTCCCGGCTACCATAGGCAGGGTGGAACTGAACCAGAGTCCAGCCCACTGTCTACTGGTCGGCCTAGGGTCTACTGGACTGATCAAAATTGGATTTGGCCGAAGATAGATCAAGGGTAATCGGCCAAGATAAATTGGCATCAGCCAGGGATGAACGGTCTCCACTGGCTCGTTCATAAATATGCGGTCTATCAATAGCCGTGCAAGTCTCTGTTAATCCAATTCGGATTAACTCAAGTAACAGCGGTTCGATTGATTCTAAATCAAAACTAGGGGATACAATGGTTCAAGATTAAGGTTATCACAAGTATGAACCTAATAGTCATTCAATTATAAAGGATTCACAATTAAAATTTGACATTCATTGGAAAGATGAATCAAGATCAAGCTCAATTTAAATAGATCAGCAAGAATTATTTACTGTCATGAATTACAGTTTATTAGGTGTGTTGCTAACATGCGATTAACCATTAATCTACTAACATAACATGCTGTAATGACAATTTAATCTGCTCTGTTACAGATGTGCGGTCGGTTCTGGACCTTACATCCCCATGAACGGTCATAGACTGGCCGCACACGTCCCCTCAGATCCGAAGACCAGTTGGATATGGACGGTCGGTAGTGTGCTGCATGGAGGGATGTGCGGTCTGGAAATGGCCGCAGGAAAGACATGTGGTTAGGGCTAGGCCACACATTCCAGGGACACGAACAAATATAGAAAACTATAAACGGTCAACATAGGGCCGTCTGTCTGGATGTGCGATCTATCGTGTGGCCGCACATGTCCAAACAGGTCGCCGCCCCTTCGCCGTGCCCGACTCCGGTGAGGTTTCTAGGGTTAAATTTAAAACACTAAATTCGCACGATATAAAGCATGGAATTTTAGGCTTTTACTACCAAAAGAAAGAGCACGAAAAACTATACAAGATGCATGAATCAATTTTATGTTTACAGCCTGAAATCATAACTTAATCGAAAAGGAACAATTATAACCCTAGATGTGACATGCTTCTACTAAAACCTAAAATTCTCACAGGATACTTGTTAGAATTTAGGGATTTCTACATCAATAGAAAGCTAACATGATGCTGCTTCTAACCATATATTATTTTTTGGGTTTGGCTTGCTATCACCTACCTGAATCGGATGAAGAAGGAAGGAGAAAAAAAACCAAGGACACCGGTACACGCAGCCACTAATCGCTCGAGATCTCCCTCGGTCCAACTCCTCTGCAGTCGCCGCTGATTCTAAATGATTCTAGGGTTAGAGAGCTTCATTTTAATAGGTCACACCTTCTGGAGACTTCTATGCGTGGAGTATTCGTCCACGCAAGTCGGGTCGATGTGAACACCGCCGCAAAGGTTGACTCGATCCAAACTCCGCCGAATGCATCTCCTAGGGTTAGGGTTTTGAAAGATTAAGAGGGGGTAAATGATCCTCTCATCCTGGCCTTTCATTTGCCACCGATTTGGGCTCATTTGATGGAGTATTGGGCTCGAATTTGGCATTTCAAGGTATAATTAACTAAGTGTTCAATTTGGGCTTAAACCACTAATTCGGCCTACTTACAGATTTTATTTGGGTTGGCCACAGCAGACAAGTTTGTTAAACGTGTTATCCTCTACAAGAATATAATTTTTATGCATTTTTATAAAATAGTCGAAATCTAGCTTATTCTATTTATTAAGGGATTATTGTAATTAATTTCTAATTAATTTCAAATAAATTTCTAATTAATTTCTAAAAAGAAATCGGGGTATTACACCCTCCCCCACTTAAGGAATTTGGTCCTCCAAATTCAATGCACTTAATAAAAAGAGGGAGTGAGACAGCTCACCTAGAATAAGTCGGGGTATTGTCTCCGCATAGTATTTTCTGACTCCCACGTAGCCTCTTCAGTTCCACGCCGACTCCACTACACTTTAACCATAGGTATGGAACGATTCCTGAGTTGTTATTGCTTCCGATCTAAAATCTTGATCGGTCTTTCTTCATAAGTCAGATCTTCCTTCAATTCGAAGTCCATATGCTGAATAATGTGAGTGGGATCGTACACATATTTCCGTAACATAGACACATGAAAAATATTGTGCACTCCAGATAACTGAGGTGGTAGTGCCAAACGATAAGCAACCTCCCCCACTCTTTTCAAAATCTCGAATGGACCAATGTATCTTGGACTCAGTTTGCCCTGAACACTAAACCTTCGAATTCCTCTCATAGGAGAGACCTTTAAAAACACATGTTCACCAACCTGAAATTCCAATGCTCTCCTCCTGGTATCGGCATAACTCTTCTGTCTTGATTGTGCTACTTGCAACTGATCTCTGATAATACGGATGTTCTTGGACGATTCAGAAATGAGATCTGGTCCAATCCATTGCTTCTCACCTACCTTATCCCAACATAACGGGGATCGACAGCTTCTACCATACAAAGCTTCAAATGGAGCCATTTGAATGCTGGACTGGTAACGGTTGTTGTAGACGAATTCAACCAATGCCAAATGATCACTCCAACTACCTCCAAAGTCAATCGTGCAGGCTCTAAGCATATCTTCCACTATCTGGTTGGTCCTTTCAGTCTGTCCATCTGTTTGTGGATGGAAAGCAGTACTGAAATTCAGACGAGTTCCCAAGGATTCTTGTAATCCTTTCCAAAAATGAGAAGTGAATCTGGGGTCTCTATCAGACACAATCCTGACTGGTATACCATGTAGTCTTACCACTTTCTTCATATACAAAGCAGCCAAAACATCAACTGTCCATTTAGACTTAATGGATAAGAAATGAGCCGATTTTGTCAATCTGTCGACAATCACCCATATTGCATCAAATTCACTACGAGTCCTAGGTAGACCCATAATAAAATTCATGCCAATGCTCTCCCACTTCCATTGGGGTATATCAAGGGGTTTCAATTTCCCTGCTGGTCTGAAATGCTCCGCCTTGACCTGCTGACAAACCAAGCATCTACTTACGAAGTCCGCCACTTCCCTTTTTATATTCGGCCACCAAACAGATATTTTCAAATCCATGAACATTTTAGTACTTCCGGGATGAATGGTGTATCTAGATCTATAGGCTTCCTCGAGGATCTTACTCTTTATCTTAGCTACATCAGGTACACAAATTCTTCCTTGAAATAACAATCTTCCATCATCAGCCATCATGAAGTCAGGTCTGTTACCCAAGCTTCCCTTGATCTCTACCAACTCCGAGTCATCATCTTGCAGAGATTTGATTTTCATCAGTAATTCAGGCTTAAGTTGAATCTGAGAAATCATAACCCGATCCTTGTCAACATTAAGATCCAAACTAGCTAACTGCTCCAACAATTTCCATTCTTGTAACATGAGGCTTGACAACTTGGATATAGGCTTGCGGCATAAGGCATCTGCCACAACATTACCTTTTCCAAGATGATAGTCAATGGAGAAATCGAAATCCTTCAAATACTCTAGCCATCTTCGCTGCCTCATATTGAGTTCCTTCTGAGAAAATAAGTATTTCAAATTCTTATGATCTGAAAACACCGTGAATGCTTCACCATACAAGTAGTGCCTCCATATCTTCAAGGCGAACACCACTGCTGCTAGCTCCAAATCATGAACATGATAATTCTCTTCATGCTTCCTCAACTGCCTAGAAGAATAGGCTATCACTTTCTCGTGCTGCATGAGTACACACCCTAAACCAATACCTGAAGCATCAGTGTATACAACAAAACCTCCTTCACCAGAAAGTAAAGCTAAAACAGGTGCAGTAGTCAAACATTCCTTCAAGGTCTGAAAGCTTTGCTCGCAATCTTCTGACCAATCAAATTTGATCTCCTTGTGGGTTAATCTTGTCAGAGGTACCGCAATCTTGGAGAAATCTTGAATAAACCTTCGGTAGTAACCTGCTAGGCCTAGGAAACTTCTCACTTCAGTCACATTAGTAGGATTAGCCCAATTCTTTACTGCCTCTACCTTCGAATGATCAATAGAAATACCTTCTTTTGTGATGATATGCCCTAGAAAGGACACCTCTCGCAGCCAGAAATCACACTTACTAAACTTGGCATATAACTTATGATCTCTCAATAGTTGCAATGCCATCCTCAAATGTTCAGCATGCTCCTCCCCACTTTTAGAATAAATCAAGATATCATCAATGAACACCACGACCCATTGATCAAGATAGGGCCGAAACACATCGTTCATCAGTTGCATGAAAGTTGCAGGTGCATTCGTTAGCCCGAAAGGCATTACTAAAAATTTGAAATGCCCATACCTACTGCGGAAGGCTGTTTTATAGATATCCTCCTCCTTAATTCATAACTGATGATATCCGGATCGAAGGTCGATCTTAGAAAAATACTGAGCTCCTGCTATCTGATCAAATAACTCATCAATCCTTGGCAATGGATATTTGTTCTTGATAGTCAACTGGTTCAATTGTCGATAATCAATGCACAACCTCATCGAACCATCCTTCTTTCGGACGAATAATACAGGGGCTCCCCACGGGGAAGTACTAGGACGAATGAACCCTTTCTCAAGTAATTCCATCAACTGTTGCTTTAGTTCCCTTAGCTCCGCAGGAGACATACGATAAGGAGCTTTGGAAATAGAGGTCGCACCAGGAATTAGATCAATAGAAAAGATAACTTCCCTCTCAGGAGGAAGTCCTGGTAATTCCTTAGGAAAGACATATGAAAAATCTCAGACGACAGAAAAGTCCTCAATCTCAATCTTCTGCTCAGGGGTCACAAAAACGAAGGCTAGAAAAGCCTTACATCCTCTTCTCATCAGCTTATCAGCTCGAAGAGCTGAAATAAGTGAAACAGACTTATGGTGTCTAATTCCTATAAAAGAATGTCCAGGGTGTCTAGTGAAAGACATAGAACTAGATCTGCACTGAACATTGGCCTCATACTTAGCCAACCAATCTCCTCCTAGGATTACGTCATAATCCTTCATATTCATGCAAACTAAATCAGCTGGCAGGTTTTGTTCATTGATCAAGACCTTACTAGAAGGATAGAAATACTTAATTGCTGAACCGGAACCAATAGGAGTTAAAATATCTAACGGAGAATTCATCAAAGCTGGCTTCACAGCTAAAGACTTCGCAAATCTCCGAGAAATAAAAGAATGAGTGACACCAGTATCAAAAAGAACAAAAGCTGATTTATCATGTATAATAAGAGTACCTTCGACAAGTCCACCTTCCTCGGCGGGTCCTGTCTCATCTTCTTGTAGAGCCTAGAGCTTGCCTTGCTGCTTCCTGATTCCTTGCGATTTCACCAGGATAGCTTGCTCAGATAATAGAGGACACTCGGGAATACGGTGGTCCCTACTACCATAACGTAAACAGGCACCCAACTTGCGCCAGCACTCCTCCACCTTGTGATATGAACGGTCACAATACTTGCATACGCCCTTGAATGGAACAATAGGGCCATGTTTCTTATCTTCAATCTTTGGTATCTTGCCCTTCCACGAACCAGACCCGCTAATGGGCCTCTTCCTGCCATGACCATGCTTGATACTCCCAGAACCAGTATGGTGTTGTTCAATCTTAACACTCTTCCCACGGATTCTCTCCGTCATTTCTAAAGTATCTTCTAACACTTGAGCCTTTCTCACCATCTCAGAATAAGTTGGAATTGCCATTGGTGCCAACTGGTTGATATACTGCAGCTTCAGCCCATTAAGAAAGTGCTTAGCCTTCATCTTCTCGGTAGATATCAAATGAGTAGTATAACAAGATAGCCGAGAGAATTGAGCTTCATATTTAGCTACGGATAGAGTACGTTGCTTCAAAGTAGCAAACTCAGCCGCGTTCTTCTCTTGTACTCGATCAGAAAAATATTTACCATTGAAGAATTCCTCGAACTCCTCCCATGTGACTTGTATATCACCAAGAGTAGCCTTCACTGCGTCCCACCATGTCCTCGCATCACGTTCAAGTTGAAAGGTCGACAAGAGGGCACGTTCTTGATCGTTGCATTGCATCACTTCAAAAATCCTCCCTATCCCTTCAAGCCAGTGCTCGGCTTTATCAGGGTCAGTCGAGCCACCAAATCGCGGGGGATTCATCCCACGAAAGTTCTAATAAAGGTCGCCAGTGCCATGGTTTGCAACTCCTCCTTGGGCCACTTGTTGCAAAGCCTGAGTAAGTCCTTGAACCGTACGCTGCAAGTTCCACCATTCTGCACGTTCTCCTGTCATTACAAAAGCCTACACGTGGAATAGGTTATATTAAGTTCAATCAAGAATGGATAATCGTGCAATGAGATTATTAACTCAACCCCAGTCTTCTACCTAAATCTCACCAGGTTGGGTCCTTAGACTTAAAACAAGGTTATAGGTCCTACAGTATAACTTAGGATCCTAGAACTTAGAGAACCTAGGGATATTAGAAAGCCTAGGCTTTGATACCACCAAACTGTCACGCCCCGACGTGGAATATCAGGACCGACAGTAGAAAACGCCAGTAAAGATAACATGCTAAGCTAAGAATTAACATAATGCCATGAACAGAAATAACTCCAATCCTATTATAATAATCATCAAACGTCTTACAAACGACTCAAACATAAACAAACATAAAAATCTACTCGACTCCGGTACAATATCTAACACAAGTTCTAAGACATGGCTAGATGTAAACAACTAAACAAACTCAACATAGCGACTAGCTGACACACTCCAAGTAATCACTCTCGCCCATTCCCATCCATCTGTGAATCTTCACCTGAGCTTCCTGGAAAGGGGGAAACAACTATATGAGCGAACGCTCAGTAGGTAATAACAGGCAAGTGTGAGTGATTAACCAATTAATTACATGTATATGAACGGAAAGAAAAGATATAACGATTGAATGAAACAACGTAATAACAGAAAGTGCTAAAGAATATAATATAATAACAATATGACAAGAATGATAAGATTACAAGAATTACAAGTTTATGAACAATATATATAATAAGAAATTGCAGGAAATTGGCCAACAAGCAAGATTGTAACCAAGTCAAACACGATTCAAGTAAGATATAAGAGATCATTGTCATAGACATCACGCTAGTCATGCACTCGGTGCAATGCCTCACCTTGTCATTACAAACTCTCATGGGCACAAGTACTTTTCGGGCGCTCTCCCTAGGACCAGATCGGGTCCCCATGATGCATTGGCATTGATTAATTGGATCCAAGATCCCAAGTTGTCTAGACTTTAATCAAGTTAAATGGCCAATTATAATCAAGTATAAACTTACCTCGGAATATCACAAGGCTAAGTTGAAGAATTACTGTCCAGAATTTTTGTCCAGGAGTCCAAATTATCAAGAACCATCATGTTCTTGGATTCAAAACCATAAAATATGGGGAAAACTAGTCTCTAGAAGACATGCGGTCAATACTAGGCCGCTCAAGGCTTGTGCGGTCGACACTAGGCCGCACTAACAAGAACTGGGCTAAGTTTAGCCCTCGGGAGGTCAAGGTTGAACGGTTGCTGACGGGCCGCCCTTCTATATGAACGGTTAGGATAGGGCCGCACAAGGCCAGAAGGTTACAGAATCGAGGACAGGATGTATGGTCCTGACAGAGCCGCTCATTAGTTGAATGGTCCACTCAGGGCCGCCTGTAAGAAGTACGGTCCATTACTAGCCGCACAACACAGGGCCTATCCAAGAGTTAGATTTTAGCCCAAGTGGGCTCCCGGGCTACCATAGGCAGGGTGGAACTGAACCAGAGTCCAGCCCACTGTCTACTGGTCGGCCTAGGGTCTACTGGACTGATCAAAATAGGATTTGGCCAAAGATATATCAAGGATAATCGGCCAAGACAAATTGGCTTCAGCCAGGGATGAACGGTCTCCACTGACCCGTTCATTGGTATATGCGATCTATCAATAGCCGCGTAAGTCTCTGTTAATCCAATTCGGATTAACTCAAGTAACAGCGGTTCGATTGAGTCTAAATCAAAACTAGGGGATACAATGGTTCAAGATTAAGGTTATCACAAGTATGAACCTAATACCCATTCAATTATAAAGGATTCACAATTAAAATTTAACATTCATTGGAAAGATGAATCAAGATCAAGCTCAATTTAAATAGATCAGCAAGAATTATTTACTGTCATGAATTACAGTTTATTAGGTGTGTTGCTAACATGCAATTAACCATTAATCTACTAACATAACATGCTGTAATGATAATTTAATCATCTCTGTTATAGATGTGCAGTCGGTTCTGAACCTTACATCCCCATGAATGGTCATAGACTGACCGCACACGTCCCCTCAGATCCGAAGACCTGTTGGATATGGACGGTCGGTAGTGTGCCGCATGGAGGGATGTGCGGTCTCGAAATGGCTGTAGGAAAGACATGCGGTTAGGGCTAGGCCGCACGTTCCAGGGACACGAACAGATATAGAAAACTATAAACGGTCAACATAGGGCCGCTTGTCTGGATGTGCGGTCTATCGTGTGGCCGCACATGTCTAAACAGGTCGCCGCCCCTTCGCCGTGCCCGACTCCGGCGAGGTTTCTAGGGTTAAATTTAAAACACTAAATTCGCATGATATAAAGTATGGAATTTGGGGCTTTTACTACCAAAAGAAAGAGCACGAAAAACTATACAAGATGCATGAATCAATTTTATGTTTACAGCCTGAAATCATAACTTAATCGAAAAGGAACAATTATAACCCTAGATGTGACATGCTTCTACTAAAACCTAAAATTCTCGCCGGATACTTGTTAGAATTTAAGGCTTTCTACCTCAACGGAAAGCTAACACGATGATGCTTCTAACCATATATTATTTGTAGGGTTTGGCTTGCTATCACCTACCTGAATCGGATGAAGACGGAAGGAGAAATAAAACCAAGGACACCGGTACACGTAGGCACTAATCGCTCGAGATCTCCCTCGGTCCAACTCCTCTGCAGCCGCCGTTGGTTCTAAACGATTCTAGGGTTAGAGAGCTTCATTTTAATAGGTCACACACCTTCTGGAGGCTTCTATGCGCAGAGTATTCATCCACGCAAGTCGGGTCGATGTGAACGCCGCCGCAAAGGTTGACTCGATCCAAACTCCGTCGAATGCATCTCCTAGGGTTAGGGTTTCGAGAGATTAAGAGAGTGTAAATGATCCTCTCATCCCGGCCTTTCATTTGCCACCGATTTGGGCTCATTTGATGGAGTATTGGGCTCGAATTTGGCGTTTCAAGGTATGGTTAACTAAGTGTTCAATTCGGGCTTAAACCACTAATTCGGCCTACTTACAGATTTTATTTGGGTTGGCCACAGCAGACAAGTTTGTTAAACGTGTTATCCTCTACAAGAATATAATTTTTATGAATTTTTATAAAATGGTCAAAATCTAGCTTATTCTATTTATTAAGGGATTATTCTAATTAATTTATAATTAATTTCAAATACATTTCTAATTAATTTCTAAAAGAAATCGGGATATTACAAAGATAGAAGATTGAAACTCAGATCTAGAAGAGATTGGAAGAGGGGGTGGGAAGAACATGAAGAACACAAGGAGAGAGGGGGGGTGCGCACCAAGCAATATTATCTTCAAAAATTTCATTAAGTTCCACCAAAATACACAAGAGAATATATATAATCAAATCCTAGACCTAGCCAAAAGACTTAGAATGCCCTTGGTCAAGGGGGTATAATGGGAAAATATAAATAAAATACATTAAATAATCTCCCATGTGGAGATAAAGAAGGGGGCGCCCCTTTCATGAGTCAACATACGGGGCTCCCATTTAATTAATCCCCTTAGACCATATTTTGCCCCCCTTAGACCAAAATAAATAAAAATACAAATACATGGTCATTTTATTCTACCATTGACTTAATATAAAAATCCAAGATAATACAAGCCAAATACATTCTAAATACATACTAAATGCACACCAAATATGTCCAAATACATATACCGTATAAATACGTATGAAAATACGTACTGAAATATCACTGCTCTAGTGGCGATTCCAGACTGTCCCCCAGCCACAGAGAGGTCGGTGTCGACCATGTCGTGATGCGGGTCCGGTACCGACGGCTCGTTGAGTCAGGCCGGGCTCGTGCTCTGATGTCCTCACCATCTACCTTGCCCGAAGCGGGATCCTCACTATCCTCCGTTGTTGGAGTGTTTCACTGATATTTTTCAGGCTTTGATGGCTACTCACGCATTGCAGCTCTCTCCTGTTGTGCCTTGCCGACCCGTGGTCGGGGATATGCTCCAGTTCTCTGATTTCCACCGCCAGTAGGGGCATTTGGTAGAGGATTGTCCCGAGTTCTGGGAGTTTGTTTATGACTTGGAAGACAGGAAGAGGATCGATTGGTCTGCCATTCGCAAGATTATTGCACATCTCCGCAAGCAGCAGCAGCAATAAGCAATGCCGCCCAGGCAGCCGTCTCCAATTCAAGACCAGGGGCACCCTGTGATTCTTCATCTAGCGTTGTGCCCGCTCCATCACCTGCCCCATTACCTACCCCTGCTCCACCCTCATCACCTGTTCCATTACCCACACCGTCTCCTACCCTGTCTCCACAACCTCCACAAACCCAAGCCTCCGCTCAGGCTAGTGATACCTCCACTTCCACCGCCACTTCCACTACTTCCACTCCCAACGTATTGTATCAATACGCCGATGATGGGTGCCACGATCTTCCCCTTTACCTTCCCCTTTACCTCCATCACCACCTCCATCTCCTCCCTTGCCTCCATCTCTACCTCCTTTGCCGTCGCCCGAACCTGAGCAAGCCACCCCTACACCTACACCTTTATCATCTTCTACACCTCCACCTTTGCCTTTGTCTCCACCTGAGTCTGTCATTGCCGCTATCCCTCTACCACTCGCATTGCCTTTACCCCCACTTATGCCTTCTAAACCTTCGCCTCCACCTCCCGAACCTATTACCTCCACTCCTCCATCCATTTCCACCCCTCGGAGCGGGTGTGTGCTACCTACGGTGCCTCTTGGGTCTAGTCCCGAGGGAGACGATGAGCCGAGTCACGATGAATTAGTGCTGGTTATGCATTTCCAGATTCAAGATTATATTTGCCGCATGCCGATCCGCGTCCCGATTTCTGGCTATTTTGGGGATGTTGAGTCTACACTTTTGAAGACGGTTGTCAAGAAAAGCTCTCATGCACTAGTGCCAGTTTCTTCACAAGTGAGGCTGGTGGCAATCTCATTGCTTGCCGAAGGTTCGATTATTGATGTTGTTATTTCTCCTCGCTCCGCCGCCATTCAGATTACTAGTCAGGAAGGGTTCTATACCCGTTTTGTGCTAACTCATACGGCCGCCAAGTAGATTGTGCACTCTATGTTCAAGGGGCAATTGGCCGTATCTTCTATATTTTCCAAGGACATTCTGCACATTCTGCGCAATCTCCCTCGGTTCATTAGCAAGCCGGCCACGTCAACGTCGTGCATTGATCTCCCTCAGTTCCGTCCTTTGCTTCTATCAAGAGAGCTGTGCTTCAAGGCTGAGTTCCGAGTGGAGTTTCCGAATCTCATGCTTCTAGTGCCGAGAGACAAAACCCTGTGGGTTTGTGATATTCATCACTCTGAAGGGTTACTTGTCCAAGAATGTTCGTTTATGGTTAGCATGGGGTGTCTAGGGGCAACCACCCCAATAAAGCTGCATATTCAGGTCATCTTCCAGATGGGCCTGTTATTTGAGAAGATGTTGCAAGATAAGAAGGCCGAAGGTCCAAGTTCGCACCAGGCAGGTCCAGTACAAGCAAGTTTTTGCCAAGAAGAGGTGGCGGGGCAAGTTTAAGGGCCGTCAGTGGTGCACTTGAGGGTTCACTTATCCTCCTTCTTCTTCATTTCATTCGTCATCTTTTCTCTTGCTTAGTTCCCACCCATGGGTGGTGTATCTCCCCTCTTCTAGCTCTATCTCCACGATCCTCTCATCCCCTCTTGGGTCCGCGAACCCCTAGTTCCCACCCTTTGGCGTTGTTAACCCTTGGTGGCGATCACGGTACGTTTTCCTATTTATTCATCGCCCCTTTGTTCATTATCTTCCATGCTTGATCATGCTCATATGATACATGCATAGTTAGTTTAAGGGGCGGGGTAGATAGTTTATCAACACTAAGTAGCTGGTAGGTCGACTCAGTGATTCCTTGCGAGATCATCACTTTAGTCGAGATGAGCAAGTCTGTCGACTTAATGGAGACCATTGAACTTCAACCTCTGCTGAATAAGTCTTTTCATATCTATCTTTGAAGTTGACATAGTGTTGAATTTGGCTTTTCTTCCATTGCCTTTGTCGACTTGACTTAGCTTCTGTTGACGGAATATGGATTTGGTCGACTGATTGCTACCTTGTTCTGTCGACTCTATCTCTGCAGATAAATTGCTATCTTCCACACTTTGGCCATCTTCATCCAATTTTTGTTGACACACGAAATTGATGTTGTTTGCATGGTAGCTTAAGCTTCTCATTCCATAGTCTTGTGTCTTGTCTTAATCCTCAAGTTATTCTTCATGCTCTTGCCTTTCTGCTGATGTCTGTCAACTTGAGACTATCCTGGTTGACTGAGTATCCTGGGAATCAGACACTTAGTAAATTATTTAGAAGACTTCATACATCCTGATCTTAACATATTTGTCTAAGGTGCATACACAAGATAAGATTGTTATTTTATCAGTCATACTTAGACATTATCAAAACACTGAACACAACAGTTTTCCTTTGCTATCTATGTGTTTAATGTATTTATATTATTTATAAAAATACATAAAAACTTGAGAAATCAAAAAATCTAAAAAAATTACACTGTGTCGTTCAGGAATGCATCTCTATCCCTTCTCCTCTACATCTTACTATATGATATTTACTCTATTATATCAGCTCAATGACCGACTAGTTCTCAGTGTGGTCTATGATCTAATGTTTTTATTTACCAAAAGTGATGATGATTTAGGTGCATACAGTTAATCATCGAATAGGCCGTTAGGTTGAATGGATTGGGGAACGATGCACTTTGTCCTACACGCCATGGTCGTGAGAAGATTAACCCTAGTTCGTTTTGTCTAGCAATATTATCTTTGAGTGTTTTCTATTTTCTCTTTCTTTGCATTCAATTTTATTATTTCTTTTCCTTTAGCCCAGCATGCATCATGTCATTTTTGAGCATTCATGAATCATAATCCTTCAAAGATTTCTCCCTAGCAATAGTCAATTGCGCTCTAAGTCCTGAATAAGAAATTCTCATTCCACTCTGAATTTGAACGTCTTCTCTGAGCTAGTTTCTCGATCTAGTTGGTCAACATGATCTTATCTAAATTATCTCTCAATTCAATTTATCTTAGTCCAATCAGTCTTTCCTTTCAATCTACTCATTAGCTGTGAATCGCACTATGGCGTCAATTTCCATTGGGCTTGTGAGAAGTCCACTAATAAGTGGAACCTGCATGCCAATCAGGGCTAAGTGCCTCTTTGATCTGAAGAGATTGATCATCTTCATCTTTATGTTTAGTTAGTTTTTCTTCTATGTCATTCCATATAACATCCATCCATGTTAGCTTTCTCTTGTGGTTAGTTCAGAGTTTTCAAGATAATTCCTATCGCTTGTCAGTTGTGACTGGTGTCTTTTATCTTAATACCTACTTTTTCATTCTGCTCCACTTTATCTACACTTCATGTCGCCTTCGCTTCATCTTTGCTTGTTCTTTTACAAAGTGAATATCAAGGAGGGGCATCTGTAGACATCCGTTTCTGACCCACAAGTTGGGCCTTTCTCTCATTCACGTTTGATGATGTCCCAACTTGTTCATTATTGTTTAGTCATTCTTCGATCTATTGTGAGTCAATTCAACTCATATTTCATCCCATTAAGCCTTGGAATTCTAATTTTCACGAAATTCCATGTTTTGGCACACTTAGGCTGAACGTGGTGTATCAAGTGACCACATTCAGACCAAGTCACGATCATACGATAGATTGCGTTCTCAGAAGACCCCGCAACCCAGCTGGAACATGTCTCTTCCAATAGTGATCGCCATAGAGTCCTTGTTCTCACGGATTTGGGAGCTAGTTTCGTTCCGAATAGGTTCCTGGACTCCCTAGAAATCTTACCCAAATTATTTTTCGTGGAAATATTACTCTAGGACTCCTACTTCTAATGATTATCCTTCAAGTCTGAGTTAGAGTTTCTCCTCCCTATAAATACCCTTAGGTCTAGGGCTTATGGAGGATGCTCAATTTAACGTGGACGAATTCATGCTGCATCTCTAAATCTTCTCTTCGCCCTCCATCAACCAGGGAAGCATCTTCCCCTTCTTATCTCTTCTTAGTTCTTTTATTATTTCTTGCTCTATTGCATAATCACTCCAATCATGGCATACTAGCATAGCACTATTCTCTATCTCATTTCACTGCATTACACAAAGCACACACCTTTATTTTGTTCCCTAATTAATAGGGGTTAAAACCTAACCTCCCAGGTGCATTCCCCTCATTTTACATGTTATATTGCTTAGAGGGATAAATGCTACACTCTTGCAAGTGCCAATGGGTTTTTTCTCTTGTTTAGATTATTTTGCAAGCCCAAATAGGAAATAAACGTGAGGCCCTCCCTCTTTGGCCGATTGAAGAGTGAGGAAGAGTTGAATCTTCATCTCCCGCACCTTCTATTTGAACGCGGTGGTCACAGGGACCGTGTTCAGAATGTGGCATCTACAAGGACCGAGTTCTCAGTCAGACAGGGTTCTGGTTGGTTCTTCTTGTCCAAGGTAAGTAACATAATTTCAATAGTCATCTATTGTTTATTGTGTTATTTTCTTTAGTGGCCACATGGTCCCTCTATTTTTTCATATTCATCCTCGTCATTACATAATTAAGTGCAATTTTGTGCCTACAAGGTGGTGAGGAGACCCATCAAGCGAGCATGGGGTGTGTGCTACAGAAGCTATTGACGATGCTTAATCCCGATGAGAGCTTGCCGCTGACTGGCCCTTTGCATTAAGAGGAGGGGCAGCCACGGCGTGGTCTCACTACGTCTGCCGATTCAGGCGGCCTTGGTTGGCCTCTGTCAGCATTTGGAGCTGTTGACGTATTTTGGCCAGCTCCTCAATAGCAGGGTTGGTCGGGGGTTGTAGAAGATCCCTATGGGAATGGCGGTCACTTGCTGGGCCATTTTGGGATGCTTGACGGGAACCGGTTGTGCCTGATGGTTGCTCACATTGCAGTAATTTCCTCAGGGTGTCAAAACGTTTTGTTCTTCTTCCTATAAACGGCACCAGAAAATGTAGAGGTCGAAATATGATATCTCAAATCACGTGCTACACCTTTGTGATTTGTATGACGAGTAAGAAGGAAGCCACCCAGGAGAAAACCTGCAAGCAGAGGAACCACATCAGAAGTAGTCCCGGGAGAAATCTCTGGGGACAATCCTCCGATATGATACTTAAGTTAGGTGAATGCTCAGATAAGGAGAAGAGTGCTCGGACAGAGAGATAGAGTGCTCAGATATGAGTGTGGAAGGAGGTGGAGAGTGCTCAGAATGTAGTTGTGGAGATGGTGAGCACTCAGGATTGTTGTGGGGGTGAGGAGACAAGCAATGTGGAGGTTTTTTTGAGCCTGAGAGACGTGAGAAGCATCAAAAGTGTACCTCCCTTCTCGTCTAGCCAAGGTTGCTTTTATGGAGCCTTCCTCGAGTTCGTCTTGTTCTCTTCGTCTCATGACATAGTAGGGTTATGATAGTTGAGTTATGGGTTGTCCTGATCGCGGAGTTATCGGTTACCTGTCTGCTCGCCTTATAAGAGGTGAGAGGGTGAAGTCATCTTAGATTCTCGCCCTGTAAGTAACATGAAAATGTGGGTGTTAACCCGTCCCCTATTAATCGTTGGGATAATTATCCTAATAGTGTGCCACGTGGATCGTGAGACAAGTACGTATGTGGAGCACGTGTTTAGATTTTGAGCCAGTTCTTATTGGACTTTGACACCGTTGTGGACTGTGGGGCAATCCTTATTAGGTCTTATTGGGCCTTGGCGAGTTTCTCCCTCCTCAGTACCCATTGATCAGTTAAGGAAATCATGTCTAGTTCCAGCCAGGTTGGGGTGCTCAACTGGTTCACGGCCACTTCTTCCAGGGTTAGGAATGAGTTTAGTGCGACGTCCAAGTTTGGATCACTACAATAAATTAAAAGAAGTTGGAATCAGAGTATTGAAAAGTAGACCAAAGAGAACAAGCTACAATTAATTAGCTACTAGACTTTTGATCGCATCTATCTATAGTTTCCCCTAAGGTTTCTGGGAATCTGGGCATCTGCGAGCTGATTAAGAAAGATCAGAAGATGATAAATATGCTTCCACACGCACTAACATTAGGCTTAGCTTATTCTATGCTAACACGCCTCTCTCTCTCTCTCTCGGTCTCGATGAGATCACGTAACAATGATATTTAAGTGCGCGAGAAAGCGAAAGTTTTTAAAAAGGTTAGTAATCACAGGAACGGAAAAGAAAAAAATCTCCACATTTGTTCATAATTTGTAGAATCTAGTTGGTAGATTCTAATGTGTCCTGTGCAATTAATCTAACGCTAGAGATATAGATATCATGGTCCACCGATAATAGGATATCCATTAGTCAACAATAATGCACTCGCCATGTACAGTATCCCACGGTAGTTAAACGCACTTTTATCTCATATTGTTATCTCGTTTATTGGTTTAATTGGCCGGATTCCGTAATTACCCACTTAGAAGTGGCCGGTTAACTACGAATTTTTTTAACCCACTTAGCGACGTGAGACAAGTTAATCTGGTTGAGCATAATTACAAACCAAAATCGGGTTAAACATAAGGTAACCTAGAAAAAATTGGTTAATCCTCTATTAAAATTGGGCTGACAGTAATTCACTTACCATACATACTCCAATTTGGATGTAATATATAATGTATCTGATATTATGTTGGATCATAGGAATATATAATGTCTCCCTCATCAACAAAAAGTTAAACGTCAAGAGTGGAGACTATATATTTTAAATATACATAAATCATTTTTTCACTAGATAAAAACATAATCCAACAAATTATTTCACATATTGACTGACTTAAATTCTATCATATAGGCATTGGGATGCATATCTTGAGAGCATACATTATTAAAATTGTTAGAACATCTAACTCGAAATTGAAAAATATAAATATCTGCCATTTTAAACACATTTTATATTTATATGTATCAAATCAAGAACTATTTATTGCGGCACGAGTTCAAAATCGAGTTGTACCCTTTGGGGATGACGAAGAAACCTTACATCTGACCATTGGGCCACTTTAAATTTAAAAAAAAAACGAAAAAGAAAAAGGAATTCTGAGGGGGACGTGGCAAGTGATCACAAATTCACGATCCAAAAATCCACAAGTAAGAGAGAATTTGAGGAGCCCACAACGTCCACGAGGTATTGGGCTTTTATTATCCAGTTACGCTTGATGCGGACGTGTGGGGAGGCGAAGTAACCGGCCCTTGACGACTCCAACCAGTCGCGTTTGGAAAAAATTAAAAAAGGAGGGGAAGGAAATGCCGTTTCCGGACGGCAGAAAGTACAGGAAAAGACCGGGACCACCAGCGACGTGCTGCCGCGTTCCATGAACTCTGCGTCTTTGGCCCACTCAGCGCCGACCCGTCACGTGATCGAGGGACCCCCATGTGCTCCCGTGATAAGTACACATCTGTCTCTGATACGTCGACGGGGCCGCGGGGGGTGGGCGGGTGCGCGATGATTGATAAGCAGCCTATTGCTGCCTGGGTGGTCCACTACAGTACGGTCCCTGTTTATTATTGCCCTTCCATGTCTTTTGAAAACACCGTGACTGCCCTTATCTGTCCGGGAGTTGCGGTCTCTGCCATCTCGAAGTATATTACTATATGCTATTGAGAAAATTATCTTTATATTGTTAACATTTTATGAAAATAGTTTTATACTTTTATTTTTATCATATTTATTATAATTTCTTTAAAATCTTAAAAAAATCTACTGTGCCTATGTTCACCACTATCTTTAAGACACGAAATTATTCATATATGTTTGCAAAAGAATACAATGACTATTTTTAAAAAAAATTTAAAAATATTATGATAAGCATTATAAAAATTAAAATAGATATAATTTTAAATATTTTCAAATGTATAAGAGTAATATTTACTATTCTATTTCACACCCTAACATACCTTTGAAAAGTCCTCACTAAAATTAACCACAGTTAAGTTGCTTCTTTACACGGAACAACTTGAGTAACAACCATTTATGAGAGAGAGGAGCTTTTGCCTTCGGTATTTTCAGTTTTTGGCCTATATAATTTTTCACATTTATGGATTTGTCTCTCTAATATATATAGGTATTTTTTATAACTCCTTAAAATGTCAAATTATTTAGCGAAATGTTCCGTACCATTATGAAAAACTCTCTCTTGTATTTATGAAAAAAGTGCCTGAAAAGGATGTTTATCAAGTAAATATGTGATTATGAGAGTTTAATAAGTATCCAGATTGGGGGGACTAATCAATAATTGTGATCTTTATTATTTTAATTTTCCATTGCTGTTTCAAGTGGAGTATGACTATAATTATCCTTTTAGTTTTAAAAGAAATAAGACTATAACATTTTACTCCATTTTTAGAGATGAAGCCTAATATTGTGTCTTAGGTGTATTCTGTCAATTACATACTGAGTGTCATTTGTATGATGGACAATAGTATGAATATCATTCTACATTTTCTTGACGTTTGATATACTCTAGATATTTTAGGTTGCAAAACAAAACCCATTACGTACGTGGATGTTATTTTTTTTCATTCATTTTAGTATATATATATTTATATATACACACACATATGTGAGTATACTAATTTTATCATTAAAAGTATTAATAGTTTACAACACAACAAACAAAACATTCTAGAGGATCTTGACACGGTTGCGAAGGGGCACAAAGAGTATATCCGCCGGCCACCACAATGGAAGACCATCTTATAATTTTGCAAGTTGCTCTCTTAATTCCCACTCGATTACACATGAGAAAAAGCTATATTTCATGTCAAGACTTGTGAATCCAGCTGGCATCATCATTATCGAAGGGTGTTAACAATGTTTTAGGGCATTTCTGATCAAATGTTACCTTCCGAAAAAGTGTAAGTTACCTATCAGCATTTCTGATCGAACGTTGACATCCGAAAAGGGTGATTTAGGTGGCTAAAAAGCCTTCATAAATGTCTTACCCTGAGACCACGATGATTCTGCGCATTCCAAAGTAACCAGCCTCCAACATATTTTTAACCAGCCGGATGGTTCGATGGTGGGCACCAATTATTGTTGCCATGCCGACCCTTCCCTTCCCTTCCCTTCGCACAACCAACCTTTTGGATATGGAACAGAACCACGATCCCTCCTGTACTTTGTAAGAAACGAATTCGTTCATTAATTAGGAACGCCACGAAGATTAAATTAAGGGTTATATTTTTACATATGTTATCTTATAATCTTCAATCTCTGCATGTATATTCATGATTTATATGAATTATCAAAAACATCACCAACTAATCCAACAAAAGTTACAGTTATACCCTCTTAGTAACTTCGGTACAGCTCAAATATTGAAACGATGAATCTACTCTTCAATTAAGTTTTACAGTATTTTGATGAGATCACAATATCTTAGAATATTTCTGAGTTTCTACGTCTATTAATAATTTCTACAGCAGTTAATAGAAATATTCACTACAATAAAATGCGAGAATAGGGGCGCCCCAAATCTCGTCCTATTCTGTCGAAAATCCGTCGCAAAAAGAGGTTGCGATGAATTTAGAACGGAAGACGCTTGAATATTTCGCGTCGTAAATTTTCGACTGAAAAAAATTTCGCCTGATATCCATATGTAATTTATGACAGAAATATTTCTATCATAATTCCTTCAGAAATAAATAACATAATTTCATCGGTGATCGAAAAATATCCATCGAAAATCCGTCCCTAAATCTAATACAGAAAACCATTTTCGTTAAAATTTGTCCCTAAAATCTGCGGCGAAACATAATTTCCGTTAGTAATTATGTAAAAAAATATCCAACGGATTAAAAAAAATGTCAGAGATTCTGTCCTTAAAATATGCGACGATAACCAAAATTCGACGGAGATTTCGTCCCAAACTTTTGATTTTTATAATAAATTAAAAAAAATCTAAAATACCTATTTAAATAAAAAATACACGGCATTCACACATCACAATGACAAATAAAATAATAATTATATTTTACCATAAAATTATTTAGATATAATATTTTAAAATTATCATTTTTTACGATACGATGAAAAAATTAAGAAATATCTTCTATGGGCTCATCGTCCCCGTCCTTCTCGTCTCCTCCGTCACTACTAGCTGGAAGATCTTATATTTTAAAAAATAAAAAAATAAAAAATAAATTAATAAATTAATAAATAATTTGACTTTTATAAATTCGAAACAAGATGATACGTACCTGAATTCTTTAATTTAGTTCGAAAAAGAGTAATTTGAGTGCCAAACCCAAATATACTATCCGATTTGGATTCCGTCAGCTCTCCTAGGTCACTCTCACCACCTTAGTCATGTTGAAACAATCGGCACGTCGATCAAACTGATATTTCAGATTTTAGACTCTCGATTTAGTGTCCCGAATTTAAATTTAATTATTAATTAAGAAAATAAAAAATTTTCTTGAATAGAATAAGAATAAATTCTATATAAATATCATGATCTATATAAATGAATTAAAAAATGTAATTAAGTGTTAGGCTAATATTAAAAGTCTTAATGAGCCTAAAATATTATTTAATTTCTAGTTATTAAAAATCATAAATTCTAAATAGATTAAATAGGCTCAAACTTATCCAAATGTGCCTTAAATCTAAATTAAGTTGAACTCAATGAGGATTAGGTCATTCTCTATAGAAACTCTAACATAATTAGGGTTTATCTCGTGCTAGATGGCCTAGATTAAGATAAAAATTGAATTTTTCGGAGGTTTTCCCAATCTAGGGTTCTTTAATCTAAACTAGCACTCTAGGAGGCAAAAATCCTATAAATAAGATCCCATAACCTCCCAAGTGGACCTTAGCTCGTGGAAGAAGGTTTCTAGGTGTGAGAGGATCATGGTTCGAGAAGGAAATCGTGGACTTTCTTCGAGCTTTTGTAGAGTTGTCGTTCTTCTTCCTCTTCTTCCTTAATCAACTCAAGGTAGGTGATGTCTCAGGCTAAACATCAAATTGATGGATTAAACACGCTCATCTGCATATCCACTCTCTTTCTGCATCGTTTTCCCTAATTTCTATGGACTATATTGCATGTATTTCGAAGATCATGGACCATATATCGCTGTTTAGGGTTTTCCCGCTAGAAACAGGGTTCTATTTATGATTGCGGTGCTAACAGGGATTGTGTCTCTGAACGCGTCCACCCGATAGACCGCGTCTAAGAGTTTTTCAAAAAATAAATAAAAAAAATAAATATATATTATTTGTCTCAAACGCAGCTTACTTGAGGACCGTTATCTAATAAACACGGCCCCTCCCCTGACCGTGTTTAGCCTCAGTTCCCAAGAACCCTAGTGCCCTTTCCAGCATGATAAGTGAGAGCTATTGAGTCTAGATGCATGTTTTCACGTCTGCATTTCTCCTGAACCAACTAAAGTAATTCGGCAACATGTTTAAACCTTAATTTTCATAAGTCTTCCCGGTCCATGTTCATCTTTCCCTTTGAATCTATGTCCTTACCTTATCTCAAATGTTCTTAGCATGTTAAAGGAGTAGATAACTTCTTTTAACCTAAAATTGGCTCATCATAACATGATTTAACTTTATTGCATGATAGTTATATTGATTGAGGGTTCATGATTTCATCATGTGATATATTATGAATATATTGATTGAAAGTTGTGTCATGCCGGTGATGTTAACCTACCGTTATTGGATTGATTTTATGTTTCACGTTGAATCCCAATTCTTGGTGAAGTTATGACCCTCCGTCGGATATTTCTTCTGTCAGACTGGAACTTTTTTCATCAAGGCATACATAAGTCTCCACAAGCCTTGGATTCCCATAAGGACGCCGAGCTAGTTGTACCACAAAAGCTCTGAAAACACTGAGAATCCCGTCCTACTGGTGTAGGTCGAGGTTCAACCGGCCTTTGGACCCATAGAACGGGGTTCTGTTCGGGCTCTGTCAGCTCTGTTCTGAACCCGACTTGTTCTGGGACCACGTTCAATCTTCTGATCGCTACTGCCCCTCTGACCGCATTCTAATCATGGTGGTCTTGATGACCGCTATGTGAAGAGACCCCTGCTTGGATCGACTACCTTTGGTCACGGTCTTACAACCAATCGCATTCATCCTGAACGTAGCACTATTCATGACCGCATTTAACCCAGTTTCATGAGCTTGTTTTCTTCGATTTGACTATGGTTTATAAGTCCAAGAATTGATTGTCTAAGGTACTATTGACTTGATATTCCTTATGAATGTCGTATGTATTCCTTATGCCATTATATTCCCCTTTGGAGTTTCACTCGTGATATTTTTAGAATATAACTCCTTGACTTTACATTGGTCATATCTAAAATTATAAATTTATTAAGGGTTGTGGGTCCGCTAACAACCAATGCTAGGTAGGACAGATGTCCATTCTGTAAACCATGAAAAAATTTTGGGTGTGGCATTGCACCAACCTCTGTCATTTTGTTACTCTGTTATTCTGTTATTCTGATATTCTGTTAATCTGATATTCGGATATTCTACTAATCAGTTATTCTGCTAATCTATTATTCTACTATCATGCTTCAATGTTATTAGAATTCTGATATATTCTGGCCAATTCTATAAGTTATGTTCATTTTGGATCATATGTGTATTGCTTCATACTGATATCTTGTCCTTGGTTCTGTGTTGGGATTGTTCCCTTTCCTTTGAACTTCATGTCCGTCCTTGACATTGAGATTCGTTATTAGTTGTCTCCTCTGATTGATAGATTGCATTTCATATTGATTATGATTTTATATCGTTAATGACATACTATTTTATTAAATATTAGTTAATTGGTTAATCATTTATATTTTGCCTAGCGATAGAGATGTAATTCCTACTGAGTAGTTTTGTTCACCTAGTTTCTCTTAACATTTTTCAGATATTAATGATGAAGATGTTTAAACAAATGGGGAAGTGCAAATGGGGAAGTGCAAAAGTGATGAGTGCTCTAGAAGATAGGTGTCTGTGTCTTTTTATTTTCTTGAGTCTAGTCCTATAAATTTGAGTCTTTTCTTTCTTTTTATATTAATGTAAGTTGAGTCAATAAAGTGTAATAATGACATTTTGATATTAATAAAATTATAATTTTTATCTTTTTCTGACCTTGTTGTGTCTCTGGTGTTTTGCTCTGATTGTTCATGACTGTTCGCTGCCACGTTCTAAGTAGTTTCCACTGTTATCGGTACAGGGCATGACACTCGAACCTGAGTTTTTTGATTTTAAACTAAGTTAGTTCAGAAAAGAGGAATTTGAGTGTCCTGCCCAAACCGGATATCCAATTTAGATTTTGTCAGCTCTCCCAAATCACTCCAACAACCTAGGTCGTGTTGGAATAATTGCCACGCCGATCAGACCAATATTTCAGATTTTGGACCCCGACCTTGAGCTATTTGATTTGTTTTAAACTAAGTCATTTCAGAGAATGTTATTTTGAGCATCGAGCCCAAACCAAGTATCTGATTTAGATTTTGTCAGCTCTCCCAGGTCACTCTCACCACCCAGATCGTGCTGGAATAATCACACGTCAATCAGACTGATATTTTAGATTTTGGACCCTCAAATCTGAGTTCTTTGATGTTAAAGTAATTTCGTTCGAAAAAGAGGAATTTGAATGTCGAGTCCAAACCAGATATCTGATTTGGATTCCGTCAGCTCTCCCAAGTCACACTCACCACCTAGGTCATGTTGGAATAATTGGCAAGCTGATCAGACAGGTATTTTAGTTTTGGACCCCCAACTTGAGCACTTTGGTTTGTTTTAAACTAACTTATTTCGAAGAATGCTATGTTAAGCGTCGTGCCGAAACAAAGTATCTGATTTGAATTTTGTCAGCTCTCACAAGTTATTCTCACCACCTAGGTGATTCTGGAACAATCGGCACGCCGATCAGACTGACATTTCAGATTTTTGACCTCTGAACTCGAGTTCTTTGATTTTAGACAAGTTTGTTAGGAAAAGAGAAATTTGAGCGTCGAGCCCAAATCGAGTATCTGATTTGGATTTCTTCAGCTTTCTCAAAGTCTCTCTGTAATGACCCAAGATTTTTAGATCAGGAATTCATGTATTTCAGAGTGCTTCAGTGGGTCCCAGATCGTGTTTCGTGATTAGATCAAAATTTTGGCTATCGGGCCTTCGGATCCCAGTATGTGGGGAAACCTTATGTTTTCGGGCTCTAGAACGTTACAAGCGCATTGTGGGTTTTTTGAGGATCCTGGGGATGATTTTTTTCCATATTTCTATTCTCTGGATTTTTAAAACCCCAAAAGATTTTCTATATAAACCCCTTAACACCCCCTCTCCCAGCATTCTCTCATTCTCTCCCTCTCCCTTCTCTTGTTTCTCCCCTTCTCTCCACCCCTTCGCTGGGCGGCCGATAGAGAATGGCGTGGACGAGGCGGGGGTCACGTGGGTGGCGAGTGATAGAGGATGGAGAGAGGAAAGAGATGGTGGCACCGTCAAGCTTCGCATACGGATTCAAGAAGTCGGCGGTGGTTCGAGTGCCGTTTTCACGTGGAACAGGCGACCTCGACACGGGAAATTGTCGTATGAGGTAGGGGGATGGATCTCTAGCCCGTGCATTTCATTTTCCTACGGTTTGTAGGCCAAGGCAAGGCGGAGAGTGGGTTTCCTTCCATGTCGGGGTGAAAATGCATATTTTTGGGGTGAGCGATGGATTCGTCGATTCGACCGAGTTTTTGTGGAATAAATGTGGCCTTTCATGAGTTTAGAGGTTGGGGAATGATTCCCCTATGTTTTTCCTATCACTCGAGGTGATTGGGGCTTAGTTTAGGGCCTCTCAGATGGGGTTTCGTAGGTGTGTCATCGATCGACTGAATGGGTGGTTCAGTCGATCGGTTGGCGTTCGCCATGGTAGGGCTACCTGCCCTAGTTCGGTCGACCGACCCAGCCAGTTCGGTCCACCGACCCAGGCTAGTGGGGTGCCTGGCTATGGACCGGTTGACCGAGCCCTCATGTAGGTCAACTGACCCCTTGTGTAGGTTGACCGACCCAGTGGGCTGGTTGATCGATTTGGACCCTTTTCGTTTTCGCCCATTTTGGCCACCGGTTGACTCGGTTAGGACTCGTTGGTCGACCTTTTTCCCCATGGATATCCCGGACACCCCGTTAGCCCGAGTTCATGTTTTGGGTGTCCGGAGAAGTCATTACACCTTGATTAACATGCCCATGTGGTTTTGAGAGTTTGAGTGACCCCTTATGTTCCGGGCTTCTTCATTAAGCTAGTCTTAGTCACCGTACACCCTAGTACAGGCAGGGGGCTATTTCTACACTACATTAATTTCCTTGGAAAGTAGTTTCCGTCTGGGCTATGAGTATGGTCAATGACTATGAGTCCCGTGACACAGCCAGGGGTGCTAGGGGCTTCTTAGTCTCCCTTAGAGAGGGAGTGAACCCGACAGTTATAAGCCACCTCAAGAATTCTTTTTACCGTTGTTTTTGACCCTCGGACTAGGGTAATTTGACGGCATGGAGCCGTATTGTACAACAGTCTTGGGATGAGTTGCGTGACTCTATGGCCGTTGGATAAGCGAGTCTGGCTAGTCATCCTGAGTCTGGTGGCACCGAGCCACACTGTGTTCTGTGATACTTACGATGGGTGCGTAAGTAGCCCGTTAGTACTTTGGTGTTTCTTCTACCGAGAGTTTCTACCTCGAGTGACCCTCCCACTAGACATGGCTGACCTGACCACGTAGTTGCTGACCCACTTGGGAGTGGTGGGGGCTAGACTCGAGTAGATGGTTTTTAAGTTGGTTGCCATATGGCTCCTTGCCTTTGTAGCATGAGTCCAGTTGGGGGGAAAATCAGCTAAATGACCCGACCTAGAGCAGATGGTCTATGTGTGCACACATAGTTGGGGGCTGTGGACGCGTCCTGACGAGCACGACCCCAACTAGTCCTTGTTCTATGGTTACTTGTGTATGGTGTCTCAGTTTCCACTTAGGGCGAGTAGGGAGACATCTGAGGCTACGGACTAAGTCGTTAGTAGACGCATCCGACCTTACTTCTAGTGGGCAGTTCTCCTGTCATGTGAGATGAGATTCTTCGTGGTTCTTCGGGTGACTTCTATGTGCTTTTCCCGACGTTGTGGTCTAGGGTTCTTGGCAGAGTCGTTGAGATCTCACCCGTAGATAGTGTAGGGTTCATGACACCTAGGTCGTGACTGTACCCTTAGACCACGTGGTCTTGGTTGGGCCTCTGTCCGTGAGGACGGGCCTTCACAATAGAGATGTCATGGTTTCTCCTTCAGTAGCATAGCCGTGGTTTCACCAGTGGTTCGGCGGTCCCGACCCTGAGATCGGGGTTTCCTTTCCATTACTGATAGGAGTAGCTTAGAGAGCTATGTTTCCACCATCTTCTTCTGTTACTGTTGATGTTACAATCACTAATGTTGTTGTTATTGTTGTTATTTCTGTTATCGCTGTTGTTTACTGCCACTATTTCGTGGTGCGGATCCATGGGACCCCTTCTAAGCCAATGATGTCACGCCCCGAACCGATAGCAGCAGAACATGTCATTTACTCGGAACGTGACAGATAAATAGTCGTGTCAATCAGAGCATAGTCATAATACAAGATATACTTTGAACAAAAATGGAGTTTCGCTTCAAATATAAATTTATTATAGACAGGATCTTGACATAGACATAAGATAACCAGACTCGGAGGTTCATCTAAGTTTGCTGGAGCACTCTTCACTCTTGCTCTTGCCTATCTTGTTCGGTCTCGTCGTCATTGTGGTCATTACCTGAAAAATATTGGAAAACACTAGGTGAGCCAACGCTCAGTAGGTCTTAATATCTCAAGCTCCAAGCTAGCTTTAAGTAATTAACAATTTAATATGAACATGCAAGTCATGCACAGTATCGAAATTGAGAACTATAAAGGCACGAGCTAGATTGATAATCCCAAGACAATATAAAGGAATGACCATAGAAAATTTCCATGTGCTATAAAGAAAGTAGATAGACGGGAAAATAATTCCAAGGACATTCATGATGAGATAGCAAGTTTTTCAATAAGGGGTTCAAGAGCATTCATGAGGAGATAATAACAATCATTTCAATAAGGCATTCACTTTCACTAGAACATTTCACGTAACTATCACTTTTTAAGATTGGCCATATACAATTAGGAGTTCAATATTTGAGTAAAAATCACTTGTGGAATGTCGTAGATCAATCTTGCTTTTGGTTGGTGAAATGCCACACCCGATCAATCATGATATTGGTACACATTTGGACTTTGCCTTGCCTATGGGATCAGATCCGGACCCCGTCACTTTCTATTCTAGCATTGAGTATCAATTTGTTTGGACCCATAGCCCCTTTTGTGTCTAGACCAATTCCACTTCAATTAATGGCCAAAGAGTTCTAAGGATCAAGCATGTAAAATCATTAAGGTAGATTCATGGAATAATGATTCCAAGAACGAACTTTTGATAGGAATAGTATGACGATACATGAAACCAAGACACTCATGAAATCTGGGTAATTGGCATCCACTGAGTCACCATCAATTACAGAAACATTGCCTACTGTATGGTCGCTCATTCCTGTGAAAAGTACAGGCACGAGGAAATAGCGTCTAGGCCACGGTCGCTAAATCAGTGATGTAGCGCCACTAGTCTTGTCGCCAATTCCTTTTGGCGCCAAAATCATGGCCGCTAATTACTGACAGAGACAGACATGTCAAAAGAGGCTAGAAATAGCGCTCTATGAGGGCTAAAGCATCACGTTTCTTCAGAGTGAGGTGACAAATAGGGTTCCTATGTTTTTAGGGTACAACCTGCTCGGCTGCCTTGAGGGAATCCAAGGTTAGCGTAGACTTACAGAGGTCTCAATGAAGAGAGTATCAGTTCGAAGGAAGGAATATCCCGCGGAGGGTCCAATCATCACGGAGAGATAGTGTGTAGGCGATAGAAAGTAAAACAGGGACCAAGTCTCGGATACGAGTCAGTGGTGCCAAAGATCCGACGGTCAATGGATCAAAACACGAGTGAAAACTGTCACAAGCAAAACTGCGCCCTGGCATGGTCGCCATTTAAATTAGCGCCCACTGTTCCAGCGTCCATTCATGCAAATTCAAGAACATTAATTAAATTTTAAGAAATGTGCGACTCTTTGGAGAGGCGTAGTATCTTTAATCTGCGCCCTGAGATATGGCGCCAATTCTCTTATTTATTTCTTTTCATATATATGGTTTCAGCGAATACAGGAAATAGCGCCTCTTCAAAAGGGCACATGTTCTTTAATGTGCGACACAGGGATGGTCGCTAATTCTATAAACAATTTCTTTTCTATATACCAATTTAGGAAATAGCGCCTGCGTGCATGGGCGCAGCTTCCAATAGGCGACATGGTTCCAGTCGTCCATTCCTTTTAACATTTTATGCTGTAACGCATCGCGTGGATGCGTCTGCAAACTCAAGTAACTATTCATTTCTAAACATTACTATTCATTAGGGAATGAATAGTGATACTTTCAATTCTGAGAGAATTTTGGAAAACTGGAGACATGCCAGTGAAGAGAAAATTGCTGGGATTCCAAAAATATGCATATCATGATTTTTAGGTACATGATTCTTTGGTTATTGAATTTTGAACATGCTATAATTAGTATTTATCTAAATGAATTTGCGACAGTTATACTGTCGCTGATTATTTAGTGCCCATTTGAACGGTTGCAGATTCTTGGAAATAGTGGCCACGCAGTGGTCGCTAATTCCTTTTCATGCAATATCGACTCTAGACGTTCAAAAACCACGGTTATGCATGTCATATACAAGCATGAAGAATCATGGAAGGTAGTCTACATGCTCTAGTGATCTAACATGATCTTTACTTGGGTTTTGCTTGGGAGATTGCCTACCTTTGAATGTGCTTAACGAATGGAGAATTTGCAAGGAAGAAGAAGCAGCAGCACCACGACTATAGTAAGAAAGAACTACTACGGCAGCAGCAGCAGCTCGTCCACAACAGAAAAAGAAGCTTCCTTTTGCTTCCCCACGAACTGAAGAAGCTACAGGAAGAAGAGGAACTGCAGCAGCCACGCGAACTCAGCAGGAGGAAGAAGAAGAAGAAGAAGGGGATGACGGCGGAATACATCGGACGATGATGACGCACGAGGGCTCACGAACAGTAGCGGCAACATGATACTTCTGCTATTGTGAGGGGTTATATTTATAGAGAGGGAATCCTACTTCGATGGTAGAATCTTAATAGAAATCGGGCTTCCCATGGAATAATCCTATTGGGTTTCATATTTCCATGTTAATCCTATTTCCAAAACTTCAGCCGCCAATCCATGTTTGATCATAGAAAAATCGTCAGCCATCCACTACAAGAAAAATGCAAAATTTCGACGCCCATTTACAGTCGCAAATACGTCGGAGATACGTCGCAATATGAATTGTCGACATATTTTCGACGTAATTACGATAGAATATGGACGTCGAAAGAATTTCATTGCAAATTTTTGACGTAATGAGATAACGTCGCGAATAAGTCTGAAATTATCGACAAAAATATGTCGTCGAAATCATCGTGGCTATTTATGTCGGTATTTAATACTACGAAAATTAATTAATCATTGCGACGGAACATAATTTAGTTGAAAATAGGTCTAAAGTTGTCGACGGATGCCCGACAGATATATTCTGTGGTCGCAAACATATGGGTTAAATTAGTTCTGACGAATGTTATTTGGTAGCAAATACGTCCTTAATTTTCGACGGATTTTTATCGTATAAATAGTACGTTGAAAACCTGTGGGTCATAGTAGGTACGACGAACTACTATTGTGTCAAAAATAAGTCGTTAATGCCCGACGATTTTGAGACGGATAAATAATACGTCGGAAATAGTTTGAATGAAATTACTTCTGACGAAACTATTTCTGGTCGAAAAGACGTCGTTAATTATCGACGTATTTGAGACGGATACGTCAGGAAATAAGTGAGTAAATTGGTTTCGACGAATTGCTAGTTGGTCGAAATTCCGTCGAAAACTTTCTCCACATATTTTTTTATATATCTTAAATTCTTAAAAACCTGTTTAAAGCTACAATTATACACCACAATCGACTCAACTCAACATAAAACACGCAATAAACGACATATACAACACACAATAGGATAAAATCCTATTGTAAATTAGAATAAAGAACATCCACAACACGTAAATCAGTGAATAAAAAAAGTTACAGTTACATTAATTGAAATGTATCATTTTTTCATACTATCATTAAAAAAAATCAAGAGATATATGCTGCATCATCCTCATTCATCATTCATCATTCGTCATTCGTAGCATCTCTACCATCACCGGCTGCAGGAGGATCATACATCACAAAAAATAAATAATAAATAGATTTTTATAAATATAATTATTAATATATGTAGTTAAATATCCTTTTGATTTTCTAAGGCCGAAAGTAGATAACAGGAAGATTATTTCTTTCCCTCTCAAAGGTGAATTCTTTGAACTAAGTAGTAATGTTATTGTTGTGCCCTGCGATTTTGATGATGTCTAACACTATGAATCATATTATGATAATGGTTTTTTATATCATGAATTTTATGTGTGTTATAGCTAATGTCGATATGTTTTCTAATGCCTTGAACAACATACTAATATGAAGGCTTGAAGAGTAGTAATGTGAATACTGTGAATGCTTGAACTGTTATGTCTGTATGCTTGAAGGATGTCTGTTTGAAGAACTGTAATATCTGAAGAATTCAGGTAAGCATAAGTATGGCAGTGTCACAGCAGCCCTAGAAGCAACTATGCAGAAGAAGCCTCCAATCGCTGAAGGAACAAGCTGATATATCAGTTTAAGATAGACTATGTACCCACTGAAGAATAAGGGTGAAAGATATCCCTTAAGACTGACAAATGTGCATTACGGCTGACGATACTATCTTAAGGGTCACAAATAGATGGACTAGGTTAATAAAAGGCAACAGTGGTGATAAATAATAGTGCAAAGGTGAATAATAGGCAACATTGGTGACAAATAGCTATGAAAAAGTGAATAATAGGCGGCAGGTGTGAAATAGCTGAAATCCAAGAACCTCAAGCCTACTCGGGAGGGCTTACAAGTCGACTTCTGACAGAAGAATTCACAGAATGAAAGAAGACTTTTTAGCTGTGGGTTAAGGGTGAAAATGGGTGGACAAAGCAAACAAATGGCTGTATAGCAGTTTGAAATGGCTGTTCAGTGGTGTAAAGTGGCTCATGTCGTTGACATTTGAAGAATGATAAAACTGGTTGAAGAGAATGATTCCCTCTGTGCTTCAGAGGAAGAGAGGAGTGGTCCTCTGGTTGTGGGTAACTGGGTGTTACTCACGGTTCCTTCTAAATTGATCAGAAGAGAGGAGTGTTCTTATAGGTCAAGCTGTAAGTCAGCGTTTGTTTGCAGACTGAGTCTGTGGTTATTACTATTGCAAGGGGAAGCCACACTTAGGTTAGACGTAGGGTGTACGTAGATCTGCGTGACTTCTCGAATCACCTAAAAATTCTGTGTGCCGTGATTTTCATTGGTGTGATTAACCCTTATCATCTAAGGCCACCATTCACAGGTTTGCGTATGAACTGATCTTCCCTATACGCTAAGTGGTTGTATTGCATTCTGTTAGATCTGTCTGATCTGAGTGGATTCTGTGAAGTAGCATTCTCTTCGTTGGTGCATTCTTGTCACTTTCATTTATATTGTTCTCATAGATATCATCTGAGCTCATGGTTTGATAGCTGAGTGTTAAATTATCTTAGGCTTAAAAATTAAGCTTAAAATTTATATAGGAGCTATACTGCTACGCACACAATATCATATACTTGCTTCGGGCTTTGCTGATAGGGTACACAACATTGGTATCACAAATTCTCCCCTATTATAACTCTAAAGTCTACGAAATTAAAAATTAAATTAAATACTCACATGAGAGGGCTGTGTTGTGCTCGAGGGTGTTCCCTGAGATAAAATCCCCGCCTGGGCCAGGAGGGTAGCAACCACACGAGCAAAGCATGCCTCCATGCGTTCCTCGACCATTCCTACCGCATGTTCGACGATGGATGTAATCTGACTCGTAGAAGTATCGATGGAGGGAGTAGAGAAGGAACTGTTACCGGGATAGGACGAAGCTGAGCCCGGACAAGTTGCTAGAATCGGGCTGGCGTCTAAGCTCTGCCCAAAACCGTATACTCGTCCTTTCTTTGGTGGGCCGGCTGCTACTACCCATGCGTCATGATCTAGCTGTGGCCGCTGCGTCTCCTCTTCCCCGTACTTTTCAGTCATATGCCTGTCATATGACTCCTGCAAATTGAATAAAAAATATTATAAATTTCATATTAATCAATCATATTTAAAAATTCAAATAGAAAAGAAATGTGTATGTATAATCTTACCACTACCAAGCGAGCTCTCTCGCTCACATACTGATCGATCCCCCTCTTCTGGTGAACTGTAGCAAATAAATCACGGTACGAGACCATACCACCCCTCTTCTTTTCCTGTTATACATGTTATAGAGAATAAATAAGGACATATAAGAAATAAAATATAATCAAATTAAGATTATTACTTACCAATCTCTCCTTTTGGGTCGCAAAGGAAACGGATCCAGAAGTATGGAGATGCACGTCTGGATGTAACACACGTGCGGCTTTGGCTTTTGCGATTTGGCGATCCATTTAGGCTCGGCCCATCTATCACAGAGGTCCTCCCAGTGCTCCCTCCTCATCCATGTGGGGCTGTGTGCCTTCCAAAGGCCATGGTCCTTAGTCCCCCCGGCTAGAGCCTTGGCACATTCCCGACAGCCATGTAAATGATGCTTATAATTTACAGTTGTTGTGGCCTCCTATACACGTCGAGCTCGTCTGGCGTCAGCTCGCCTCACAAACTGATATCCTTGCTGTCAAGAATTCAAATTTTAAGTTAGTGGATTGAAATTGTGGAGTTGGGAAATATGTAATTTAAAAGATTAAATCGTATACTAGGAACTCGTCATACAATCGATCGCGGATATCCTGAGGAAACTTTCGAAGTGACTTATATAGGCTAATAACATGTCGCTCAATAATGTTGGTAATAAAACGAGAAGCCTCACTGGGCTCTACTTTATCCCTGCAATTACATGTGTTAAAATGATAGCCAACAATTATATAGTTGTTGGATAGGTAACGAATATAATTCATGAGTTTAAATATTTACCCAGAGACCCAATATGGCTTGCGTCCCTCTTGCAACACCACCTGCTCGCCCTCGTGATGGCTAAGAGCATCGTCTGCCGGTTGTGTGCCCGACTGGGCGGACGAGCCAACTATCGCAGGTGGTGTGCCTGACGTACCTGTTACAAGTAAAATGAAAGTAGTTAATCAGAATTTAGCACATTGTTAAAAATAAAATTATTCAACAAGTAAACATGTAGAATTTTTATCATTTAACTAAGAATTTAAAAAAACATACTAGTAGAATGTGATGGAAGGGGTGTACTATGTAGACCTGATGTAGAGGCACTCAAACTTGTAAACAGAAAATATCGTTAGCAAAACAAAGTGTATATTCACTACTCTGTGATCTAAGAATTGAAATAAACATACCCGCAGCAGGTGGTGTAGACTGTGTACATGGTGCAGAGACATAAAATATCATTACCCAAACAACGTGCATAATCACAACTCATTCATCTAAGAATTGAAATAAACATACCCGCAGCAGGTGGTGTAGACTGTGTACCTGGTGTAGAGACATAAAATATCATTACCCAAACAAAGTGCATAATCACAACTCATTCATCTAAGAATTGAAATAAACATACCCGCATCAGGTGGGAGAGCTTGTGTAGACTGTCTACATGGTGCAGAGACATAAAATATCATTACCCAAACAAAGTGCATAATCACAACTCATTCATCTATGAATTGAAATAAACATACCCGCAGCAGGTGGTGTAGACTGTGTACCTGGTGCAGAGACATAAAATATCATTACCCAAACAAAGTGTATAATCACAACTCATTCATCTAAGAATTGAAATAAACATATCCGCGGCAGGTGGTGTAGACTGTGTACCTGGTGCAGAGACATAAAATATCATTACCCAAACAAAGTGCATAATCACAACTCATTCATCTAAGAATTGAAATAAACATACCCGCAGCAGGTGGGGGAGCTTGTGTAGACTGTCTACCTGGTGCAGAGACGTAAAATATCATTACCTAAACAAAGTGCATTATCACAACTCATTCATATAAGAATTGAAATAAACATACCCGCAACAGGTGGAGGAGCTTGTGTAGACTGTCTACTTGGTGCAGAGACATAAAATATCATTACCCAAACAAAGTGCATTATCACAACTCATTCATCTACGAATTGAAATAAACATACCAGTAGAACCACTCCCGGAACCACCTCTCCTCGAAGATCCGCTACGGCCTCGAACCATCTAATTATTGACAACATTTAAAGTAGTGCATATTAGTCGAAAACTAATTATACGAGGAGAGGTGGTAAGTAATAATGATAAGTGTATATATGTTAAATTTCTTACAAAATATTCAATCAGTATATATTTCATCTTCAGGTGCTGAAGATATATCAACCTCATTGTCATCTTCGTCATCTGCCTCATTCTCACTAGATTCATACACTTCCTCCTCAGAGGACTCCTCCTGCCCAACAATTACTTCATTTAGCTCAGTTGAATCGACTTCTTCCACTTCGTCCTCTATACACAACTGAAGTGGATCGTCAGATTCGATCAGATGAAGATTAGAAGCAACGAACTCTGCAGTGTCACCCTGGTCTGATTGAAAATAGTCGGCACTAGAATCCTCTAAGACAACTTCAGTCAGATCTAACTCATTACTAGGCGCAAGCCTTGGTTTTACCCTACAGACTGTCCACCAATCTTTATTCTTGGATGATGAATAAAGAGAATAATACACTTGTTGGGCTTGTGCGGCCAAAATGAACGGCTCATAGGTATTCAATTTGGATCTATGTTTGACATTGACAATCCCATATATTGCGTCGTTTCGAACTGAATTATGATCAAACCAATGACACTTAAAAAGGAATATATTGTTGTGTTGTCCGAAATTCTGTAATTCTATGACCTCCTCAAGAATACCATAGTAATCGAGATCATTTTAATTGTTTGTACTACCTTTCACGCATATGCCATTATTCATTGTAGACTTATTTCGTCCATAATATCTGGTGTGAAATCTATAACCATTCATAAAAAATCCAGGATAGGCATGCGCGACCTTCGAAGGTCCATAACTTATCACCCGGACTCTTTCATGAGTAACATAACCTTCTTCAACCTATAAACCACGTTACTTTAAATTGAACTTGCATACACATCAAGCTTTGTGGAATTGGTAGATTGGCACTTACTTGAGCTTTAAGCCATCTGGCAAAAGATCTCTCTCGTTCATTTTGAACCTCGAACTCATTGAGGTGTGGACATCAAGTAATTAATTCTAAATCAAATTGCTTGCAATGATGAATGCAACATCACAGTAAATGGGAGTCATCTACGTCAAGATGCTTATAAATTTCAGCACCTGTGGAGTTGAGGACTCACTCAACATAAGGTTCAATCTTAGGACAGTTCAGGAGAACATAGATCTCTGCGGCCAACAACTCTCTGTCCTCTAATATGCGATTCGAACAACGTCCGAATGGACGACCTGGATACTTAAATATGGACAACCGGTCGGACGGACCCATCTCTCCTCCATCATCATTACGTGGAGGTCGATTGCGGCGAGTTTGAATTTCGGGTTCGAAGTACATTGAACAGAAGTTCAAAATTTCTTCAATAATATATGCCTCGATAATCGAACCCTCTACTTTAGCCTTGTTGCGAACCTTCATTTTCAGGTCATGCATACACCTATGACAACAATTCTTATGACAATGACATACAGTGACAATGACAGACACATGTAACTACTGTCAATTAATTAGTAAATACATACTGATTACCTCTAAAATGGATACATCCATCAAAATTATACCGGTTCTCCAACTTTGGCCTCGTATGGCAAATGGATAATCAGGTGCTCCATGGAATCGAAGAACGCATGTGAAAATATCTTCTCCAACTTGCATACCGTCATGACCACATTCTGTTCCATAGTTTGCGCGTCCCCAAGTTTGAGTTCTGATGCACATAGAATCCTGAAAAACTGACTCAACTCAGTCAATGCTCCCCATATAGACTTCGGCAATATGTCACGGAAAGCAATGGGTAGAAGTCTCTTCATGAACACATGGCAGTCGTGACTTTTCAACCCATATATTTTTTCCTCATTGACATTCACACAACGGGCTATGTTAGACACATATCCATCAGGGAATCTTAATTGCTTCAGCCAATGGCACAGTTCATTGATCTGTGTGTCTTTTAACACGTAAGCTACTTTAGGTTGCACAACTTTGCCCCGTACCGGCCACAATTCCAACTCTGGTCGTTTGCAAAGTATCTTCAAGTCCTCTCGCGCCTTGGCATTGTCCTTTGTTTCGGCTTTCACGTTCATGATGGTGTTGAACACATTATCAAAGACATTCTTCTCAACATGCATGACGTCCAGGTTGTGCCGTATCAAAAGGGCTGACCAGTAAGGTAATTCCCAGAAGATACTTTTCTTCACCCAATTGTGTTCCTCTCCAAATCCACGAAGATGTCGTGTACTACCCGACAATTGCACTACATCTGGTAAGTCTTGCACCTCTAATGCCATTTGTCGACCAGACATCCGTTCCAAGTCTGCTTCATTCATTTCAACTGTGTTCTTAATGAATGACTCCTTTTGCCTTCGGAAAGGATGGTCATTTGGTAGGAACCGTCGATGACAATCGAACCAGCATAATTTCTTACCATATTTCAGGACAAAGGATTTGGTATCAGCCATACAGTAAGGACATGCCAACCTCCCGTGTGTGCTCCAGCCAGATAGCATTCCATATGCAGGGAAGTCACTTATTGTCCACATCAATGCAGCCTTCATAGTGAAATTTTATTTTCTGTACGCATCATAAGTAATAACTCCATCATTCCATAATCTTTTCAACTCATCAATCATTGGCCTGAGATATATGTCCAAATTTTTTCCTGGATTTTTTGGACTTGGAATCACCAAAGTTAAGAAAAGGTTTTCACGCTTCATGCACATGTCCGGCGGAAGGTTGTACGGCGTCATGAAGACTGGCCAACATGAGTAAGACGCCACTGAACCTCCAAATGGGTTGAATCCGTCTGTGCATAAACCTAACCTAACATTGCGTGGCTCGTGACCAAAAGTAATTTAGTTACGACTGAAATGAGCCCAAGCTTCACTATCGGCGGGATGACTGATTATATCATCTACACGACGTACTCTTTCTGCATGCCATATCATATGTCGAGCTGTCTTTGACGACATATACATCCACTGCAATATGGGCGTGAGAGGGAAGTATCGCAGTGACTTGTAAGGCACATCCTTCTGCTTTGATTTGTCCCCTCTCTTGGGTTTAAATCTATCATGATGACAAATATCACATGATATTTTATCTACATTATCTTCATAATATAGCATACAGTGATTAGGGCATGCATCTATTTTTTGGTATCCTAACCTTAAATCATTGATCATCTTTTTGCACGGTAAAAATTTTTAGGCAGCTTCTCATCTGTAGGCAGCATGCTCTTGATAAGGAGGAGCATACGGTCAAAACAACTCTCACTAAGGTGAAATTCGGATTTCAAATTCAACAACTGTGAGACAGCAGATAAGCGAGTGTGATTTTCACAACCATCCCACAGCGGCTCATCAGCATCCCGAAGTAACTGATAAAATCTTTCAGCCGACTTGTTTGGTGGTTCTTCGTTGTACACGTGTTCCCCTTGTACATTAAAGTTTGGGCCAGTAGCATCGATTACCATGTCTGCATAGGTACTTGTGCCGCCAACATTGTCGGGCGCATGCGATGAAAAGTCATCACCGTGACACACCCAATTCATGTAACCTTTCATGAACCCTTTTCTGTATAAATGAACTTGCACATCCCATAGCGAAAGAAATTTTTGATTTTTACAGCGTAAACAAGGACACCGGATGTTACCACGCTGGTCCACTGCTGTTGGATGCCCCAATACAAACTGAATAAAATTATCAACTACATCCTTAAACTCCTCGGACACCACTCCGTCAACTACTCTGTGATTTATCCATGAACGATCAACTCTAGCCATATTTACGTAACAAATTAAAAAATTCATAACAATATGTCTTATCACTACTTCTAAGAAAATATCGACAACATCTCCCCTAAATATTGACTATTTTCCACATTTGTACATCCCGTTTGGTCACATATACGTCCATATCCACATCCAGACGTTTTACTTCCATATTCACACACCCACGTTCACATCGACAACATCTTCTGGAAAAAATCATTATCATACTCGCATTCACATACACATTTTTTCACATATCGTCATCCACACCTGTCTACAAATGTAATTTACATCCAAGCATACTAATCACATATATCATAACAAAAGACTTGAACGGGCAAAAACGGAACAAAGGGTCATATCCACATTGCGACACATACATTTATATCCACATCCTTCTTCCCACCCTCCCAATAAAAATAGGGGCTTGGAATTTCATCTGATGTTGTAAGAGTACATCAGGTGATAAGGAGAAAAGGTTCATCTTGTAGACCAGGCATGAAAAGTAAGAGTGTGTGAGAGTTTGTGTCTACGTGTGTGTGTGTGAGAGAGTGAGCGTGAGAAAGGGCGGGAGCTCACCGCCACTGTCGGAGGGCACTGCTGCTTCTGCGCCCTCGCTGCCGGTGTCGCCTCCGCTCGCCCCTCACCGGCGTCCCTGGGTAGCTCCGCCGCGCCCGCCCGTCCTCACCACTCCGCCGCCCGCCGGTGAGAGATTGAGAGGGGGATGCAGTGGTTGAATGAGGAGGAAGGGGGAAGGACTAAGGAGGACAGGAGTGGGGACATTTTTTCTAATTCATGTCTCTGTCTATTTGGCACCATATTTTCATTTGGCTGCATGATTTCATCCATTCATTCGTGATTCTTTGTCATTCATTCACTTCTTCTAATAGGATAAAATCTCTCTTAGTAAAAAATATCATTACATCTAAAAAAATTATTTTTTATTATTTAGAGATCCAAAGATCTGTAATTTAAACATTTTCAACTTCTTTATGGCCGATAAGTCAATTATATAAAAAGAAGAGAGAAGGTGTTGAATAGCCTAGCTACCTTGAAAGCCCGACATCGAGGTGTGCGCGAAAAGGTATTCGGAGCTGTATCGGTCACATGTTGACCATTTCCTTATTGTTCCGTGCCCTCCTCAAACTCATGTGTCGTGAATTTACCGTCACGTCTATATTTAATGAATTTTCGAGATCTAGGGCTCCTTGATAGCGGGGAATATTAATGCCACGTGGAAGCACTCAGGATATATAATAGTCAAATATCATTGTATCTTTCATCGATTTTACTCATGATAGGGCGTGCCAATCACATGTTTGACAATATTGTGTTCAAGTTCAAAGGCTGGGATGGTCTGGAGTAACCGAAGGTGCGCTCCTTCTGATCGATCACTAAGCAGATCAACGCTGGTGGGCATTCCGTCGGGACTGGCGACCCGCCGTGCCATAAAGGTCGTTCACGATGATAAAAGAGGGGAAAACGTTTGATTAATCTATTGGCCATGCAATGGGGCTGCATGGCCAATAAGTCGATTCGATTATTTAAAAAGAAGAGAGAACGTGTTGAAAAGCCTAGCTACCTATACATACCCACAGCGGGGTGCGCGCGAAAAGGTACAAAGGGTCATATCGATCACATCTTGTGACCATTTCCTTATTGTTTCATGCCCCCCTCAAACTCATGTGTCGTGAATTTACCGTCACGTCTTTATATAATGAATTTTCGGGAGCTAGGGCTCCTCGATCGTGGGGAATATTAATGCCACGTGGAAGCACTCAGGATATAGGATAATTAATAGTCAAATATCATTGTATCTTTCATCGATTTTACTCACAGTAGGGCGTGCCAATCACGTGTCTGATAATGTGTTCAAGTTCCAAGCCTAGGATGGTCTGGACTAATCGAAGGTGCGCTCCTTATGATCACTAAGCAGACGATGGTGGGCATTCGGTCGGGACTGGCAACCCGCCGTGCCATAAAGGTCGTTCACGACGATAAAAGAGGGGAAAATGTTTGATTAATCGCCATGCCAAGCAATGGGGCTGCATGGTCGATAAGTCGATTCGATTATATAAAAAGAAGAGAGAACATGTTGAAAAGCCTAGATACCTTGAAAGCCCGACATCGGGGTGCGCGCGAAAAGACATTCGGAGCCGTATCTGTCACATGACCATTTTCTTATTATTCCGTGCCCCCCTGAAACTCATGTGTCGTGAATTTACTGTCACGTCTATATATCGCCAACATTTTGGGAGATAGGGCTCCTCGATCGCGGGGAATAGCTCCTAGAGGCAACAATGGGTCAACGGCAAATTTTCACTGTTGTTCCCACATTTCTTCACCCTTAACATCCATTTGTTAGCTTTATATATCTCTTTGTCACCGAGATCATCTTCATTTGTCACCCTTATGAGAGTATTTTTTACCATCAGTCTTCTTCTGTTGTTCTTCCCAATGTTTTAAAACCCGACTCGGAGCTTGACCCGGTTAAGTTAGTGGGTCACGGGTCAATGGTTTAACCGTTCGGGTTGACCTGTGACCCGTAAGACTAGAACAATTTATAATAATATTATAAATTACCATAATATTTTAAGATACCTTGAGTTAGAAACATGAAACAAACAAAACATATATTGTAAAAATTAAAACAAGTGCATTAAATAACCACAAAGTTAGTCTAAAAAAAGAATAAAATTCATATTAAATAAACACTACATATGACCATTTATCAACTATAATTAACATCTCACGAGACACAAGTTTCATGATGTGTGAATTTAAATTTCATGTTCATCTAAATTTTCATCTTTTTCCTTGTCTTCATCTCTTCATCTCCCTCTAAATTTCTTTTCAATTTCTAAAAGTTAGAAAGTTAGAGTCCCAAAAAGACTATGCATCTATAACTTTAAAGAGAGGAGTTAGAAGACTCCTCATCTTCTATATTTTTCATCTCATATTAAAAAATAAAAATTAAATAAAAAAATATGTCTAGGAGTCGGACTCGGTTGGGTCAAACGGGTTTTAGCAGGTCGGCCGGGTTGCACCGGGTTGCATGGGTTTGACCGGGTTTTGGGTCTAAAACGGTTTAGACACTATTCTAACCCGGTTTTGGGACTAGGTCGCGGGTTAACCGGTCGGACCGACCGGCCCCGGTCGGGTTTTAAAACAGTGGTTCTTTCCACGTTTGTCATTTTCTGTGTCCACTGTCGCTGGCCGAAGCTTGACCATGCTTTGACTGGACGTCAACAGTTGCAAAAGCTTGACTTTGACTATTGACTTTGCCTGGAGTATTGGGGCATTCGGTCAACATATAGTTGAAGTTATTTGTCACCCTGTTCTAGTGAGCACGTCTCTTTCTCCTCAAGTTCCTCCGATTCTTTTTCACCTTCAGGCAAATTCTCACTTTTTACCAATTTGAAGTTATTTGTTACCGCAGTTGAGCATTTGTCACCCGTACTCACCTAATTGTCACCACTAAACTCCAGAAATCATCGCCCTTATTCCACTGCCTGAAAGCCGCGCGTCGGGCTTGTCTCTATTGAGCCTTATTTGTCACCGTTAGCAGGGTATTATTTACCCTTGCTAACCGTTGTCACCCGTATAGACACATTTGTCGCCCTTAACCTCCAACGTCGCAGGCCACATCAACAGAAATGATGACCTCGAAACTAAAAATCCCCAATTCCTTATATACCCTTCCCGTCATGTCTCGCCTCTTATGAGACCTACCAAAAGGCAGTTCGTCACTCCATCGTGCTCAGCATCTCGTCTTCCTCGCGGTGCCTTTTGCGACCTCTCAGCCATGGAGCCGAAGAAGACACCCATGCAACGCTCTATCCGCTGTAAAGTGGATGTCCCACCTACATCTCCGGACATTGTACCGGTTCCTACGGCCCAAGAAGAAACGTTTGAGGAAGCTAGGGTTTCTAAGGCCTCAACTTCAGGACGACATGTTAAAGGTACTGTGGTTCCTTATCTCCCTTACATATCTATTTGCCCCCCCTATCGACTTATTTATTTGTCACACTTATCTACCTATTTGTGTCAGATTTAGACCTACCTGTCACCGTATTCCATACATGTCACCCTTAAGCACCTATTTGCCACACCTAAACTCCCTTGTCTATATGTACATTTGTCACCCTTGTCTTACTGTTAATATTTTTTGTATTTCTTGATCCGTCAATTAATTAACTGAATTTCTTGTTTACACGTTAATTTTTTAATCTAGTGAACACGGGAGTCATCTGCGCCCGATGTTCTATTGAGATTTACATGAAGGATAGGGATCATATGGCATTTCGAGAATGCCACAAGTCATTGATGAGGACCACACCCTTTGGTCCATATGTTGACAAGGCTTCTCCCGTATTCTTCACCATGACACTATTGGAGGAGATTATTTGCGCCCATAGTAGAGGAAATTACTTCCGTATGGGTAGTAAGGAGGTCGCATTCAGTGCGGAAGATGTTGGCATAATTTTAGGATTACCTTGCTCCGGTCAGCCGGTTCAACATTATGGATCTGCAATTCAGAAGTCGAAGTTGCATAATCGATTTGGATTTGCAGCAACATTTCACCGGAAGAAAGTGTGCTCTCTCATCAAGCAAATTGTTGGGTCCGATGAAGAGCAAGATGTGGCCGACACTATTCGGCTGTGGATTGTACTCCTGCTGTCCACTTTCCTTTGCCCACGGTCGGCGCATTCTTGTCCACAACAAATGCTGTCATGCTTAGATAACATTGAGAGAGTTTCATATTACAATTGGGCAGCCGCCGTGCAACAGGTAACGATGCACAAGTTTGAGGAATTAGTTTCGGCGGTCCAGAAACGGCGGTCAGGTATAATTAACCGTGCTAAGAGAAGATTTGGAAATGCATCCCAGGCCCATACCCCCATATTTGGTTGTTCTTCCACACTTGCTGTAAGTTCTTTTATTTTTGTTGTGTAATAATATGTAAATCATTAATTCTACTGCATTGTAAAATAACTTGATATATTTCATATTGCAGGTCTGGTTTTTTGAGCACACGCGGGTGAGGCAGCCAGAAAGGCAGGTGGCATTTCCACGACAATTTAGGTGGGGGACATTTATAGATAGGAAATTAAAATTCTCCATTGGATCCCTGCGAGACTAACATGTATTATGAGTAATAAAATTAACTTCTTCTTTGTCATTCATTCATTAATGAATAACCGGAGTGATGTGGTTTGAAATGCAGGTGATCGAAGATCTCCTTGTTGAGCCAGGTGAAAGGGTGATGGTGTACGGTGAAACGATGATGGCCAGACCCAGCCGCCAATATTATACATCCTCATCAGAGAGATACATGCCTGTGCTACAGAATATTGCCGCTACGTTGAAGATCCAGAATTCACTACTTGAGGAAATGAAGGCCTTCTATCTGACTAGTGTGGAAGGGGCTCACATTCCCGCTGATGCAGCACCTCTTGGCCCCATCGAACAGGCGACAGATGATGGCAAGCGACCACAGCCACCCCCTGGAGAAAAAGTGCAGGGGGCTGAAACTGTTGAGGAAAATATCTATCAAACTTTGGTGGAAATTGCCGCCGCAGTCCCAGCTCCAAGGCCCCTCCCACAAATTACGGATGATACTGTGCCATGTAAGGCAGCTCCTGAAGAGGATGCGCAAGGCGATATCAAAGGTCAGGTGGAGGCGACCAATGGGCATGGTGACCATCATCTAGGTCACATTTGTCAGTCCCTTCATCAACGGGACGAGAAGCCCGTGAGGAAAAGGTGGGCACCTCCAAAGAAAACAGGACGGGGGAAGAAGAAGGTGAGTTTGCGTTGTTCCTACTTCTTACAGTATAGAATCTAAGATTGGTACATTGGCATACATGTAGAAGGGAGATGAAGCCGACGAGATCAGAAGGCTCCTACATAATACTGATTGGATCTGCAAAGGCCAGCTGAATCCGAAAGATAACAACGCTGTGAATGAATTCATTATTGAAACTCTCTCGTGGGATATTGAGTAAGTTGTCCTCTTATACTTTCTATAATTATCCCGATTTACCTTACTCTGACTACCAATAACTAAATTTTTGTACAATATAGTGATGCCATATTTTCATTAGGGAACGACATTGTTTTGAGACGTTGTCATGTCATTGATCTATTATACGGCCGGATGATAGATGATACGGTACTCTCTTTCATTAAATTTACAATTTTATGCCTCGCCCTACCCTGAACTTGTGTTTCTACTGCTAATAGAATCGTGATTGTTAATTTACGGGTGATCGACGCCATGATGTACCTCCTCAAATCAAGACGCAATGAATCTGGCATCCTTCATCAGTGGGTTTATTTTCACACCATTATAGTGAATCACATCAACGTCACCCCAGGGCCCGACTCCAAAAAATCAAACCTGCTGTTGGAGTGTGCCTTCGAGAATGTTGAATTAATCGAATTATAGAAGAACAAATATTTATTCTTCGTGTTATACTCATCAAATCACTGGAATCTACTTGCTGTTGACACGGAGAATCACCGCTTTGTCTCATACAATTTCATGAGAGGCATGGCCATCCATGAGGCCACTACAAGAAAATGAGTACTTTTTTTTATCTGTGTACCTATATTAAAGATATCTTTAATGTGTTTTTTAGTTATTCCTTAATAATGTCAAATATTTCATTTGTAGGCTGTAGTTGTACGGGGGTTTATGAACAACTATGGGCCTGCATTCAAGGGAGTTGAGAATTGGGAACTTGTATTTGACAACGAATGTCCCCAACCGGAGGATCGAAGCCTCAACTGTGCCATTTATGTACTGAAATATGTTGATGAATTGTCAAAGAAGATGGAGACATCATGGTCATTTAATGAGGCTGATTGTAATATATATAGAGCTCGGATTGGAGCCCAACTACTTAACTTTGGAAATAGAAGATCTTAAACAATTTCATGTCTCAAACCTCAGAATGTGACATACCTATGTTGATTGATATTTCTTTTTTCATACATTTTGATCTTCAAAGTTTCATATGTTTTAATGCCGTTAATGTGTGCTTGGTAATGTGTATTCATGAATATCAATGAATTTTCTGAAGATAGATTCAAGTTTGGTTAAGGAACTGTGCTGAAGTGTTAAAAGATGAGGGCTTTACCTGCACAAGTGTCGACTAGAGTGGAATGAAGACATGCACCGACCTCACAGACTAGAATGTGAATGTGCACCGACCTGATAGTGCTATATGCACATACCTTATGTTTCTATCGTTAATGCATGTGCACCAACCTGATGCTTCTAACACTAACGCATGTGCACAGACCTTATGCCTATCTCTAACACATGTGCATTGACCTTACATGCTATCGCTAACACATGTGCACCGACCTGACCTTGCAAAATATAAATGTGCATAGACCTCATGCACAAACCTTATGCCTTAGCCATTTGTCACCGCTAGTTGTGCATTTGTTACCACTAAAGTGCCATTTGTCACCCTTACCACATATTTATCACTCTTACCACATGACTACATGAGCAACCGTTGCCTTCTCTTCTCTTCATTACCTGCTTGGCTTTGTCTGGGGAGCATAGTGGTGACTAGTCTATTCATTGACCTTGGACTTTGACTGGGACTTCATAACTGTTCAACAAAAGGTTGAGCTTGGCTGGAGACTTCTTTGAATTACGTTGAACTATAAATTTCAACATTGACTGTCTTGGTATTGACCAAGTCCCTTCGTTGTTCTTCTGATTGCTGTAGAAACTCTTGATACACTGTTCATATTTTTGTCCTCCTGTGAACTTGACTCCTTCTTTCAACTCCTTTTGCTTTTAATTTGTTAGCTCTAGAATATATTTTTCACCCTTACCAGTGTATTTGGCTACTACGCAGATCTAGTTGTCGCCACTGATAGGGTATTTGCACCCTTATCCACTGGCTTTGCTTCATCCGTCGACGTTGAGGTTTTTACAATTTAAACGCTGCAAGCTATTTTCAGACTTACGCAGCTATTTGTCACTGCTATCGGACATTTGTCAGCACTAGGCAACTATTTGTCACCGTTATACTCCCCGTCGCCACTGACCTGTCGTCAAACCACGGTATAAACCGGGGTAACCCATGTGGGTTATGTAACACCCTTATCCTCCTTTCTCCACTCATGAAACCCTCGACGCCGTGCTCCGCCATCGCACTCTCGCTGCCGCTTCACTGTGGATGTGCGTTCCCGGGGCCAACGTCAATGGCGATCGTCACGGTAGATTGCAACATCAGAAGGGTGTTTGGGGAACCTAATTGCGCCTACACCCTCCCTTGTCCAATCACCTCTGCAATACGCTCCGATCGACCGACAATCGTTCGGATAGGGTTCCTGACGTTCCCCTTTTTTCTGCTCCCGAGGGGCTATGTTACCACCTCCATTACAGCGATGTGTTAAATCGGCACACCAATCCCGTCCGTCTCCTCTGCATCCTCCTCTCGGTCCCTTGTCGTCATTGGTTCCTGCTGCAGATGCCCTCTTCCGTTTTTTAATTCGTCAGGGAATTGAGGTTCAGAAAATGGGAAGGTATAAATGCTATGAAGTGTGGGTTGGTCGCGAACCAGGTGTATATTATAGTTGGCCCCAATGCTTTGTCCAAGTGAATGGATACCCTGGAGCTCGTTATAAGGGTTTTCACTCGGTAGAGGAAGCACATGCTGCTATAAATGGGGTTGGCAATCACAGCCATGCATATGTTGATCATCCTCAACTTACATATCATGCAAGTCCCAGACTTGACTATTAATTAATTAATAGAATAAGTCATTTTTCAACTATTTTCTAAAAATTCCCCAAAATCACATCTTGTAGAATTAATTTTGTTTAGCAACTTTGTCTTCTACATTTAAGCTTAAGAAAATCATTTATTATGCCGAATTAGTGAACTTAGTTTTCCGAACTTAACATTTAACTATTTACGGAATAGTATAAGTAATAATCTGACTACCTTAGAAAAATATGTAAAAATAGTAAATAGATTTAGGTCGATGTAGATAACAACTTTTCCTTCTGACATTAGGCCATTGTAAATCCGTGGTAAGATCTATTTAGAGTTTAAACCCAAAAGTGCACACTTTTGACCCATACCTAACCCTTAGTTTAAAGCACGAAATTCGACCTCAATACTCGACCAAATGATCTGAAATCAAGGGCAAATGGAAGGCCACAATGTAAGGAACATTTACCCTCAATCAATTTGAGGTAAACCTAGCCCCAGAACGTGATGCCGACATAGTTTGGTCAAGTCAAGGATTTCGGCGCCGTTTCTAAACACGTAGCTTGCAGCAGCGAATACTCCCAATTCCGAAGGCTCCAGAAGCTCTATGAGCTATCAAAATGAAGCCCTACGAGTCTTCTTTCATTTGGCTGCTGTGGGGTTCGCTGAAGTTTCAGATCTGGAGAGATCTAGCTCGATTTGTGGAGGTGGGTCAGCAGGCCGTTGGCTTTCCTTCATCCTTCTTTGATCCATCGATTGAGGTAGGAATTCTCAACCAAATCTTAATCATGAGTATAGCAAATTGTTCCTCTCATCGAGCTCTATCCATTGGTGGCAAAAGCCCCAATTTTCATTAGGTGTCCGTGGAGAAATCGAGCTTTTTGTGAGGTGCTGTCCAAGTGTTCTTCATCCTAGGGTTTGAGTTTTCTCTCTCCGATTTGAGGTAGGATCTAACAACCAAACTCTAATTAACTTACATGATGTAATCAGCATGTTGTTAGCTTTCATTTAACGTAGGAAGCCCCAAATTTCATTGAGCATACTTGGAGAATTTTGATTTTTAGTAAGAGCATGTCTAGAATTTGATGTATATAATGTTCTTCAAGTAGAAGCTTGATTTTCGGGCTGTTTTTGGATTAGATAACTTGATCCACATATGGCTTATAGTATATGGTTGGATTCATCATTAAGTTAGCTTTCGTTTGATATAAAAAGCCCCAAATTCCGTTGTGTATATTGAGAGAAATCTACGTTTTAGTAGACGCATGTCAAGAACTAGGTTCTTCAGGTATTCATCATAAATAGGTTGTGATTCGATTGAGTTTTCAGCAAATTTCTTGTTTCAATCTCTTGTTTTATGACCTTAGTATATATATTAAGAACCCTAGAGCATTTGGTTAAAATCCCAACTCATTTAGACCCCAAATCATTGAGTTTTCATGGTTTACGGAATCACCCGTCGCTTCTAGAAGTGTAGGGGTCAACCCATGGGGTCGACCCATGCACCCAGTGAAGGGGGTCGACCCAATGGGTCGACCCACACCCAGGAAGGCTCCTGGAATGTCAGGGGTCGACCCAATGGGTCGACCCATGCCCTGTATGACCCCATTAATGATGTTTTTGACCCGGGGATCAATCCGGATCATTGGGGAATCAATCGATTCAACCTAATCACATTGCAAACTACATTTTTGAGGAACTAATGACCTATTCATGTACCCTTTTTAGTTTCAATTAACATTGGTCCATACATGCAAACTTAGTGTAAAAACACACCGTTTATCATCTTCATTTCAATGCATACAAGATTAAATAGAAACCCACATAATTAGTGGTTAATGGTGTAACTAAATCTCTGTTAATGCATTCTATTTCACTCCTGTGGGAGTTGTTCTTTGCCTTATCATCTTGAATCAGCTTCTTGGCAATTGTCTTAATGCAAATGATAATGGTTAATCATGATATCTTAACTTGGTGATTAGGATTAATATGTTGATTAGCTTGTTTGATTGCTGCTGTTTTACAGTAGCGCAGCACGATTAACTCTTGTTGTGACTTGGTTTCGATCTCCTTGATGATTATACTTACCTTGAAATTCTGGAAATGAATCTCTTTCCTACGTGAAGTTGTTATTGCTACTTAGTTTAAACCTTGGAATTCTGGCCATAAACTGTGGAAGTCTAGATTCGTGGGATCTTTGATCAAAAGAAATCAATGCCTGGCAAACAATTAAGGGCTCGGTCTGGTCCTGGGAAGAGCGCCCGAACACTACGTGTACCCCCGGGGAGGTGAATGACTAGGTGTGGCATTTGGCACCAGTACTTGACATGTGTTAAATCTAGGACTGTCCACTACTCTCTCCACTACTCTCTACATTACTTTCTACTACTTTTCACTTTCCACTCTTCACTGTTCTATACTCTACTTGTGGTTACTTTACTTGCTTATTACTTGGACGTGGAAATGAAATTACATACGTGCTTGACATGACTTGAATTGTCTTGATATGGCCAACTTTTTATCGTTATCTCCTGTAGTAAATTCTTGTCTTACTATTCTATTCATTATATTTCTTGACCTTGCAAGATCTTTGAATTCTGTTTCGTGATATCACCGTTATCTTTTTATTGTTTTTATCATTTGTAGCATGACATTTTAAAATGTAATTAAACTGTTAATCACTTATACCTGTCTGTTATTTCCTACTGAGCGTCAGCTCATAGTTGTGTTTTCCCCCCTTTCTAGGCTTTTCAGGTGACGCGCTTACCGATGGGGAAGGGCATGAGTGATGTCTTGAGTGTATCAGTTCTAGTGTGTTAGTAGTGTGTTATCTTTCTTTAGTTGTGTTTTGGAGAGCTTTTAGTCTCAGTCATGTTATTGAGTTTTAGTGGTTGATTATTCCAGTTGTATTAAGTTGAACTTGAGGTTATTGTATCAGTTGTGGTTTGTTAATGATCATTTAGTATTTCCATCTTGTAGCACTTGTGTATTATTTTAGATTAGTTCTCTCTCTTGCCAGCGTGTCCCTAACTGTACGTCCCGATATTTCCGCCTTGTTCGGGGCGTGACAGTTTAGTTGGTATCAGAGCCTAGGTTTCACATTCCTAGGTTTCCTAAGTTTTAGGTTTTCTTGCATTGCATCCCAATAATCGGTATATCAAAAGGTGTTGTCCGAACGTTAGGCTACGCCTATCGGGAAGGTCGCACACTTGCGCGAGTGGTCTTCGGACCGATTACCTCCGCCAGATACCGAGTTTTTGGTCGTGTCTAGGTGCATTAGACCCCTAACCTTGTAAAAGTCTAGGACCTGACCTGGTGAGAATGGGTAGAAACTTGGGTTAAGATCGTTTCTTGATCGTGTAATTATTTATCTTGATTAAACCTAAGTAATCTATTTCTCGTGTAGATGGCAGCTGATCGTGCTGAATGGAGGAACCTACAGCGTACGGTGCAAGGCCTTACTCAGGCCCTTCAGCAAGTAGCTCTGGCAGGAGCGGCACCGAATGGCACCGGTGATCTATACCGGAACTTCCGCGGAATGAACCCGCCTAGATTCGCTGGTTCGACTGACCCTGACCAAGCCGAGCATTGGCTAGATGAGATGGGGAGAATCTTTGAAGTTATGCAATGCACCAACCAGGAGCGTGTCCTTTTGTCCACATTTCAACTGGAACATGATGCACGTACTTGGTGGGATTCTATCAAGGAAACTCTCGGTGATCGGCAAGTTATGTGGGAAGAGTTTGAAGAACTCTTCAACAGCAAGTATTTTTCTGATAGAGTGCAAGAGAAGAAAGCGGCAGAGTTCGCGGCCTTGAAACAGCGAGGTTTGTCCGTGGCAGAGTATGAGGCTCAATTTGCACGGCTTTCTCGTTATGCTACTCATCTCATTTCCACCGAGAAGATGAAGGCGAAGCGCTTTCTCAATGGATTGAAGCTTCATTATATCAACCAATTGGCACCGATGGAGATTTCCACTTATTCTGAGATGGTAAGGAAAGCACAAGTTCTAGAGGATACTCTTGAGATGACGGAGAGAATCCGTGGGAAAGGCACCAAGAAAGAATTACCTACGGGTTCCGGGAGTGTCAAACCCGGGTATACCAAGAAGAGGCCTGTTAGTGGACCTGGTTCGTGGAGCGGGTCCGGATCGTGGAAGGGCAAGATGCCGAGGCATGAAGACAAGAAGCCTGGCCCTATTGTTCCATTCAAGGGCGTGTGCAGCTATTGTGATCGTCCGGGTCACAAGATAGAGGAGTGCTGGCGCAAGCAAGGCGCCTGTTTGCGATGTGGAAGCAAGGAGCACCGTATCCCCAATTGTCCTCTCATATCGGAACAAGCTACACCGGCAAAACCTCTAGTCTTCAAGAAACCACAAGGCAAGCTTCAAGCTTTACATGAAGATGAAACTGGGATTTCTGATGATGGAGGACTCGTCGAAGGTACCCTTACTATAATCGATAAGCCCGCATTTGCTCTCTTTGATACTGGTGCAACACATTCATTTATTTCTCGGAGATTTGCTAAGTCATTAGTTGTGGAACCTGTTTTGATGAATATTCCGTTAGAGATTTCAACCCCTATTGGCACTAGATCAACAATCCAGTATTTCTATCCTTCTAGTAAGGTTATGATTGGTGAACAGAACTTTCCAGCAGATTTGGTCTGCATGGACATGAAGGATTATGATGTAATCCTAGGAGCAGATTGGTTGGCCAAGTATGAGGCCAATGTTCACTGTAGTTCTAGCTCAGTGACTTTTACTGGACATTCTGGTTTATCTTTTACGGGAGTCAAGCACCATAACTCCGTACCGCTCATCTCGGCTCTTCGAGCTGATAAGCTTTTGAGGCATGGGTGTGAGGCTTTTCTAGCCTTTGTTTGTGTAACTCCTGAGCAGCAGATGGAGATCAAGGACATTCCTGTTGTCCGAGATTTTCCTGATGTCTTTCCAGAAGAACTACCAGGACTTCCAGCTGAGCGGGAAGTTGTCTTTTCTATTGATCTTATTCCTGGCACAGCTCCTATTTCTAAGGCTCCTTATCGTATGTCTCCTGCGGAACTGAGGGAACTGAAGCAGCAACTGATGGAATTACTTGAGAAGGGTTTTATTCGTCCTAGTACTTCTCCGTGAGGAGCCCCTATACTATTTGTCAGGAAGAAAGATGGTTCGATGAGGCTGTGCATTGATTATCGGTAATTAAACTAGCAGACTGTCAAGAACAAATATCCCTTGCCGAGGATTGACGAGTTATTTGACCAGATAGCGGGAGCTCAATATTTCTCTAAGATCGATCTTCGATCTAGATATCACCAGTTGCGGATTAAGGAAGAGGATATTTATAAAACGGCTTTCCGCAGCAGGTATGGTCATTTTGAGTTTGTCGTTATGCCTTTTGGTCTAACGAATGCACCAGCGGCTTTCATGCAGTTGATGAACGATGCATTTCGACCCTATCTTGATCAATGGGTCGTGGCCTTTATTGATGATATCCTGATTTATTCTAAGAATGAGGAGGAACATGCTGAACATCTGAGAATGGCATTGCAATTGTTGAGAGATCATCAACTATATGCTAAGTTCAGTAAGTGTGAATTCTGGCTGCAAGAGGTGTCCTTTCTAGGACATATCATTACGAAGAACGGTATTTCTGTTGATCCTTCGAAGGTTGAGGCAGTGAAGAATTGGGAACAGCCTACCAGTGTGACAGAAGTTAGAAGTTTTCTAGGCCTGGCAGGTTATTATCGAAGGTTTATTCAAGATTTCTCCAAGATTGCAGTACCTATGACAAGATTAACCCGCAAGGAGAATAAGTTTGATTGGTCAGATGATTGTCAGCGAAGCTTTCAGACTCTGAAGGAGTGTTTGACTACTGCACCTGTTTTGGCTTTACCTTCTGGTGAAAGAGAATTTGTTGTTTATACTGATGCATCAGGTATTGGCTTAGGCTGTGTACTCATGCAGCATGGGAAGGTGATTGCCTATTCCTCTAGACAGTTGAGGAAGCACGAAGATAATTATCATGTTCATGATTTGGAACTTGCTGCAGTCGTGTTTGCTTTGAAGATATGGAGGCATTACTTGTATGGAGAAACCTTTACAGTGTTCTCAGATCATAAGAGTTTGAAGTATTTATTTTCTCAGAAGGAACTCAACATGAGGCAGCGGAGATGGTTGGAGTACTTGAAAGACTTCGACTTCTCGATTGAGTATCATCCTGGCAAAGGTAATGTTGTGGCAGATGCATTAAGCCGGAAGCCGGTAGCTAGATTGTCAAGTCTCATGTTACAAGAATGGAGGTTGTTGGAATAATTATCTAGTCTGGATCTTAATATTGACAATGATCGGATCTTGATTGCTCAGATTCAACTTAAACCTGAATTATTGATAGAGATCAAGTCCTTGCAAGATAATGACCCCGAGTTGGTAGAGATCAAGGGAAGCTTGAGCAGCAGACCTGACTTCATGTTGGCCGATGATGGTAGATTATTATTTAAAGGCAGAACTTGTGTTCCGGATGAGGCTACAATAAAGAACAAAATTCTTGAGGAAGCTCATAGATCCAGATATACCATTCATCCTGGAGGCACTAAGATGTACCGAGATTTGAAAAGGTCCTTTTGGTGGCCGAATATGAAAAGAGAAGTTGTAGATTTTATGAGCAGATGTTTGGTATGTCAGCAAGTTAAGGCCGAACATTTCAGACCAGCAGGGAAATTGAAACCACTCGACATACCCCAATAGAAGTGGGAAAGCATTGGCATGGATTTCATTATGGGTCTACCTAGGACTCGTGGTGGATTTGATGCGATATGGGTGATTGTCGATCGATTGACAAAGTCGGCTCATTTCTTACCAATTAAGTCCAAGTGGACGATTGATGTATTGGCTGCCTTGTATATAAAGGAAGTGGTGAGATTGCATGGTATCCCAGTGAATATAGTATCAGATCGAGACCCCAGATTTACTTCACATTTCTGGAAGGGACTGCAAGAGTCTTTGAGTACTCGTCTGAATTTCAATACTACTTTTCATCCACAGACAGATGGACAGACTGAAAGAACCAATCAGATAGTGGAAGATATGTTGCGAGCTTGCATGATTGATTTCGGTGGTAATTAGAGTGAGCATTTGGCATTAATTGAATTCGCTTACAATAACAGCTATCAGTCTAGCATTCAGATGGCTCCTTTTGAAGCACTATATGGTAGAAGTTGTCGTTCCCCGTTGTGTTGGGACGAGATAGGTGAGAAACAGTGGCTTGGACCAGATCTTGTTTCAGAATCATCACAGAACATCCGTGTTATCCGAGACCAGTTACAAGTAGCCCAGTCAAGACAGAAGAGTTATGCCGACAACAGGAGAAGAGCATTGGAATTTCAGGTTGGCGAGCATGTGTTCTTAAAGGTCTCTCCAACGAGAGGGATCCGAAGATTTGGTATTCATGGCAAGCTGAGTCCGAGATACATTGGTCCATTCGAGATTCTAGATAGAGTGGGAGAGGTGGCATACATACTGGCTTTACCACCGCATTTGTCTGGCGTACATAATATTTTCCATGTGTCTATGTTCCGGAAATATGTGTACGATCCCACTCATATCATTCAGCAGGTGGATTTTGAACTGAAGGAAGATTTGACCTATGAGGAAAGACCTGTCAAGATTCTGGACCGGAAGCAACAGTAACTCCGGAATCGTTCGATACCGATGGTCAAGATTCAGTGGAGTCGGCGTGGGACCGAAGAAGCTACATGGGAGTCTGAAGAGACTATGCGAAAGCGGTATCCCGATCTCTTCTAGGTGAGCGATCTTTTTCTACTCTCAGTTTTAGTGCAGTGAATTTGGAGGACCAAATTCCTTTAAGTAGGGGAGGGTGTAAGACCCCAAATTCTTTAGAAATTTATTTAGAAAGTTATTTGTAATTATTTGGAATTTATTTGAAGTTATTCGAATTAATGAGAATTATCCAAATTAATTAGATTAATTAATTAATTAATAGAATAAGTCATTTTCAACTATTTTCTAAAAATCCCTAAAAATCACATCTTGTAGAATTAATTTTGTTTAGCAACTTTGTCTTCTACATTTAAGCCTAAGAAAATCATTTATTATGCCGAATTAGTGAACTTAGTTTTCCGAACTTAATATTTAACTATTTACGGAATAGTATAAGTAATAATCCGACTACCTTAGAAAAATCTGTAAAAATAGTAAATAGATTTAGGTCGATGTAGATAACAACTTTTCCTTCTGACATTAGGCCATTGTAAATCCGTGGTAAGATCTATTTAGAGTTTAAACCCAAAAGTGCACACTTTTGACCCATACCTAACCCTTAGTTTAAAGCACGAAATTCGACCTCAATACTCGACCAAATGATCTGAAATCAAGGGCAAATGGAAGGCCACAATGTAAGGAACATTTACCCTCAATCAATTTGAGGTAAACCTAGCCCCAAAACGTGCTGCCGACATAGTTTGGTCAAGTCAAGGATTTCGGCGCCGTTTCTAAACACGTAGCTTGCAGCAGCGAATACTCCCAATTCCGAAGGCTCCAGCAGCTCTATGAGCTATCAAAATGAAGCCCTACGAGTCTTCTTTCATTTGGCTACTGTGGGGTTCGCTGAAGTTTCAGATCTGGAGAGATCTAGCTCGATTTGTGGAGGTGGGTCAGCAGGCCGTTGGCTTTCCTTCATCCTTCTTTGATCCATCGATTGAGGTAGGAATTCTCAACCAAATCTTGATCATGAGTATAGCAAATTGTTCCTCTCATCGAGCTCTATCCATTGGTGGCAAAAGCCCCAATTTTCATTAGGTGTCTGTGGAGAAATCGAGCTTTTTGTGAGGTGCTGTCCAAGTGTTTTTCATCCTAGGGTTTGAGTTTTCTCTCTCCGATTTGAGGTAGGATCTAACAACCAAACTCTAATTCACTTACATGATGTAATCAGCATGTTGTTAGCTTTCATTTAACGTAGAAAGCCCCAAATTTCATTGAGCATACTTGGAGAATTTTGATTTTGAGTAAGAGTATGTCTAGAATTTGATGTATATTATGTTCTTCAAGTATAAGCTTGATTTTCGGGCTGTTTTTGGATTAGATAACTTGATCCACATATGGCTTATAGTATATGGTTGGATTCATCATTAAGTTAGCTTTCTTTTGATATAAAAAGCCCTAAATTCCGTTGTGTATATTGAAAGAAATCTACGTTTTAGTAGACGCATGTCAAGAACTAGGTTCTTCAGGTATTCATCATAAATAGGTTGTGATTCGATTGAGTTTTCAGCAAATTTCTTGTTTCAATCTCTTGTTTTATGACCTTAGTATGTATATTAAGAACCCTAGAGCATTTGGTTAAAATCCCAACTCATTTAGACCCCAAATCATTGAGTTTTCATGGTTTACGGAATCACCCGTCGCTTCTGGAAGTGTAGGGGTCGACCCATGGGGACGACCCATGCACCCAGTGAAAGGGGTCGACCCATGAAGCTTTTTTTTTGAGGGGTCGACCCAATGGGTCGACCCACACCCAGGAAGGCTCCTGGAATGCCAGGGGTCGACCCAATGGGTCGACCCATGCCCTGTATGACCCCATTAATGATGTTTTTGACCTGGGGATCAATCCGGATCATTGGGGAATCAATCGATTCAACCTAATCACATTGAAAACTACATTTTTGAGGAACTAATGACCTATTCATGTACCCTTTTTAGTTTCAATTAACATTGGTCCATACATGCAAACTTAGTGTAAAAACACACCGTTTATCATCTTCATTTCAATGCATACAAGATTAAATAGAAACCCACATAATTAGTGGTTAATGGTGTAACTAAATCTCTGTTAATGCATTCTATTTCACTCCTGTGGGAGTTGTTCTTTGCCTTATCATCTTGAATCAGCTTCTTGGTAATTGTCTTAATGCAAATGATAATGGTTAATCATGATATCTTAACTTGGTGATTAGGATTAATATGTTGATTAGCTTGTTTGATTGCTGCTGTTTTACAGTAGCGCAGCACGATTAACTCTTGTTGTGACTTGGTTTCGATCTCCTTGATGATTATACTTACCTTGAAATTCTGGAAATGAATCTCTTTCCTACGTGAAGTTGTTATTGCTACTTAGTTTAAACCTTGGAATTCTGGCCATAAACTGTGGAAGTCTAGATTCGTGGGATCTTTGATCAAAAGAAATCAATGCCTGGCAAACAATTAAGGGCTCGGTCTGGTCCTGGGAAGAGCGCCCGAACACTACGTGTACCCCCGGGGAGGTGAATGACTAGGTGTGGCATTTGGCACCAGTACTTGACATGTGTTAAATCTAGGACTGTCCACTACTCTCTCCACTACTCTCTACATTACTTTCTACTACTTTTCACTTTCCACTCTTCACTGTTCTATACTCTACTTGTGGTTACTTTACTTGCTTATTACTTGGACGTGGAAATGAAATTACATACGTGCTTGACATGACTTGAATTGTCTTGATATGGCCAACTTTTTATCGTTATCTCCTGTAGTAAATTCTTGTCTTACTATTCTATTCATTATATTTCTTGACCTTGCAAGATCTTTGAATTCTGTTTCGTGATATCACCGTTATCTTTTTATTGTTTTTATCATTTGTAGCATGACATTTTAAAATGTAATTAAACTGTTAATCACTTATACCTGTCTGTTATTTCCTACTGAGCGTCAGCTCATAGTTGTGTTTTCCCCCCTTTCCAGGCTTTTCAGGTGACGCGCTTACCGATGGGGAAGGGCAGGAGTGATGTCTTGAGTGTATCAGTTCTAGTGTGTTAGTAGTGTGTTATCTTTCTTTAGTTGTGTTTTGGAGAGCTTTTAGTCTCAGTCATGTTATTGAGTTTTAGTGGTTGATTATTCCAGTTGTATTAAGTTGAACTTGAGGTTATTGTATCAGTTGTGGTTTGTTAATGATCATTTAGTATTTCCATCTTGTAGCACTTGTGTATTATTTTAGATTAGTTCTCTCTCTTGCCAGCGTGTCCCTAACTGTACGTCCCGATATTTCCGCCTTGTTTGGGGCGTGACACTTATGTTATCCATTTATACACAACCTACACAACTCAACATAAAACACACATCCCCCGATGTAATCCACATAACATATAAATCAAGGAATAAAATAAATTATAATTACATTAATTCAAATGTGTCATTTTTTACAATTATAATTACAAATCAACAGATATCTGTTGGAACATCCTCCATCATCACCAGTTGCAGAAGAATCCCCTCTCTCAAATGACTCCTCTTGCCCAACAGCCAACTCTGCAGTGTCACCTGAGACAGTAATTTTTTTAGAATACTCGCTCCATTCAAACTGTAATTTTGAAATAAGCTCTTTTTTGAAGCAGGTATCATGATCTCTCTCTTCCAGAGAATCGGCAGCGACCAGCCTGTATGTGTAAACCTTCCTCGTCTATCCTGGTCTAAAAGCACGAACAATAGCTTTGGTATCTCGCCAAGCCATTGGTCCTGCTTTTAGACCAAGACAGACGAGGAAGGTTTACACATATAGGCTGGTCGCTGTCGATTCTCCGGAAGAGAGAGATCATGATACTTGCTTCAGAAAAGAGCTTATTTCAAAATTGTGGTTTGAATGGAGCGAGTATTCTAAAAAATTTCGACAATATCTTCCTAAAAAATTGACTATTCTCTAGTTTTTAACATCCTGAAAAAATATATTAAACAAAATGTAAATACATCCAACATGTGAATTGAGATGAAATTAGGAATCATGACATGAGGGATTAAACCCTGGCAGTCACACCTTGGATGTGATGATATAGAGGCCCTGCGCGGGCGGCGGTGGCGAAATGGCGATGGGCGGCCGACGACGGCGGCTGCAGCGGTGCTAGACGGTAGCCGGTGGGCGGGTCCGGCAGGAACACCGGTCGGCTGCCACGGCACGACACCGGAGGGGCAGCGGTGCTCTACCGGCGTGGGTGCAAGGGGGAGCGCGATGGTGGGCTGGTCGGCACTCACGGTGGTGCTGGTTCGCGGAGGAGAGGGAGGGTGCGCAGGGCACCCGTGGGCATACGGGGACAAGGTGGCGATGGTCTGCGGCGAGGGGGGAAAATCAAGGGATGGGGGAAAAATAAATGGCTTCTAAGGGTAAGAAATACGTCGTAAGGGTGACTAAATAGGTCGTAAGGGTGATAAATGCTTCTAAAGGTTGAATAGGTCCTAAGGGTGACAAATCGCTTCTAAAGGTAATAAATGGGTGTCTAAACGTGAAAAATAGCCTGTAGTGGTGACAAATGGAAGAGACATAGAGAGAGAGAGAGAGGCATTAACAAACAGAAAAAATGGTGGCTCCTTGCAAACGTCTCATCCTCCTGCAGTCCTGGAAGAACTAAAGTTGGTGGAAGACGAAGTGTCTCTCCCAACTAAAGGCTGGTTTTATTTTCACTAAAGGCAGTGGAAGAACTAAAGTCGGTGGAAGACGAACTGTCTCTCCCAACTAAATACTGGTTTTAATTTTACTAGTCAAATTGATAAATAGGGCAGTTATTATAGTTTCTAGAAGTGTAACAATCTTCCATCTTATCATATTTTTTATATTTTATATTAAGAAAATTATATTTTATAATATATTATTTACATATATATATCATATGATATATAATATAATATTACGATTGCATAACTTATGAAACGAATATTATAATATCCGTTTCCACTCCGATTCAAATTTGAATATTATCCGTATCCGAAAAAATAAATACTATTTAGAATATTTTTCGCTAAATAATACAGATTCGAATTCAAATATTATCCAGCAAAACTATTGATATATTTATATTTATTTTTGTTATTTATTACACACAGGAGGAAAAGCAAGGGATGGGGGAAAAATGGCTTCCAAGGGTAAGAAATACGTCGTTAGGGTGACAGGTAGAGTTTAATCAGTGTCGTTTGATGATTAGGAAAGCTTCGGATTCGTGTTGGTAGAGTTAGGATCGCTAGGACACGGTTAAATCCTTCAAACAAACTTGAGTTTCTGTAAGTTTCACTGCTATAAGCTATTTGTCACCGTTACAGACTATTTGTCACTTCTAATGGTTATGTATCACTCATAACGAGCTATTTGTCACCCTTATTGCTCGTTAGGCGTCGTCTTTGTTTCGCTTCATCACATATTGTGACTTCTGTTATCGATTTATCACCCTTACGAGACATTTGTCAGCCTTGAAGCCTATTTGTCACCGCTGATGACTATTTGTCACCACTATGCGGTGTTAGCCGTTGTAGTATCTCTCTCCAGCCTCTCGTCTATTATGCGGTTGATGTAACTGGACGAAAGGAACCTCGGTCCAAGCGATCTCATGACCGGCAAAAAGGAAGGACCGAGAGTCAGAAATGTTGGGGGAGGCACGAACACTCTTTTGCCCTCTGGGGGTTTCATCTCCTTCCTATAAATAGAGACTCTGGGGGGAACACGAAGGACATCCTGAGTTCCATTGGCGGTCAAAGAAACTCTCGTGAAGATGTCGTCGTCTGAGAAGTCAGTTCCCGCCAAACGTCTGTGCTTCTGAAGGGAAGCCCTGCCCGTGCCGGACCAGCCATCAGGCGAAAGCAGCGGCGGCGATGTTTCGGAGGAATACAAGCAGGGGTATCTACAAGGGTGGCGGGACGCCTTGGCGAAGGTGGATCGCCTGTTTTGTAACAAGAGGGTGACGAACCTCCAACCTGACAGGTTCCGTCCCAAAGAGGACGAGTAACCGCTTGTACCCTCTTCCCATATCAATATAATTTCTTTTTCTGCAACCTTTATTTGCATGATGGATGCTTGATCTTTGTGTGATGTGGTTGCCGTCAAATGAAGGATAACATCCATCGTAGGTAGGGGTTACCTTTACGAAGCGGAGTTCTTCCTCTATAAGTAGCAGGGTTTGTCGATGGTTCTAATATTAGTAAGGCTTATCTTCATGCTCATAGTTCATCTGTAGGATCCATTTGTCACCCATCATGCGCATTTGTCCCCCTGTTGATATATTTGTCACCACTAATAGGCATTTTTCACTTTTAGCATGCAGTAGTCGGCGCCTTTGCTCCTGGGAGACGTCGTCTTTGTGCATTTTTCACCATTAAGAGCCTTTTGTCATCCATCATGCGCATTTGTCGCCCCTGTTCACCTATTTGTCACCCCTAATGTGTATTTGTTGCCTCTGTCAATTTATTTGTTACCAAAAATATGCATTCATCACCCTCGTCATACATTTTACTCTGCTGCTCTCACATACGGAAGGTGAACCCAAAAGAGAAAATAAATATAATAATAATAAAAATCCATAAACAATGATAATCAATAAATACATGACTTTCTGACAAACCATGAAAATGATATTCAATTAATATAATAATGATAAAAGTCTAATAGAAGGTCACATTTGCTGAACAAAGTCTTCAGAATGCAAGGTTGAGGGACATGTTGGTAGGTCGTGGGTTATTAAAGGATTCCAATTACATTATTATAATGTAGTGTGTCTGTTGTATTTGAAGTTGCTCAATTTTCACTTACTCTGTTGTATTTCCTTCATTCGTGACTTTTGTCATGTTTACATAATCACCTTGTGGTATTGTCCATGTTACAGGGGCATACCCTCACATCACCTTGTGGATGGCAACATCGCAACCTTTGGTTTTTAATTTTTATGAATTTTTCATTTTTGTATTTACTTTTTTTATAATTATACTATTATATTTATTAATTGTCCCTCTTACAACAAAAAGAAGAACATGTTTTGAAGTTTTAGAGCCAGTTAGTCAGATAAGCCAAAATCAAGTGCGATTGCTAACACCGCATAGTCGTGACAAATAGTCATCAGTGGTGACAAATAGGCTTCGAGGCTGACATATGTCTCTTAAGGGTGATAAATGAATAACAGAAGTCACAATAATTTATGAAGAGAAACAAACCCGACGCCTAGCGTAGGATAAGGGTGATAAATATCTCGTTATGAGTGACAAATATCTTAGTAGAAGTGACAAATAACTATGTAACGGTGACAAATAGCTTATAGCAGTGAAACTTGAAGAAACTCAAGTTCGTTTGTAGGGTTTAACCGTATATGGGCTTCCTAATAACTCTACCAACACGGATCTGAAGCTTTCCTAGTCATCAAATGACACTGATTAAACTCATCTAAGATCAAGGAACGAGATTATCTCCAGTTTACGATGCCTGATAAGCGTCTGAACAGATAAACTGCTATGTTTACAGATGAAAGAGTTTTTTATCAGGATTTTGTCAAGAGTCCTTCTTTGTCATAACAACATATGTGGGTCTCTATACCGTGCGAAGAGGGAGTGCTTACATAACGAAGTGAAAACCACATACAGATCAAAAAAATGAGAAGGGCGTGCAACAAGAAAAATCAGGGTGACTATCGTGTGTCTACGAGAAGAAGGTGACTCCAGCAACATCAAAGGGAATTCAAGTGGATAAAATCTTTTATTTTTCTGAATTCCCATTGGTCCACTTGCCAATAACCATAAAATAATTACAAAACTGCCGAAAAACCATAAAAGTGCAAATTAATAAATATAACAATATAATAATGTTTATTAATAATAGGAAGGGTAGAAAACTATTTAATGATTTATCAAAATATTTCGATGGATAAAGGTTTGTTGGAGATACGTCGGCAAGTTTCCGACGAATGTGCGACCTTAAATTTATCCGTCGTAAACTACTCATGTATTTTAAACCGCATTTATTTATTTTCGACGAAATAGATTTTTGTCGGAGATATGTCCAAAATATTCGACGTTAATTTCGACGTTAATTTTTTCTGTCGAAAGTTTCGGATGTATTTCTGACAATAATATTATGTCAAAAAATAGTCCGTAATTACCGACGAATTTGTGACAATATAATTCCGTCATAAAGATAAAACATTCCGACGTATTGCCGACAAAAACTTTTTAGTCAGAAAATACCGTCGATATTTCCCATTTTTCTTGTAGTGATCCATGCATCCTTCAAACGCATATTTGGGTTTTAATCCATCGTGAAAAGTTTGCTATTTACAGCCCATGCATACATATATATATATAAGCCCCTTTTATGTTTTTATTTATATACACATATCTTTAAGCCCAAACCGTAAGGCCCATCTTACTAAGGCGCATTCATGTTTTAAACGTAGCCTCCCTAAAAGCTTTTTAGTTCTTTCATCCCTTTTTAAAGATTCAAAGCTCATCATCTATGTTAGCTATTTATACTTTATATTTATAAAAATTTTATTTTCCATAATTGTTACATGACTAATTTTATATAGTCACTATTATTTTTTCCATATATAAATTTTCGGGGTGCTACCCCCTCCCCCACTTAGAAGAATTTGGTCCCCAAATTCACATGATTTCCTTTCCATAGCAGTGGGGTAAAGTCACCATATTCGAAACATGTACTCTAGCTAGATCCATTCTCATAGCATGCTAAGAACTAAGATCACCATATCCAATTAATTATGAATAGGATGGTTTAGAGTTACCTTCCAACGCTTGAAGTCTACCCTGCCGCTTTGGTCCACCTCGTTGTTATTCCCGCGGTGCTTGCTCCTTTATAAGTGGATAACGAGCAATTCTATGGTCTTCACTTCCGCAACGAATGCACTTCCCGAGTTTGTACCAACACTCCTCCGATTTGTGCCCTCCTTTCTTGCAATGTTCACATTTTTCCTTTGCCAGAACAACTTGTTGGTCATCATTCCGAGGTTTCTTGTCCTTACGGAAACCGTAACCTTCATTGGACCTCTTCTTGTCATTCACGGGTTCCTGGTTCTTGGATCCATTTGCTAACTCCTTCTTGGCAATTTTCCCCTTGATTCGTTCTATCATATCCATAGCATCTTCCAATAGTTGTGCCTTCCTAACCATCTTTGTATAAGTTTGGATTTCCAACAGAGCTAATTGAGGAATAAGCTCCACCTTTAAACCGTTCATAAATCTTCTCGCTCTCATCTTCTCCATGCAAACTAAGTGTGGTACATATCGGGCCAATCTAGAAAACTTCGCTTCGTAATCCGCTACCGATAAACTACGTTATTTCAATGCCGCAAACTCCATAGCCTTCTTCTCGTGAATTCTTTCCGAGAAATGCTTCTCATTAAAGTGCTCTAAGAACTCATCCCATGCAACTTGATCGTTGGGCAAGATCGCTTCCACGGATCCCCACCATGCCCGAGCATCCTTCTCTAGTTGATAGGTTCCCAATAATACCTTCTCTTGGTCGGTACATTGCATCACCTTAAAAGTTCTCTCTATTTCTTGCACCCAATCTTCTGCCTCATCTGGGTCGATAGACCCACTAAACTTTGGGGGATTCATCTTTTGGAACTTCCTATGCAAATCCCCGACTCCATGTTATGCTCCTCCTTGTGCAACTTGTTGCAAAGCTTGTGTTAATCCTTGGACAATGCATTACATCTCTCTCTATTGAGCTCTCTCGGAAGCCATTTTAGCCTACAAAATAAGTTTTAACGAATGATTACACATATCTTGACATTAATCTAGAGTAGATGGAACATATTTTATTGGTTAGCCCATAGCTATACCCAAATCTCACGGGATTCCTATAGGATAACTGACAAGGATAACTCGACCTATAACTTGGACTTAATGACCTAGGGATTTAGAAAGCGTAGGCTCTGATACCACCTTCTATCATGCCCTGAACCGATAGCAGCAGAACGTGTCGTTTGCTCAGAACGTGGCAGATAAATAGTCATGTCAATCAGAGCATAGTCATAAGACAAGATATACTTTGAAAAAAAATAGAGTTTCAATTCAAATATAAGTTTATTACAAATTGGACCCAACAAATAAAGACTCAATAAAGGAAAAATTACAAGAGACTCTTGACTAGACTAATCGTGACATAGACATAAGATAACCAGACTTGGAGGTTCATCTAAGTTTGCCGAAGCACTCTTCACTCTTGCCCTTGCCTATCTTGTTCGGTCTCGTCGTCACTATGGTCATTACCGGAAAAATATTGGAAAACAATAGGTGAGCCAATGCTCAGTAGGTCTTAATATCTCAAGCTCCAAACTAGCTTTAAGTAATTAACAATTTCACATGAACATGCAAGTCATGCACGGTATCGAAATCGAGAACTATAAAGGCACGAGCTAGATTGATAATCCCAAGACAATAGAAAGGAATGACCATAGAAAATTTCCAAGTGCTATAAAGATAGTAGATAGACGGGATAATAATTCCAAGGACATTCATGATAAGATAGCAAGTTTTTCAATAAGGGGTTCAAGAGCATTCATGAGGAGATAATAACAATCATTTCAATAAGGCATTCACTTTCACTAGAACATTTCACGTAACTATCACTTTGTAAGATTGGCCATATACAATTAAGAGTTCAATATTTGAGTAACAATCACTTGTGGAATGTCGTAGATCAATCTTGCTTTTGGTTGGTGCAATGCCACACCTGATCAATCATGATACTGGTACATGTTTGGACTTTGCCTCGCCCCTGGGATTAGATCCGGACCCCGTCACTTTTTATTCTAGCATTGAGTATCAATTTGTTTGGACCCATAGCCCCTTTTGTGTCTAGACCAATTCCACTTCAATTAATGGCCAAAGAGTTCCAAGGATCAAGCATGTAAAATCACTAAGGTAGATTCATGGAATAATGATTCCAAGAATGAACTTTTGATAGGAATAGTATGACGATACAAGAAACCAAGACACTCATGAAATCTGGGTAATTGGCGTCCACTAAGTCGCCATCAATTACAGAAATAGCGCCCACTATATGGTCGCTCATTCCTGTGAAAGTACAGGGACGAGGAAATAGTGTCCAGGCCATGGTCGCTAAATTAGTGATATAGCACCACTAGCCTGGTTGCTAATTCCTTCTGGTGCCAAAATCATGGCCGCTAATAACTGATAGAGATAGACTTCTCAAAAAAGGCCAGAAACACCGCTCTATGAGGGCTAAAGCATCACGTTTCTTCAGAGTAACGTGACAAATAAGGGTTCCTGGGTTTTTAGGGTACAACCTGCTCGGCTGTCTTGAGAGAATCCAATGCTAGCATAGACTTACGGAGGTCTCAATGAAGTGAGTACCAGTCCGAAGGAAGAAATATCCCACGGGGGGTCCAATCATCACCGAGAGATAGTGTATAGGCGATAGAAAGCAAAACATGGACGAAGTCTCGGATACGAGTCAGTGGTGCCAAAGATCCGACGGTTAATGGATCAAAACACGAGTGAAAACTATCACAAGCAAAAGTGCGCCTTGGAAGTGGTAGCCATTTAAATTAGCGCCCACTGTTCAGGCGTCCATTCATGCAAATTCAAGAACATTAATTAAATTTCCAGAAATGTGCGACTCTTTGAAGAGGCGTAGTATCTTTAATCTGCGCCCTGAGATATGGCACCAATTCTCTAATTTATTTCTTTCCATATATATGGTTTCAGAGAATAAAAGAAAAAAATGCCTCTTCAAAAGGGCACATGTTCTTTAATGTGCAACACACGGATGGTCGCTAATTCTATAAACAATTTCATTTCTATATACCAACTTCAGGAAATAGCACCTGCGTGCATGGGCACAGCTTCCATTAGGCAACATGGTTCCAGTCGTCCATTCCTTTTAACGTTTTATGTTGCAACGCATCGCGTGGATGCGTCTGCAGACTCAAGTAACTATTCATTTCTAAACATTACTGTTCATTAGGGAATGAACAATGCTACTTTCAATTCTGAAATAATTTTGGAAAACTAGTGACATGATAGTGAAGAGAAAATTGCAGGGATTCCAAAAATATGCATATCATGATTTTTAGGTACATGATTCCATGGTTATTGAATTTTGAACATGCTGTAACTATTATTTATCTAAACGAATTTGCGACAGTTGTACTATCGCTGATTATTTAGCGCTCGTTTGAACGATCGTAGATTCTTGGAAATAGCGGCCACGCAGTGGTCGCTAATTCCTTTTCATGCAATATCGACTCCAGACGTTCAAAAACCACGGTTATACATGCCATATACAAGCAGGAAGAATCTTGGAAGGTAGTCTACATGCTCTAGTGATCTAACATGATCTTTACTTGGGTTTTGCTTGGGAGATTGCCTACCTTTGAATGTGATTAACGGATAGAGAATTTGCAGGGAAGAAGAAGCAGCAGCACCACGACTGTAGCAAGAAAGAACTACTACGGCAGCAACAACAACTCATCCACAACAGAGGAAGAATCTTCCTTTTGCTTGCCCACGAACAGAAGAAGCTATAGGAAGAAGAGGAACTGCAGCAGCCACGTGAACTCGGCAAGAGGAAGAAGAAGATGAAGAAGGGGATGACACCGGAATACGCCGGACGACGACGACACACGAGGGCTCACGAACAACAGCAACAGCAGGATACTTCTGCTGTTGTGGGGGTTTATATTTATAGGGAGGGAATCCTACTTCGATGGTAGAATCCTAATCGAAATCAAGCTTCCCATGCAATCCTACTGGGTTTCATATTTCCATGTTAATCATATTTCCAAAACTTCAGCCGCCAATCCATGTTTGATCACAGAAAAACCCTCAGCCATCCATGCAGCCTTCGAACGCATATTTGGGTTTTAATCCATCATGAAAAGTTTGCTATTTATAGCCCATGCATACATTTATATATATCATCCCCTTTTATGTGTTTATTTATATACACATATCCTTAAGCCCAAATCGTAAGGCCCATCTTACTAAGGCCCATTCATGTTTTAAACGTAGCCTCCCTAAAAGCTTTTTAGTTCTTTTATCCCTTTTTAAAGATTCAAAGCCCATCATCAATGTTAGCTATTTATACTTTATATTTATCAAAATTTTATTTTCCATAACTGTTACATGACTAATTTTATATAGTCATTATTATTTATTGCATATATAAATTTCCGGGGTGCTACAAATGAGATGAGACTCTCTCCATTCTTTTCAGGTGTTACGGTTCCTCCTTGAGGTTCGAAGGTGCAACGCGAAGGTTCGTAGTTGCCAGCCTGCTAGACTGGGGGCATACTCGACGATTAAGTATGCTTCTTTCCTATGGAATGTACTTTGTGGACTGAACTCTTTAGTTAATTTATTAATTGAAACTATATTTTATTTCATATTATTTAAACAGTTAATTCTATAGTGTAGTTCTGCATTATTTCGAATTTCATTGTACCTCCATAACACCCATATTAACCCTTTTGAGCCTTCTGGCTCGTGGGTGGCAGGTTAGGATTCGAATGGTAGCAGGTTATTCCTGGTATCCATATCTAGGGTCATTACACCCTATCACCACCCAGGTCATGTTGGAACAATCGTCATGCTGATTAGACCAGTATTTCAGATTTTGGACCCCCAACTTAAGTTCTTTTTTTTGTTTTAAACTAATTTATTTCAGATAATGCCATTTTGAGTGCCGAGCCCAAACCAAGTATTTGATTTGGATTCCATCAGTTCTCCCAGGTCACTCTCACCACCTAGATCCCATTGGAACACTCAGCACGCTGATCTGGCCCGTATTTCAGATTTTAGACCCCTGAACCCTGAGTTCTTTGATTTTAAACTATATTAGTTTAGAAATCTAATTTGGATTCTGTCACCTCTCCTACGTAACTCAACCACCTAGATCGGGTTGGAACAACCGACATGCCGACCAGACTAATATTTCATATTTTGGACCCATAACTTGAGTTCTTTGTTTTATTTTAAACTAAGTTATTTCGGAGAATGATATATTGAGTGTTGAGCCCAAACCGAGTCTCTGATTTAGATTTCTTCAGTGCTCCCAGGTTACTCTCATCACTCAGATTGTGCTGGAACAATTGAAATGCCAATCAGGTCAATATTTTAGAATTTTGACCCTCGAATCTGAATTCTTTGATTTTCAACTAAGTTACTTCGAAAAAGGGTAATTTGAGCGCCGAGCCCAAACCGGGTATCCGATTTGGATTCTCTTATCTCTCCCAAGTCACTCTCACCACCCAGGTCATGTTGGAACAATCACCACACTGATCAAATTGGTATTTGATATTTTGGACTCCCAACTTGAGCTATTTGGTTTGCTTTAAACTAAGTTATTTCGGTTAATGCTATTTTGAGCGATGAGCCTAAACCGAGTATCCGATTTAGATTTTGTGAGATCTCACAGGTCACTCTTATCACCCGAATCGTGTTGGAATAATCAACATATCGATCAAGCCGATATTTTAGATTTTGGACCCCTAAACCCGAGTGCTTTGATTTTAAACTATGTTAGTTCGGAAAAGGGTAATTTGAGCGTCAAGCTCAAACTGGGTATCCGATTTAGATTCCGTCAGCTCTCTCAGGTCACTCTCACCATCCAGATCAAGTTGAAATAAGTGGCATGTCTATCAGACTAGTATTTCACATTCGTCCCCCCGAACCCAAGTTCTTTGATTTTAAACTTAGTTCTGAAAAGGGTAATTTGGACACCGAGCTCAAACTGGGTATCTGACTTAGATTCCGTTAGCTCTCACAAGTTATTTTCATCACCCAGGTCATGTTGGAACTATCAACATGTTAATCAGATTGATATTTTAGATTTTGGACCGACGAACCTGAGTTCTTTGATTTTAAACTATGTTAGTTCGGAAAAGAGGAATTTGAGCGTCGAGCCTAAATTGCCTATCCGATTTGGATTCCATCAGCTCTCCCAACTCACTCTCACCACCCAGGTTATGTTGGAATAATCGATACATCGATTAGACTAGTATTTCAGATTTTGGTCTACCCCAATCTGAGTTCTTTAGTTTGTTTTAAACTAAGTTTTAAGGGAGAATGCTATTTTGAGCGTCAAGCTCAAACTGGATATCCGATTTGGATTACGTCAGCTCTCCCAAGTCACTCTCATCACCCATATGTTGTGTCTGGTTATTTTGAAATAAGTTAATTTTCACAATAATTTCTTTGAACTAAATAGCAGTATAATAATTCTAAATTCTACAAAATTTAAAACTACAACAAACACTCACATGAGGGGTGTTGTACAGTGGTCGAGGGTGCTTAAGGAGTAAAAACCCCCACATGGGTGAGAAGGGCGATGACGACCTACGCAACATGTGACTTGACACTCTCGATCTTTGACTGGACACTTGCCATCTGCGATGTAAAGCATGACTCGAAAGTAGACATCTCCTCTCGGATGACGTCTCTGATGCCACTCGAAGTATTGGGCCCAGGGGGGCATAGTGAAGGAACTAGTACTAGTCGTAGCAAAACCTGAAATCACACAAGATGATATCACCCTATTGGTGTCCAGGCTCTATCTAAAATCGTATAACTGGTCTTTCTTCGGTGTGCTATCTACCACCATCAATGCATCCGGATCTAACTCCGACAACTGCGTGCCCGCCTCCCCGAACTTCTCGATCATCTGCCTGTCATATGACTCCGATAAATTGAATCAAAAAGATTATAAATTTTAAATTAATCATTCATATTTGAAATGGAAAAAAATTGTATATGTATGTAAACTTACTACTACCGAACGTGCTCCCTCGCTGACGAACTCATCTTTCCTCTTCTTCTTGTGGGTTTTCTCGAATAGCTCCCTAAACGATGGAGGACAGTTGAGCTTCTCTATCTATTTTACAAATCCTATTTGAAATGAGGACATATATGAAAAGGTATAAGAAAATCAGAAACATTACTTATCATTTTATGTTTGTGGGTCACGAAAGAGACAGACCCACCCATATGCATGTTAGCGTCTCGCTGTGAGGCCCAACTTTCTTTCACTTTCTGGGACTTTTCAACCCACTTCACCTAGGCCCATTTGTCACCCACCCCCTCTCAATGCTCCCTCCTCATCCAAGCAGGGTTATGCTCCTTCTAGTGGTTTCTATCTTCGCTCCCAAAATCCTTCTTTGCCTTTACGTGGGCCTGGTAAAATGTCTTTCTATAACTTGTTTTTACAATAGCCTCATAGGCAAACTGAGCTTGAGCCTCGTCTTCACGTCTCATGAATTGAAATATGCGCTGTAAATAAATTAATTTATATAAATTAGTATACTAAAAGGAAGAGTTGGGAAAGACTTACTATGAACATATCGAATAATACATTTTAGATGTCGATCGAAAATTACCTAAAGGATAACACCAGCCTGAGAACATGCGACTGACAGGTCTCCATCATAGAATGGGTGATGTGACACACCCTTGGACTCTAACAAACAAGCACAATTCACAATGGTAACGGACCGAAATCGGCGGTCGCTCACCCGACACTCACCCAAACCCGGGGTAACTTGGCGATGCCAAGTGGAGGATGTGAGAGCTGGGCCCTTGCTGGTAGAGGGCCAGCAAGGCCAAGGTTTATTCCCAAGGGTATGGAGGCCCAGTTCAATAGAGCCGACGTTGTGCCGAGGGCACCGGTTACACTCTTCCCCACGATGGTCACTCGAAGCAACGGAGCTTGAGAGACCGAGCACTCACTCTCACGGCCAGTGGAGCTAAGAGTAAATATTGAAAGGACAAGCACTAAGGGAATTAAGGTTAGAACACTTACTCGACCGGTTTGAAGAAATCGGTCCCGCTCGGAGACGTGGGCGAGCGGGGAAGCGTGGTTCCCCACACGTTGCGCCGAGTTGCTTGACCCTGTTTTAAAAATTTACAACACTACTCCCCATGCAAGGGGGTGGAACAAGGGCAGGGGGAGTCATTCATACACTCAAACACTACCTCCCACAGGGAGGGGCTTTAAGCCGGCCAGGCGGGGAGGGGAAAAATTGAATTGGAAGCCGAACGGATGGACAACGTCGGTTCTGCCTGCTCTCTGGAATAGGGAATAGACGGTTGAAGATGACGCTGCTGCGGCCACTCTGAATTTTACCGATGATGAGACTAGTTGGAAAATCGTCGTAGCTGGATCAGGATGACGCCTGAATTTTTTTGATATCTCTGGTCGCTAGTGCCGGTCAGGGTCAGACTGCAAATAGGGCCCCTATGTTCTGACTCTGGCGGCAGAAGCACCTCAGCAGCAGGAAGAATAGGTCTCCACGAGCGCTCCCGAACTCTGAATCGAGTGTGGCTGGAGTCGTTGGAACCGTTGTCGAGTCTTCTTCAAAACGTGACCCACGGGAATGCCAGATGATGTCAGAGCAGCTTGGGAGAACCCGAACAGTGGACAGGGGTCGGTTCAGTCCTAGAGGGGACAGAACTGCGCACCCGAGGGAGGAAAACAAGAAAACACAGCTCCAGATGCCAAACGGGGTTCTGCTTCTTGATACTGGAAGTAGACTCAGTGTAGAAACTCCCAGCCAAGGCCTGCCTTCATAACTTCAAGAAGTTGGCCGTGGGAGCCTCGGTAACTGGCTTCAGGTAGACTGCTAGGAAGCAGCTGTGCAGTCATGGAAGATCGCCTCTCCCGGGCAGCCACGACTCAGAACGGGACGAGACCACCACCGTTGCGAAGAGGACAGGGAGACGCTTCCAACAATACCACTTGGGCCTCCAGGAACACCGGGATGATGTCATGGCTGAATCTGAAAGATGCTGGTACTCTGCTGCCTGCGAACTGAGAAGTGCAGGTTGGAGATGGGAGGTGGGAGATGAGGTAAATGGGAGGGGAAAGTGGGTGGATGGGTGTGGAGGCAACCCTTGGCAGTTAGGGGGTCTGGGAGGGGGCAAACCAAGGTGAGGGAGGGGGAGAATGGGGGTAGGAAGGTGGTCTAGCAGGTGGTGAGAGAGTGAGCTACGAATTTGGGACTAGGAGGGAGAGGGAGAGGGATGGTAATTTCCTATTTGGGGGTGGTCCAAGGTTTGGGGGATGAGGGAGTGGAGGGAAAATAATTCAAATCTTCCCTTGGGAGCTGGGGAGATTGTGTGGGGAAGGGATGAGATTGTGTTGGGGGAAGGGAGATTGTATTGGGAGGGTCAAGGATTCTCCTAGGGAGGGAGGAGATTTGGTGGGAGTTGGTGGAGGGGTAATTAATGCACCTAGGGAAGTGATGAGGTGGTTGGGGTGGCTAGTGGTGTGTGGATGAGGTGGAGCCTAGGTGGAGGAGAGAGGAGAGAGAGGAGAAATTCAAAATTTGGGGAGGGGGGAAGAGAGAGAGAGGGGGGCGGCCCCCTTAGAGAGAGAGAGAGAGAGAGAGAGAGAGAGAGAGAGAGAGAGAGAGAGAGAGAGAGAGAGAGAGAGAGAGAGAGAGAGAGAGGGGAGGGAATGGAAGGGCTTCTCACCCCAAGGCTTTACACCCCACTAATGGATTCTCTCCACAAGAAACTTGAATTTTGGAACTCAATATATGGCAATTTCATTAACTTGAAATGGGGGAAATGGGGTCCTATATATAGGCAACCCACATTTTACAAAAAGTCCCTGACTCATGCAACAATGACAAATAACCAAGGGGTAGGGGGCACCCTTGGGCCTAGTCCAATGAATTAGGCCCAATAACAATCTAATCAATCCTAATGACACTCAAACTTAAGGAAATAAATAAAGACCTAGGGACATGACTCAAATAAAAGAAAAAATACAATGATATGACTGAAATAAAAATTACATAGGACTCAAAATAAATAACTAGACCATGCCGGATGTAACAGGGGCGAGGAAACGAGCCGTGAATGTGGGCACGAGAGGTGATGTCCCCATCATACTCCCGGGGTGCGGAGAACTCGACTCTGTCGAGTAAGAGTCCTTCCCTCCTCAGAGGGTGTAGAAGTGATACCGCCCACAAGTCTTCTAAAGGAGACCGATCCATCCACCCTACGAGATATCGTTCATATATCTTGCTCCTGGTGGCAGTGACATGTTCATCCAATATTCACTCAATTCGCTCACGTTGGGCTCTCTTGGCTAGTGGACTCTTCTCACGGGTGGGTGCTCTCTCAATGGGGGAAATGGGCTCAATATTCTCACTAGGTACCACCGCGGGACCCTTATATGGCACTAGGTCAGCCACATTGAATGTGGGGCTCACTCTATACTCTTCGAGAAGATCTAACTCATAGGCATTAGTGCCAATGCACCTCAGAACCTGGAAGGGACCAGCCCCACGAGGCCCCAATTTGGAGATGGCTCCTGAGGAGAGCCTCTCTGTCCTCACCATCACAAAGTCACCCACGTGGAATTCTTGGTGATGCCTATGGGAGTCGGCCTGCCTTTTATAAGTCTCATTTTCCTTGCTGATGTGCTTGCGAAGATTTTCATGTAATTTTATGAATGCTGACATTCTAGGGGTGATGGGTGGACCTGGGCAACCTAAAGTAGACCAATCATGCTTTGACGCCAGGAAGACTTTGATGGAATGGGGAGGACCGAGGCATCCATAGGTGATCCGATCATGCATGGGGGTGACAAATGCCGGGGGACCCGGACATCCATGAATACTCCTATCATGCCTACGACCCATGATGAATGAAAGAGGACCATTACACCCGAATATGGACCACTCTTATTTTCTACTTGACATGTGGGTGATGTGAATGAATTGATCTAACATAGTGTTCATGCCAAGTGGTGTGGTAAACCTAGACACATGTATGCTTATCCCAAAGGTGACTTCCATGTGCATAGATGTGGGATTAACTTTGAACTTCCATGTGAAAGGGTCAAAGGGATCTAGGAAGGTGGATATGCGGTGGGGCATTTCCTCGATCTCTAGGTGGGTGTTGCCTAAGGTCATGGCTCATTTGGTGTAACCCGGGTCATGGATGAGGTGGGCTTGGCCCAATATGGTGGGTGAGAGTAGGAAAGGGTGGGTAGTGGGTAAGGTGGTTGGGTCACATGGGTTCCACGGTTCCCATTGGAAGGGATTAAAGGGATCATGAAAAGGGTTACCAATGAGGAGGGGCCCTATGTCCTCAAGATCCTTAAATGGTGGTGGGTCATCCTCCTCTAATGAAACAATTGGGCCAAAGTTCTTGATGGGTGGGTCAGCTATGAGGGGAGGGTTTGACTTTCTACCCGATATAAGAAGCTCCAAATTGAGGAGAAGGTTGGGCTCATCGGGTGTGGGGAGGAATAGAAGGAGGTCACTACTGTAGCAACCAATGGTGTATACCGAGGTGATGGACCCGACACATAGGTGTAGGAGGTCAAGGCTCCTTAGTTGGTTGTCCATTGTGGTCAACATGTCGGTCAACGCCATTTGCCAAGCTAAGCCCATGAGAAGTTCCCCTAGGTTCTCTACTTGGTGAGAGGATTGGATGGTGGTGTGATGGGAAAAGATGGGCACTATATGGAGGTCTTGCTCTACGGATAGATAGATATGGGTCATGATATCTCTAATCGAGCTCTCCCTTAGCCACCTAACAAGGGGTTCTTCTAAGATGAGTTCGGCCTTATCTAGAGAGGGTGGTGTAGGGTGAAGATCCTTGTGCGAGACTTCCCCTTCAATTTGGACATGGGTGCCCTCCATGGAGGGGAAAGGATCTGGAGGAGCATTTGTCTCTATGTGGCAAAGTGGGTGGGCTACTTCTTCTAAAGCTAATGGGGTGGGAAGATTCTTTGAAGGTGGGGTGATGTTAGCCGGTGTGTGGTGCACCCGGGGTGGTGAACAAGGGTGGGACTCCGGCGGATGGGAGAGTACAAGGTTGTTGAATTTAAAGATTCCCAAAAGGTGTGGCGGATGCACTAGGCAAGTCCGACGTGTTGGGTCGATGTTGGCATTCCTTTCATCTAACCATTTCTTACCTAGGATTATGCATGGATCCGCCAATGTTCCTACTTGACACCAAGCCCCATCAAAATACTTAGTCTCTCCAAACCATCTATGGAATTCAACAAAGACTTGGTCTCCATTGTGCATAATTTATCTGGTCCTAGAAAGAGAGCAACGATATCGGGGGATACCCAACTATCGGACTCTAAGTCAATGAAATCAATTTCCGTGGGCTCTCCATTAGGTAGGTATGCATGAGATATGATTGGGAGAGAGGCCATTTGACCCTAGACTCAATGATGACAATGGTGGGTGGACAATGCAAGGGTCGGACCGATGATGACTCCAATGCAAGCGTGCCCTAGGACTTGACTTGTAGAGACAAGTCAATGACTTGCTCTGATACCAATTGATGTGACACACCCTTGGACTCTAACAAACAAGTATAATTTATAATGGTAACGGATCAAAATCGGCGGCCGCTCACCCGACACTCACCCAAACCCGGGGTAACTAAGCGATGCCAAGTGGAGGATGTGAGGGCTGGGCCCTTGCTGGTAGAGGGCCAGCAAGGCCAAGGTTTGTTCCCAAGGGTATGGAGGCCCAATTCAATGGAGCCGACGTTGTGCCGATGGCACTGGTTACACTCTTCCCCATGGTGGTCACTCGAAGCAACGGAGCTTGAGGGACCGAGCACTCATTCTCACGACCAGCGGAGCTAAGAGTAAATATTGAAAGGATAAGCACTAAGGGAAGCAAGGTTAGAACACTTACTCGACTGGTTTGAAGAAATTGGTCCCACTCAGAGACGTGGGAGAGCGGCGAAGCGTCGTTCCCCACACGCTGCGCCGGAGTAGCTTGACCCTATTTTAAAAATTTACAACACTACTCCCCATGCAAGGGGGTGGAACAAGGGGAGGGGGAGTCATTCATACACTCAAATACTACCTCCCACAGGGAGGGGCTTTAAGCCGGCTAGGCGGGGAGGGGAAAAATTGAATTGGAAGCCGAACGGATGGACAACGTCGGTTCTGCCTGCTCTCTAGAATAGGGAATAGATGGTTGAAGATGACGCTACTGCGGCCACTCCTGAATTTTGCCGATGATGAGACTAGTTGGAAAATTGTCGTAGCTGGATCAGGAAGACGCCTGATTTTTGTTGATTTCTCTGGTCACCAGTGCCGGTCAAGGTCAAACTGCAAACATGGCCCCTATGTTCTGACTCTGGCAGCAGAAGCACCTCAGCAGCAGTAAGAAGAGGTCGCCACGAGCGCTCCCGAACTCTGAATCGAGTGTGGCTAGAGTCGTTGGAACTGTTGTCAAGTCTTCTTCAAAACGTGACCCACGGGAATGCCAGATCATGTCGGAGCAGCTTGGGAGAACCCGAACAGTGGACAGAGGTCGGTTTAGTCCCAGAGGGGAAAAAACTGTGCACCCGAGGGAGGAAAACCAGAAAACACAGCTCCGGATGCCGAACGGGGTTTCGCTTCTTGATAGTGGAAGTAGACTCGGTGTAGAAACTCCCAGCGAAGGCCCGCCTTCAGAGCTTCAAGAAGTTGGCCATGGGAGCCTCGGTAACTGGCTTCAGGTTGACTGTCAGGAAGCAGCTGCGCAGTAGTCGAAGATCGCCTCCCCCGGGCAGCCACGAACTCAGAACGGGACAAGACCACCACCATTGCAAAGAGGACAGAGAGACGCTTCCGACAGAACCACTTGGGCCTCCAGGAATGCCAGGATGATGTCGTGGCCAAATCTGTAAGATGCTGGTACTCTGCTGCCTGCGAACTGAGAAGTGCAGGTTGGAGATGGGAGGTTGGAGATGAGGTAAATGGGAGGGGAAAGAGGGTGGATGGGTGTGGAGGCAACCCTTGGCTATTAGGGGGTCTGGGAGGGGGCAAACCAAGGTGAGGGAGGGGGAGAATGGGGGAAGGAAGGTGGTCTAGCAGGTGGTGAGAGAGTGAGCTATGAATTTGGGACTAGGAGGGAGAGGGATGGTGATTTCCCTATTTGGGGGTGGTCTAAGGTTTGGGGGATGAGGGAGTGGAGGGAAAATAATTCAAATCTTCCCTTGGGAGCTGGGGAGATTGTGTGGGGGAAGGGATGAGATTGTGTTGGGGGAAGGGAGATTGTATTGGGAGGGTCAAGGATTCTCCTAGGGAGGGAGGAGATTTTGTGGGAGTTGGTGGAAGGGTAATGAATGCACCTAGGGAAGTGATGAGGTGGTTGGGGTGGCTAGTGGTGTGTGGATGAGGTGGAGCCTAGGTGGAGGAGAGAGGAGAGTGAGGGGAAATTCAAAATTTGGGGAGGGGGGAAGAGAGAGAGGGGGGGCGGCCCCCTTAGAGAGAGAGAGAGAGAGAGAGAGAGGGAATGGAAGGGCTTCTCACCCTAGGGCTTCACACCCCACTAATGGATTCTCTCCACAAGAAACTTGAATTTTGGAACTCAATATATGGCAATTTCATTAACTTGAAATGGGGGAAATGGGGTCCTATATATAGGCAACCCACATTTTACAAAAAGTCACTGACTCATGCAACAATGACAAATAACCAAGGGGTAGGGGGCGCCCTTGGGCCTAGCCTAATGAATTGGGCCCATTAACAATCTAATCAATCCTAATGACACACAAACTTAAGGAAATACATAAAGACCTAGGGACATGACTCAAATAAAAGGGAAAATACAATGATATGACTCAAATAAAAATTACATAGGACTCAAAATAAATAACTAGACCATGCCGGATGCAACCGGGGCGAGGAGACGAGCCGTGAATGTGGGCACGGGATGTGATGTCCCCATCAATGGGAAGCCTAGAAGGGCTCTAATTTATCCCTACAATTAGAAATATTAAAATAGTTGGCATTACATAGTTGATGGATAGATAATGAACATAATTAATGAATTAATATACTTACGCAGAGATCTAGCATGACTGCCGTGTGTCATTGACCCCCATTGGATCGCCCTCGCGATGACTGTCGACATCATCTACTGATTGGGCGAAGGAATCGACAAATACATGCGATGTGTGTAATGTCTTCTGGTCTCGGATCGTGTTTCCGCAGGTCACAGATCGTGTCTATATTAATTTTGAAATTTACTATTAGATTTTTGGACCCCTAAACAGTATTTATGAGAGTTATTTTGGGTCCGTGATGGCACGTTGAGTGGCCTTACATTTTCCTGAATTCTTTTTGAGTCAAAATATATTTTTCAAGATTTTTCAGAGTTAATGTGAATTTTCTAAATAAAAAGCAAAACAATATAATAAACAAAAACTAAAACGTATTTTAACCCCCACCTTCTCTCTCTCATCTCACTCTTCCGTTCTCTCCCTCTTACTCTCTCGTTTCTCTCCCTCTCTCCCTCCACTTCTCTAACGGCCAACGGAGGATGCGATGGGGGAGACCGAGGGTGGCGTAGGTAACGGCCGATGAGGGCAGACATGAGGAACTGGAGGCAATGGTGCAGCACGGTGTGCTCGTGTGTTTGGGGTTCGACAATGCTAGAACACTACATTTTCTTGGTGATTTGGTCTCCATAGCACGCGATTTCCTCGTTAGAGGTAGGGGGATGGATCCTAACTACTTCTCCCACATTTTCCATTAATTCGGTAGTGATTTGTGTGAGAGAGAGGAGTTTATCATTTTTTCGGTTAGATTTTGTGGCAATTTTTAGTTTAAATCACATTTTATGGATGACATTGTGCTCGGAAATGGTTTCCCGTGTTAATCGGGGTTTCCCGCTCGCATTGGGGTGAGTCGGGCTTGGGGAATGACCCTCCGGACTTCGTTCTATAAGGGGACCCTGAGTAGGATGTGGCCAAATGGCCTACCGCCTTGCCTAGTCTGGGTGGCCAAAGGTTTGGCCACCCAGAGGGCTAGGCGGCCACTAATGTAGCCACCCAGGGGCCTGCTGTCTGGGCGGCCAAAGCCTTGGCCACCCAGGCATTTGGGTGGCCAGGACACTGGCTGCCCTACCCATTGCACTAGGTGGCCCATGGGGTGGCTGCCCAGGGTATTTTTCTGGGTGGCCAAACCCCTAGCCGTCCAAGTTTCTAGGCGGCTAGAGGGCTTGCCGCCCTGGCCACAGGGTGGCGGCCACTAGTGTAGCTGCCCAGGAGGCTGGGTCACCAAGGGGTTTGTGAGACCCGTGCTTTGATGGATCTTTACCGGTAATGGAATAGAATTAAATCAATGAATTTTGGCTAATTTTATGAAATTTATGGGCTTTTTCTAGTATTTAATCTAATTAGATTAAAGAGTTTTAAGAAATTAGTGGGCATATGCATAAATATGCTTTTTAAGGGGTTTAGAATGCAAATGGGGGTTAAAAATAAAAAAAATATTTTAATCATTTTTTTTAACCCATCGATCTCCCCTCTCTTTCCCACTTTCCCAATCCCTCTCCCCCCCTCTTTTTCACCCGTGAGACAGGAAAACCGCAAGGGGGGGAAACCCACGATCGGCCTCCCCCCTCTCGTCGTTCCTCATCTTCCCGACGCACGGCGGAGGACGGCGGAGGCGACCACCACGGCGGCGACCACCGACGGCGCCACGAGCGGCGGTGGCTTTTCCCCCTTCCACCGCGGACGGCCGCGAACCCCCTCTCTCGCCTTCCTCATCTCGGTAGTGCTTGGCAGCCTAAGAAAGGGGAGGACGACCCGCGGCCTCGCCGGCGACCGGGCAAGGGGAGGACCACGATCGGCCTCCCCCTCTCTCGCCCCCCTTTTCTCCTTTCGCGGTGCGTCGAGGCGGACGAGACCGGCGACCCAATCTCCCTCTTTCTCTCTTCTGTGCACGCCGGTGACCCGACGGCCTTGGTGGAGGAGCCGGAGCTCCGTCGACGAACCGGCAAGGGGTAGAACATGACGGCACCCTCGTCGGAGCCAAACCCCGGTGCGGAGACGCGGTTCCACGACGACATCAGGCTGCCCCATCTTCCCTCCTCACGGTGAAATCGGCATCCTTGGCTTAGATTCGGTGGGGGGACAGCTTTCTAGCCTCATTTGGAGCGACGAGGAACGGCATGGCATCAACCCGGGACGATCCATGGAGTGGAGAGACGGTCAAGAACGAGCAAACCGTGACGACCCTCGGCTTGTTTGCGGCCCGATCGGACATTTCGGCACGTTTGAGGTAGGGGGATCAATGCCCTAGCCCGTTAAATTGTTCCAAAAGCATGCCCATCATCGCTGAGTTCATAGATTAATAAAAGCATGCCCATCGTCGCTGAGTTCATAGATTAATGAAGCATGCCTATCGTCGCTGAGTTCATAGATTAACAAAAGCATGTCCATCGTCGCTGAGTTCATAGATTAAAAATTGTTATATTGAGATGATGGATTGGCAGGGAACAGGTTGAAAATTATAATTCCCGTCGATTTGAGTCGACCGGGAAGGGATCCGATTGTGATTCCGGTGGATCCGGTTCTCCGGTAAGGACTATGTTTAATTTATTTTTAGACTTTATAACGGTCCGCCGTAAACCATTTGTTGACCCGAGCGGCTGATGATTAGACCGCGTAAATTAATTGAATTTAAATGGCGGTAGAAATTTCACGGCTAGTCCATTCAACAACACGTGGCGGTTCATTGTTCGACGGCTTGTTCTGCTACTATGCGTGTTCGTTAAATCATACATTTAATATAACATCTCTGCCATGTTTATCGTTTTATCGACTGGGGCGGTTTTCTTTCAACCGTTTAACCCCGACAAATTTCAACCCTTAACATAGTCAATTATTCATGCATTTAATTATGAAATAATTGCCATTTCAGCATATTCAATAATTTAGGCATTTGGTTATGGAATAATTATTTTAGCATATTCAATTATTTATGCGTTGAATTATTGAATAATGGCCATCTTAGCATATTCAGTTAATCATGCTTTTAGTCTTTCATATTTGCCATGTTTGATCGTTATTATAAATTATGGCATGTTTTTAGATCCCAATAGGGCTTTATTCTCTTTCCTAGTGATGGAACCACCAGTCGTAGCCCGATGACTTTTAGTGTTGATCCCACCCGGGAGAGGTGGCGGGGTATCCCAGTTTCACGATTTTTAAGCTAGTTCCGTGGGCCCCAGTCCAACCGTAGCGTCCTACGGAGGGGAATACTAGCTAGAGGCCTAGCTCTAGGCACGAGCCGGTGTGTGCACACGTGGTCAGAGACTTGGACTGACACTGACGAGTGTTGCTCTGACTAGTTACTTGTTTTGGTACTGTTACGCATCTCGCTTGCTATGATCAGGCTTGCGTAGATGCTTGAGATGCAGTGTAAGCCGTCAGTGGACGCATCTGGTTTCTTCTTCTGGTGGATCTCCTCTCCTTCTCTCTTTAGTCACTTGGAAATGATTGAGTTATTGTCTATTGGAAGATTTCGAGTACTTACGTTTAAATTCTAATTGGCATGCTAGTTAGCTATTCATAAACTGTTTAGTTAGTTTTACAGCTTTATTAGATTGTCATTTATTTATGCCAATGCATGCTTTACTGCTTTCCTTTAGTAAGTTGTGAGTTAGGGATTTCTGTGAACCCTACTGAGTCTCTGCTTAGAGACTCACCCCTTCCTTTTAGAGGTGAGGTGGAACAACTGGTTGCAGGATTCTCTCGTGCTTTTGGCGAAAAACCTTAGAGCCAGCAGTGGTCTATCAGTGGTCGGTCAGTGGTCAATCTGTTCTTTTTCTTCTTTTAGCCGGGCTATGTCCCGTGTAGTTATTTATTTTTGGACCATCGTATAGTGTGGGACTTGTGATATATGAATATGGACTACTTGTATAAATTTACTACTCTGATATATGTAATTGCTTCTGTTTAAAGTTCAAATGAATGCTTTAATTAATATTGCGCGTGTGATTTCTATTCGTTATGCATCCCCTCGACAAACACTCACTAACCCTTACGGGGTGTCATCAGTCTCTTGGGTGGCTTCCCTGAGCTCTTGGTATCGGTAAATTGATGATATCGGGTTATCGATATCCGGATCCCTGGGTCGTCACCGTTGGTATCAGAGCCAGGTTTGAGGAATTGTATAAGGAATTAAAATTACATTAGTCCAGAACAAGTCCATGTGAGACTACTGCTGGTTTAGGAAATTTTTCGTGATTACTGATGCATTTTCTGTTATTGCATGTCTTCTTCTAGATTAAAATGCCACCTTGTAGAAGGCCACATGTCTCGAGGGAAGGTAGTGGCACTTCTCCTCCGGCTCCGACTAATGTGCCAGCTCCAATTGAAGCTGACCTTGCTCCTCAAGCTGAATTACCTCCTGGTGGCTGTGGCAGAGCTTTGAAAGAATTTTTGCTGTTCCACCCACCGACTTATAAAGGACTGGCAGATCCAGACGCAGCCAGAGTGTGGATAGATGCAACTGAATGTGTATTCCGTTCCATGGAGTGCACAGAGTATGAAAAAGTCATGCTGGCTACTTTTCAACTTCAAGGAGCAGCACTCATGTGGTGGACCACGGAGTGGGAGGTTGCTTTTAGATCTCGTCCTCTTCGTCAAATTACATGGATGGAGTTTGTCACAGACTTTGAGCGCACCTTCAGTCCAGCTTATCTTAGGATGGATAAAATGCACCAGTTTATGGAACTAGCTCAAGGCAATATGACTGTGCTGGAATATCGGAGCAAGTTTATGGAATTGGGTCGGTATGTGCCCCATATTCTTGATGATGAAGCTTTAAAGACTGAGAAATTTCTACGTGGATTGAAACCAGAGTTGAGGCAACCGTTGATTGCAACTAGAGTGGCAGAAATGGACGCAGCGTATCAGGCAGCTGTGGCTTTAGAGCTTGACTTGGCAAGATCCCGAGGGCATACTCAAATGGCGTCAATCCAGCCAGGTGTCCAGCGTCAACAGTTCAGTCAGCCACCTGCTACAGGAGTCCCATCTGTTGTTCCTACTGTCAGTGGCATGCCTATTTCTACGCCTAAGTTCAAGAAATTCAAGAAGTTTAAGAAGCGGTATGGCAGTCAGGCATCTTCGGGTACTGTGCAGCAGCAATCGGCACCTTCTTTCTAGCAGCGTCAAGGCTCAGTAGTTAGTCAGCAGAGAGTGTGTGCAAGATGTGGTGGGAGCCACCCAGGCAAGCCGTGTTCGTTGCCGGTGGTTTGTTTCCGATGCGATCAACCGAGACATGTGATTCGAGACTGTCCGCAGAGGCCGAAGCCAGTGCAGTTTTCTCAACCACAGCCGTCTCAATTCAGACCTCCTCCACCACCTCAGGCACAGCCGTATTATCCTCAAGCTTCAGTATCTTCTTCCCAATCGTCTACTGCAGCGGGCAGGAAGCAGAAGGGAAAGGTTTCTCATATTGCCCGGGCTGAAGCTGTGACATCTCATCTTGTTGAAGGTACGATTGTGATTTATGGACATGCAGCTCGTGTCTTATTTGATTCAGGCACTTCTCATTTGTTTATTTCTGAAAACTTCATTGCCTGTATTGAGGAGCTGACTTCTGAAAGTACTTGTGAGTTGCTTGTAGAACTACCTTCTGGGGATTTCATGTTCACTCCTCTTTGTCTAGAAGAGTCGCCTATTATGATTGGTAATCATCAGTTGCCGGCTAGATTACATGCGCTGCAGCTGGTTGATTATGATATTATTCTGGGCATGGATTGGTTAGAAAAATATGGAGCCGTGGTTGATTGCAGATCAAAGAAAGTCTATTTTCAGCCATATGGGAAACCAACATTTTACTTCCAAGGTATTCGATCTCGTTCTTCTCGCTTGCTTATTTCTGCTATTCGTGTAAATTACTTAATGCAGGTTGTCAGGGATTCTTAGCTTCCGTAGTTGCTGTTGAGGCACCACAGCAGGATATCGATGCCATTCCTGTGGTCTGTGAATTTCCTGATGTATTTCCTGATGAGTTACCAGGCTTACATCCTCAACGAGAAATAGAAATGGTGATTGAATTGATTCCAGGTACGGCACCTTTGGCAAAGGCACCATACCACATGGCTCCAGCTGAATTGAAGGAACTGAGGGCACAATTGTTAGAAATATTGGAAAATGGCTATATTCGCCCCAGCTTTTCTCCATGGAGTGCTCCAATCCTGTTTGTGAAAAAGAAAGATGGAAGCCTGAGGCTATGTATTGATTACAGACAATTGAATCAGGTGACTGTCAAGAATAAGTATCCTCTGCCCAGGATCGATGATTTATTTGATCAATTGCAGTCTGCTACTGTCTTTTCACGAATCGATCTTCGATCTGGATATTTTCAATTGCGGATTCGAGAATCTGACATGGAAAAGACTGCTTTTAGCACGCGTTATGGTCATTATGAGTTTTTGGTTATGCCATTCGGGCTAACCAATGCTCCAGCAACTTTTATGGACCTGATGCAGCGTGTGTTCTGTCCATATCTGGACCAGTTTGTTGTGATCTTTGTCGATGATATTCTTGTTTATTTGGCTTCTGAAGAGGAACATGTTCAGCATCTCAGGATTGTTTTACAGACTCTGCGAGATCACGAACTCTATGCAAAATTTAGTAAATGTAGGTTTTGGCTTCGGGAAGTTCATTTTCTCAGCCATGTGATTTCTAGTAACGGAGTCGTAGTTGATCCAGCTAAAATCGAAGCTGTTCTTCAATGGTAGAGACCGAGGATTGTGACAGAGATCAAAAGTTTTCTGGGTCTTGCTGGTTATTATCGAAGATTAATTTAAGACTTTGCACGGATTACTGCGTCGATGACTAGACTGACACGTAAAGATGTACCTTTTGTCTGGTCAGATCAATGTGAGCAGAGCTTTAATGAATTGAAAAGGCTTCTCACTTCTTCTCCAGTGCTGGTATTACCTTCTGGCTCGGGTGGATTCGTGGTTTGCATGGATGCTTCTCGAGTAGGTCTGGGTGCAGTGCTTATGCAACATGGTAAAGTCATAGCTTATGCATCCCGACAATTAAAACAGCATGAAGAGAATTATCCGACTCACGATCTAGAGCTTGCAGCGGTGATCTTTGCACTAAAAATCTGGAGACACTACTTGTATGGCGAGAAATTTGAGATCTTTACCGATCATCAAAGCTTGCAGTATGTGTTTTGTCAAGTCCCGAACCGATAGCAGCGGAATGTGTAGTTCGAAACGCGGCAGTAATACAGTCGTGAATAATCAGAGCAAACATAAGACATAAAATTCCAAGGCTAGATAATATGGACAATCATAATCTTTATTGATACTTAAATATTTGATTTACATAACTTGACTCAACTTACATAAGTAAAGAAAAGACTCACTATTACACTTTAATAAAAGAAAAGACTCTAATGATAGGACAAGACTCAATGAAAAATCAAAGACATAGACTCGATTCTCCATTACGCTCATCACTCTTGCCCTTCCCCGTCAGATTGAATATCTTCGACATCATTATTACCTGAAAAATGTTAAAATAGGCTGGATGAGCGAAACGCTCAGTAGGAATTTCATCTCTCATCAAGCAGAATATAAATGATTAGCCAATTACTCATGTTCATGACAAATGCAATGTAGGAAATGGTATAACTTGAAAATCATGACAATCGATCTAGCAGAAAGGATGAATATCAAGGCTAAAGGCTGATATAAGCTCAAGAGAAAGGGATAAATTTCCATGCAGAGTCAAGGACAAGATATCAAAATATAACAAGGACAGATACTTAGATGAACATAACTTCAGAATTGGCAAGAATTTAATAGAGTTTCAATAAATATAAGCAGAATTAACAATCTAGCAGAATATCTAAATTATCAGAATAACAGAATGACAGAATATCAGAATTTCAAAATAACATAATTTCCAGAATAATAGAATTTGCAAAATAACACATATAACAGAATAATAGAATATAACAGATGTACAGACTTTGGTGCAATGCCACACCCAGAATTCCCATGGTTTACATAATTGGACTTCCGTTCTTACCTAACATTGAAAAGTCACGGACCCAGAGCCCTTAATATTTCAGAATCAGGTATGGCCAAATACAGAGTCAAAGGGTTATGTTCTCGAGATAATATCAAGGAAATTTCCAAAAGGGACATAGTGTCAAGGCTGATGTGGAAGTTAATCATATAAATATGTGATATGACTATCTTGCAATAAATCTCACCAAATCAGGGAAAATGGAGAAAATTGGAAATTGGCGTCACTCCCTCCGCCATCCTTTTGGAAATAGCATCCAGGGAGGGGTCTCTCATTAGTATGACCAAGAGGGGCACAAGGGGAAATAACGACACTTCTTGGGGTCGCTAAATTCTGAATAGCGTTCTGCAGAAGGTCACACAAAGAATAAACTGCGCCCCTACCATGGTTGCCAATTCTATTAAGCGTCCATGTCATGGTCGCAATTTAGAGATATACAAGCTTCCAGAAGACCAGAGTAACACGTATCAGTTCCAGGATTTTTATGGTACAACCAGCTCAGTCGACTTTGAGGGAATCCAAGGCTACGAGGAGACTTACGAAGGTCCCAATGACTAACTTACCAGTTCGAAGGAACGGAATGTCCAACGGAGGGCTCATATATCACCGAGAGGTGAGGGTGTATCGAGAAACCAATGTGAAGCGTGGGACTGCGTCTACGGACTGAGACGTAGTGCCATTATGATCTACGGTACAGATCAAATGTCGAGAAAAATCGAATAAATCGCGTCCATACAAGTATGTGTCAATTCATATCTTAATTTCTATTTAATCTAATAATTTAGAAATAGCATCTCTTTAAAAGGATGGATACTATTTTTAGAACTAATTACATGGTAATTAAGAGAAATTTACAAGGATCATGACTATATATATTGTAATTTTTACCGACTTTGATCATAAGATATGAATTTTCTAGGATTTAAACATGATATGTAGTTTTTAATTTGATCATGATGAACAATAATATTTTTCAAATAAAAGAAAATTGTTGAAACTAAATATATGATAATTAAGAGAAAAATTTAAGGAATCCAAAAATATATATATTATAATTTTATTTTACATAATTTAGTAGATATATATTTTTAAAGATACGGGTAAAAGCTACACATTATATATATATATATATATATATATATATATATACGACAACATTAACTAATAGTCTCTATATATTTGAACCTCCCGTTCTCAACGTATACACATCGGAATCGCGCAATCTATATCCCAAAATGAAGAGCCCGAAAAACTCTACCTAACGTGATGTTCAAAAAAAATTTTACTCGAGAGGAGGGCTACTTTGGGTTAGGAGGATCGGAAAACGGAGATACCAACTCCACTACCTTGCTCACTAGCCCAACAACATCCCCGTAAAATTTCATGGTCAAAGACCACTCTGACGCCCACGAACAAGATGTTAAAGCTAATAAATCTAACTATCGCTATAGTATTTTAGCATAATAGGTGTTACGTAAAACCCAATAGAATGTACATTATATCTAATTTTTTTACATGATTTCATAGATATTTAAAGTTGTTGTAAAATATATAATTCATGGTGTAAAACTTGTACAAACCATGCAGAGATTATGCAAGATTAACTTGTTTAACTTTGAGAGAGAACACCTACGTAAAGTTAACCGGAATGATCATGCAATGTTTAATCATTAACAATGCTCGGCTTGGAGGAGATATCACCTACTTGGGCGAACGAAGAAGAGGGACGCAACGCTTTACAAGTTCTCTGCAACTTACAGCAGCAGCACACCCACGCCAGGAAAACCTTCCTCCACAGCACGCCTCCAACGCATCAATAGCAAGCCAACGACAGCAGCAACAGCACCATCCTTCTGCTGTGGCAAGGGCCTCTTATTTATAATAGTTTTGGCCTTTACGAATCTTAGTATGTTCAAGGAATCCTAGCTGATTTAGAGGTTCCTAAATAAACCCAATCTTCCCTTAACTTCAGTCGCCTTCCCCGAGGGTTTGCAGGAACCCTAATCTCCCACCTTGCCATCCAACGTAACAAGGTTCCCAAGGCCCACTTAAATAGGTATCATATTTATATATATATCCTACATAAATTTCCAACGTGAGAAAGCCCATTGTGTTAGCCAACTTGTGGAGAACATGGAAGTCCTATAAGCCCAATATATTTAACCTCACATCTCTGCATTCTTATAAGGCCCATTAGTCTTTAAGCTTTGGTCTCCTGCGGGAAGCCCATTAGCTTGGTTTCTAGAGGTCCATATGTATATGTTTTTATGTGATTGGGCTTTAATTCTATTGAGAATTCATTTATTATGAATTTTCTAATGAGAAACTTCATGAGATTCATTATTTTTATTTCTTATATTATCTGAGAATTTATTAAGGTGAATTTTCATTCTTGATAATTTATATAGGTACTTTCTTCCCTATAATTTTTATCGGGGTGCTACATGTTTTCTCAAAAAGACTTGAATCTCCGGCAACGCAGATGGATGGAATATATGAAAGACTATGATTTTACTCTCTCCTATCAGCCAGGAAAAATGAATGTTGCGCCTGATGCTCTGAGCAGGAAAGTGCAAATTAGTCATTTGCTTATTCCTGAATGGAAGTTGTGGGAACAGTTTCCTAGTGAAACTTTTAGCGTGGACATTCCTTCTGATCCGATGGTAGCTGTGTGTGCTAGTCTTGTGATGACTCCAGCTATTTATCAGCAAATCAAGGAAGCTCAGCGGATAGATTCTGAATTGTCCCGCATTATAATGATGCACGATGTTGAATTTGATGATGACTTAGTTGTCAGCTTCCGTGACAGGTTGTATGTCCCAACTGTTGATGAGTTGAGAAATGCCATCTTGCGTGAAGCCCATGGATCCCGTTATGCTATTCACCTCGGCACTACCAAGATGTATCAAAATCTGAAAAGGCAGTTCTGGTGGTCAGGAATGAAAAAGGATGTAGCTGCATTTGTGTCTAAATGTTTGACATGCCAATAGGTTAAAGCCGAGCACCAAAAACCTGGAGGAATATTTCAGCCTTCAGAAATTCCGATGTGGAAATGGGATCACGTCATGACAGATTTTGTGTGGGTTTACCCCGCACATCACAAGGCTTCGATGGAATCTGGCTATTAGTTGACCGGTTAACAAAAACAGCAAGAATATTGCCAATTAAAGTTACTTGGAGTGTTCAGAAATTGGCCGAGCTTTATGTTCAGAAGATTATGCCATTGCATGGAATTCCTATATCAATTGTGTCAGATCGCGACCCACAGTTTACTTCTGGCGTAGTTTTAAAAAAGCGTTGGGCATAGAGTTAGCCTTTAGTTCAGCGTATCATCTGCAGCCAGATGCTCAGTTAGAAAGGACTATTCAGACTTTAGAATATATGCTGAGATCGTGTTGCCTAGATTGGTAGGGTTCATGGAGTCAGCATTTGTCACTTGTGGAATTTACTTACAATAACAGTTATCACTCCAGCATTGGCATGGCACCGTATAAGGCTTTGTATGGGCGTCCTTGTCGTACACATTTAAACTGGTTTGAAGCCGGTGACAGACTATTAACAGGACCTGATATGGTTCAGCAATATGCTGATGTGGTTCACTTGATCAAGCAGAAAATGTTGACAGCTCAGAGTCGACAGAAAATCTATGCAGATCAGCGCAGGCGACCATTGCTATTTGAGCCTGGAGATATGTTGTATGTAAAAATATCTCTGATGAAAGGCATTATGAGGTTTGGGAAGCGTAGGAAGCTCAGTTCCTGTTATATTGGTCCGTTTCCTTTTCTGGAACATGTGGGCCATGTGGCGTATCGTCTTCAATTGCCAGCGGCGATGCAAGCAATCCACGATGTATTTCATGTGTCCCAACTGAGGAAATATGTTTCTGATGCATCTCACGTGCTCGATGACTCAGTTTGGCCAGAAGTGACTACAGATCTATCCACACCAGAGTATCCGATCAGAATTGAAGATCGTCGTGAGCAATGATTTAGAAATAATGTAATTCCTCTGGTTAAGGTTGTCTGGCAGCGTCACTCTAGTAATGAAGCTACATGGGAACGTGAGGACGAAATGCGTCAGCAATTTCCCTTCTTGTTCGAATAAGGTATATTCCTTTCGGTTCTCTCCTTGTTCTTCCTTTTAAATTTTGAGAATTAAATTTCTATTAGGAGGGAGGGACTGTGAGACCCGTGCTTTGATGGATCTTTACCGGTAATGGAATAGAATTAAATCCATGAATTTTGGCTAATTTTATGAAATTTATGGGCTTTTTGTAGTATTTAATCTAATTAGATTAAAGAGTTTTAAGATATTAGTGGGCATATGCATAAATATGCTTCTTAAGGGGTTTAGAATGCAAATGGGGGTTAAAAATAAAAAAAAAATATTTTAATCATTTTTTTAACCCATCGATCTCCTCTCTCTTTCCCACTTTCCCAATCCCTCTCCCCCTCCTCTTTTTCATCCGGGAGATAGCAAAACCGCAAGGGGGGGGGGGGGAACCAGCGATCGGCCTCCCCCCCTCTCGCCGTTCCTCGTCTTCTAGGCGCACGGCGGAGGATGGCGACGGCGACCACCTCGACGGCGACCACCGACGGCGACCACGAGCGGCGGCGGCTTCTCCCCCTTCCACCGCGGAAGGCCGCGAACCCCCTCTCTCGCCTTCCTCTTCTCGGCGGTGCTAGGAGGCCCAAGAAAGGGGAGGACGGCCGGCGACCTCGCCGGCGACTGGGCAAGGGGAGGACCGTGACCGGCCTCCCCCTCTCTCGCCCCCCTTTTCTCCTTTCACGGTTCGCGGAGGCGGATGAGACTGGTGACCCTCTCTCCCTCTTTCTCTCTTCTCGCCACGCCGGTGACCCGACGGCCTTGGTGGAGGAGCCAGAGCTCCGTCGACGAATCGGCAAGGGGTAGAACACGGCGGCACCCTCGTCGGAGCCAAACCCCGGCGGGGAGACGTGGTTCCACGATGACATCAGGCGGCCCCATCTTCCCTCCTCACGGTGAAATCGGCATCCTTGACTTAGATCCGGTGGGGGGACGGCTTTCTAGCCTCATTTGGAGTGACGAGGAACGGCGTGGCATGAACCCGGGACGATCCATAGAGTGGAGAGACGGCCGGGAACGAGCAAACCGCGACGACCCTTGGCTTGTTCGCGGCCGGATCGGACATTTCGGCACGTTTGAGGTAGGGGGATCAATGCCCTAGCCCGTTAAATTGTTCCAAAAGCATGCCCATCGTCGCTGAGTTTGTAGATTAATAAAAGAATGCCAATCGTCGTTGAGTTCATAGATTAATGCAAGCATGCACATCGTCGCTGAGTTCATAGATTAATAAAAGCATGCCCATCGTCGCTGAGTTCATAGATTAATGGAAGCATGCCCATCGTCGCTGAGTTCATAGATTAACAAAAGCATGCCCATCGTCGCTGAGTTCATAGATTATAAATTGTTATATTGAGATGATGGATTGGCGGGGAACATGTTAAAAATGATAATTCCCATCGATTTGAGTCGATCGGGAAGGGATCCGATTGTGATTCCGGTGGATCCGGTTCTCCGGTAAGGACTATGTTTAATTTATTTTTAGACTTTATAACGGTCCGCCATTAACCATTTGTTGACCCGAGCGGCTGACGATTAGATCACGTAAATAAATTAAATTTAAATGGCGGTAGAAATTTCACGGCTAGTCCGTTCAACAACACGCGGCGGTTCGTTGTTCGACCGCTTGTTCTGCTACTATGCGTGTTCGTTAAATCATACATTTAATATAACATCTCCGCCATGTTTAAGTCGTTTTATCGACTGGGGCGGTTTTCTTTCAATCGTTTAACCCCGACAAATTTCAACCCTTAACATAGTCAATTATTCATGCATTTGATTATGAAATAATTGCCATTTCAGCATATTCAATAATTTAGGCATTTGGTTATGGAATAATTATTTTAGCATATTCAATTATTTATGCATTGAATTATTGAATAATGGCCATCTTAGCATATTCAGTTAATCATGCTTTTAGTCTTTTATATTTGCCATGTTTGATCGTTATTATAAGTTATGGCATGTTTTTAGATCCCAATAGAGCTTTATTCTCTTTCCTAGTGATAGAACCACCAGTCGTAGCCCGACGACTTTTAGTGTTGATCCCACCCGGGAGAGGTAGCGGGGTATCCCAGTTTCACAATTTTTAAGCTAGTTCCATGGGCCCCAGTCCAACCGTAGCGTCCTACGGAGGGAAATACTAGCTAGAGGCCTGGCTCTAGGCACGAGCCGGTGTGTGCACACGTGGTCAGAGACTTGGACTGACACTGACGAGTGTTGCTCTGACTAGTTACTTGTTTTGGTACTGTTACACATCTCGCTTGCTATGATCAGGCTTGCGTAGATGCTTGAGATGCAGTATAAGCCGTCAGTGGACGCATCTGGTTTCTTCTTCTGGTGGATCTCCTCTCCTTCTCTCTTTAGTCACTTGGAAATGATTGAGTTATTGTCTATTGGTAGATTTTGAGTACTTGCGTTTAAATTCTAATTGGCATGCTAGTTAGCTGTTCATATACTGTTTAGTTAGTTTTACAGCTTTATTAGATTGTCATTTATTTATGCCAATGCATGCTTTACTGCTTTCCTTTAGTTAGTTGCGAGTTAGGGATTTATGTGAACCCTACTGAGTCTCTACTATGAGACTCACCCCTTCCTTTTACAGGTGAGGCGGAGCAACCGGCTGTAGGATTCTCTCATGCTTTTGGCGAAAAACCTTAGAGCCAGCAGTGGTCTATCAGTGGTCGGTCAGTGGTCAGTCAGTTCTTTTTCTTCTTTTGGCCGGGCTACGTCCCATGTAGTTATTTATTTTTGGACCATTGTACAGTGTGGGACTTGTAATATATGAATCTGAACTACTTGTGTAAATTTACCACTGTGATATATATATAATTGCTTCCGTTTAAAGTTCAAATGAATGCTTTAATTAATATTACGTGTGTGATTTCTATTCGTTATGCATCCCCTCGACAAACACTCACTAACCCTTACGGGGCCTCATCAGCCTCTTGGGTGGCTTCCCCGAGCTCTTGGTATCGGTAAATCGATGATATCGGGTTATCGCTATCCGGATCTTCTGGGTCGTCATAGGGTTGGTTGCCTAGGGCCCAGACCGCCAGACACTGGTATTCCATCATTCTGTGTGATTTGTAGTTCTGGCCTGTTCCGTATGCACCGTCAGCCAATAGATTAGCCATCCAATCAGAGGTTCTTGAGTTTTCAAGATGTAAAGCCGACTCGTGATGCGTTATATGTGTATAGTTGGATTAGCACGAACCAGTGGTACTCTGGTGGTTTTCAATTCTACAGTGAGTTCTTACCTTGAGTGACCCCTCACTAGTCGTAGCCTTCTTACGACACGCGGGTGTCGACCCACTTGGGAGTGGTGGAGCAGCTGTCCCGATGAGACAGTTTTTAGGCTGGTTACCGTAGGGCCCCTTGCCTTTACAGCCCAAGTTTGGGCTAGGGGGAAAACTAGATAGAGGACCTGACTTAGAGCAGTTAGTTTGTGTGTGCACACGAAGTTGGGGGCGTCGGACACACGCTGACGAGTGTGACCCCAACTAGTTCTTGTTCTGTGGTTACTTACTTACAGTGTCTAAATTTCCGCCTAGGGAAAGTAGGGAGACACCTGAGACGCGGACTAAGACATCAGTGGATGCATCTAGCCTTGCTTCTAGTGGATAGTGCTCCCATCACTTGAGAGGTAGCGGCTCAAGTTTCCTACTGTCGAGGTTTAATGTTTCGGTGGCCCGATATCCCTGTTACACATGATTGAGACATGGTTCCTTACTGTCCCTGAGAGTTCTGTTCCGACAGTGTAGCCGTGTTCCTTCGTTGACCGACTGTGGGTCTACTTGGTAGCTTAGATTCTAGCCCTTTTTGTACTCCAAGAGAGATACTCTGAGATAGGTTAATATGGTTCAACCTTCTATATCCTAGCTTACGAGAATTTGGTTTAGCGTGGTTTATACTTAATACTCAAGGTATTCCATTGTTGCATAGGCTTTATGTAGTTAGTGGCTTAGTACTGTTATTTAATCTTTACAGTACTGTTCCTCTTGTCTTACTGTTCTTCTTGCTTTACTATCCTTTATGCTTTATTATTTACTGTTATGTTTATCACATTATGTTGTGGTGGGGATCCGTGGGACCCCTACTGAGTCAATAAGATGAAGCTCATCCCTTTTCTTTTCAAGTCTAGGGTGCCTCCTCATCGTCGAAGGCCTTGAGTAGGGCCCGAGAGTTCTAGTGTCATCAGCTTCTGCCAGCTGGGGTATGCCCCAAGGCTTTATACTTTGCTTTTGTTGAGTTGTACTTTTGGGGCTTGTATATCTGGACTAGAATTTGTGTAAAATTGTATAAATATATTCATAAATATAAACTTTAATTTCTACATTTTAATTACTATATTTATTTTAGATTCATATACACTCCTGTGACACCAATTTGAACCCTTCTGAGCTTCTTAGCTCGTGGTTAGCGAACCGGTATTCGGGTTGTGCCGGTTACTTTCCGATACCCGGATTGCGAGTCGTGACAGGTGGTATCAGAGTGAGGTTATGGCAGTGCATAGGAATTTAGAATAAACATAGTGTTTAAAAGTCTAGAGAGTCTGGTACAGTCACTAGCTGGCTTAGGATGTTCTATTTTCTTACCGTGTTATTTTTCTACTGTGTTTAAGGACCAGCGATGGCATAGAGGGGGGAGGCACGGTCCTAGGAGGAGCTGGCCGCAGGGACCAAAGAAGAGCAGGGTGGAGCACCACCTCCTTCGGCAGTTATGGCTCCTGGTGTACTGGGACCAGCGGAGTTTCTCGATTAATCAACCCAGTTTTGCCATTGGCTCAGGGGGAATTGTCGGTTGCCCTGTATTGGGTAAGGTTTGTGGAGTTGAGCCAGTATGCACCACCGGCTATGGCATATCAGAGGTTTCTGGCTCAATAGTTTATCACTGGCTTGAGGCCAGAAATTCAACGACACTTATAGCAGTCGGGGTAGCTGACGTGGAGGTGGGTTTCTATACGGCGAAAATTTTGGTGGGGGACCTTTTGCGTGCCCGAGAGTAGGCTATGGCGGCGCATTTCCAACTTGCTCTTCCTCAGCAGTTTTAGGAGCAGCCAGTTGCATCTTCTTCTCCTATTCATGGATGTCGTCGATGGGCCAACCGGAGGCATAGGTAGACAGCTAGGAGACGTTTCGGGCGACGCGAGGAGTTGAGGGGTCAATGGCAGGCGTAGTTGCAAGCACTTCAGGAGGAAGCGTCGGCCTGAGAGGAGACTGTGTAGTAGCCCGCTGCTAGGCGTTGGTGACATGAACTGGCAGAACAACTAGGGCAGTGTCCAAGGTGTGGCAATTTTCATGCTGGCCAGCCTTGTCTGGTGGACGTAGCGGAGCTGAGGTGTTTCAGGTGCTACCGATCGGGACATGTGGTACGCGACTGCCCAGCGAGGAGGAGTTGTTATAGTTGCAGTCAGGTTCGACTCGTATTCTGTGAGTGCCCCCAACCGCCACCTCAGCCATGATTGTTCCTTTTCGGTCTCAGTGGGGCATGGGAGGCAGGTGACTGTATTTTGATCGGGGCTGAGGCATTTGTGTATAGAAGGTATGATTATGATTGTTATTTGGCTTTTTGCCCATTTTTGATGCTTCTTGTGACTTTCTTTTAGGGTTATGTGTATAGGGGCGTGTGTCTGGGGTTCGCCTTAGACTCTGTAGATCATTTCTAATGTTGGAAGGTATTACAGGTACAGTCAGGCGGGACTTTTGGCAGGTGATTGCCCTGAGGGGCTATCCCAGCAACAACAGTGACTTTTTAGTGTGGCGAGATTGGATTCCCGGGGTTGTGAGATGTGCAGCCGGGCTAGTGTGATGGTGTCCCACCTCGTGGCAGGTATAATCTTGAATCGTTTAAACTATGCTTTAGGTGTGACTTCCTTAACTCCTGCTATTTTCCATTGTATTCATATTTATATTTGTGAATCTCCAGGAGCGTGTCGGGGAGTTGGAGATGGTGTCCTGTGTGATGGTAGTGGAGCTACCTGCCGGAGTTGGGTGCTCATCCCCCACCTTGGCATGGCGTGCTAGCGCCGCAGTGAGAGGAGTAGAGTTACGAGTCGGGTTACATGTGTTGCACTGTGTGGCAGGTGTCCTGACTTTTCCAGTGTAAGTCGGACTTAGATCTTTGGTTCGGTGTGTGAACTGCCAGACCAATCGTGCGAGTCTATGCTTCAGATCCAAGGTGTTTAGGTTTCTCACCCTATTTTTTTGGATTTAGTCAGTGGAGTTGGAGGTTGTTTTATGGCAAGCGCCAGAATAGTCTTATTTTAGTGAGGTAAACCGCGCAGAGTTGTGTAGCAGAAGCGTGGTGGGCCCATAACCCTCGGGTCCCAAGATCGATAGCAGGAGAGATTGAAGAACATCTCGGCAATGAGTAGAGTTATGGAAGTCACTCAGCTAATCTTAAGAAGTTGGCTCCCGGTATTAAGTGGCGTCGAGCATTAGGCTGACATCAATTGTCGCGCCGATTTTTTAAGGCATCGTGCTAAGTAGCATCAAGAGGGTTATGAATTAGAGGCTTCTAAGTCAAGGACTATTGAATGAAGACTAAGGTTGCCCTAGGTTGTCCCGTTGAATAGTTGTGTATGGCTTATGTGTTGGGTACATCAATAGGATCTAGAGGGGGGGTGAATAGATCCTTTCAGAAACAATGCCCAATTTACAGATCAATCCGATCACTCAATGAAACATGAATTAATAGAACACATATGTTCTCTAACAAGATATGTTGATTCAAACTGAAATGATAATCTATTCAAAGCACACAACGGATTCCACAAAACACTAAGAAATACTTGAGTGAAACTTGGCTTCACTGGTTATCAGATTTATCACGGTTCAGGACTAACTGGCTTGTGGAAACAAGCTGAGATATCAGCAGATGGAAAGATCAGCTGCACCTTTCATCAGTGATCTATCGAACATGTGGATGTGTGTGAGCACAATGATGAGAATGTTGAAACTCAAATAGCCAAGACAATAAACATGATAAGCAACAAAGCATGCTGTGAATGGGTGATAGAAGAGAAGGATTAATCACACGATTCAATCCACTACACAGGGATTTTTAAGGTGGTTCAGTCTGCAACCCATAGGCCTACGTCCACCCCTCACCAAACCCGTTGAGGCTTAATCCACGTTGCAAATGTAGTAATAGGGACAAGTCCCCAATACACGCTGATACACAGCTTAAAACGAGGAACAAACTCCTCATGATGACACAGTCCTCACGCTGCTACACGCAGCACCACATGGTGATGACACCCCCCTTGCACACACACTGCTATACCCAGCAGCACACGGGGACAAACCCCAACCACTCGGAGATGTGGTCCTTACGAGGACAAAGTCCTCACACTGCAGAATTGCAACACTACACGGGGACCAGCCCCAAAAGAAAAACAAAAAAAAATGCAAACAAGACACACTGCAAAGTTGCAGCAAACCACGAAGATAAACCCCACTACCGCACACACGGTTGCACTATTGCCAAAACCCAAACCGGTCTCTAAAATAGAGCACCGGACAACACTGCTGTCAAGACAGCACCACACACTGAAAGTAGATTCACAGTTTCAAAAGAAAAGCACAAAACGAAGTAAGAAACATCAAATGTAGCTTCAGAACAAGTTCATGAAGCTGTAATGGCCGATCAGAAGTTTTTCTCTTCAAGCTCAGTCAGCTGCAAGGTTGCTCTCTCTCAAGGTTCAAGGCTCTCTTCTTCTTCTTCTCAGCACTGGATTGGGTCAGACCAGTTACTGGGCTGCTCCTTCTTTGTTCTTTTCTTTCTCTCAGGTTTTCATCTGAAGCTCAGGCACTCTCTATTCTTTTCCCACTCAAATCTTCTCCAGGGCAGCAACGACCTTTCTTCAGGCATGGAGCTTTATGTTTATAGAAGGAGAGGGTAGAAAGTTTTCCCTCCCTTTTTCAGATCTGCAGGCTGATAGGTTAGAATAAAATAAGGTCCTTGGTCCACAAACCTTTTCCAGATCTGTCTTCCGATTGGACCATTGCAAAAAGGAAATCTTTGTCTGAAACCCTTCTCCAGATCTGCTGGTCTGTCAAGTGCTTGGGCCGAAGTAATCTGATTGGTCCAATTGAAATATGAGAGCATGGACAAGGACTTTTTCCAGATCTGCTTACTGTCAAGATCTTTGGTAGAGTAATCTGATTTGTCCCTTGGAAAAAGAAGACAACCTGGAAAGTGACTTTTTCCAATTTTGGTCTCTGACAGAACCTTCTCAAAAAAAGGTATTCTGACTGTCTCATGATGAAAGGGATAGATCTTTTGTCCACAGACCTTTTTAGACCTCGAGGCACGCATTCTGGGAACTTACGTCATTGACTCAGAGTGAGAAATCACGTGCCTGAGTAGCCCTATTCAAAATCTGCCAGAGTACCGTTGTGTTGACTATTTACTTTAGGGGTGTCGACGTAGTCAATTGGGTGTGTCGATGCAGCCTTGTAACATCCTCCTAATGCAGCTTTGGAATGACTCATGCGTCGACGTAGCTAGTAGAATGTGTTGATGTAGCTCTTCATCTGATCGGGCTATTGCAAGCTGGAAGGCGAGCCAATCTAGTGTGTGTCAATGCAACGAAGACTTGTGTCGACGCTACTGAAGAACATTCCCTTTATAATTGTGCTGGATCTGAAGATGTGTCGACGCAGTGAAGGGATGGAGTCGATGCAACCTGAAGATAATGTCCAATATAGCTTGTGCTGAAACTGAAGGTGCGTCAACACACCGACGGTGTTGTGTCGACGTAACCAGTTATTCTCTTGGCAATTCTACTTCTGGTAAGCATGTGGGTCGACTCACCGGAAAGGTAGGGTTGACATGCTTAACTGTTGTGAGATCAAGTGTTCTTCATCAGTTGACTTATCCCTTTTCACCTAGTTGCCCCAGCCATATGTGGTCATATGAGTCCAGCTTCTTCCAAATTTATGCTCACGTTTAAGACACATTTATCTGTCATTATCATTGAATTCCCAATGCCACTTGTAGTTGACTTTTCTACCTTTCTTCAGTTGTCCTGAAGCATCTGAGGTTGCTTGAGTCAGCTGCTTCCAAGTTTCATGTCCAGAGTCAAGATATCTTGATCTGCCAGTTGTTAACACCCATTTTTAGCATGCAAGTTGGGTTTTTCTCTTGTTCATCTTTTATGATGTCTCGAATTATCCATTATTTTGGAGTCTTCCTTGAACGTAATTCGAGCCTATTTTTGATCATTCTTCAAGCCCTTTAGGCCTTGGGGGCTATTTTCCTCGATTGCCACATATTCGGACTCATTTATTATTCTAAGGCATAGTTCGGTCGACCAAAATTCATAGTTCGGTCGACCGATTCTTAAAATTGGTCGATCACTTTCAGAACCCTGGTCGCGATCGGTCGGGCGACCATAATCATCAAATCGTGGTCACCGTCCAGACCATGTTCTCATTGGTGCATCGACCCATGCCCTGGGTGCGTCGACTCAGGCTTATGTCCCTTTTGTTCCTTGCCTGGTCGCGGTCTGCTTGGAGACCGTGATCATTAGATCACGGTCTCCGACCAGGCCGCGTTCTACCTCTTCTTCATGGGTCATCGACCGTTGTGCATCGATTCAGTCATTTGGTCCTTCTCGGCCAGTTCACGGTTCTTGTATGTCCGCGTTCTCCAGGATGCATTGTCACGACTGACCGCGTTCTCGTTGCAGAGTCCTGATCATCCCGGACTCCGTTCTCTCCGGCCGAGGAGGCCTTAGAGTCCTAATTTGAGCTATCTCCGCCCAGGATTTCCTGCCACATTGATTCTTATCCCTTTTAGGGGTATTATCCCACCATTTTCCCATAGATTTATCAATCAAAATCCCATATTTTGGGTGTTTATCCTCAAATTTTGAGCTAGGGTTTTCTAAGGCCTATAAATAGCCTCCTAGGGATGTGGGCATGAGGGAGGGTGTTCTTTCATGTGGGGTGAAGCCATGCCGCGTTGCCAAGTCTCTTCTTCGACCCCCAATCACCAGGGAAGTGATGTGCCTTTGTTCTTCTTCCTCTAGAGTTCATTCTTCTCATTATCTCCCTAATTTCTACTACACCTTTCTACTCTATTTTTCTACACGTTGCACACACATATAGCACGTTTGCATCAACTTTGTCATCACTATTTTACAGCGTTTTATATCCTCTTTACACTCTTTTATCATCACTACACACACACCTATTGTTTTGTCCCTTCTACATCGGTTAAAAACCCTTCCCCGGTGCGTTCTTCGCTCAGTTTTTCATGCTTATATTCTCTTTGGGATTGATGCTACAATCTCTTGTTTCTAATGGGTTTTATTTCTTGTGGTTGCTTTGTTTCACAGGATAGGCAAGCATGGACGTGAGGTCCTTGCTTTCTAGCCGGTGAAAGGTGAGGAGGAGCTGAACCATGAAGTTCCCGCACCCATCTGTTAAGCGTGATCACGTTGTGGCAGTCGTGCGCCGACCGCATCCTTTCCCTCTTCATCTTTCTAAGGCATGCAGTGCCATTGTCATTTTCTTTCTATCTTTTACGTTGTAACCCTTGGTGGCGATCACAGTACTTTTTTATTTCTTCATCGCCCCTTTCCCGTTCTTATATTATTTGATTACATGCATGCTTATTCATCTGTTCGGGGTGGGATCTTTCTATCAACACCTCTATTTTTTGGCGATCATGGTGGGACTCCTAGTGCCCATCACGTTGCTCTTGCCTTCCTGCGATTTCTGGGTGTGTATGTTTATGTTTAGATAGCGTCTTCTCAGGTTTTCCTGCTGTTCTATTGTTTGCGGTTCTGGGATCAGAACGCCGTCTACCTAGAGACCACTACCTTCAGATAGCGGTCCTCAGAAGACCACTACCTACAGGTAGCGGTCCTCAGGAGACCACGTTCTATACTCTAGAGTTCCAGGGGTAGACCCCTCAGGTACACTGTTCTTTGATGGTTTGACCTGGCTTCTGGCATCTGATTGTGGCTGTTTATGTTCCTACACTTCTGTCCATCATATTATCTTGGTTTTCTCATATTATTTGCATCCATCTTATCATATTTTCACGTGTTTACTTCATATTGTTTGTTAGTTTTTAGGCTAGATTTGTATGCGCTCCAGTGCGCATAGGGTTCTGCATCTCTTCATTTCTTAGTTGCATTCCTACCTTGGTAAGTGACCCTCTCGACTTCATATTCCTCAGAGTCGACTAGGTGATCTTATCCGGGGCCTCCGTAAGTCTCCGCGAGCTGTTAATTCTCACACAGACGCTGATCAAGTTGTACCTTTCCACCCCTTAGGTTCTGCATGTGCATTCGTGTGAGGGAGTTAACCCTAGGTCAACCCGGAGTGTGGGGCCCCTTTCCCTTTAGGATACCTATATTGTGAAGGAATTATGCTTAATTAATGCATTAAATGGCCCATTGAAACTCTTCAGCCGTCACACCCACTTCCATGGTTGTATTGCACCTTGAATTTCCTATATTAAGTCACTATCTCTCTCATGAAGCATTACTTTAATTCCATGTATCCTTCTCCCTCTCCCCAATCTTCCTACTCCCGTGTGGAATCTTCTTCCCATGCGGGTCCTTCTTCCCGTGGTCCGTCTGACCCTTCTGAGGAACAAGCAATCCTCATGGCCCACATCACTTGTCTTGTTCGTCAAATGGACCCTGTTCAGGCCCATAAATTACTTGTTAATCATCTTAATGGGCCCTCTTCTAACCGTGTTGTTGCTAGCCTAGTTGGTCCATATTCTACCATCCTATCCAAGTCCATGTATCCTTCAGCTCTCGGAATGGGCCATTTTTCTTCTCAGTCCGGATCCTCTTATCCGGCCCACTATTCCACTCCTAGTCTGAATTCACAACCCTTTACTCAAGCTGGCCCGCATTATTCTCAATCTCTCCATACCCAGGAGATGATTTATAAAGCCCAACGCCAGTTTGATGAGCTTCAACGGCGAATTGATCCCAAACCTTCTTTGAGTGTTCTGTTCGCATTTCAAAATCTCCGACTTCCGCCACCTTCACAAATTCCCACATATCGCCGTTATGGTGGAACCGATGATCCCTATGTGCACTTGAAGGAGTTGATCTATGAGTCGGCCCAGTTTTAGTATGACCGTTGTTTGATGGCTTACTTATTTGGTCTGTCACTAGAGGGCTCGACTCGGGATTGGTTATTCTCCTTGCCACACGATCAGGTTATGAATTTCCAAGTTCTTCAAGAGAAATTTATCCAGCAGTATCAAGACAAGGTTAAGCCTAGGTATTCTGCTGTGGATATGGCCCAAGAGAAGATGAAGCCTGACGAGGAATTCTCAACCTTTGTTGATCGTTGGCATCATATGGTTGTGCAAGTCCCGAGGCATATTCCGGAGCAAGAGTAGATCGAGATGCTTATTTCCAATGTAACGCCCGAATATCGCTTCATCTTGGGCCTGAATAACATTACCTCTTGGCAACAACTTTATAGTCGAGCCCGCTTCATTCACCAACAACTCCAAAGTTCCCTTGACTCCGAGTCCTCTCCGCCCCTTGCCTCCACGTCTACCTCCTATACACCCTCCACGAGTCAGCCCTCCACCTCCTACCAACCCTCCATGAGTCGGCCACCCATGTACACCTCCTATCAGCCTTCCATGAGTCAGCCCTCCTCCACATGTCAATCCTCTACAAGTCAACCTTTTGCTGTCCATTGTCAACCATCTACCATTCACAGTCAACCTTCCGCCTCCTCATACCCACATCCGTCTCTGCCTTCGGTCAAGGGAACACCAAACCCCGAGCAAGTGGATGCCGTTCATTACATACCTACCCATCCTACTCCACATGCACCTTCTTCTAGTCCCTCCACAAGTTTCCATGCACCCTTACCTTCGCCATCACTGCTTCCCTCTCCTCCTTCCCATACTCCTCAGCATCTGCCTTGCCCGAAGTGGGCTCATTATCCTCCATTACCGGAGTCTCTCTCAGATATCTTCCGCTCTTTGATGGGCACTCACGCATTATAACTTTCTCCGGGTGTGTCTTGCCGACCTGCGGTCGGAAATCTGCTCCAATATTGTGAATATCATCGTCAGTAGGGGCATTTGGTTGAGGATTGCCCCAAATTTCGGGATTATATTCATGGCTTGGAATCCAAGAAGAGGATTGTGTAGTGTGGGAATGGCTGATCTAGAGGGGAGGGGTGAATAGATCTGCCCCTCTTTTTCTAGAAATAAAAGCAACCATAGTAGAATAGAAAGAACTACTTGAGAATGCAGGGAGTACACACAAACGATGCAAGAGTGTAGATAGATAACAGGACTAGACAAGCATCTAGCGAAGAGCAATCACACATGCAAACCACAGGGACAATGATTTTTAAGGTGGTTCGGACTCTCTCCAAAGTCCTACGTCCACCCCTCACTTAAACCAAGTGAGGCTTTCCTAGTGCAACTGCACAACCCGCTGATTACACAGCTTAACCACCGGCTGCCATACAGCTTGTAGAGAGATTATCCCCTCTCAAGGAACCACTGTCACGCAGCTTGATGGCACATAGGCCAGACCACAGATCCAAGAACACTAGCTTGATCTATCTTTCTACTATCACCAGTTGGGACGGTTCAAGTTTCAGCAAGAACAAGAACAATACAGAGAAAGTGTAGCAACCCTGATAAATGAATATTGAAATAAAATTAAAAACATACATATTACAGAAGTAATACAGACAAAATAAAACAAATTAAAGATAACGCCTCTGAGTAAGGCGTTAATTTAAAAAGAAACGCCTCTACATACGGCGTGACTAAAGAAAGGACGCCCACGAATGTGGTCGTCAACTCTCACGCGACCAAATAGGTAAGTGAAAGAAACGCCCATATATTAGGCGTGTTTTAAAAACAAGGAACGCCCTTATACATGGCGTTTCTTAAGAAACGACCTGAACTAGGTCGTTAATTAAAGAATCGACGCCCTGACCTAAGGCGTTAATTCAGTTCGTGACCCGTTCGAACCCAGAGCTTATCCAGGAAAGATTAACCTAATCTAGTAAGTGTCTATTAGAGTAAGGACTCTATTAGGGATATATTACCCTCAATCAAACACTACCTTTGTTAGGACTCTAAAATCCTATAAATATACCCGATCGATCCAACCCTAAACCATTTGATCGATCTACTGCTACACGGTAAGTGAAGAACATACGTTCTTCTTATTTCTTTTGCCCTTCTGTTTACAGCCGCATGAAGAATATTGATTATTATTCTTCTCCTTTAATGCAGGATAAGGATCTGGTGCTTGAGTAAAGAACAAGGTTATGTTCTTCATTATTTGTCCTAGCTTCGGTTACATCTGTGAAGATTATTAACATCTTCATCTTCTTTCTTTTTCTCTTCCTCTACAGGTTCTGTAACGTGAAGAACAAGGTTCTTCATCATCTTCATCCAACATCTGCTGCATCTTTAATTCTTACAGACCCTTCACGGTTATCTCCAAATCAACCCTTTAAGGTAGGATTTTCTCAAGTCTCGTAGCCCAAACTAAAAATAAATATAAGAAGCACCATGCATGATATATTTATACAGTTTGCATGTAGTTTTAATACGTTTTCTGTAAATTTTTCAAGAAACGCCCTTGAATAGGGCGCTACTTTAAAAGAAACGACCATCACAGTGGTCGTTAATTAAAAGTATACGCCTTGTATACAGGCGTTAATTTCATGAACAATCGCATGTAATCAATAATTGATCCTGTTTAAAATTCAATAAATATTAAATATCGATTCTAATATCTTGCATGACTCTACCTGTAAATTCCTGCTAATTTTCTTGTCATGATCATGTCTCCTGTCTTGGAAATTTATTTGTTGAAATATTGTAAATTCCTTGAATTCACGACCTTGACAACGTCGTTTTACACCTGTTAACGCCCCATCACAGGGCGTAAATTGAAAAGAAACGCCCCTTTCTAGGGCGCGTTTTCTGTAAATTCCTGAACTATGTATATCCTGTAAAATAAAATTAAACAATAACGCCCCTTTCCAGGGCGTGTTTTAAATAAATCCTGAAAATTATTTATATTCTGTCAAATATTTAAATAATGAGACGCCTGCTTATATAGTCGTCAACTCTGAAGAAACGCCCCTGTCCAGGGCGCGTTTTATATAAATTATTGAAATAATGAAATTCTGCAAAACGGAACATATGTAAACGCCCTTATGTTAGGCGTTACTTACCTGACAAACGCCCCTGACTAGGGCGTGTTTTTCATGAATTAATAAAATTATTGAAAATTCTGTAAAATAGAAATATGTAAACGCCCTTCTGTTAGGCGTTAATTACTTGAGAAACGACTTGACCTAAGTCGTTATTTTACTGTAAAACTGATTTTTCCCTATTTTTGTTAACCGATGATTTCATATGTTATATAATATATATATCGGCACTATTCTCCACTCCGTGAGTATAGTCCCACGTTTCACGTTGTTTCATCGATCACACTCAACTCTCATTGACATACAAGCTCTCCATTGGACATTCCGTTCCTTTGGACTAGCGAGTTAGTCATAGAGACCTCCGTAAGACTCCTCGTAGCCTTGGATTCCCTCAAGGCCGACTGAGCTGGTTGTACCCTAAAAACCCATTACACGATCCTTGCCATGTCAATCTAAAGAAACATGGTATACCGGCCCTTATGATTATACAAAGAGTATATCATAAGAAATTCTTAATGGGATGATGATATCATGCCATATCATGTCGTTCTTGTAAACCCCAATTCTATGATAAGAATGAGGGTATCTTGCTTGATCTAATGTTTATGTGGACCTCAATTCTATATAAAGAATGTCCATATTGATTTGTCATGGGACCTAAGTTAAGGGAACCATATTCTACCTAGTTTTATTGATATCGTGATTTTACCGTTATTATCGCCAATCTATGTCCTTTGTCATATTTTTGGACTCTATTCTGTCAAAGTTGTCATACATGTCTACAAGCTTGAATATTGAAACTCTATATTGGCTATATAAACAAGAGTGGATGTCAAAAATACATGATAAATGCCTGTGCATATAGGGCCCGATCTGGTCCTGGGAGGAGCACCCGAAAGTACTTGTGCCCATGGGAGTTAAAATGATAAGGTATCTGGCATTATACCGAGTACTTGACTTGCTTGATTGGACATTCCACACACATCTTGTACTTGAATCGTACTTGACTTTACATGAAATGCGTGGCCCGGAAAAGGGTAATTTACTTGCTTGATACATGATAGCCAAAGTTCTTGACATGACTTGTTAAACGTGCTTGCTTGAATACCTTGAATACACTTGTCATCTTGTTGGAAGTTCATGATTAAGTTCATCTTATTTCTTGATATTACATTCTCTCTATCTTGTCGTTTTATGCGAGCATGCATAGCTTTATTGCATTCATGAAAGATGTAATTACTTAAACCCCTTGCTAGTACTTGAGATATAATTTTCTACTGAGCGTTCGCTCATTCCGTTTGTCCCTTTGTACTTTTCAGGTAAGTCCGACGACGATGGAAGTCAATCGGATGGGAATGTTCAAGAGTGAAAGTGATAGAGCTGCTCAAGTGTCGTCTAGTCTTTCCTATAGTTTCTTGAGTCAAATATGTATTCTTTTCCTTTTTATTAAACAGAGTATTGGATTTGTAATAGTCTATCCATTATGAAATAAAGGATTGGGTTATCTTGCTATTTTGCGCATCTCTGTCTTTGCGTCGAATACACGACCACTCTGATTGATATGATTGATATAGACACGTCGCGCATCTCCGGGTATCTTCCGCGCTCGGGGCGTGACAGTCTTTGTGGTATCAGAGCCTAAGGTATTCAATTCCTAGGAAAAACCCAAGTCGAAGGATAAGTTGAACCTTTAAACCAGTGAGATTGGGTAGAACCAAGGGTTAGATTTAACATAGTATACGAGTCTTTAAATACGATCACGTACTAATATAGTTATTGTAATTGTAGGATAATGGCTGCCGAACGTGCTCAATGGCGCAACATGCAGCGTACCCTTCAAGGGATGACCCAAGTGCTACAACAGGTAGCACAAGGTGGTGCTCCACGAGCTGGAAGCTTACACCAAGCCTTTAAGAATATGAATCCCCCGAAGTTTATGGGATCGACCGATCCAGACGATGCCGAGCATTGGGTTCGGGAAACCGAACGCATATTCCGTGTCATGCAATGCACGGACCAGGACAAAGTGCTATTAGCTACATTCCAGTTAGAGAAAGATGCTAGATGCTGGTGGGAGTCTATTGAAGCAACCATCGATCCTACTCAAGTAACATGGGAAGAATTCGTGGAATACTTCAATGCTAAATATTTCTCGGACCGAGTCCAAGAAAAGAAGGCTGCCGAATTCGCTGCATTAAAGCAACGATCCTTATCATTAGCAGATTATGAAGCTCAGTTCTCCAGGTTATCTAGATATGCTAAGCATCTTATTAGCACGGAGAAGATGAAAGCCCGTAGATTTCTTAATGGGCTTAGGCCCCACTATATTACTCAATTGGCGCCTATGGACATCCAAATTTATTCTGAAATAGTGCGCGGAGCTCAATTACTTGAAGATGCCACGGAACTATCTGATAGGATCCGTGGAAAAGACAAGAAGGAACAAGTCACGGGTTCGGGTTCTTTCAAACCCAACTTTAAGAAGAGGCCCAATAATGGAGGTTCTTCCTCTCAAGATCAGAAATTCAAGAAGACCAAGCCTTTCTCTATCACCACTACCCCTTCGAATACAGTCTGCAAGCATTGTGACAAGGCTGGTCACAAGACGGAAGAATGCTGGAGGAAATTAGGAGCTTGTCTCCGTTGTGGAAGCCGTGAGCATCGGATTCCCGAGTGTCCATTAATGAACGACCAAGCAGGCGATGGTAAACGCCCGGTGACAAAGAATGCTCGTCTTCATGCAATACAGGAGACCGAACCTGAAGAAGAAGGCGGATTAGTGGAAGGTACATTGAAAATTTGTTCCAAATATGCACATGTCTTATTTGATACGGGTGCATCGCATTCTATTGTTTCTAAGAAGTTTGCTGACCCGTTACCTCTAGAACCGGAATGGATGAAAATAGTGTTGTCTACTCCTCTCGGAAACGAGACGGATATCACGCATCATTACCAAAACTGTGAGGTATTGGTTCGAGGAAAGAATTTTCCTATTGATCTTATCTGTTTAGATCTAAAAGAATATGATGTTATACTAGGAGCAGATTAGTTATCTAAGTACCAGGCAACGGTTGATTGCCGTAATAGCAAGATCGTTTTCAAAGAATTTCCAGAACTGACTTATACTAGTCCTAAGAGTCGAAGCAAATCCCCTCTTATTTCGGCTCTTCGAGCAAGCAAGCTCGTCAGGAAGGGATGTGTATCCTTCCTTGCTTTTGTCACTGTTAAAGAAGCTAAGAAAACCAAGATAGAAGACGTTCAGGTAGTGCGAGAATTCCCAGACGTATTTCCAGAAGATTTGTCGGGATTACCCCCTCAAAGAGAAGTGGCCTTCACCATTGACTTAGTCCCTGGTGCTGGTCCTGTTTCAAAGGCACCATATAGAATGTCCCCTGCTGAACTCAAGGAGTTGAAGGAGCAGTTGATGGAACTAATCCAAAAAGGGTTTATTAGACCAAGTACTTCCCCGTGGGGAGCACCAGTCTTATTTGTAAAGAAGAAGGATGGATCCATGAGATTGTGTATCGACTATCGACAGTTGAATCATCTTACTATCAAGAACAAGTATCCACTGCCGAGAATCGATGAATTATTTGATCAGATTTCAGGATCCAAATATTTTTCCAAGATTGATCTCAGGTCGGGATATCATCAGTTAAGAATCAAGGATGATGACATTCACAAGACCGCATTCAGAAGCAGGTATGGCCATTACGAATTTGTTGTTATGCCTTTTGGACTAACAAATGCCCCTGCTGCCTTTATGCAGTTAATGAATAGCATATTCAGGCCTTACTTGGATCAATTCATAGTAGTATTCATTGATGATATATTGATATATTCTAAGACTAAGGAAGAACATGAAGAGCATTTGAGGATTGCATTGCAAGTCTTGAGGACAAATCAATTATATGCTAAACTCAGCAAATGCGAGTTCTGGCTTGAAGAAGTGGCTTTTCTCGGACATGTCATATCCAAGGACGGTTTATCTGTAGATCCGTCAAAGGTTGAAGCTGTAAGACTGGGAAAGACCCACTAATGCAAGCGAGATCAGAAGTTTCTTAGGTCTTGCAGGCTATTATCGGCGATTCATCAAAGATTTCTCTAAGATCGCCGTGCCCCTTACAAGGTTAACTCGTAAGGAGATCCGATATGAATGGAGTGAGGAATGTGAAAGAAGTTTCCAAACTCTTAAGGATCATCTCACTACAGCTCCGGTGTTAGCTCTACCAATAGAAGGAGAGAAATTCGAGGTCTACACTGATGCTTCTGGCATTGGCCTCGGATGTGTCCTAATGCAACAAGGAAAGGTCATAGCATACTCTTCACGTCAACTGAAGAAGCATGAGGAGAATTACCCCGTCCATGACTTATAACTGGCCGCGGTAGTATTTGCCCTAAAGATATGGAGACACTATCTCTATGGAGTACAGTTCACTGTCTACTTCGATCACAAGAGTCTCAAATATCTATTCTCACAAAAGGAGCTAAGCCTGAGACAAAGACGCTGGCTAGAATATCTCAAGGACTTCGACTTCAATATACAATACCATCCCGGAAAGGGTAATTATGTTGCTGATGCCCTTAGTCGAAAGCCGAGAGCAATGATAGCCAATTGTATGATACAAGAATGGAGGTTACTTGAACAATTCTCCGAGCTCAATATAAGCTTGGACACGGAATCCAAATTTGTTACATTATCTCATGTAAGCATACAGTCAGATTTATTATCTGAGATACAAGCACTTCAGGGTGATGATCCTATATTAGTGGAAATCAAGGGCAGATTAGAAGGACAATCTGATTTTCAACTAACTTCTGATGGAAGATTATTATTCAAAGGTAGAACTTGTATACCTGATTGTCCGGAATTAAAGAAGAAGATCTTAGATGAAGCTCACCGATCAAGGTACACTATTCATCCTGGATCAACTAAAATGTACCAAGATGTAAAGAGGAACTTTTGGTGGCCCAATATGAAAAGAGAAATAGCGGACTATGTATCACGCTGTCTTACATGCCAACAGGTCAAGGCAGAACACCAAAAGCCTGCTGGAAAACTACACCCTCTAGATATTCCTAAGTGGAAGTGGGAGGATATTGGTATGGACTTCATCATGGGTTTGTCTAAATCTAAAGGAGGACATGATGGAATCTGGGTTATCATTGACCGATTAACTAAATCGGCGCATTTCTTGCCAATAAAAAGCCGATGGTCAATTGATGTGCTAGCTGCACTGTACATCAAGGAAATAGTCAGGATACATGGAATTCCTGTCTCAATCGTGTCTGACAGAGATCCCCGTTTTACTTCTCATTTTTGGAAGGGATTACAACATTCGTTAGGAACAAGGCTCAACTTTAGTACTACTTTCCACCCACAAACGGATGGTCAGACCGAGAGAACTAACCAGGTTGTTGAGGATATGCTTAGAGCATGCATCATTGACTTTGGAGGATGCTGGCACGATCATTTACCACTAGTGGAATTTGCATATAATAATAGCTACCAAGCTAGTATCCAAATGGCACCTTTCGAAGCCTTATACGGAAGGAGTTGCAGATCACCCATATGCTGGAACGAAGTTGGAGAAAAACAACTGCTAGGTCCAGACATGGTAAGGGATACAACTGAGAAGATACAAGTAATCAGAGAAAGATTGCAAGTTGCTCAGACGAGACAAAAAGCTTATGCTGATACAAGAAGGAGAGATCTTGAATTCCAAATCGGAGATCATGTATTTCTCAAGATATCGCCTGGACGTGGCATACGAAGATTTGGTGTTAAGGGCAAGCTTACGCCAAGATTCATCGGACCATTTGAGGTACTTGAAAGAGTTGGCGAGGTTGCTTATCGCATCGCATTGCCTCCTCAATTGTCCGAGGTACATAATGTATTTCACATATCCATGTTGAAGAAGTATGTGCACGATCCATCTCATATTATTGAACATAGAGATCTGGTGATCCAGAAAGATCTCACCTATGAACAGAAGCCTATGAAGATCTTAGATCGAGAAATACGAGCTCTAAGGAATAAGGTTATTCCCATGCTCAAGGTGCAATGGAATAAGAATCCCGAACGTGAAGCGACATGGGAGACCAAGGAATCTATGAAGAAATGATTTCCCGAGTTATTCTAAGAGGTATATACACTCTCCACGTGTATAATTATATATATTGAATTTGGGGACCAAATTCTTTTTAAGTGGGGGAGGGTGTAGCAACCCTGATAAATGAATATTGAAATAAAATTAAAAACATACATATTACAGAAGTAATACAGATAAAATAAAACAAATTAAAGATAACGTCTCTGAGTAAGGCGTTAATTTAAAAAGAAACGCCTCTACATACGGCGTGACTAAAGAAAGGACGCCCACGAATGTGGTCGTCAACTCTCACGCGACCAAATAGGTAAGTGAAAGAAACGCCCATATATTAGGCGTGTTTTAAAAACAAGGAACGCCCTTATACATGGCGTTTCTTAAGAAACGACCTGAACTAGGTCGTTAATTAAAGAATCGACGCCCTGACCTAAGGCGTTAATTCAGTTCGTGACCCGTTCGAACCCAGAGCTTATCCAGGGAAAGATTAACCTAATCTAGTAAGTGTCTATTAGAGTAAGGACTCTATTAGGGATATATTACCCTCAATCAAACACTACCTTTGTTAGGACTCTAAAATCCTATAAATATACCCGATCGATCCAACCCTAAACCATTTGATCGATCTACTGCTACACGGTAAGTGAAGAACATACGTTCTTCTTATTTCTTTTGCCCTTCTGTTTACAGCCGTATAAAGAATATTGATTATTATTCTTCTCCTTTAATGCAGGATAAGATCTGGTGCTTGAGTAAAGAACAAGGTTATGTTCTTCATTATTTGTCCTAGCTTCGGTTACATCTGTGAAGATTATTAACATCTTCATCTTCTTTCTTTTTCTCTTCCTCTACAGGTTCTGTAACGTGAAGAACAAGGTTCTTCATCATCTTCATCCAACATCTGCTGCATCTTTAATTCTTACAGACCCTTCACGGTTATCTCCAAATCAACCCTTTAAGGTAGGATTTTCTCAAGTCTCGTAGCCCAAACTAAAAATAAATATAAGAAGCACCATGCATGATATATTTATACAGTTTGCATGTAGTTTTAATACGTTTTCTGTAAATTTTTCAAGAAACGCCCTTGAATAGGGCGCTACTTTAAAAGAAACGACCATCACAGTGGTCGTTAATTAAAAGTATACGCCTTGTATACAGGCGTTAATTTCATGAACAATCGCATGTAATCAATAATTGATCCTGTTTAAAATTCAATAAATATTAAATATCGATTCTAATATCTTGCATGACTCTACCTGTAAATTCCTGCTAATTTTCTTGTCATGATCATGTCTCCTGTCTTGAAATTTATTTGTTGAAATATTGTAAATTCCTTGAATTCACGACCTTGACAACGTCGTTTTACACCTGTTAACGCCCCATCACAGGGCGTAAATTGAAAAGAAACGCCCCTTTCTAGGGCGCGTTTTCTGTAAATTCCTGAACTATGTATATCCTGTAAAATAAAATTAAACAATAACGCCCCTTTCCAGGGCGTGTTTTAAATAAATCCTGAAAATTATTTATATTCTGTCAAATATTTAAATAATGAGACGCCTGCTTATATAGTCGTCAACTCTGAAGAAACGCCCCTGTCCAGGGCGCGTTTTATATAAATTATTGAAATAATGAAATTCTGCAAAACGGAACATATGTAAACGCCCTTATGTTAGGCGTTACTTACCTGACAAACGCCCCTGACTAGGGCGTGTTTTTCATGAATTAATAAAATTATTGAAAATTCTGTAAAATAGAAATATGTAAACGCCCTTCTGTTAGGCGTTAATTACTTGAGAAACGACTTGACCTAAGTCGTTATTTTACTGTAAAACTGATTTTTCCTATTTTTGTTAACCGATGATTTCATATGTTATATAATATATATATCGGCACTATTCTCCACTCCGTGAGTATAGTCCCACGTTTCACGTTGTTTCATCGATCACACTCAACTCTCATTGACATACAAGCTCTCCATTGGACATTCCGTTCCTTTGGACTAGCGAGTTAGTCATAGAGACCTCCGTAAGACTCCTCGTAGCCTTGGATTCCCTCAAGGCCGACTGAGCTGGTTGTACCCTAAAAACCCATTACACGATCCTTGCCATGTCAATCTAAAGAAACATGGTATACCGGCCCTTATGATTATACAAAGAGTATATCATAAGAAATTCTTAATGGGATGATGATATCATGCCATATCATGTCGTTCTTGTAAACCCCAATTCTATGATAAGAATGAGGGTATCTTGCTTGATCTAATGTTTATGTGGACCTCAATTCTATATAAAGAATGTCCATATTGATTTGTCATGGGACCTAAGTTAAGGGAACCATATTCTACCTAGTTTTATTGATATCGTGATTTTACCGTTATTATCGCCAATCTATGTCCTTTGTCATATTTTTGGACTCTATTCTGTCAAAGTTGTCATACATGTCTACAAGCTTGAATATTGAAACTCTATATTGGCTATATAAACAAGAGTGGATGTCAAAAATACATGATAAATGCCTGTGCATATAGGGCCCGATCTGGTCCTGGGAGGAGCACCCGAAAGTACTTGTGCCCATGGGAGTTAAAATGATAAGGTATCTGGCATTATACCGAGTACTTGACTTGCTTGATTGGACATTCACACACATCTTGTACTTGAATCGTACTTGACTTTACATGAAATGCGTGGCCCGAAAAGGGTAATTTACTTGCTTGATACATGATAGCCAAAGTTCTTGACATGACTTGTTAAACGTGCTTGCTTGAATACCTTGAATACACTTGTCATCTTGTTGGAAGTTCATGATTAAGTTCATCTTATTTCTTGATATTACATTCTCTCTATCTTGTCGTTTTATGCGAGCATGCATAGCTTTATTGCATTCATGAAAGATGTAATTACTTAAACCCCTTGCTAGTACTTGAGATATAATTTTCTACTGAGCGTTCGCTCATTCCGTTTGTCCCTTTGTACTTTTCAGGTAAGTCCGACGACGATGGAAGTCAATCGGATGGGAATGTTCAAGAGTGAAAGTGATAGAGCTGCTCAAGTGTCGTCTAGTCTTTCCTATAGTTTCTTGAGTCAAATATGTATTCTTTTCCTTTTTATTAAACAGAGTATTGGATTTGTAATAGTCTATCCATTATGAAATAAAGGATTGGGTTATCTTGCTATTTTGCGCATCTCTGTCTTTGCGTCGAATACACGACCACTCTGATTGATATGATTGATATAGACACGTCGCGCATCTCCGGGTATCTTCCGCACTCGGGGCGTGACAGAAAGGGTAATGAAGAACTTCAGACAAGAAGAATGAAACTCAATGCCAAATGCAAATGTCCTTGTCTAGAAACTGGAGGGCTTGGTTTGCTGCTTTCAGATTCGTTGCATCAGTGATGGTAGCTTCTCTTTGCAGGACAACGAACAGGTGGAAGAGAAGCTTGTGACTTTTCTTCAGATCTTCACAGAGATGGCACCAAGTTCTTCTTTTTCCAGAGGCACCGGTTTCTCTAGCAGCACCAGCAGCAACTCCTTCTCCTTCTGGTAGCAACAACAACAGCCACACCTCTCCTCCTTTAGTCGGTTCTCTCTCTGGTTCTTGTTGGCACACTTGTAGCCCTCCTCAAGCATGGAGGTGCGTGTCCCATTTTGGTTTTCCAAGAGAGAAAACTTCCCACCAAAAATTTGTCCACTTATTGGTCTAGTAGAGGTAGAAAAATATGGTTTCAGACTTGATTTCTTTTGATTGGCACAGAGGAGATATATAATAAGACTTCTCTTCAGCTTTAGATATGAGCATTTAATGATCCACATTGAAGAGATCTTCCAGTCTGCTTCCTCATTGGCTCAAGTCAATTCTCTACTTTTTGTACCTTTCTAGGACCATATCCCATTGGTTGCTTGCAGAAAGTGGTGTGTCATGACGAGAGACATTTCCCAGATTTGGACTCTAACATAGCTACCTCCAAAAATTTGTTCAGGTATGGTGATGATGGCTGAGACACATGTCTGACCTTGAACCTTCCTCCATACCTCAAAATCCGTGCTTTTGGAGGTATGCGGTTCATATTTTTATTCCCTGGATGACCTGACCTGTTTGACAGAAAATAGCTTAAAGTGCTTCTGGGAGAACCATGAGGTCAACCTACTGTAACTGTGGTGTCGACACTACTTTACAAAATCCTATCTTCAACGCTTTCTGGAAGCACCATGGTGTCGACCTGCTGTAACTATGGTGTCGACACTGATTTATAAAATCCTATCTTCAACGCTTTCTGGAAGCACCATGGTGTCGACTTGCTGTAATTGTAGTGTTGACACTTCATTATAAAATCCTGCCTTCAATGCTTTCTGGAAGCTCCATGGTGTTGACCTATTGTACTGTAGTGTCGACACTGCTTTATAAAATCCTGTCTTCAACGCTTTCTGGAAGCACCATGGTGTCGACCTGCTATAACTGTAGTGTCGACCTGTCTTAAGAAAACTGCCAGTATGATAGTTAAGCTGTGAGGTTGATGCAGTGGCTCCATGAGGTCAACACTTCTTCCTCACTTTTCATGTTTCGGCCTGGCCACCTATTTTTCATCATCTGTCTTGATTTTTGTGCAGCCAATTACATCGATTTCTATGCACTTGATTTCTTTCAATCTTTGCTGGCACATATTGTGAGTCTTAGATTCATTTGAGCCTTTTACTTGATCTGCAATGAGAATATCAAAGTATTATTAGAAAGTCAATGACTCATGGTGTTAGACAGCATCAAAACTGTAGAGTATCAATGACTCATGGTGTTAGATAGCATCAAAACTATAGGGACATAACATTCTCCCCCTTTTTGATGATGGCAACACTATGAGTCATTATGTCAATATAAACCAATTAAAGCAATTTTAATACATGTGCATAAAGAAATAGACATGCTCTCTCCTTCAAATGACTCAGCTCCCTTAAATGACTCAACTACGCTCTCCCTTTGAATGACTCACCACTATGAATGACTTACCAAACAGCTCTCCCCCTTTGACATTAGCAAAAAGGAGGAACAGAGATGCAGGAGGAGGAATTTTAGAGAAATACAACCTATCAGATGAGTTGAGGATTGATGATACAAGGAGATTCAGAATCTGATACTAATTTCATGACAAAAAGAAGAAGTATGTTCAGAGTCACCCATTATGTGCATCCAATGACATGATCCTTATTCAATTTGCATGGTTCAAATCTAATGATATCTGAGTTTGTTAATGGAATTTGCTTGAAAGACATCTACATTCTTGTTTTAATAGAAATGAACCAGAATTGCATGTCAAAACCATGTTTAACCCTTCTTAGTCATACTCACTCAATTTCAATGGCACCTTCGAGAGTCACACAAACTAGTATTGAGGTTAAACAAGCATGAAGTTCTTATGGATTTCCAGAGTTTCAGCAATTTTTCGTTTATCTTCAGCTATCAGGCACATAATTTTCTTTATGCACAAGAAGATTTTTACGAGCAATTATGTCCAGTGCATGCCTTGTATCTTGAGGCTACACGTTGTTTAGATGCCAGTATCCCTAGGTATTTGGTATGACTGACTGTCATGCCTCAAATTTGAACAGAGATAGCATTGTCATCTAATGACATATCGGACCTCATTTCATTGATGAGAGGACATATTTCTCAGCAAGCTAGCCATTGCTCTGCCTTGAATATTACTCCAATTTTCTACAGAGTTAACAAAGGTACCTCATGACATAGCCCACTTTCCTTCGAGGAGAAGGGGCATGGTTTCTGAGTAACCCAGTGTCATTGCGCTGTCACACTTAGCTATTTAGAATTTCAGATTATCATTATGTTTAAAAATAATACTCAATTTCCATGTCTCAACCAAAATAGCCATGAAATTAGAATTTACAGATTTCAGAAAGAATCATTCAGGGCATAACATGTAACATGTAAACACTAGTTAAGGTCTATTAAAAGTTGAACACAGATGATTTCAAGAAGTCATTTATATCAAAACTCAATGAAGTCATTAAACCTGAACCAGCTTATTATTTGGATGAACATAAGATCCCATAATAGAAGATTCTTACTTTGAAGTGCACCCTATTTTATGTTCATGGTATCCAGATTGGAAGCTACCGAAATTTCAGAAGTTCAAGGATGTGATCAAAATAGCCAGAATGAGTGGCAATCAGAAATGACCCAAAGAATTTTCAAGAAGGCTTCTCAAGAAATTAAGATGAATACTTAAAATCATGGTCCATTGAGTTCATGTAGAATGAGATATGCCAGAGAAGATGAGCTTGAATATAATGTGAAACTGGTTCATTGAATGAGGAACCAATGAAGTCTTACATACACAGACTTGACATGGACCAGTGTGTCGACACCAGAAGCTCAAAGCATCGACACCAAGAATGGTTTGTTCCAGACAAAAGGTTATAAAGAAGTTCAATTCTACTCTTACTCCCCTTGAGCCCGTGCATGCATTTCAAATACTATTTTTGTAATTTTTGACTTAAGTGATATGCAAGTTATTCTATAACCCATGTATGCATGATCAATTCAAAAGATGCATTAGCTCCCCCTGCCTAAATGTCCTAAATGCAACATGGACTCATGATACTGGGCGGAGGTATGTCCTCACGCATAGTGAATGTAGCCAGACAGGCCTAACCTGCCCTTTGACAAATCACCATTTTATATATCATGGTCAAGCATGAAAATGCATCAACCAATGAAGTGCACCATGAACAGTGACCCATTAAACTATGCAGGGCAATGCAGAAGGACAAGTAAAAAAAATGTATGCATCACATTTTCTGCACAGAATTGTTATTGCTTTCCATCACACTCAATAGGCATTGATAGTAAGAGATATGTAGAACAGTTTATGCCTTCTAAATTTGAGGTCGGCACAGTCCAAGCTCTCTTCTAAGAGTTGAAAACCTGTCATTACACAGAGGCTTGGTAAAAATGTTAGCAACTTGATTCATTGTATCAACAAAATGCAATTCAAAATTTTTCTTAAGGACCTCATCTCTAAGGAAATGATGCCTAATTTCAATGTGCTTTATCTTGGAGTGTTGGACTTGATTTTTAGCAAGATTGATTACACTTGTGTTATCACATAGAATCGGGACCTATCCAAGATCCACTAAGTAGTCTTGGAGTTGGTGTTTAATCCACAACACTTGGGTGCCACAACTCCCCGCAGCAACATATTCTACCTCTGCGGTGGAGAGGGCAACCGAGTGTTGTTTCTTGGAGGCCCAAGAAACTAAACACCCTCCCAGAAATTGGCAATACCCACTCGTGCTCTTGCGATCCAGCTTGCAACCAGCGTAGTCCACATTTGAATAAGAGATAAGAAAAAGAACATAAGATGATGGATATGACAACCCAAAATCTTGAGTCCCGACAAGATATCTAAGGATACGCTTGACGTCAATCAAGTGAGATTCTCTAAGAATAGCTTGAAATATAGCACAAAGGCATATACTAAATTGAATGTCCGGTCTAGATGCAGTCAAATAAAGTAATGAACCAATCATACCTCTATAATTTTTTGCATCCACAAATTTACATTTCTCATCCGCATCCAATGATGTGTTGGTCCGCATAGGAGTTGCAATGTGCTTACAATTTTTCATGTTAATCCATTTCAACAGCTACTTGATGTATTTGGCTTGACTTATAAAGTACCCATCTGCACCTTGGTTAACCTACAAGCTGAGAAAGAATTGAAGTTCACCCATTAAACTCATCTCGAACTCACTAGTCATAAGGTTAGCAAATTCCTCACACATTTCAGATTTCGTAGATCCAAACACAATATCATCAACATAAATTTGAACAATCAAGATGTTCTTACCTTATTTTTTGGTGAAGTGTGTTTGATCTACTTTACCTCTTGTGTATCCATTTTCAGTGAGGAAAGGGCTTAGTCTTTCATACTAAGCTCTAGGTGCTAGCTTCAAACCATAAAGAGCACTGTCCAGCTTGTACACATAATCTTCATGATTATAACTTTCCAAACCAAGTGGCTGCTCCACATAAACTTCCTCTTTTATCATCCCATTTAAGAAGGGACTTTTAACATCCATTTGATGTAATTTTATTTTGTGGGAACATGCAAATGCAAGCAAAATTTTAATGGCGTCTAGTCGAGTTACAGGGGCAAAAGATTCTTCAAAATCTATTCTAAATTCTTGATTGTAATCCTGAGCCACCAATCTAGCCTTATTTCTAATTATTTTGCCATCTTCACTGAGTTTGTTTCTAAATACCCATTTGGTACCTATGACAGATTTTGTTGAGGGTCTAGGAACAAGGTGCCCGACTTTATTTCTTTCAAACTGGTTTAATTCATCTTGCATGGAATTTATCCAATTTTCATCTTTCAAAGCTTCTTCAACATTTTTTGGTTCAATTTGCGAGACAAGAGTAATTTGGTCCAATTCTTCAATTATTCTAAAATGTGACCTGGTTCTAGGTGTATCATTCAAGCTCCCAATTATATTTTTCAAGGGATGATCTTTAAGAATTCTAACGTCAGTAGTGTTAATACCTTCACCGGTAGCCAGAGCCCTTGAATTGCTTGATTCTCCCAAGTCATCATTTTCTCTTGTCTCCTCTTGTGGAGGATCATGTTTTTCCTTTGTGTTCAAGAACTCCCCATTGTCATCTTCCCTACAAGGCTTGTCATTGTTAGATTCATCATTGAATTCATCAAAAGTAACATGGGGTGATTCTTCCACAACTTGACTCTTGATATTGTAAATTCTATAAGCCCTAGATCGATCAAAATAACCAAGAAATATACCTTAATCGCTCTTGGGCTCTAACTTATCCAATTCTCTTTTATCATTGTTATAGATGAAGCATTTAGATCCGAACACTTTTATGTGTGAGAGAGAAGGCTTTTGACCTTTTAGCAACTCAGAAGGAGTCTTTTTGGTGAATGGCCTTACCATGGAGCGGTTGATGATGTAACATGCTGTATTTATCGCTTCGGCCCAAAATCTCCTTGGGAGTTGTCATTCAGCAAGCATTGTTCTAGCCATCTGTATGAGTGTTCGGTTCCTCCTCTCAACTATCCCATTTTGTTCAGGGGTCCTTGGTGATGAAAACCTGTGATATATACCTTTAGCCATGTAGAAATCATAAAATTCAGCATTGTCGAGTTCACCACCATGATCTAATTGAATATTGAAAAGTTTGAACTCACCATCGTAGTTTATCTTCATGTAGAGTGCCTGAAACTCATCAAAAGTATCATTCTTATGTGTAAGAAAGAATACCCATGTGAACCTAGAGATGTCATCTACTAACACATAGACATATCTTCTACCACTTAGACTAGTAGTTCTTGTTGGCCCAAACAAGTCCATATGAATTAGTTCAAGTGGTTTAGATGATAGACTTTCAGACCTATTTTTGAAAGTTTTCTAGTTTGTTTCCCAAGGGCACATGCGTCACAAACTTTATTATCTTGCTTAAAGGAGAGTTCAGGCAACCCTTTCACCATTGAATGTTTTACAAGTTTATGCAATACATTATAGCTAGCATGTCCTATTCTACTATGCCATAACCATGCAAGCTCATATTTTGGTGCAGCAAGACAGAGATTCAGATGAGCTGGACCATCTAAGTCAATCATGTATACATTGTTGACTCTCTTACCAGAAAACTTGATTTTACATATTTTGGTTCCAGAATTTTACATTCATGAGAGTCAAATATCACTCTATGTCCCTTGTCATATAATTGACTTATGCTCAACAAATTGTATTCTAATCCATCAACCAATAAAATATTGTCAATTGAATTGGAGGGATTCTTACCTACTTTACTTGAACCAATGATTTTTCCTTTATTATTCCCCCCAAAGGTGACATGCCCAGCTTCTTTTTCCACCAAAAGATAGAATTTTTTTTGTCCCCCGTCATATGTCTTGAACAATGGCTATCATGGTACCATATGTTGTATACAGCTGCAAGACATTCCTGCACAGGAAATTAAGCAACAATTTTTGGGAACCCAACCATATTTGGGTCCCATCAAACCATTCAACTCTATAAGACGTGATAACATATCCTTTGGAATCCAAATTTTCTTCCCATTTTTGATTTTCTTGCTTGCTGCTGAATTTTTATTCTTATTTTCCACCTTCACATTCTTCTTTTATTTTCATCTTTTGGTTTATGGTGGATGTTTGAAAAGGTTTGTCTTTGGTTCCAGTTATTTTTTTTTGATTGATACAAAGTGTTGTGGTTCATGGGGAAATGGGTTTAACCTGGTCTGTGTGTGTATGAGTCATAACTATCTCAGTAGTAGGACGGTGTCGACCTATGTGGGTGTGTGTGTCGACCTCTCCCCTTTTCTACCCATTCATAACGGGTTCTGTTTGGTGGGAGTGTCGACCTCTTGTAACTTGAGTGTCAACCTGATGGGACGTTTCTAGCCACCTGACTGGGTGATGACCAATAAAGTGTCGACCTTGGCTGATGATAATGTCGACTTGTGCTGCCCTTTAGACCATTTCTTCTCTGAGTGTGTGCAGACCTGGGCTGAGGATCAGATCGACCGGACTGGAGTTTTTGAGCATATTTCTTAGGAGTTCTAGGGTTCTTCTTTTAGGGCTCTTCCATTTTTTCTTTTCCTTTATTGTTTGAATTTCCTTGACTTTGAATGGGATTCGTGGTCGAGGTGGATGCATTTGAAGAGGAAACAAAGGTTATAGTTTTCATGCCAATCTCTTTCTTTTTGGTGGGATTGTATCTCAGCCCTTCTTTGTTAAAGTTCATTCTTGTTCCTAACAAGGCATCTAAGTTCTTTTTTCCATCCACAAACTTCTCCAACAGTTTTTGTTTATCCTCCAGTTCCTTTTGAAGCTTTTCAACATTTTCTTGGAGTTTGGTATTGACTTTCTTGATGGCTTTGTATTTTTCATTTGTTATTTTGATATCACTTTCAAATTTTTGCATCTTTGATTTTGCATCATCAATTTCATCTTTTAAGCTCTCATTTTCTGCTTCTATGTCTTTTAATTCACTCATTCCATATTCCAGATCTTCAACCAATTTCTTCAAGTTTAGGATTTCAGATTCCAGAGATGCATTCTTTTCGCTTAAGGTGTGATCATGCACAACATTGTTGATTTTCTTTTTGAAAGCTTTATTTTCCTTTTTGTACATGTCATATTTATCCATCAATTCAGAATAAGTCTCTTCCCAATCACTAGTTGAAAAATGATCAAAGGGAGAGTGTACCTCTAATTTTTTCATCTCCCTTAACCATGAGACATAAATCTACCTTTTCCTCTTCCGTGGAGCTTGTTTCATCATCATCTTCTTCTTCATCACTCCATGTAGATACCATAGCATTGTTCTTCTTTCCTTTCCATTTGGGTGATGATTTCTTCACTTCTTCAGGGCATTCAGATTTTACATTCCCATGCTTCCTGCAAGAATAGCACACAATCTTATCAGATTTCTTTACATTTTCATATTTTGATCTGAATGATTTCCTTACTTGGGGCCTCCCTTTTCTGAGGCCTTTACCTTTTTTTCTTAGAAATTTTCTGAACTTTCGGGTGAGCATTGCTACTTCATCCTCATCTTCATTGCTAGTGGATGACTCACTTCCCTCGGACGTTCCTCGATTGCTAGGTCCAGCTTTCAGAGCTAGAGGCTTTTTTTTGCTTACCTCTACTTCCTTCTTCTTGAGATTTATCTCATAGGTCATGAGGGATCCTATGAGTTCTTCTACCTTGGTGGTTGATAAATTTCTGGATTCTTCAACCACAGTGTCTTTGGTATGCCAAGCTGGGGTTAATGATCGAAGAATTTTTCACACTATTTCCTGCTCAGAATAACTCTTTCCTAGACCAATTATACTATTAGTTAGCTGAGTTAAACGACCGTACATGTCTGAAATGGATTCATCAGGCTTCATTTTAAACATTTCATATTCTGAAATCAACATGTTGGCTTTGGTCTCACGTACCTCAAATGTGCCTTCGTATATTACCTCTAGACAGTCCCACATCTCTTTGACTGTAGTGCATGTTGATACTCTTCAGAACTCAACAGGATGGAGAGAGCACTGCATTATGTGCTTAGCACTTTAGTTGACTGTGGATCTCCTTATCTACTCCCGGGTCCAAGTGTCCTCATCTTCTGGGAGCTCATACGGACCCTTGCTGACAACTCTCCATAGCATAAAGTCTTGAGCGCGAATGAACACCTGCATATGATTTTTCCAATATGGATAGTTAGTTCGAATAAAGAAAGGTGGTCTGTAACAGAATGTCCTTCGGGCATCAGTCCCTTGGATACGATTCCACCATTTCTCTCAAGGTCGTTGGACCCCATCATGAGAGATTGGCTATGATACCATGTGTAGTGTGAGAATGGCTGATCTAGAGGGGAGGGGTGAATAGTTTGCCCTTCTTTTTCTAGAAATAAAAGCAACCACAACAGAATAGAAAGAACTACTTGAGAATGTAGGGTGTACACACAAACGATGCAAGAGTGTAGATAGATAACGGGCCTAGACAAGCATATAGCGAAGAGCAATCACACATGCAAACCACAGGGACAATGATTTTTATGGTGGTTCAGACTTTCTCCAAAGTCCTACGTCCACCCCTCACTTAAACCAAGTGAGGCTTCCCTAGTGCAACTGCACAGCCCGCTGATTACACAGCTTAACCACCTGCTGCCTTATAGCTTGCAGAGAGATTATCCCCTCTCAAGGAACCGCTGTCACACAGCTTGATGAAACACAGGCCAGACCACAGATCCAAGCACACTAGCTTGATCTGTCTTCCTACTATCAGCGGTAGGGACGGTTCAAGTTTCAGCAAGAACAAGAACAAAATAGAGAAAGGGCAATGAAGAACTTCAGACAAGAAGAATGAAACTCAATGCCAAATGCAAATGTCCTTGTCTGGAAACTGGAAGGCTTGGTTTGCTGCTTTCAGATTCATTGCATTAGTGATGGTAGCTTCTCTTTGCTGGACAACGAATAGGTGGAAGAAGAGCTTGTGGCTTTTCTTTAGATCTTCACAGAGATGGCGCCAAGTTCTTCTTTTTCTAGAGGCACCGATTTCTCTAGCTGGACTAGCAGCAACTCCTTCTCCTTCTGGTAGCAACAACAGCAGCCACACCTCTCCTCCTGTAGCTGGTTCTCTCTCGGGTTCTTGTTGGCATACTTTCAACCCTCTTCAAGTATGGAGGTGCATATCCCATTTTGGTTTTTCAAGAGAGAAAACTTCCCTCTAAAAATCTGTCCACTGATTGGTCCAGCATAAGTAGAAAAATATGGTTTCAGACTTGATTTCTTTTGAATGGCACAGAGGAGATATAGAATAAGACTTCTCTTCAGCTTCAAATCTGAGCATTTAATGACCTACATGGAAGAGATCTTTCAGTCTGCTTCCTCATTGGCTCAGGTCATGTCACGCCCCGAACCGATAGTAGCGGAATGTGTCGTTACTCGGAACGTGACAATTAAATAGTCGTGTCAATCAAAGCAATCACATAAGACCAAAATTCGGCAAAAATAAATTTTATTCATATGAACTTGTCATTTACAACTTATTGACTCCATTACAAACTTTAAAGAAGAAAAAGGAAAAAGACAAAGCATCAATAGGACCTAGACAAGACAAACTAGATAGATATCACCATACTAGACTCAAGAAAGACAAAAGACACGGGTCATCTAGTTTCCAGAGCTCTCTTGCACACTTGCCCTTCCCAATTGAGTCTCGATCTCGATAGCCACCTGATTACTTGAAAAATGTTGGAACAAACTGGGTGAGCGAATGCTCAGTAGGGATTATATCTCAAGAACAAGCTTACTTAAAGTAATTACATGTTACATGAATGCAAGCATAGCTATGAATGAATGAACGCAAGATAGAGAGAGACTATAACAAGATAAGGAAGTTATTAACAAGAAGGAATAAGCAAAGCTTCAAGGAATATCAAGCATGTAATAATAAGTAATGTCACGAGATATTGGCTAGTTAAGCAAGTACCACGATGAGTCACGCACGCAAGTAATATCAAGTATTGTCATGAGAGAGAGAGAGAATGAGTGGAATGCCATAATGCTAGAAAGGCAAGTACTTCGGTGCAATGCCACATCGTGATCAATCAACTCCCATGGGCACAAGTACTTTCGGGTGCTCCTCCCAGGACTAGATCGGGCCCAATATGCGTAGGCATTGGGTCATGTATATTATCGACATCCACTATAGTTTATAGCCAACAGAGTTCCAAAGGAATAAACCATTGTAGGATGATAAGATAGATTTCACGAACGAAAGAGTTCAAGGACAGAACTTTGAACAAGTATGACACATCATTAATCCTCATGAAAACCAAGACATGGCGTGAAACTGGGTAATTGGCGCCCACTCAGTCGCCACCAATTACAGAAATAGCGCCCACATGCGTGGTCGCCCATTCCTGTGAACAGTACAGGGTCGACGAAATAGCACCCAGGCTCAGGTCGCTATATCATGGAAATAACGGCATTGGACAGGTCGCCAATTACTGACAAAGAGTAGACTTCTTATAGAGGCCAAGAACATCGCTCTAAGAGGGCTAAAGCATCACGTTTCTACAGAGTGACGTGACAAGACACGGTGTCTTGGGTTTTTAGGGTACAACCTACTCGGCTGCCTTGAGGGAATCCAAGACTAGCGTAGACTTACGGAGGTCTCTATGATGACATCACCAGTCTGAAGGAAGGAATATCCCACGGAGGGTTCAAACATCACCGAGAATTAGTGTGTAATCGATAGAATCAAAACAGAAACTCCATCTACAGATGTGAGATGAGAGTGTTAGTAGACCCGCGATATGGGCCAGAAAACGCGATAAAACTGTGAGACCAGAAATCTGCGCCTGTACAGAAGTCACTATTTAATGAAATAGCGACCTTCTGAAAGGTCGTTCAATCAGAATTTATATCAAAATTTTCATGAATATAATGAAAATTAACGACACTGTATAAGGGCGTTAATTCTAGGATTTTTTTAGAATTAATATCTATGATTTCAAATAGCGACTATGTACAGTGGCATTCATTCTTTGAATGACGCCCTGACCTCAATCGTGCATTCAGAATTTTCAATATATGCTCCATTGATTGGTTTATTACAAATTAGCACCCTTGTGTGAGGGCGTTCATTATTTAAATAGCGACTAAGGGAATGTCGCCCATTCTTTGTCTGGTGATACGCATCGGGTAGATACGATCATAGACACATATTACTATTCAGAGACTGGAAGTTCACAAAATCAAGAAAGTAAAGACATGAATTAACTGAGAAAATTATCAAGAATCAAGAATAATATTCATGCATTAATTTTAACGTCAAGTTTTGTAGATATAAATTTTTAAGCAGGTGATATTTATTAAATGCTTAAAAGAAATAACAAATCACAAAAGGTCATTCATTAAAATACACCCTGACCACTGTTGCTATTTTAGAATAATTAACGACAACGCGTGCGGGCGTTCATTAAATAAGCGCCCATGCCAGGGTCACTATTTACTAAAACGTAGTAAAAACTACAGGCATTGAAACAGAAATCATGGTATCATGCTATATGACCTATATGCATGAAATTACTGTGATTAATAGGTTGGGCTTCGTAACTTGAGAACACCTATCTTTTTCGACGATCGTGAGAGGAAGATGAGGATAAGAAGATATGCAGTAGTAGGTGATAAGAGTAACAGCCATAGCAGTGCGCAGCACTCGAATCAGATGAAGAAGAAGATGGCGAGAAGAAGCAGCAGTAACGATAGCTTCACGCGAAGGAAGAAGAAAAGTAGCGGCTTCTCACTACAACCGCAACTGAATAGCGGAATGGCTATAGCAGTCGCTCACGATCGTGAAGAAGAAGAAGGAGGAAGCAGATGCTCCTTCACGGTTACAATATGGCAGTCGCACTAGCAGCAAAGAAGCGATGTCGACGCAGGGAATCAATACGAGCAGCAGCAGTAGCCGGAGCTCGTCAATGGAGGGGGGTTATTTATAGAAGATAGGGATTCGACAAGGGTCAGATTCCTAATGGGATATAAATTCCCACGTAAGAGTCCTACATGGTCTAAAGTTTCCTCATGCAAATCCCCACTGCTAAAACACCAGCTGCCACCTGTTTGTCCCATGAAAACCCTAAGGCTACGACCTGTTCGAATGTGATGAGGTTAAAGGCTTTGGGTCTGTAGAAAACCCTTAAGAGTTAATATATTTAGGTATATACATACGTGCAGAAGGTATTTTAGATTCTAATTAATTCTTAGGTCCATATCCTAAGGCTTCTTAAAGTCTTATTGTAGTTTTAGTTATATATATGTACATATTCCTCACAGCCCATTATGTATTAGCACCCTTCAAGCCCATTAGTCCTTATTTATGTATAATGCCCATTAGTTATGGGTGTGGACTTTTCTATACATATATATATATATATATATATATATATATATATATATATATATATATATCCTTAAACCATAACGTAAGGCCCATTATAGTACTAATCCTTCCAACCCATTAACTATAACTATACCTTGGATTAGGGTCCTTCTTTTACATTGCTTTAAAGCCCATTAAGGTTTGGGTTGAAGTTTAGGATGACTTTTAGCTCATTAATGGGTTGCTCATTACTAATTCCATGTTTGGGTCAGATCTTTGTATACTATCATTATCACTACTCTTATTCATCTATCTACCTTATGGGTATCAGAGACAGGTTCGATCCTATGAAGATTTTTATTTTAAAAGAACATTCACTAGCTAGTCGCTTCTTAGTACATAGATGAATACTTAGGTTTTATCTCATGATTTCTATTAAAATAGAGAGGTCATAACGTAATATTCTATTTTACTTTTAAATAAGAAGATCTCGCATTATATCCCTTATAGAGATATAGTTAATTATTTCTATTTTTCCCTTTCATAATTTTATCGGGCGTTAACAGGTCAATTCTCTACTTTATGTACCTTTTTAGGACCATATCCCATTGGTTGCCTGCAGAAAGTGGTGTGTCATGATAAGAGACATTTCCCAGATTTGGACTCTGATACAACTACCTCCAAAAAGTTGTTCAAGTATTGTGATGATGGCTGAGACACATGTCTGACCTTGAACCTTCCTCCAAACCTCGAAATCCATGTTTTTGGAGGTTTACGGTTCATATTTTTATTCCCTGGATGACCTGACGTGTTTGATAGAAAATAACTTAAAGTGCTTCTAGGAGAACCATGAGGTAGACCTGCTGTAACTGTGGTGTCGACACTACTTTACAAAATCCTATCTTCAACGCTTTCTGGAAGCACCATGGTGTCGACCTACTGTAACTGTAGTGTCGACACTGCTTTACAAAATCCTGTCTTCAACGCTTTCTGGAAGCATCATGGTGTCGACCTGCTATAACTGTAGTGTCGACACTGCTTTATAAAATCCTATCTTCAATGCTTTCTAGAAGCACCATGGTGTCAATCTACTGTAACTATAGTGTCAACATTACTTTATAAAATCCTATCTTCAACACTTTCTGGAAGCACCATGGTGTCGACCTACTGTAACTGTAGTGTCGACCTGTCTTAAGAAAACTGCCAGTATGATAGTTAAGCTGTGAGGTCGATGCAGTGGCTCCATGAGGTCGACACTTCTTCTTCACATTTCATGTTTTCAGCATGGCCACCTATTTTTCATCATCTGCCTTGATTTTTGTGCAACCAATTATCTCGATTTCTATGCACTTGATTTCTTTCAATCTTTGCTGGCAAATATTATGAGTCTTAGATTCATTTGAGCCTTTTACTTGATCTGTAATGAGAATATTGAAGTATCATTAGAAAGTCAATGACTCATGGTGTTAGACAGCATCAAAACCGTAGAGTATCAATGACTCATGGTGTTAGATAGCATCAAAACCGCAGGGACACAACAAATCGATTGGTCTGCTATTCATAAAGTTGTTGTATATCCTCATAGCAAGCAGAAACAACAGCAAGCGCCGTCCAGGCAGCCATCTTCTCTACTACAAGGCCAGGGGCACCCCTGTGATTCTTCATCTAGTGCTGCACCTACTCCATTGTCTATCCCATCATCTGCTCTGTCATCTATCCCATCACCCATTTCATCGCCTATTCCATCATCTATCCCATCGCCTGCTACATCAACTACCCCATCTCCATCGCCAATTTCCTCGCCGCCTATGTAGCAACCCATAAATTTAAATAAAGGATATATGGTAACAAGTATATAATAGTAGTCATAGAATAATTATGAAGAATAAAATTTTGATATAGAAATAACTAATGGGCCTTAATAGAGATTAAGAATGTAAACCGGTGAATTGGCTTAAAACCCAATATAACTTTAAAAGCAATAGTTAATAGGCTAGTGAAGGTATGGGCCCTGGGATGCCACCAACGTTAGACTTTATAGGCTTTAAATAAGAGATGAGTTTGGGCCTTAGTAAATGGGCTTCCAAGAGTATATATATAAATACTAATATAATGGGGCCTTTGAGTTATGTACATAGCCTCTCACGTTCGATCATTGCATTGCATGAGAAGGTAGGGTTTAAGTTAATCAAGGAAGCGGCTGTGATTAACGAAAGGGTGAGATCGATCAAGGAAATTTGAACCCTAATAGGAATCTACGATGGAAGGTTTAATTCCATTAGGATTACAAACACCCAATAGGATTCTCAACCATATAAATACAAGCCCCACGGTGATGGCAGAGCCATCATGCTCTTGCTATTGCTGCTGGGTCTGCTACGTCGGCGTCGCCAGTCTTCTTCCTCTTCTTCCCGCAGCATCCTACTACTGTGACCGGAGTAAAGGCGGTTCTTGTTCCTCCGTCTTCTTCGTGTGCTGTAGTTGTCGTGTGGGCTGCTGCTGTTGCTGTTGTTGCTAAAGTGAAGCAACGAGCTTCTTCCCTGCTTCTTCTTCCTCCAACTGCGTCCTTTGTTACCCTCTCACGTCTTCGTCCATTAACATTGTAAGGCAGGCAATCTCCCAAGCAAAACTCTAATTAACTATCATGTTAGATCATTAGAGCATGTAGATTCCTTCATGGATCTTTCTGCTTATATATAGCTTACTTCCAAGATCCCTGTTCTGAGTTTTAATTTATAGTAAATCATGATGCATCGTAATGCGGGAGGAAGGCAAAGAAATAGATTGGGCTCAGGGAGAATAAATTAGCACCATCCATTCAAATGGGATTGTCACAACCAAATATCTAACCATTGAAAAAATATGTCAACATCTCCCAAATCACCATTGCCCATACTCCAGGTTGTTGGGTCCAGGTGCAACGACAATCAAGAGGGGGGGTGAATTGATTGGCCCATTAAAATTAATTTCCGTAGGGATTAAAACCAATGTTTGACCCCAAGGGTATGATGTGTGGATTTATATGTTTTGATGATTAATGAATGCCATGTGTGAACATGATTAAACTGGATTCATACTCTTATGAATATATTTTTGATCATGAGGTGAAGGTTGGTTTATTAGAGGCAGACTTGGAGACATTCATATGTGTTTTGTTATGGATATGTCATTCAAATAGGAAATGTAATTTGTTTTGTATTGGCCTACCTTGGTAATATCGTTTTAAAGAGAGTTGGAATGAATGGTTAATTGTTATAAGCTCTATAATGTGCATCCATCTTACATCTATTTGGCATTTCTACAGGTTGGAATAGCTTCCCAAACTCTCTTTTCAACATGATCCTTAACTGTGACAAAGCTGGTATATCACTTTGTTTATCTAGGTTACTGGGTCTTCTGGAACAGCAAGAGTCGACACCTGGTGTCTGTAGATATATATTTCTCCTCTCCTCACTCGGCGGATGATATGTTATGAATAAAGCAATAATATCACGAGTAAAACAAACGAAACACAGTGAGAGGAGGGAGAAAAACAAAGAGTGACCGTGATCGCCACCAAAGCGCAGCATGTGACTAGCGTACCGTACTTTGGAAAGGAAGGGGAGACACTCGCCTTGATGCAGCACTGGGAGGAGGCGCGGTCGACGCAGAACCGCCTTAAAGACACACGGTCCTACGATAGGCCGTCTAAGAGTGCTGCCGAACGGGCGGGAAGAAGAACTCCTGGAGCATGGACGGCTTGAAGTGAACCGCAGAAGGAGGAAGGGCGGTGCAGAGGATGCCGCTCGTATCCTTGAACGGGCCTAAAGGAACCGCGCCAGTCCACCACGCCAAGAGTTGCAAAAGGGTTCACCTCCACCCCCTCCGGCCGGCTAGAGGGGATGGGCCTCGCGCTGATGAAGTGCTGACCTGCAAAACAGTATGAAGACACAGAAGGAACACCCAGATTAGAGCTAAATGACGTAGTACGCGTTCATGTAAGAAGAATGAAGCATAAACAAATGGAAAGGGGGATACCTGGGGGGTTTTAAACCCCTAGGGTGACAAAATGTAGGTGGGTGTGTGCATGGGGAGAAAAATGAGGGCAACGCAGAGAGAGAACAATGCATGCAACAGATGATGAAGAAATCGAAAAATGACGCTATGACTCGACACACAGACTACTCCCTGAACCGGAGGCTCGTAAGGACGTAGAGAGCCTCCCTCCTTGGTGCTAGGTCGTTCGGAAATGCGGCAGGGCTTCGCCGTCGACCAAAATCTTCCCCCCCTTCGACGTCCGGTCACTAGGGTCTATTTATAGAGCCTAGAAAGTCAGCCTCGAAATTGGGGTTTTTAGATATTTTCAGGTCGAGATTATAAAAGATAAATCATAGATATTATCATGATCTCTTATCCAGTCAAAACGGCATCAAAAATGGTTGATTATCCACGGAGAAATCATCAAAACAAACAGGGGATAAAGCCATGAATAAAAGAGACAAAAGTCTGTTAAAAAGCCTCATCCGACGGGATGAGCGGTCTAACGATAGACCGCGCAAATTTGGGCGGTCGGGTTCAGACCGTCCAAGCTATCGGTGGAAATTCAGATAATCAGAAAATCAACCCAATTATCTCTCTAACTGGCCGAAACGCCCGCCGTTGGACCCTCAAAGGTGAACGGTTCTAGTGAGACCGTTCTAGTGTAGAGCGGCCAATAGCCAACCGTTTCACCATGTCGGTGATAATTCGGATAATTGGATAATTATCTGAGAAAATGGGCGCGCGTAGGACTCTGAGGTATAGGCGGTTGTAATGAGCCCGTCCATTAAGTTGAACGGTCCTAATAGGGCCGCACCACAGCCTGTCGGTGAATATTCGAAAAAGTCCTCAGAAATTAAAAAAAAGTATGAACGGAGTGGTCTCAACCGCCCTAGTCAAGAACGGCGGATGTTGGACCGTTCATGTCCTTGGACACTTGGTTCTCACAAGCCACATTCAATCGATCAAAGCCAAGGTCCAATAAGCCCCGAATTGATACGGACTTCACCAAGGAGGGAGACGATCCATAAAATGAGCCCAAGACGTGCCACAAAAGATGGCCCAATGAATGATGGACAACTCAAGGCATCACCTAATGGGAGTAAGAGAAACGACTCAAATTATCGGTATAAAACGGGTGTCAACAGATGCCCCTCCTTAACGCCCTCTTTGCAGGGGAGTGAGCGGAGGTGAAGCGGAAGTGACATGGAACATGGAGGTGGAGCGAAAATGCAGCAGAGTGGACCGAAAAAGCGGGCGTTAAGGTAAAACGACACCCGTTCCTACCAACAAGTGATGAGAATCTTCCGGAAAACCTTGAACCGAACACCAGGAATAGTTAACTGAAAGTGACGCCAAATCTGGAGGAACTAAACTAAATGAAACAAATCGACAGGACCGGCCTCATGGGGGACACAATCCCGCGGTCCAATGAGGGGGCCACAAAAGAAAATAGGCTAAAACTCCAGACGGGGACCTTTCAATCAACCGGACCAAACGAATCGACCAAAGAAAACCTTCAAATTCAGAGTGGAATTAGTTCTTCTTACTCGAGCATTTGAACACACAGCTAACCATTACTGATGGGACATTCCTTAAGCCAATCATGGGGCATGAAAGCTCAAAAGGATGTGTATGATGCATGCTGGGCTAAAACAAAAGGAAATCCTTAAAACAAATGCCAGGAAAGATTAAAATATAAAATATTCGAGAGTAGTATTGCTAAGCTGGGAACGTCAGAGTCAAGATACCGTCCGCAACCACAGCGTGCAGATAGAACCGTCCTTCTCGTGACTTCCCAACTTAACGGCCTATCCGAAGATTAGGTACATGGGCCTGGATCATCATTATTTTTGTTGAAGGGGAACATCAGATCCTGGGACACGTAGATAACCTGCCGACTCTTGAAATAATATAATATAATACCATATAATTAATGCAATAATGGATTAGGGATAGAAGGCCATACCTGACTTATCTGTGCAGGCGAAACGGCGAGACTGGAGGAAATGATGCTGCATAAGATGGTTAAGAAATAATTTTCCAAAGAAAATATCAATATTCATGATCTAAATACACTATCCATATAAACGGCCTTATTGTAACCGTGCAATATTCCAAACGGCTCTATGTTAACCGTGTGTACCGGACATTCAATCAATTCTTACAGGGCCGGTTGCCAGGGATGAACGGTCCGGAGCATACCGTTTAAATAAGAACGGCTCCTTCAGAACCGCTCGGGCTTGGAATTTCAACCGACTTAAAGTTAACGGTCACCAGGGTTGCACGGTCATATTGGAACCGCCCACTGGACAAACGGTCTAACGATAGACCGTTCTTCTCTGTAACCTCAAAAAACTGAAACCCCCTCGCCTCCCTCCACCGTAACCGACGGTGGAAGGGACGAAGGGGCAACAAGGCCTCACTCTCCCACTCCCTCACTCTAGCATCTTCAAACTTCTCCCCCCCCCCTCTCTCCATCTCTCTCTCAAGCTCCCTCGATGACCCGGACGAAGCACCAGGCGGCCCGGCCGTCGGCCGCCGGTGAGGGTTCACCGCCGCCGAGGCAACCGCCACCACCGCCTGAGGAGGGAGAGTCACCAGGAATGACGATGGAGGAGCTCGCCATTGTCGCCGCCGAGGAAGAGGCCCCTGCCGGAGAGGAGGAGATCGCCGTAGAACAACCACCGACGGGGGCGGCCAAGAAGCCCCGTGATCCCGAGGTAGGCCCCCCCACCCCAAACCTCATTTTCCTTCCAATTTTTATCAATGCATGTTAGTTTAGCAATCTTTTAGGGGGGTTTAGATGCTTAGGGGTCGGTTAGGGGCCATGATGGTCTTCCCAGCCGGCCGGGGGGCGTTCACCGTCGTCGGGGACGACGACGGTAGAACGGTTCAACAGAAATCGCACAGTATAACAATGCGGTCCATATAGGACCGTCCAAATTCACACGGCTTAGGGAACACCGTTCAAATTCACACAGCAAACGAACCACCACAAAATAGATACGGTGAGGTTATCACCGTTCAAATAGTATACGGACCACATTGGTCCGTTCAAACAAGCAGCCAAGACGAAACAATGCGGTCCACATAGGACCGTCCACAATTCACACGGCCAAAGGTGGGCCGCTTCTATTTAGGAAGATAGGAAGACAGACGGTTTGAAAGGGGCCGCTCAATTGTCGAGCGGTCCGTGAATAACCGCTCTTCAAATTAAGGATTGGACCTTGAGAGATTTTATTTAAATGAAACAAAATGTGAAAGCTAAATTACTAATATGAATGAAATGGATAAAATGAATGCAGGGGAAGCGCAGGACCCGCACCTCGTGGCTGCAGGTCCGTACAGTGTACCTGGCACTGCCGGACTTCCAGAGGGAGCGGCTGACGACCATGGGGTTCGCCCCCTTCCTGAGCATCGAGGTGTGTCGTTTCGACGCAGCTCTACTCTATGCCCTGCACGACCGCTGGGATCCAGTGAGTCGGACGTTCCTTTTCCCGTGGGGGCATATGGTCCCTACGTTGGAGGACGTGGCCAGGCTCACTGGCCTATGTGTGCACGGGTCACCGGTCAGCGGGACTACCTTTCCCGACTACCGGGGGATGGCTCGGGAGTTGCTCGGCTTACAGCTGCGGCGCCCCGAGAGGCAATCGACCCTCCTTCCCCGGGCTGCTCTCCAGGACAGCCTGGGTCTATGACGAGCGGGAGTTGTGGTCGAGGAGCGACCAGAGGAGCACTTGGAGCGGCTCGTCGGGCTAGCGAGACCGAGGGTTGCAGTGGGACCGGGACCTGAGGCGGACAGAGTACTACGACGGTTTCTGATGCTGATGTTCGGACGGCTTCTCTTCTCCACGTGGGCGGACGTGATGAGCTGTCGCTTCCTCCCCTTCCTCCAGGAGCTCGAGCACGTGGGTGACTACGCTTGGGGAGCAGCGGTCCTCGCCTTCCTCTTCGACACTCTCAGTTCGACGGCACGTCGGACGATGCTTGGGGTTTTCTCCCCCTTACTCCAGGTACGACTTTTATACCATAGACTCGGTTATGCTATATTACATGCTTGCTAAAATGCTGACACAACCTTGTGATGCAGGTGTGGGCCTACGTACGCCTACGCGGGCTAGGTAGGGGTGAGGAGACCCGTCCTGGGCTCCTGCCGATTGCGCGGAGGTGGACAGCACCTCGGGAGATGACAGCCCTGAGACGACAGGTCCTGGAGCTGCAGGATGATCTGGACACTCTACCGTACACCTCGGTATGCTTCTAAACTCAGACTCCTTAATTAAATGCAATTCTTTCATGATTACGATGTTGATGCAGTTTCCTATGCTTGCAGGTACGGTGGACTCCTTATACGGAGGAGAGCCCGGAGGGCCAGCCGTGGGTGGCCGAGGCCCTGGCCTTTTCTGGCCGGGACGTGTGGCTTCACTGCATGAATGTGGTGGAGCCACTGCACTTCAGGTTGGTGATGAGGACCATCGGGGTCCATCAGCCGGCTGTTGAGTTTCCCACGCCCGAGAAGGCGGGGGAGCGAGTGACGAGGACGACATGAGGACTCCGTGAGGCGTACGACTGGACCGCGAGGAACGCCACCCAGATCGCCGACTGGATCGCACGAGGGCGAGTGGTGACCGCCCGGGCTGAGAGCGACAGCGCGTACTACACCGCTTACGCACGCCACTATCGGGACCAGGTGTTCCGGGGTGCTCACCGACCGGCACGACTTCTAAACTTGAATTCTTTCTATTATGCTTATGATTCCTATATGATGATGCACTGACACATGGGCTTCTAAATGCAGCTGGACCCTGCGGGACGAGTGGCGGAGTTGCAGGGACTTCTGCTGTAGCAACCCTGATAAAATATTAATAACAATAAAGATTTTAAATAAATTAAATAAATAGATAAATAAAATAATATAAAATAACGCCTCGGATAAAGGCGCTATTCAAATTAGAAACACCTCTAGATAAGGCGTTATTCAATAAGTGACGCCCTGACCACACGGCGTCAAATTCCAACGTCAAAAACGGTACAGCCAAGAAACGCCCCTATCTTGGGCGTGTTTTAAAATAAGGAACGCCCTGATACAAGGCGCTTATTAAGAAACGACCTGAACCAGGTCGTCAATTCAAGAATCGACACCCTGACCAAAGTCGTTAATTCCATTCGTGAACCATTCGACCCAGGAGCTTATCCAGGGAAGGATTATGTTAATCTAGTAAGTATCTACTAGGGTAAGGATTCTATATTGGAAGTATTACTTCCACTAGAACACTAACCCTAACAGGACGTCCAAAATCCTATAAATGGTCTTGATCGAACAAACCCTAAACCTATTTGGACGATCGACCTGCTGCTGCACGGTAAGTGAAGAACATATGTTCTTCTTATTTTCTTTTGCCCTCTGCTTCGACTGCATGAAGAACTGATAATTCTTCATTGTCTTTTCTTTGTAGGAAGCTCCACAGCCACTGCCGAAGAACAAGGTAATGTTCTTCAAACCGTTTCCCTAACTCCGATTATATCCTCATCTTCCTTCCTCTTTCTTCCTTACAGGTTGATTATCATCATCTCCATCATCTTCATCAAACTGAATTTTTTTTTTCGTCCTGTCCGATCTGCAAACTACTGCTATCAAGGGTATTAGAAGCTTCGGGTGTTCTTATCAAATTATTCACGTTTCTCCATCAGATAATTCTCATAAGGTAGGTTTTCTCAAGTTACTGTAGCCCAAATAAATTAAGACAAGACTTATATATGTATTGACATGACATGCATACAGTTTAATATGGTTTTATTACGTTCCTGCAATATTTTGAAAGAGACGCCCTTGTCCAGGGCGCTAATTTACAAGACACGACCCTGCTCAGGTCGTCAATTTCATATTTGACGCCCTGTACACAGGCGTTAATTTCATGTAAATGTTAAACGCCTATCTTAAGAACTGATTATCCATGCAATTACATGAAATCAAAAATTGTTAACGGTTAAAAGTCAATCAACATGGAATATCAAATCTAATATACTGCATCTGAATTCCTGCCAATTTTCCTGTCATGACTATATGATTGTTATCCTTGATTATCGTGCAAATCTTACTTTTCCTGGTATTTCTTGAATTCACGACCTAGACTAGGTCGTTTTTCATGTGTTAACGCCCCATCACAGGGCGTGAATTGAAAATTAACGCCCCTTCATAGGGCACGTTTCTGTTAAAATCCCGAACATTATATTCTGTAAAAACAAGAATTTAATAATTAACGCCCCTGCCAAGGGCGCGTTCTTGATAATTTCTGAAAATAAATATGTTCTGTAAAATATTGTAAATAAAAAGACGCCTGCTACTGTAGTCGTCTCATTGAAAAGAAACGCCCCTGTCCAGGGCGCGTTTTAGATAAATTTCTGAATTATTGAAAATTCTGTCAAAATGTAAACATATGTAAACGCCCTTCTGTTAGGCGTTAATTACTTGAGAAACGACTTTACCTAAGTCGTTATTTACTGTAAAACTATTTTTCCAGTGTTTCTGTTAACCGATGGTTTCATATGTTATATAATATATATATCGGCACTATTCTCCATTCCGTGAGTATAGTCCCACGTTTCGCGATTATTTTATCGATCACACTCAACTCTCATTGACATACAAGCTCTCCATTGGACATTCCGTTCCTTTGGACTAGCGAGTAGTCATAGAGACCTCCGTAAGACTCCTTGTAGCCTTGGATTCCCTCAAGGCCGACTGAGCTGGTTGTACCCTAAAAACCCATTACACCATTGATGCCATGTCAATCTAAAGAAACATGGTATACCGGCCCTTATGATTATACAAAGAGTATATCATAAGAAAATTCTTAATGGAATGATGATATCATGCCATATCATGTCAATCTTGTAAACCTCAATTCTATGATAAGAATGAGGGTATCTTACCTTTGATATACTGTTCATGTGGACCTAAATTCTATATATGTAGAATGTCCATATTGATTTGTCATAGTACCCAAGTTAAGGGAACCATATTCTACCTAGTTTTATCGATATCGTGATTATACCGTTATTATCACCATTCTATGTCCTTTGTCATATTTTTGGACTCCATTCTGTCAAAGTTGTCATACATGTCTATAAGCTTGATTGTTGAAATTCTTTATTGGCTATGTAAACAAAAGTGGATGTCAAAATACATGATAAATGCCTGCGCATATAGGGCCCGATCTGCACCTGGGAGGAGCACCCGAAAGTACTTGTGCCCATGAGAGTTAAAATGATAAGGTATCTGGCATTATACCGAGTGCATGACTAGCTTGATTGGAAATTCCACACAAAATCTTGTATTTGAATCGTACTTGACTTGACATGAAATGTGTGGCCCGAAAAAGGGTAATTTACTTGCTTGCTACATGATAGCCAAAGTTCTTGACATGACTTGTTAAATGTACTTGCTTGAATATCTCAAATGTCTTGATTATCTTATTGAAAGTTCATGATTTGTCCATCTTATTCTTGACATTACATTCTCTCTATCTTGTCGTTTTATGCGAGCATGCATAGCTTTATTGCATTCATGAAAGATGTAATTACTTAAACCCCTTGCTAGTACTTGAGATATAATTTCCTACTGAGCATTCGCTCATTCCGTTTGTCCCTTTTTACTTTTCAGGTAAGTCCGATGACGAGACTGAATCGGATGGGAATGGTCAAGAGTGAAAGTGATAGAGCTGCTCAAGTGTCATCTAGTCTTTTCTATAGTTTCTTGAGTCAAATATGTATTCTTTTCTTTTTATTAACCAGAGTATTGGATTTGTAAAAGTCTATCCATTATGAAATAAAGGATTGGGTTATCTTGCTATATTTGTGCATCTCTGTCTTTGTGTCGAATACACGACCACTCTGATTGACATGATTGATATAAACTCGTCACGCGTCTCCGGGTATCTTCCGCGCTCGGGGCGTGACAGTTTTTGTGGTATCAGAGCCTAAGGTATTCAATTCCTAGGAAAAACCCAAGTCCAAGGATAAGTTGAACGTTTAACCAAGTGAGATTGGGTAGAACCAAGGGTTAAGAGTCAATGAGTCTTTTAATAAGATCACAGTGATATAATACTAACGTAGCTATTGTAATTGTAGGATAATGGCTGCCGAACGTGCTCAATGGCGCAACATGCAGCGTACCCTTCAAGGAATGACTCAAGTGCTACAACAGGTAGCACAGGGTGATGCTCCACGAGCTGGAAGCTTACACCAAGCCTTTAAGAGCATGAATCCCCTGAAGTTCATAGGATCGACCGATCCGGACGATGCCGAGCATTGGGTTCGGGAAACCGAACGCATATTCCATGTCATGCAATGCACGGATTAGGATAAAGTTCTATTAGCTACATTCCAGTTAGAGAAAGATGCTAGATGTTGGTGGGAGTCTATTGAAGCAACCATCGATCCTACTCAAGTAACTGATGCGGGACAACTGACTCGCTAGCTAACCTAGGACGATAAAGAACGCGACCAGCACGCGCACGAGACAAGGCAAGCCGGTGTGACCGACTAACGTGAAATCCCTCCGGGCGGAGGCGTCTCTCAACAGAACTCCGAACCACGGCCGTCCCACGGAGGGAGGCGCAACGGGGTCACAACGGGCGAGAAGCCGCTGGACGACACGGGAGTCTAGTCCGAGCTCGGTGCTCGACTAGGGCCAAGGGAAAAGGGGCAGCTCTCGTCTCTCTCAACCAGCAGTAATAAATGAAACTAGCTAGACCCTACACTCACTCACGCGGCACAATCAATCATATACGTGATAAGCAAGTACTACAGGCGGGAGCGAGACACGTACCTCCACGCCTAGGCGTGGGGAAGGAATCCCGGCCGAGTCCAACCACCCCGATACACACGTGAGAGAACTAATACAGACATCAAAAGGGCCCACTCCTCGCAGGGAGGTAATAGGCTACAACCACAGCTACACACGGGGCGGCCGGCGCACGGGCTGACGGGCAGCAGCCGAGGTCGGGGAATGAAGCCGGATGCCGACCCTCGCAATGCCGATCGCTCCTGTAGTAACCTTTGAGGAGGTGGTCCACGTCGCCGCGGGCACTGCTGGGATGCCGAGCCGGATGGAGGGGCCACGCTGCTGCTATAGCCTCGAGGGAGGATGTCGGTCCGACGAGAGGTCGCTGGCTGGTCCCTGTGACAGCGGGCAGAGATGGCGCTGGTACACGGCCGTCCGGACAGCGTTTGTGGCGGCGTCTTCTCTGGTGGAAGGCTGACAGGGGCGGCTCTCCAGGGGCAGTGGTGGCAGATAGGGTCCTGTGGAGGAATTGGGTGCGAAGGGGGTGACAACAGGGGTGCACAGACAGCACTTCAGGGCAGTCTGATCTGTGACCGTGGGTGGGGTGGTGATGGCGCAAGGGTACAGAAGGAGTTCCGGCCCGAGATGATTACTGGAGGTGTGGTGGGATGTGAGGAGTCGACCTACCAAGTTGCGGATCGATCCGAGGACGGGAAGTGGTACCCCCTTCGGAGGCCCTCTGCTGACAGTCCCGCTCGGGTACTGTAGCGCAGGATTGCGCACTAAAAGTGTGCTTGAAGACAAAAGTTTACCCCGATGGAGTTTGAAGGCGAGGCCAGAGGGGTTGGATTCGTGACTGGGAGGGGAACAAATGTTATGAAGGGACTGGCGGTGTTTGGTGGTAGGAGAGGCATGCAAACGGTGACCCAAGTCGTCTCGGATCACAGGTGAGACTGCCAGGGAGGCAGACAGAGCGATGAAAGTGTCTGTAAAGACAACTTTCTCTGTGGATGGAATTTTTGGCCAAGGCCGGTGGGGTTGGAAAGATGACTGGAAGAGGTACGAAAGTCGTGAAGAAACTTAGATGAGACGCTGCCAGGAAGCGGACGCACCGGACCGATCTCTAGACACCAAATCTGCTGTCAGCACAGGGACGCCCGGGGAAGAGGAAGATGATCCTACGTGCACCGTCGCTCCACCGAACTCGTCGCCGTGGACGATGAATGAAGGCTGCTGGCGTGGGAATTCCTTGGGGGAGATCTCCTACCCCTGGGCGTCGCACCCAAGGACTGGAGATGAGGTGAGGGCGTCGCACCCTCAAGGAGGAGGAAGAGGAAGGGGTCGCCCCTTTTCACAATGTGGCACTCCACACGAACACACAAGCATCAAATTCTTCATTATCCCTTTCAAAAGAAAATACAAGGTCTTTTATATGGGATGGAGAAATGCTAGGTCTAAACCCTAGCCAAGGGGAAAGGAGATGGGGGGGGGCGGCCACAACCGAGGAAGGCCATTCAAATCTCCTAGATTCTAGGAGTGAAAGGTGGGGGGGGCGGCCAAAAGAGGGAGAGGGCAAAGGGGAAAGGGCGGCTGCCACTCCCACCAAGAGGGGAGGGAATGGTCCGCCCCCAACCCTAACCCTAGGTGGGGCGCGCCTCCCAAGGTGGGCCCAGGGGGGGGGGGGAAGAGTGGACAACCCAAGTGGGCTAGAGGAGTGAACCAAGAAGTGGCCCAATAACCCCCCTAGCCTCTAGCAAGCCTACAAAACACAAATAAAGCCTAATTGGCCTAAAAAAAGGTCCATGACTGAAAGAAAATTGTCCACACACGGACTAAACCAAGGCCCAACATGGCCCAAAGCATAAAATAAGTGATGATAGCTCCGCTAATCTGTCAACTGGTCGCCGAGCCAAAGGGATGCCGGCGAGATCCGTGTACTCTGTCGTAAAGTGTGACGCGTGTCCTCACCAATTCTCCCCGGGTGGGAAGAACTCGACCCCGTCGAGTAAGGGTCACGGTCGCTCAGGTAACGCTCCAGCAAGTCCGGATCAATCCGCTCCAGCTCTCCCCGCGTGATCCAGGTGTCGTCTGTCTCAGGGCGCCCTCTCCAACGCACTAGGAAGCGCTGGTAGGCCCCGCTCCTGGTGGTGGTCACCTGCTCATCCAGTATACAATCGATGTGCTCGCGTCTCTGTAATGGGGCTGGAGGAGGTGGACTCTCAGAAGGTGTATCGCTCACAACAGGAAGGGGAGGCCCAAGAAGCTCACTGGGAATCACTGCTGGATCCCGATAGGCCACCAGATCAGAGACGTTGAACGTCGAACTGATCCCATAATCATCTGGCAGCTCAATCTCATACGCGTTAGACCCAATCCGCCTCAGAACTCGGAAGGGTCCGGCACCGCGGTCCTGGAGTTTCTTTACGGCCCCCGAAGGGAACCGTTCAGGTCTGACCCTGATCATGACATACTCTCCCTCGCGGAACTCACGCGTGCGTCGATGCGCATCAGCTAACTCCTTATATCGTGCGTTGCTGGCCTCAATGTGACGACGTACATGCTCATGCAACTGCCTAACATGCTCAGCAAAGGACTCAGCTGACTCTGAGACACGGGCCTGGACAGGGGATGGGACCAAGTCTATCGGTTTTCTAGGCCTACGACCAGTGACTATCTCAAAAGGACTCAAGCCAGTAGACCTATTGACCGAATCATTGTAAGCAAACTCCGCTAGAGGGAGAACTAAATCCCAATCCCGGTCACGCTCACGCACTAGACACCTCAAAAGATCCCCCAAACTCCTATTCACAACCTCTGTTTGACCATCGGTCTGGGGGTGGTAAGCAGTAGAAAACTTCAGCTGGGGATGGGGAAATGCTAGGTCTAAACCCTAGCCAAGGGGAAAGGAGATGGGGGGGGGCGGCCACAACCGAGGAAGGCCATTCAAATCTCCTAGATTCTAGGAGTGAAAGGTGGGGGGGGCGGCCAAAAGAGGGAGAGGGCAAAGGGGAAAGGGCGGCTGCCACTCCCACCAAGAGGGGAGGGAATGGGGCACTGGGCCCCAGGACATCAGTGCTCGGAGTGCTAGGACCGGTGGGTCCCCGAACGGGAGGACGCGTGGGCTGGGAAGGGTGAAGGGTGATCCTCTGGCCGCTGTGATCAAAAGTGCATGTGTTCAAACGACCATGGAGGGTGGCATCCCTATCAAACAACCAAGGTCTCCCTAGAATGATACTACCTACCTCCATAGGCAAGACGTCACACCAGATCTCATCCTGGTAGGCATGGAACTGTAAGGGCACTAGGCAACGCTGTCTGACCGGAATGGAGGTAGTGTCTACCCAAGACACACGGTAAGGGGAGGGGTGGTCCACGGGGGTCAATCCTAGGCGTTTCACTGTGCCCGTGGAGATGGCATTGATGCAACTCCCACTGTCTATAATCACCTTGCAGACTTTCCCTCCTAGTCTGCAGAAAGTATGAAAGATGGTGGTGCGACGCCAGTCATCACTCACCAAAGGCTGGGTCAAAATACACCTAACAACTCCCAGCTGAACATCATCCTGGTGCTGCGTACCCTGGGTGTCGACCTGATCGCTTTCTAACAACTCATCGAAAAACTCCTCCGCGAGCTCAAGGTCGGCCTCATAGCTAACAGGTTCAACCTCAGGTACGGTCTCCCCTGCGGATGTCTCTCCTAGAGCCACGGTCTGCTGTCGGGTAGGGCACTGAACAGCGTAATGACCGGCTCCTCCACAACGATAGCAATCACCACGAGGCCTAGGGCCTTGCGGTGCTCCACCAGTCATCGGCCCTTTCCCCTTGTCATCACGACGAGCCGGGGGTGGTGGAAACTGGGACCTAGTAGGAATGGCAGGCGGCTGAGGGCGAGGAACCTCGGTGGCAGGGGCCTGGGGTCGAGGGAGGAAGTCCCTCGGGGCGGGAGGTCGAGGCCTAGGGGCAAGGTCCTGGCGAGGGGTCTCCCTAGCAATATCCTGAGGTCGGGTCAAGGGTCCCCTAGAAAACTGCCCCGTAGTGGCGCGAGGATCCACTCCTCGAGAATAGGTGGGTGTGGGGCGCTGGGCGGGAGCAAAATCTAACTCGAACTGCTCCATCTCGCGGGCCACTTGGTAGGCCTCCTCTAATGTCTGCACATGACGGCGGAGTAACTCCATATGAAGGTGCCGTTTCAAACCCCGACGGAATCGAGCTACCGTCATGATAGTCTCTTCCCTGACCCCACATCTCAGCAGGCACTCATCAAATTCGGCAATGTACTCCATGACAGGCCGATTCCCCTGGGTAAGACTCTGCCACCGATCAATGAGCCGGTGGCGGTGGGATCGGGGAACATACTTCTGCTCTAGTTTCGCCCTCATCTCCTCCCAGGTCTCAATCGGGGGCTCATGCCGTTGCCCAATCAAACTCTCAACTGTAGCCCAGTAGGTCTGGGCCCTGCCAACCAGCTTCATCTTGGCAAACCTGACTTTCCTATGCTCGGCCATGTCTACCCACTCGAAATAGCGGTCCATGCTAGTGGCCCAGTCACTAAACAGGTCAGGGTCCAAGGACCCATCAAAGGAGGGTGGATCTACTCGCACAGATCGGAGGATATGCTCCTCATCCTCATCCCGATGGTACCGTCGGCCCTGTCGTCCACGGCCATAACCCTCACTCTCATTGTCGGACCCAAAGTCCTCTACCTCACGTGCGTGGACCTGTCGACCACGGTTATGACCGTCGACTCCCCTAGGTTGGTTGGGTCGAGGAGCAGGGTCACGTTGGCCATGGGCCTGCTCGGGAACATCTACGGGTGGGACTCTACCCTGGGGGCGATCAACTAGACCCTGAATGGTCCGGTTAGATGCCTCAATCCGGTCCTCCATATCTCCCATTCGGTCCTCCATGACCTTCAACTGGCCCTCTATCCGGTCGGTCTGACCCCTAATCTCGAGTCTCATGGACTCCATGATGGTCTGCATCATCTCCTGCATGGAGAGATCGCTGGGTACGGGGTTCCTAGGATCAGCCATAGGGGGCGGGCGGTGGTAGGAAGTACCACGCCGGGTGGGCATGCAAGACCCTAGGGAACAAGGGTGAAATAGACACGACCACAAAATGGGACACGGACTCAAATGCAAGATGAGACTCAAGTGGCCTAGGACTACTAAGGATGCAAAGAACCTAAGACAAATCTAATGACTCAAATTGCCTAAGACCCCAATTTGTAAGAACGAACTGGTTCCCTAGGCTCTGATACCAAAATTTGATGCGGGACAACTGACTCGCTAGCTAACCTAGGACGATAAAGAACGCGACCAGCACGCGCACGAGACAAGGCAAGCCGGTGTGACCGACTAACGTGAAATCCCTCCGGGCGGAGGCGTCTCTCAACAGAACTCCGAACCACGGCCGTCCCACGGAGGGAGGCGCAACGGGGTCACAACGGGCGAGAAGCCGCTGGACGACACGGGAGTCTAGTCCGAGCTCGGTGCTCGACTAGGGCCAAGGGAAAAGGGGCAGCTCTCGTCTCTCTCAACCAGCAGTAATAAATGAAACTAGCTAGACCCTACACTCACTCACGCGGCACAATCAATCATATACGTGATAAGCAAGTACTACAGGCGGGAGCGAGACACGTACCTCCACGCCTAGGCGTGGGGAAGGAACCCCGGCCGAGTCCAACCACCCCGATACACACGTGAGAGAACTAATACAGACATCAAAAGGGCCCACTCCTCGCAGGGAGGTAATAGGCTACAACCACAGCTACACACGGGGCGGCCGGCGCACGGGCTGACGGGCAGCAGCCGAGGTCGGGGAATGAAGCCGGATGCCGACCCTCGCAATGCCGATCGCTCCTGTAGTAACCTTTGAGGAGGTGGTCCACGTCGCCGCGGGCACTGCTGGGATGCCGAGCCGGATGGAGGGGCCACGCTGCTGCTATAGCCTCGAGGGAGGATGTCGGTCCGACGAGAGGTCGCTGGCTGGTCCCTGTGACAGCGGGCAGAGATGGCGCTGGTACACGGCCGTCCGGACAGCGTTTGTGGCGGCGTCTTCTCTGGTGGAAGGCTGACAGGGGCGGCTCTCCAGGGGCAGTGGTGGCAGATAGGGTCCTGTGGAGGAATTGGGTGCGAAGGGGGTGACAACAGGGGTGCACAGACAGCACTTCAGGGCAGTCTGATCTGTGACCGTGGGTGGGGTGGTGATGGCGCAAGGGTACAGAAGGAGTTCCGGCCCGAGATGATTACTGGAGGTGTGGTGGGATGTGAGGAGTCGACCTACCAAGTTGCGGATCGATCCGAGGACGGGAAGTGGTACCCCCTTTGGAGGCCCTCTGCTGACAGTCCCGCTCGGGTACTGTAGCGCAGGATTGCGCACTAAAAGTGTGCTTGAAGACAAAAGTTTACCCCGATGGAGTTTGAAGGCGAGGCCAGAGGGGTTGGATTCGTGACTGGGAGGGGAACAAATGTTATGAAGGGACTGGCGGTGTTTGGTGGTAGGAGAGGCATGCAAACGGTGACCCAAGTCGTCTCGGATCACAGGTGAGACTGCCAGGGAGGCAGACAGAGCGATGAAAGTGTCTGTAAAGACAACTTTCTCTGTGGATGGAATTTTTGGCCAAGGCCGGTGGGGTTGGAAAGATGACTGGAGGAGGTACGAAAGTCGTGAAGAAACTTAGATGAGACGCTGCCAGGAAGCGGACGCACCGGACCGATCTCTAGACACCAAATCTGCTGTCAGCACAGGGACGCCCGGGGAAGAGGAAGATGATCCTGCGTGCACCGTCGCTCCACCGAACTCGTCGCCGTGGACGATGAATGAAGGCTGCTGGCGTGGGAATTCCTTGGGGGAGATCTCCTACCCCTGGGCGTCGCACCCAAGGACTGGAGATGAGGTGAGGGCGTCGCACCCTCAAGGAGGAGGAAGAGGAAGGGGTCGCCCCTTTTCACAATGTGGCACTCCACACGAACACACAAGCATCAAATTCTTCATTATCCCTTTCAAAAGAAAATACAAGGTCTTTTATATGGGATGGGGAAATGCTAGGTCTAAACCCTAGCCAAGGGGAAAGGAGATGGGGGGGGGCGGCCACAACCGAGGAAGGCCATTCAAATCTCCTAGATTCTAGGAGTGAAAGGTGGGGGGGGCGGCCAAAAGAGGGAGAGGGCAAAGGGGAAAGGGCGGCTGCCACTCCCACCAAGAGGGGAGGGAATGGTCCGCCCCCAACCCTAACCCTAGGTGGGGCGCGCCTCCCAAGGTGGGCCCAGGGGGGGGGGAAGAGTGGACAACCCAAGTGGGCTAGAGGAGTGAACCAAGAAGTGGCCCAATAACCCCCCTAGCCTCTAGCAAGCCTACAAAACACAAATAAAGCCTAATTGGCCTAAAAAAAGGTCCATGACTGAAAGAAAATTGTCCACACACGGACTAAACCAAGGCCCAACATGGCCCAAAGCATAAAATAAGTGATGATAGCTCCGCTAATCTGTCAACTGGTCGCCGAGCCAAAGGGATGCCGGCGAGATCCGTGTACTCTGTCGTAAAGTGTGACGCGTGTCCTCACCAGTAACATGGGAAGAATTTGTGGAATACTTCAATGCTAAATATTTCTCGGACCGAGTCCAAGAAAAGAAGGCTGCAGAATTCGCTGCATTAAAGCAACGATCTTTATCATTAGCAGATTATGAAGTTCAGTTCTCCAGGTTGTCTAGATATGCTAAGCATCTTATTAGCACGGAGAAGATGAAAGCCCGTAGATTTCTTAATGGGCTTAGGCCCCACTATATTACTCAACTGGCGCCTATGGACATCCAAGTTTATTCTGAAATGGTGCGCCGAGCTCAATTACTTGAAGATGCCACGGAACTATCTGATAGGATCCGTGGGAAAGATAAGAAGGAACAAGTCATGGGTTCGGGTTCTTTCAAACCCAATTTCAAGAAGAGGCCCAATAATGGAGGTTCATCCTCTCAAGATTCCAAGTTCAAGAAATCCAAGCCCTTCTCTATCACCACTACACCTTCAAACGTAGTATGCAAGCATTGTGACAAGGCTGGTCACAAGATAGAAGAATGCTGGAGGAAGTTAGGAGCATGTCTCCGTTGTGGAAGCCGTGAGCATCGGATTCCCGAGTGTCCATTAATGAATGACCAAGCCGGTGATGGTAAACGCCCGGTGACAAAGAACGCTCGACTTCATGCAATAAAGGAGACCGAGCAAGAAGAAGGTGGACTGGTAGAAGGTACATTAACAGTTTGTTCCAAAAGTGCTTATGTCTTATTTGATACGGGTGCATCGCATTCCATTATTTCTAAGAAGTTTGCCGACCCGTTACCATTAGAACCAGAATGGATAAAAATAGTTCTAACTACTCCTCTTGGAAGTGAAAATGATATTACTCATCACTACCAAAACTGTGAGGTAATAGTTCAAGGTAGGAATTTACCTATAGATCTCATCTGCCTCGATCTAAAGGAGTATGATATTATACTAGGAGCGGACTGGTTATCCAAATACCAGGCAACGGTTGATTGCCGCAATAGCCAAATTGCTTTCAAAGATATTCCAGCATTAGTCATTACTCGCCCCAAGAGTCGGAGCAATTCCCCTCTTATTTCGGCCCTCCGAGCTAGCAAGCTCATCAAGAAAGGATGTACATCTTTCCTTGCATTTGTCACAGTTAAGGAAACAAAGGAAACTAAGCTAGAAGATATACAAGTGGTGCAAGAATTTCCAGATGTATTTCCGGAAGATTTGCCGGGATTACCCCCTCAAAGAGAAGTGGCCTTCACCATCGACTTAGTCCCTGGTGCTGGTCCAGTTTCAAAGGCACCCTATAGAATGTCCCCTGCGGAACTCAAAGAGTTGAAGGAGCAGTTAATGGAACTAATTCGAAAAGGGTTCATTAGACCAAGTACTTCCCCGTGGGGAGCACCTGTACTGTTTGTAAAGAAGAAAGATGGATCCATGAGGCTATGTATCGACTATCGACAGTTGAATCATCTTACTATCAAGAACAAGTATCCCCTGCCGAGAATCGATGAGTTATTCGATCAAATTTCAGGATCCAAATATTTTTCGAAGATTGATCTTAGATCGGGATACCATCAGTTAAGGATCAAGGATGAAGATATTCATAAGACTGCGTTCAGAAGCATGTATGGCCACTATGAATTTGTTGTTATGCCTTTTGGACTAACCAATGCCCCTGCTGCCTTTATGCAGTTAATGAATAGCATATTCAGGCCTTACTTGGATCAATTCATAGTAGTCTTCATTGATGATATATTGATATATTCCAAAACTAAGGATGAACATGAGGAGCATTTAAGGATCGCATTGCAAGTATTGAGGGAAAATCAATTATATGCAAAACTCAGCAAGTGCGAGTTCTGGCTTGAAGAAGTGGCTTTTCTAGGACATGTGATTTCAAAAGATGGATTATCAGTAGACCCGTCAAAGGTTGAAGCTGTGAAAAATTGGAAAGACCCACTAATGCAAGCGAGATCAGAAGTTTCTTAGGTCTTGCAGGCTATTATCGACGATTCATCAAAGACTTCTTCAAGATCGTCGTGCCCCTTACAAGGTTAACTCGCAAGGAGATCCGATATGAATGGAGTGAGGAATGTGAAAGAAGCTTCCAAACTCTCAAGGATCATCTTACTACAGCTCCGGTCTTAGCTCTACCAATAGAAGGAGAGAAATTTGAGGTCTACACTGATGCTTCTGGCATTGGCCTCGGATGTGTCCTAATGCAACAAGGAAAGGTCATAGCATACTCTTCACGTCAACTGAAGAAGCATGAGGAGAATTACCCCGTCCATGACTTAGAACTGGCCGCGGTGGTATTTGCCCTAAAGATATGGAGACACTACTTATATGGAGTGCAGTTTACTGTATACTCCGATCACAAAAGTCTCAAATATCTATTTTCACAAAAGGAGCTAAACATGAGACAAAGACGCTGGCTAGAATACCTCAAGGACTTCGACTTCAATATACAATATCATCCTGGAAAGGGTAATTATGTTGCTGATGCCCTTAGTCGAAAGTCGAGAGCAATGATAGCCAATTGTATGATACAAGAATGGAGGTTGCTAGAACAGTTCTCCGAGCTCAATATAGGCTTGGACAAGGAAGCTAGGTTTGTCACCTTATCTCATGTAAGCATACAGTCAGATTTATTATCTGAGATACAAGCACTTCAGGATGATGATCCTATATTAGTGGAAATCAAAGGCAGATTAGAAGGACAATCCGACTTTCAGATAGCTTCTGATGGAAGATTATTGTTCAAAGATAGAACTTGTATACCTGATTGTCCGGAATTAAAGAAGAAGATCCTAGATGAAGCTCACAGATCAAGGTACACGATTCATCTAGGATCTACCAAAATGTACCAAGATGTGAAGAGAAACTTTTGGTGGCCAAATATGAAAAGAGAAATAGCAGATTATGTATCACGCTATCTCACATGCCAACAAATCAAGGCGGAACACCAAAAGCCTGCTGGTAAACTTCATCCTCTAGATATTCCTAAGTGGAAGTGGGAGGATATTGGTATGGACTTCATCATGGGTTTGTCTAAATCTAAAGGAGGACATGATGGAATCTGGGTTATCATTGACCGATTAACTAAATCGGCACATTTCTTGCCAATAAAAAGCCGATGGTCAATTGATGTACTAGCTGCACTATACATCAAGGAAATAGTCAGGTTACATGGAATTCATGTCTCAATCATGTCTGATAGAGATCCCCGTTTCACTTCTCATTTTTGGAAGGGATTACAACATTCGTTGGGAACAAGGCTTAACTTTAGTACAGCTTTCCACCCACAAACGGATGGTCAGACTGAGAGAACTAATCAAGTTGTTGAAGATATGCTTAGAGCATGCATCATTGACTTTGGTGGAAGCTGGCATGACCACTTGCCTCTAGTGGAATTTGCATATAACAACAGCTACCAAGCTAGTATCCAAATGGCACCTTTCGAAGCTTTATATGGAAGGAGTTGCCGATCACCCTTATGCTAGAACGAAGTTGGAGAGAAACAACTGTTAGGTCCAGACATGGTAAGGGATACAACTGAGAAGATACAAGTAATCAGAGAAAGATTGCAAGTTGCTCAGACAAGGCAAAAGGCTTATGCTGATACAAGGAGAAGAGATCTTGAATTCCAGGTTGGAGATCATGTATTTCTTAAGATATCACCTGGACGTGGCATACGAAGATTTGGTGTTAAGGGCAAGCTTACGCCAAGATTCATCGGACCATTTGAGGTACTTGAAAGAGTTGGCGAGGTTGCTTATCGCATCGCGTTGCCTCCTCAATTGTCCGAAGTACATAATGTATTTCATATATCTATGTTGAAGAAGTATGTACACGATCCATCTCATATTATTGAACATGGAGATCTGGTGATCCAGAAAGATCTCACATATGAACAGAAGCCTATGAAGATCTTAGATCGAGAAATACGAGCTCTAAGGAATAAGGTTATTCCCATGCTCAAGGTGCAATGGAACAAGAATTCTGAACATGAAGCAACATGGGAGACCGAGGAATCTATGAAGAAACGATTTCCCGAATTATTCTAAGAGGTATATGTTCTACGCTCTCCACATATATGTTTACATATTATGCAATTGAATTTGAGGACCAAATTCTTTTTAAGTGGGGGAGGGTGTAGCAACCCTGATAAAATATTAATAACAATAAAGATTTTAAATAAATCAAATAAATAGATAAATAAAATAATATAAAATAACGCCTCGGATAAAGGCGCTATTCAAATTAGAAACGCCTCTAGATAAGGCGTTATTCAATAAGTGACGCCCTGACCACACGACGTCAAATTCCAACGTCAAAAACGGTACAGCCAAGAAACGCCCCTATCTTGGGCGTGTTTTAAAATAAGGAACGCCCTGATACAAGGCGCTTATTAAGAAACGACCTGAACCAGGTCGTCAATTCAAGAATCGACGCCCTGACCAAAGTCGTTAATTCCATTCGTGAACCGTTCGACCCAGGAGCTTATCCAGGGAAGGATTATGTTAATCTAGTAAGTATCTACTAGGGTAAGGATTCTATATTGGAAGTATTACTTCCACTAGAACACTAACCGTAACAGGACGTCCAAAATCCTATAAATAGTCTTGATCGAACAAACCCTAAACCTATTTGGACGATCGACCTGCTGCTGCACCGTAAGTGAAGAACATATGTTCTTCTTATTTTCTTTTGCCCTCTGCTTCGACTGCATGAAGAACTGATAATTCTTCATTGTCTTTTCTTTGTAGGAAGCTCCACAGCCACTGCCGAAGAACAAGGTAATGTTCTTCAAATCGTTTCCCTAACTCCGATTATATCCTCATCTTCCTTCCTCTTTCTTCCCTACAGGTTGATTATCATCATCTCCATCATCTTCATCAAACTGAATTTTTTTTTTCGTCCTGTCCGATCTGCATACTACTGCTATCAAGGGTATTAGAAGCTTCGGGTGTTCTTGTCAAGTTATTCACGTTTCTCCATCAGATAATTCTCATAAGGTAGGTTTTCTCAAGTTACTGTAGCCCAAATAAATTAAGACAAGACTTATATACGTATTGACATGACATGCATACGGTTTAATATGGTTTTATTACGTTCCTGCAATATTTTGAAAGAGACGCCCCTGTCCAGGGCGCTAATTTACAAGACACGACCCTGCTCAGGTCGTCAATTTCATATTTGACGCCCTGTACACAGGCGTTAATTTCATGTAAATGTTAATCGCCTATCTTAAGAACTGATTATCCATGCAATTACATGAAATCAAAAATTGTTAACGGTTAAAAGTCAATCAACATGGAATATCAAATCTAATATACTGCATCTGAATTCCTACCAATTTTCCTGTCATGACTATATGATTGTTATCCTTGATTATCGTGCAAATCTTGCTTTTCCTTGTATTTCTTGAATTCACGACCTAGACTAGGTCATTTTCCATGTGTTAACGCCCCATCACAGGGCGTGAATTGAAAATTAACGCCCCTTCATAGGGCGCGTTTCTGTTAAAATCCCGAACATTATATTCTGTAAAAATAAGAATTTAATAATTAACGCCCCTGCCAAGGGCGCATTCTTGATAATTTCTGAAAATAAATATGTTCTGTAAAATAATGTAAATAAAAAGACGCATGCTACTATAGTCGTCTCATTGAAAAGAAACGCCCCTGTCCAGGACACGTTTTAGATAAATTTCTGAATTATTGAAAATTCTGCCAAAATGTAAACATATGTAAACGCCCTTCTGTTAGGCGTTAATTACTTGAGAAACGACTTTACCTAAGTCGTTATTTACTGTAAAACTATTTTTCCAGTGTTTCTGTTAACCGATGGTTTCATATGTTATATAATATATATATCGGCACTATTCTCCATTCCGTGAGTATAGTCCCACATTTCGCGATTGTTTTATCGATCACACTCAACTCTCATTGACATTCAAGCTCTCCATTGGATATTCCGTTCCTTTGGACTAGCGAGTAGTCATAGAGACCTCCGTAAGACTCCTCGTAGCCTTGGATTCCCTCAAGGCCGACTGAGCTGGTTGTACCCTAAAAACCCATTACACCATTGATGCCATGTCAATCTAAAGAAACATGGTATACCGGCCCTTATGATTTTATAAAGAGTATATCATAAGAAAATTCTTAATGGAATGATGATATCATGCCATATCATGTCAATCTTGTAAACCTCAATTCTATGATAAGAATGAGGGTATCTTACCTTTGATATACTGTTCATGTGGACCTAAATTCTATATATGTAGAATGTCCATATTGATTTGTCATGGTACCCAAGTTAAGGGAACCATATTCTACCTAGTTTTATCGATATCGTGATTATACCGTTATTATCACCATTCTATGTCCTTTGTCATATTTTTGGACTCCATTCTGTCAAAGTTGTCATACATGTCTACAAGCTTGATTGTTGAAATTCTTTATTGGCTATGTAAACAAAAGTGGATGTCAAAATACATGATAAATGCCTGCGCATATAGGGCCCGATCTGGTCCTGGGAGGAGCACCTGAAAGTACTTGTGCCCATGGGAGTTAAAATGATAAGGTATCTGGCATTATACCGAGTGCATGACTAGCTTGATTGGACATTCCACACAAAATCTTGTACTTGAATCGTACTTGACTTGACATGAAATGTGTGGTCCGAAAAAGGGTAATTTACTTGCTTGCTACATGATAGCCAAAGTTCTTGACATGACTTGTTAAATGTACTTGCTTGAATATCTCAAATGTCTTGATTATCTTATTGAAAGTTCATGATTTGTCCATCTTATTCTTGACATTACATTCTCTCTATCTTGTCGTTTTATGCGAGCATGCATAGCTTTATTGCATTCATGAAAGATGTAATTACTTAAACCCCTTGCTAGTACTTGAGATATAATTTCCTACTGAGCGTTCGCTCATTCCGTTTGTCCCTTTTTACTTTTCAGGTAAGTCCGATGACGAGACTGAATCGGATGGGAATGGTCAAGAGTGAAAGTGATAGAGCTGCTCAAGTGTCATCTAGTCTTTTCTATAGTTTCTTGAGTCAAATATGTATTCTTTTCTTTTTATTAACCAGAGTATTGGATTTGTAAAAGTCTATCCATTATGAAATAAAGGATTGGGTTATCTTGCTATTTTTGCGCATCTCTGTCTTTGTGTCGAATACACGACCACTCTGATTGACATGATTGATATAAACTCGTCACGCGTCTCCGGGTATCTTCCGCGCTCGGGGCGTGACATCTGCACTCTACCATCAGGGAGCGGGATGAGGCCCGACAGGCCCTGGCCTTACTGGTGAGTCTTCTACACCTTACACTCTTTAAATTATTCAATTCTATATGATTATGATTATGCATGTGACTGACCTGGAGTATTTGGATGCAGCGTGCCGAGGGTGCTCAGAGGGTAAGACCAGATGCCCCTTCCTCCTCTACGACCCAGACTCCAGCCGACCGGGCTGCGAGAGATGCGGAGTTCACTCGGATGGTAGTGCGGGCCAAGGCGGCCGAGGTGGCGCTCACTGAGAGGGTACGCAATTCTAAACTTCCCCTTGCTTATTTATGCTTATGAATAGAATGCTTATGCAACTGCCTAATAATGATATGCAGACGGCCGAGCTGACCCGCCTCCAGACAGAGCTGGAGCAGAGCCGGGTAGTGGCTAGGGAGGAGGTGGCCCGGGTGCACGAGGAGGCCGCGCGGAGTCGACCGGCAGACGTAGTGGAGACGGCCCTCCTCCGGGCCGAGCTAGAGCGACTACGAGCCGGTGCTACCGAGGCGGACCGTTACCGGGCAGAGGCAGAGCGCTACCGGAGTGAGGTAGAGCAGGCCCATCTACAGGTTGCCAGGTTGGAGGGCAAGGTGGAGGGTCTGAAGGAGGCGAGTCGGGAGCACAGCAGGGCGACTACGAGTGGCAGCCACGGCACCCACGGCTCCGTGAGGAGTTACTTTACTGGTTCCTCCGGCCATCGGAGGAACGAGGAGGAGGAGCGGCGACGGCGACGGCTTGATGAGGCGACCTCAGCGATGCCTCCCCCAAAGAGGCATGAGGGCGGTGGAGACAACGACGGGGGCCAAGGAGAGGGACAGGCTTGACTGCGTACTGGGCCCATCTTTTGTACATGATGTGATATGATATGACAGTGGTATGCATGTTTTTGTTTTGATTTTTGTTTGTGGGTGACTGTATGTGTGCATGAATGAACGTGATGTAGCTACTAGAGGGGGTGAAGCAAACATGCGAGATTGAAAGGTGCGCCCGACCTGAGAGGGGGACACACACGCCGACTTGAGTGAGATGAGTGACGCACCCGCCGAATTGAGTGAGATGAGTGACGCACACGCCGACTTGAGTGAGATGAGTGACGCACGCCGACTTGAGGCGAGAGACGCACACGCCGACTGAGTGAGACGAGAGACGCACACGCCGACTGAGTGAGATGAGAGTGTAGGAGTTTGATTGGGGGGCTGAACATATGGGCGGTTCTTATAGAGCCATCCGTGGAGAAGAGCAGTTCTCCAGAGACCGCTCCAATTTCGTTGGAACGGTTCAATATCAACCGCGAGAATATGTGAACGGCGGATTTTAGACCGCACAAGTCACTGGACTCGGGCTTTCTGAAAGCGATGAACGGTCGATGATGGGCCGTACATTAAGATGGGCGGTCTATCGTAAGACCGTCCAATAGGACATCCTATCTGCTCGAATGGGGACTCCCTGGAGAGTCCCCAGCCCGAGGGTAAGACGCTTTGAACTCATCGTAACCCTATCTTAACCCGTCCTAGACTTATCCGAGCCTAATCCCAAGAGGGTTAGGTTTCCTAACAAGTCCTATAAGTAACACAGGGGCCTAAACTCGTAGCTCACACCTCCCCTTACCTTCAAAGCTTGAAATCTCTGATTCTCACCACGAAAACATCATGAAGAGAGCCCTAGAGGTGGGTTCGATGGAGGGAGCACTTTTTGAAGGGCCGAAGCCGGCCAGAAAAGAGCGGGAAGTGCTCCAACGGCTGACCGCAATCCCGCGACATCTGAGCTCAAGTCCCATGAGAGAGTTAAGCTTATTATGGTACATTCAGTGCAATTCATCTCCTTCCACTTATATTTCCTCCTTTCCCTTTCTTTTGGCGTCCAGCTTCTTCCTGGCGCGAGGCGGTACTCTATCTTGAAGTGGCTGGCTCCCATGGTCCGTGCTTTGCCCCTAGGTGTGACGGCCATCCTTCGATCCTGGCATTTGCAACCTCTCCTAGTGCTTGGTCAAAACTACCCAAAACTTTCCCTTGACTGGCACAGCATCTCAGCTATAGTTGAAATATGGCACCCCCAGACCCATACTTTCTTCTTTCCATCATTTGAGGCCACTATCCTACTGGAGGAGGTAGAGACCTACTTTGGGCTCCCTAGGTCCAAGGTGGGGGAGGAAGACTTGATATGCCATACGGTTGCCCCTATAGACCCGAGACTCATTCTAGGGGGATTCATCCCAGACAGTAGAGAGGTTCACACTTTCGTAGGCCCGCGTCAGATCAACCTTCTTCCCCTCTGCTAGTGGGTAGTGGAACATTGTAAGAACAGGAGTGAGCGGGATGACGCTATAGCCAAAGCCGCCCCCATTTGTTTATGCGGGGCCCTCTTGTTTCCCTCAGTCGACCACATCCTAGAGATGCCCCTTCTTAGTACCATCAGCGGACTGTGGCAGGGATTTTCCATCTCCCAGGCCATCCTTACTTACTTGTACGAGGGTCTTACTTCAGCAACCTTGGGAGGTCCCCTCTTTGGTTCCATGATCCTACTGGAGTGCTGGTTGGGAGTTAGGATGAAATTCATTCAAAGGGAGGAGGTCACTACGGCGAGCAGGATCTTTGGGAGCCACCCCCTCTTCTTCATAGGTGGCGCGTTTAGATTCTCCCCATAGGTTGAGTGCAGGACAGCTGAGATGAAGACCAGGGACGAGTGGCGCTTGTACATCAATCGGCTGCCCCTGGACAGGTTCGTGATGCGCCCGGGCTTCCTTCATGACACCACCGTCAGAGTTCGCAGGAGGACCGGCTTGGACTTGAGGCTTGTGAGCGACACTGCACTGGCGATGTACAGCCCACACTAGTGCTACTTGCAGGTCGGGCTACCCCGGACGGTTCTACCGGCACTACCCCACCTTCCCGCATTGCAAGCGCGGAGGATCGGCGCGGAGGAGGACGAGCAGGCAGTCAGGAGTGCCCTGATTATGTGGGAGGTGAGTAGGGTACTTACCCTACCGGCAGAGGTGGGAGAGATCTCGACGACACGCCAGGCCTATCTTAGTGAGCTGAGAAAGATACGTCCCCGCGGGGATGCCCAGCGGAGGATTGAGTGATTTCCCTTTTCTTGTTTGATGATGATTGTTGGATGAGACTCATGTTTAGACAGCTTGATATATGAAATGAAATAAAGTGGATGGGTTTGATTGAATTTGGGCTTTGTGGTCTGATTATGATGTGATTGCATAAGCCAAGACGAGGATTGAACATTCATGAGGTCATGAGCCAACTGTCCTTCCAACCTGCCCCTGTACACATGCAAACATGAAAAACATTAAATATATCTTAGGCTTAGCCCCTTGCCTATAGCAAGTTAGGAGGTGACCGTTTTCTTGATTTTTGGTCAAGGGGTTAAGCCTTATCAAACAGGCAAATATCAAAAAATGTGAAAAATGCCAATGAATGCTATGAATACAAGAGGGACACATATGATTTGTGAGTTTTGGAATATTTGATTTTTTTGGGTTTTGAAATATTCGATTTTTTTGGTTTTGAAATATTCAATTTTTTGGGTTTTGAAATATTCGATTTTTTCGGGTTTTGAAATAATCAATTTTTTTTGTTTGGGTTTTGAAATATTCGATTTTTTTTGGGTTTTGAAATATTCGATTTTTTTTGGGTTTTGAAATATTCGATTTATTTATTTTTGGGTTTTGAAATATTTGATTTTTTTTGGGTTTTGAAATATTCGGTTTTTTTGGTTTGAGTTTTGAACCAGCTCGGGTTTTAATAGCAGGGACCTTCTCATCTTGCTATGGACTTCCCAGGCCCAGCGCGTGCAGGAGGGGGACTGCCTGTGGTCGGAGTCAACTTTGCTCAACGGTGTTTCTACCAAGGCCATATCCGGGGTGGGGTTCATTCCTTGGGAAAGTAAAAAAAAGATCGAGTGGGAAAGCTGACGACAGTTATAGAGGTTTTTAGGGCTTGAGTTCTTTCCCAGGACACCCCATTTTCAAAGAATCCGGTCTGTTGCACCGGGGCTTTGTATCCGTTATCGAACCTTCATCCGCTCTAGGCACGCATGCGACCGGGCTCATAACGTCCCGCGGGGAAACTATACTGCCACTCTTGCCATGCCTAGTTGTATTCTTTTGGGTGTTTTGAGAGCTTCGAGCTTTATGTGCTTTCGGCCTTATCTTTTGATTTTTCCCCTTTTCTTTCTTTTTTCTTTTTCTTCTTGCTTTCCTTTTCTTTCTTTGCGGGGTGAGGTCTTAACGGATTGTCCCTATTTGAGACCTCTTTTAATGGGGGGGTCTAGGTCAGTTCTCGCCCCCTTATTCACCACTTGCCCCTATCTTCAGTCGAGAGGGAGGAAATACAAGGATTTCCACCTTTCCCTGAGCATGGCCAAAGGAGAAACGGTGTCGGGTAGCATGAGAAAATACCGAACCACAGGCAATCGTGTAGTGTGTGAGATGCTGGACCTGGGTCCTCCTTTCGCAATCTAGTGGGGTATACCATGCCATTGAACCGTTACTGATTCCCTCTTTTATGGATATAAACGTTTTAAATACAACCCATTCACGGGTTCGGCAATTCTTCACCCTCCGCATTGATCAGACGATACGCGTTACCTGGATAAGCTTCTTTGATTACGAAGGGTCCTTCCCAGTTGGGTTGTAGCTTAGACCTGGGACCTGCTGACCTGATGAATTTACATTTCAAAACCATATTACATACTTGGAATTTTCTTTCGATGACCTTCTTTTGAAAATATCGCGAGACACGCTTTTGATATACTGAAACATGATTGGCCGCATTCAACCTTTTCTCGTCTAAGAGTTCCAGTTGGACTAGCAGCGCCTCTCGACGTTCGTCAAGATTAAGTTCCTTATCCAGCTGCACTCTTAGGGAAGGGATCAGAATCTCATACGGGAGTACCGCCTCCATCCCATATGTGAGAGCAAAGGGAGTCTGCCCTGTGGGAGTGCGGACGGAGGTGCGATAAGCCCATAGAGCTTCTATCAGTTTGTCGGCCCAATCAGCAAATTTATGTGATTCACATGTTTTCTTGATAATCTTAAGAAGGGTTTTATTCGTGGCCTCAGCCTGGCCATTACCTTGGGGGTAGTATGGTGATGAATGATGTAGAGCTATGTTGAATTTCTTACAGAGGTCCTGGAGTTCTTGCGAGACGAATTGAGGCCCGTTGTCGGTGACGATGTCGCTTGGCACCCCAAACCGCGAGATAATGTTCTTCATAATGAAGCGGCATACCGTGGTGGCTTTGATTTCTGCATAAGCTTCAGCTTCCGCCCACTTGGTGAAGTACTCCGTAGCCGTCAAAATGAAGGACTTCTGTTTAACTGTGGAATTCGGATCACTGAGGGGTCCGATGATATCAAACGCCCACATGGAGAATGGCCCAGGAGCAGACATGGGATGAAGAGAAGAGGCAGGAGCATGGATTTTGTCGGTGTGGATCTGGCACTGAAGACACCTACGGACATAGGTGGAACAATCTTCTTCTAGGGTTGGCCAGTAATAGCCCTGCCTAAGAATCTTTTTCGCCAACGCATGTCCATTCACATGCCCTCCACACTCGCTGGAGTGGGCTGCTTCCATGACTTTCCAAGCTTCTTCGTCATCTAGGCACCTCATTAGAACTCCATTCAGAGCCCGCCTATATAATTCACCAGCAATGATAGTGTATCTCGCGGCAACTCTTCTAATGGCCTTTCGCTGCCCAGCGTTTGCCTCTTCCGAAAATGTACCGTCCTTGCAATACTGCTCAATTTCATAAAACCACGGTAATTCCTCTTCTTCGATGATCTCCTCGAGCTCAGCTAACGATACTTCTTTCACTTCTCCCCTTTCTATCTTCTTCTCCACAGACTTCCTAAGGTTGTCAAACCAGGGATCCTGAAGAGAGGGAACATCTAGCCGTTGGACCACAATGGTCTCAGTGGCACGACTTAGGGGAAATGATAGGGAAGAAGCGAGCGATGCAAGGGCATCAGCCAAGATGTTCTGAGAACGAGGAGTATGAATGTAGACGAGTTTCCTGAATTGCCTAGCCAAGAGCGTGACTAGATCTTGATAGGGTTTAAGCTTAGGGTCACGGGTGCGGTAAGTTGACAAAACTTCGCGCAGCACTAATTGAGAGTCTCCTATGATGTTAAGATATCGCGCGCCCAAGACGTAGGCGTGCTTCAGACCGGCAAGGAGAGCCTCATACTCGGCTATATTGTTAGTGGTAGGAAATAAGAGTTGATACGCCACAGGGATAGTTACTCCTTCCGGAGTGAGAAGAACGGCGCCAATTCCGCTGCTCTGGGAATTGAGGGCACCATCAAAATGAAGAGACCAGAAAGGAAGATTAGTAATCACTGCCAGGTGTTCATCGGGGAATTCGTCCTGGATGGAATCAGTACGAGGGATAGGAGAATGAGCCAGGTGTTCGGCAATAGCATATCCCTTGATTGCTTTCTGCACTATGATGGTGATGTCGAACTGGGAAAGAAAGCTCTGCCAGCGAGCTAGTCGATTAGAAAGGACAGGCTTTTCCAAAAGATAACGAATGGGGTCCATTCTAGTGATGAGCCTAACCTCGTGGGCGAGGAAATAGTGTTTAAGCTTCTGCGCTACCCACACCAGTGCTGCACAGGTCTTCTCCATGGTAGTGTACTTGGATTCAGCGGGATTAAATAACCTTGAGAGATAGTACGCTACCCTTTCCCTTCCTTCATCGTCTACCTATGCCAGGACAGCTCCTAGGGAGTCTTCAATCACAGAAATGTACAGGATCAGGGGTTTCCCAGGGACGGGTGGTTGTAGAACCGGGGGATTGGAGAGATAGACCTTGAGTTCCTCATAGGCCTTCTGACATTGTTCATTCCATTCAAATTTCGCGCCTGCCTTTAGTAATTCATAAAATGGGCGGCATCTTTGCGAATGCTGAGATATAAATCTCCTGATAAATTGCAAATGCCCGATCAGACCTCGAAGTTCAGTGATGTTCTTCGGCGGTGACATTTCCATAACGGCCTTTGCTTTGTTCGGATCGATCTGAATCCCCCGTTTGCTAACTATAAACCCGAGCAATTTCCCTGATGCAACTCCGAACACACATTTCTTTGGATTCATCTTTAACTTGTATTCCCTACCCCTTTGCAACACCTTGGCTAGAATGGCGGGGTGTTCTTCTTGTGACCTCGATTTGACTAAAATATCATCCACGTAAGCTTCCAAGTAGACGTGCATCATATCGTGGAAGATGGCCATCATCGCCCTTTGATAGGTGGCACCTGCATTCTTCAATCCGAATGGCATAACGACGTAGCAGTATGTGCCCCAAGGCGTGGTGAACGAGATCTTTTCTTGATCTTCCGGAGCCAGAAGGATTTGGTTATACCCAGAATAACCATCCATGAAGGAGAGTGCTTCGTACCCAGCTGTATTATCGACCAAGACATCGATGTGAGGAAGTGGAAAATCATCCTTCGGACATGCTTTGTTCAAGTCCCTGAAGTCAATACAAATTCGAATTTTACCATCCTTCTTCATTACTGGGACTATGTTTGCCACCCATTGTGGATACAGCACAACTCTAATGAACCTGACCTTATGCAATTTATCAACTTCTTCCTTAATTCTGAAGGCCATCTGCGGGTGGAATCTCCTTGCTTTCTGTTTAACAGGTGTTGCCCCTGGTTTGAGAATCAATCTATGTTCAACCAGCGCGGGGTCAAGACCGGGCATGTCCTCGTAGGACCAGGCAAAAGAATCGTTGTACTCCCTCAAAACTTTGACAAGCTCCTCTTCAACTTGAGGAGGGAGGTTAGCAGAGATAAGTATGGGCCTGGGATCCTCTTCTGTTCCGAGATTGATCTCCTTAGTGGGCTCATCCACTGCCGCGGAAGGTTCGTCAAATTTCTTCAAACCTTGTGCGTATAAATTGGCAGTGTCATCCACCTCATCTTCCTCATCATCCGCTGGGTCCTTCTCATTCATAATTTCATATACTCCTAATCCATCATTGCTCCATACCCCTTCGATTTCCTCATCATCTTCCAAGATAATCACGGTCTCTACGAATTCAGGACATTTCAACAGGGCATGGCATCTTCCAGCCAAATCTTGCAGAAACCTATCGGGAATGGTTTTGGGAGGACGCGTTACGGGAGGCGCCGCAGACGTGGATGGGCTGACTAGACATGAACTAGATTCTATTCTGACTGACTCGACTATCCTAGGAGACTCTGCGCACTGTACATCTAATCTAGGGGAGAAGAAGTCTACCGGAAAAGAAACAGGGGTCTCATGCCCCTGGGAATTTGGGTAGAACATAGCGTAATCTTCCAAGAAGACCTCCGTTTTGAAATTGGCATTTTTTTTGGAGGCTGGAGGTGATCACGTAGCAGGAGGAGGAAGAGGATGGAGGAGGAGGTAACTGCATAGGAAACAACTCAGGGAAAATGTAGTCAAAGAAGGGGTCGGAAGACGAGAACCACATTTCATGGAGCTGAGCTCCCGGGGGAGGAGGAGTGAACAGGGTTGATAGATCAATGGGCGGGCAGCGCCCGCAAGCACACGGAACAAATAAAATCTCGGGTCTCTCCGTGAAGTACGGGTCGACCATAATTGGAGGGGAACGGGGAACGAAATCCAACTGTTGAAACCAGGAAGTAAGACGGGATGGGGATACAGAATAAGTAGTGACAGAGCTCCCCATCTCCCGTGGCCCCTGATAGACCAATGGCATCAGAGGACGCTTCACCAGCTGCGTCTCCTTCCTCTTCGGCTTGGCTTCTTTTTCATGAAACATCTTCATAAAGCAATCAGAAAGATCTTCCAAGTCACCGACCAATCCTTGTAGTGACGGTGGTGGATCAGCAACAGCACAGGCTTCGTTTGTCTTCTCTTCAGGGCTGGACGCGAGGTCTTCAAGGTGCCGGGCTGCAACGGACCCTTCACAAAATGTTGCCGGTAATCCCAGGTCAATGGCCCAGAATCGCCGAGCATCGACATGGAGGATTCACGGTAGCCGAGGCCCCGACGGCCCATCTTCCTTCCTTTGGGAATGGGGTTGGTCCGGCCCTGTAACTGCGCGCCGAGACCTAAACCGGGCTGATAGCCCAATTTTAGAATCATGTGCCAACCTTTAGAATCTCTCATTTTAGGCTTGACTTTCACGTTGACTGGTGCAGCGGTGGGCTTGCGTGACGCATATGCCCACGAATAGTTCAAGTCCATGACGGAGAGAACAGGCTTGTTGCTTGGCCACAATGTAGGTAGAATCTTGGCGGCTATGGCGTCAACATTTTGAACCGTGGAAATACTCTTCACTTTGACCACTCGTCCTTGGAATGGGAATTTTAAACATTGATGGGCTGTCGAGGGGACGGCATTCAAACTATTCAACCATGGACGACCCATAATGGCTTTGAACATCGGGTCTATGTCCAACACATAAAATTCCACATCCATAACTAAGGGCCCTAGCTCGGCCTGCACAGTCACCACCCCGTGACAAGCACGTCTGGAGTTATCATAGGCTGCTATTGTAGTCGGTGTCGGCTTGAGCATGTCCTCTGATATATTGCAAGCACGAAGGGTACTCAATGGACACACATTTATTGACGCGCCCGTGTCTACAAGTGCAGACTCTACGGCCATTTTGTTCAGAGAAATGGTAATGCATAATGGCATCTGTCGTGCTTCAGGGGGTGCTAACTCTGACTCGGAAAATGAAATAGAAGGCCCCTTAGTAATCGTTGCCAAGACCAAGGGCAGGCTATCCACTGCCACGTCTTCACTCACCATCACTTTCTGCAGGAAGGTCTTCAAGGCATCTTGGTGGAGTGGCGACCTCTTGATCAATTCTAACACTGAGATTTTAGCCGGCATCCGGTCTAAATGCTGCAATAAGTCATATCTTGTGCCCGGCACGGGGTCTACTTCCTCTGTTTCAGCTGTGGGGGGATGAACTTGGATGTTAGGTGCAGATGCACTGGAAGGGGGGAAAATTCTCTGGAAAGGACGCCCGCTCCGAAGGGCGCAGTTTGGTGCCGGCATGGGCTGAGATGGGCCCCCGCTTGGCCCGGTGGGGTAGGTAAGTGGCGTAGAAATGGGGGTGAGGATGGCGGAAGTGGGTTTAATAGGCCCTGGTGAAGGGAGAAGGGGTGAAGTTTTAAGTGGAGGGGAAATAACAGAGGGTACGGTGGGCGGCGACGGAAGGACGGGAAGAGCGGAGGGGAGTGTAATGGGCCTAAGGGGCGACGTGGAGGGAGCGACCAGTGGTGTGGTGGTAAAAATAGCGGGTCTGAGAATGGAGGGGATAGTAGGTGCGGGAGAGTAGTGGTGGTGGAAGGCCAAGAGGTGTGCGGGGGTTTCATCATCAAACGTCCACCCAGCGCTGGGGGCCGGGCGCTGGACCATATTTACTTGTGCAGGGGCCGGTGCCGGTGGCTACTATTGCTGCTGAGGAGCGGGTTGATGTACTGGCATGGGGTTCTGATGGATCCCGAGGTCTTGTTGCTGTTGCTGGGGTTGTTGTTGCTGTTGGGGTTGTTGCTGCTGCTGCTGCTGCTGTTGGGGCGCCGCCTGCTGCTGCCTGGCCTGTCTCTGCCTCTGCTTGATATCCTCAATCAACTGGTGCATCTGGGCCCAATCAATCCTCTGGCCCACATGCAAGTCATACACCAGATCTCTGAACTGATAACATCGTTCTATCGTGTGCCCGGGTTGCCGATGGAATATGCAATATCGGGATTGATCGGCAGCCGGGTTCCAGTTCGAACATTCAGGAGGCAACTGAAGATCACCAGTATACATTAGAGCAGAGAAAATATCTGGCAAAGTCTCCGGAAGAGGAGGGTAATGAGCCCTTTTCGGGGCTGGTCGAGCAGAGCCATAGGCGGCGGGTGGAGGAACATTATTGTACTGCGGGGGCCACTGAGGCTGTTGGGGTGGCGGAGGTGCCTGTTGAGGGTATTGCGGGACTTGGAAGGTGGGCTGGAGAATTGGCGGAGTGGCAAACTTGGGGTTGCGCTGAGGCTGCGGGAAGCGAGGTGGAGCGGCTTGATGGGGGAATTGAACAACCTGGACCTGCTCATTAATTTGTACTCCCTCAGTGACGGGGCATTGGGTTTTCTTGGTGGCTTTGGGTTTCTGTGCCTCGAATAAAGAATGGATGGGGGAGTCTTTGAACTGGGTTTGTATGAACCGAGCTCTGCTGTATAGTTGGTGCATGTTTGAGATATCATTCATTGCCAAAATGTTCCTGAAAGTCAACGTAGCACTGGAAATTAATAACTTCACTTTTTCTTGTTCCGGGATCTGCCCGGGCACACGTGAGGCCATCTGCCTCCAACGATCTGCATAGGTTGCAAAATCTTCCTCCGGCTTCATCTTTTCTGCCACTAAATCAGTGAAGGAGTATTCGGGTCCAACCCGGTCTTGAAATCTTTGTATAAACCTTTCCTTGACTGTCTTGAAATTCTCGGCCTCCTCCATAGGCAAGGTGCAGAACCATTCCAGAGCGACCCCTTCCAGCGACCGGCGGAACAAATAGGCCATCAGGCGCTCGTCCTGCTGGAACTGTGCTGACTCGTACAAGAACTCCCGAATATGGATGAACAGGTTGCCATTCCCGTCGTATTTATGGTACACAGGGAGCTCGGACTGTGCTAGAAAATGAATGTCCCTGAAGTTAGGGATAGGGACGTCAGCAAGGGATTGCGGACCGACCCGCCTTTGGAGGAGATCAATCTGTTGCTGCATAGGAGCCCACTTGTCAAGGATCTCTCGTTCTTGGGAAGGGGGAGAAGGAGCAGGAAGAGCAATGTTTGGATAGGAAGCCGGAGGGTGAGCTGTCTGAAGGAGCGGTGCGTAAGAGGGATAATGGGCTGAGGAGGGGCCCATATCCGCGCGAGCTAGCTGAGCAGCCCCCGGCTGCAACCTAACAAAATCCGTCGGGGCCACGTGGGCCTGCGGCGATGGAGAAGCTATGGTGTATGGATCAAGATAAGGCATGGAGGGGATCTGAGACTTCCCCTTATCAAGCTGTTGATGGACCGAGGTGGAGGCCTGGCCCATTTCCATGTTAGAGGAGCAAAGGATCTGAGGACAGAGAGGCGTGAGATCAACGGGAGCCACAGAGGTGGTCCCGATAACGGGGGAAGTGGTGGCAACAACAGTCGTGCCACGAGGAAGAACTGGGGTCGGGGCATCGCCCCCTTGTAAAGCCTGCCGGATGAGATGGAGCTGGGTCGGATCCAGCTGAGCCATCATGTTGAGGATTTGACTGGCGGGATTCTGAATGGAGGGATTTGAAAGAGAGGGTGGAGAACCCTCACCAAGAACGGTCGGGAGCGGAGGGGCATTGCCCTCTCCTCCTTGCATATGGGCGACCCGAGGTGGGTCCTCGAGAAGACCACGAGGAAGAGAGTCCTCGTGAGACTGAGAGAAGTCGTAGGACGACATCGGGTAAGCTGAATCAAACAAGGGGTTGAAATAAGAATGGAAATGAGAACGGACCCTAGGAGATGATCCTGAGGGACAGAAGCAATCCCACATACACCAAGACACCTAGGACTAGAACCAGCAAAACTAATCAACTAGATCTACCAAGCATACAATGGAGAGAGATGAGAGCAGAATCACCCGGCAATGCAATCAAGTTCTTAAAATGATGCTCGTCAGTTCCTTAGATCTTCTTCTTTGAGCTTTAGTGGATTAATGAAGATATAAATCCTCTCAACCACTAGGCGCCTAGCTGGGATAAGAAATGAAGGACTGTGTGACTCTATCAGGATCTCTCACTCGCGGATGCAACCCTATACTGAGGGTGGATACGGTACAACCCGCCCGGCATCCGTGTGGGAATCCACGGCTCACGGGGGCTTACGGAGGTCCTCGGCAAGGTCCCTAGTCGGCTCCAAGGAATATGGAGACGAGAGGAAACCCTACCTCGGTAGGAATGCAACTAATATAAGAAAAGATCGATTCTCCTATGCGCACGGGAGTGCATGCACAAACTAGCCTAGCAGCTATCAATCACTGAGCAAGTATACACATGAACAATAAAGAGCATGGTGATGCAATGATGATAAGAGAGCAGGGGGGAAATCAATGTATAGCACCAGACATGGCAAACCACATGAAATATGACAATCAAAGTATAACATAAATACACTGTGGCACCATATGAACGGCCCCTCTGCGACCGCTCCAACAGTAGAATGGTCTGTTTGGGACCGTCTAATCCAGGAGAAAACACAACTACAGAGCAACCACAAGCCTAAAAACACGAGGGAGCAATGGCAGAAAATACCAGAAGGACGGTCACTGGACAACCGCGTAACCTCACAAACGGTCCTCTATCAGCCGCGTACCTACAATAAGAATAGAGCAAATCGTACCTGTGTTGAAGAACTGAACGGCCGGATCCAGGCCGCTCTGGCGTATAGACGGTCTATATCGCACCGTCTGTAACAGGAAAGACCGGCGAAACTGGGTTGACTGCAGGGGTTGAACGGTGGCATCTCAACCGTTCCTGTTGTTGGGCGGCTCTAGGGGAACCGCTCAGGTCCCAGGGGACGGAAATGCACCCCAACCTGCAAATCAATCTTGGGAAGAAGAAAAAACTTGGAAACAAAGAAGGAGGGTCAGCAATCTCATCAGCACGATGGGCATTAGGTGTCCCACTGTGATCGCCACAAAAGGGGTGTAGATATATATTTCTCCTCTCCTCACTCGGCGGACGATATGTTATGTATAAAGCAATAATATCACGAGTAAAACAAACGAAACGCAGTGAGAGGAGGGAGAAAAACAAAGAGTGACCGTGATCGCCACCAAAGCGCAGCATGTGACTAGCGTACCGTACTTTGGAAAGGAAGGGGAGACACTCGCCTTGATGCAGCACTGGGAGGAGGCGCGGTCGACGCAGAACCGCCTTAAAGACACACGGTCCTACGATAGGCCGTCTAAGAGTGCTGTCGAACGCGCGGGAAGAAGAACTCTTGGAGGATGGGCGGCTTGAAGTGAACCGCAGAAGGAGGAAGGGCGGTGCAGAGGATGCTGCTCGTATCCTTGAATGGGCCTAAAGGAACCGCGCCAGCCCACCACGCCAAGAGTTGCAAAAGGGTTCACCTCCACCCTCTCCGGTCGGCCAGAGGGGATGGGCCTCGCGTTGATGAAGTGCTGACCTGTAAAACAGTATGAAGACACAGAAGGAACACCCAGATTAGAGCTAAATGATGTAGTACGCGTTCATGTAAGAAGAATGAAGCATAAACAAATGGAAAGGGGGATACCTGGGGGGTTTTAAACCCCTAGGGTGACAAAAACGTAGGTGGGTGTGTGCATGGGGAGAAAAACGAGGGAAACGTAGAGAGAGAACAATGCATGCAACATATGATGAAGAAATCAAAAAATGACGCTATGACTCGACACACAGACTACTCCCTGAACCGGAGGCTCGTAAGGACGTAGAGAGCCTCCCTCCTTGGTGCTAGGTCGTTCGGAAATGCGGCAGGGCTTCGCCGTCGACCAAAATCTTCCCCCCCTTCGACGTCCGGTCACTAGGGTCTATTTATAGAGCCTAGAAAGCCAGCCTCGAAATTGGGGTTTTTAGATATTTTCAGGTCGAGGTTATAGAAGATAAATCATAGATATTATCATGATCTCTTATCCAGTCGAAACGGCATCAAAAATGGTTGATTATCCACGGAGAAATCATCAAAACAAACAGGGGATAAAGCCATGAATAAAAGAGACAAAAGTCTGTTAAAAAGCCTCATCCGACGGGATGAGCGGTCTTACGATAGACCACGTAAATTTGGGCGGTCGGGTTCAGATCGTCCAAGCTGTCGGTGGAAATTCAGATAATCAGAAAATCAACCCAATTATCTCTCTAACTGGCCGAAACGCCCGCCGTTGGACCCTCAAAGGTGAACAGTTCTAGTGAGACCGTTCTAGTGTAGAGCGGCCAATAGCCAACCGTTTCACCATGTCGGTGATAATTCGGATAATTGGATAATTATCTGAGAAAATGGGCGCGCGTAGGACTCTGAGGTATAGGCGGTTGTAATGAGCCCGTCCATTAAGTTGAACAGTCCTAATAGGGCCGCACCACAGCCTGTCGGTGAATATTCGAAAAAGTCCTTAGAAATTAAAAAAAGTATGAATGGAGTGGTCTTAACCGCCCTAGTCCAGAACGGCGGATGTTGGACCGTTCATGTCCTTGGACACTTGGTTCTCACAAGCCACATTCAATCGATCAAAGCCAAGGTCCAATAAGCCCCGAATTGATACGGACTTCACCAAGGAGGGAGACGATCCATAAAATGAGCCCAAGACGTGCCACAAAAGATGGCCCAATGAATGATGGACAACTCAAGGCATCACCTAATGGGAGTAAGAGAAACGACTCAAATTATCGGTATAAAACGGGTGTCAACAGTGTCGACATCTGGTTCCAGAAGATGTTCCCAGCAACCAGTTTTGGAGGTGTCGACACCAGGTGTCGACACCTACCCAGAACTGGGTCTGGACGCTTCTGTCTGCTAACCTGAACAACAGGTGTCGACACCCACTGCCCAGGATGGTTTGCTCGTGTTCTGGGTTGAGTTATGCCCAAGGGGTCGACACCTAGTGTCGACACCTATACGGAGCCAAAATTTTGGACTTCTTTCGTCCGTGGTTTCATAGTCAAATCTCTCCATCTTTCAGCCTGGAATCTCTCCGGGATTTATGGATCTTGTCCCAGTAGCATCCCTTGACCATCCTAGAGGGATATAACCCTCTCTCTTGGATCGAAAATGAGAAAGAGGCAAGGGAGAAAGAGTGTTGTTTTAGAAGTTCTAACCTAAGCAAGTGCAGGTTCGTAGCAGCAGCTCTAAGCTCTACTTCCACCGTGCTCTGAAGCTAAAATCGAATGGAAGGAGCTTAATCAAGGTTCAAGATCACATACAACTGAAAGCTGCATCGGACATCAAGCTTCAACCCCTATTCGTGCTGCCTTGCTTCACACTTCATCCAAGTTCATTCTTCATCTTGCAGAAGCATCAAAGGACAATCGAAGAAGACAAAGGGGGAGTTCTATCTCTACAAATCTTTTATACTCTAATCCCCTCAAGTATTCATTGCTGAATTTGGAACACTGTTGTACTCTTAAATTATCTTGTAACACATTCGTGTGTGTGTGTGCTCGTGATCTGTGACACGAGAGTGTGTGTGTGTGTGTGTGTGTGTGTGTGTGGTGGCCAAGATTGGCTACCGTGTGTATGTTGCCTGTCTATTCAGTGTGTGTGCGGCTCACGTCATAGTGGAGCATTAATCCTCTGTGTGAGGGGTGGATGTAGGGGACACACTCGTGTACCCGAACCACCTAAAAATCTTGTGCTTCCATTGTGGTTTGGTTTATCGTTCTTTGCATCGAGTGGGCTACTCGCTTAGCTGAGTGATCTCTTGTAGTGCCATACCTCACTCACCACTTCTTTCAGTTCTCACGAGAGAGAGATCTTGTTCCGGTGAGATTGAGTGCTTGTTTGCTTTAGAATTATTTCTATTCTATAATTGTCGATTTCTTTTGTGCATCTTTAGGTAAATAATTTTTATTGGCCAATCAATTCACCCCTCCCCTCTTGATTGCCACCTTTCGGGACCCAACAATTGGTATCAGAGCATTGGTCTCTATATTGCCCGACCTCACGATCGAAGAGCAGATCCCTTTCTATGGCAAACAGAGGGATGATGCCCGAAGGGCATTCAGTACACAGACCTCTGTTTTTTGATGGAACAAACTACACATATTGGAAAAATAGAATGTATGTTTTCTTGCGTGCACAAGATTATGAAGTGTGGAATGTTATCAACAAAGGTCCTTATAAGTTGCCTGACAATGAAGATGATTGGGATGGCGACCATATCAATAAGTGCTCAGCTAACTTTAAGGCCATGAATACAATTCAGTGTGCTATCCATCCGAATGAATACTCACGCATATCTATGTGTTCCTCTGCACAGGAAATGTGGGACAAACTACGCTTGATCTATGAAGGAACTTCTGAAGTCAAGGAGACCAAAGCAAATCTATTGGTCCGGGATTATGAATTGTTTATGATGAAGCCAGAAGAAACCATCTCTGAAATGTTCGCGAGACTGATGGAAATTAGAAATGGTTTGAAGGCTCTTGGCAAGGAGTATTCAAACCGTGATCTTGTGAGGAAGGTACTAAGATCTCTATCACCATAGTGGCACACAAAGGCCATAGTGATTGAAGACTCAAAAGATCTCAGCACTCTGACTTTGGACGAGTTAGTTGGCTCCCTGATGACATATGAAATCAACATCAAAAGGAGTGAGGAGGATAATAAAAAGAAGAAGGTTGCCACAACATTGGCACTGAAGGTAAACCCACAAGAGTCTGATGAAAGTGAGGAAAGATCCATGGCCAATACTGAAGATGAGGAGCTTGTTGCTATGATCACCAGAAGAGTAAGAAAATTTGTTAAGAATACCAGGAAGTTCGGAGGTCAGTTTGGAAAAGGACCAAGAAGGCAAGGGTTTAAGAAGAATGAAAGCAACAAGAATGATGAAGTAATCTGCTATGAATGTAAGAAACCTGGTCACATGCGGGGAGAATGCCCAGAGTTGGCGAAGAGATTCAAGAAAGGAAAATTCAAGAAGCCCAAAGCCATGGTCGCCACATGGAGCGACGAGGATGAGGAAGGACCCGAAAATGAAGATGACCTGGATGAACTAATGCAGAACTTGTGTTTCATGGCAGATGGGGATAACACTAATGAGGTAGACTCTGAATCTGAATCTCTTACATGTGAACAATGGCAGATTGCATATGAATCATTATATGGAAAATGCAAAAAATTGAAATCTGAAAATAAACTTCTGAAAAAGAAAATGGAGCACGCTGGGCATGCTGAAAATCCTTGTGAGAACTGCAATGTTCTCAATTCAGAAAATGAGAATCTCAAACATGAGAATGATAGTCTCTTGTCTAAAATGGAGTTATTTGAAGAAGACAGTTCATGCATGCGAGAGGATCATTTCACTTTTGTTAAAATACATGAAGACTTGAAGAGGGAATTAGAACAAGAAAAGTTGGAAAAAATTGCTTGCATTCAAACCAAGGAAATAGCTGAAAGGAAAATTGAAACCTTGATGCTTGAATTAAATGAGTTGAAAAATGTTATTTCCGTCTCAGAAAAGGGGAAACAAGTGATGAACACATGTGTGGGTCCTCATGAAGGAAGTTCTCTACCCACTCCTAAGAAGAGAAATAATTTTCAGTCCAACTCATATATGACTCCATGGGTTTCAAGAACCACATATGCCTCATCATCTAACACACAGATGCATAGCTCATTTACAAATGTGAACAGGAAAAGAAACCATGCCAATAGAATCACTACATACTTTTATTGTGGAAGATTAGGCCATGATATGTATGAGTGCAGAACCATGAGATTTGATGATGAAAATTTTGCAAGAATAATGAATAGATCATACATGCCTTTTTTGTCTAACCACTGAGGACCCAAGCTTACTTGGGTACCAAAAACTTCATAAGTATTCTCTATGTATTTGCAGGTCTGCCTTGGAGCTCAAAAGAACAAATGGTACCTGGATAGTGGATGTTCAAGACATATGACGGGAAACAAGGAAATGTTTGCAGACCTGCAAGAAAAAGATGGTGGAGTGGTAGCTTTTGGAGGAAAAGACAAAGGAAAAATTGTTGGAGAAGGTAAGATAGGTAAGAACCAAACTCAAGTCATTGAAAATATTTTACTTGTCAAATGCCTGCATCACAATCTTCTAAGCATAAGTCAACTCTGTGACAAAGGGTGCAATGTGTCTTTTGATTCTACTCACTGCACTGTGGTAGATAGAAACTCCAATGAAATCAAGTTCATAGGGTTAAGACACAACAATGTTTATATGATTGATCTTGATGATGTTTCACATAAAAATCTTTGCTTGGTTGTGAAAAATTCTGATGATGCATGGTTGTGGCATCGCCGTATTGGGCATGCTAGTTTCAATGTGATGATGAAGTTGTTCAGGAAAAATCTGGTTGTTGGCTTACCCAAGTTGAAGCTGGTCAATGAAGGAATCTGTGGGGCATGCAGCAAGGGCAAACAGACAAGAACATCCTTTAAATGTAAAAGTGATGTAACCACCTCTAAGCCCCTTGAATTGATCCATATTGATCTATTTGGACCAAGCAGAATACACAGCTTGGGTGGTAAGCTATATGGGTTTGTGATTGTGGATGATTTTTCGAGATATAGCTGGGTGTATTTTATCTCTAACAAAAGTGATGCTTTGATGGAGTTTGAGGTATTTTGCAGGATGGTTCAGAATGAAAAAGGATGGTGCATCAAGACCGTGCGGAGTGATCATGGTAGGGAATTTGATAACCATGAGTTCAGCAATTTTTGCAGGGCTCAAGGCTACATACACAACTTCTCCGCACCAAGGACCCCCGAGCAAAATGGGGTCGTTGAGAGGAAGAACAGAACGCTAGTTGAAATGGCCAGAACTATGCTAAATGAAAATAACCTGCCAAGGTATTTCTGGGCTGAAGCCGTGAACACTGCATGCTACATAATAAATCGAGCCATGGTAAGGCCATTGTTAAAGAAAACACCTTATGAGCTATATCGAGGTAAGAAACTGAATATTTCTTACTTCAGACCTTTTGGCTCTATCTGTTACATCCATAATAACGGCAAGGTAAATTTGGCAAAGTTTGACCCTAAGAGTGACAAGGGGATATTTCTCGGATATTCCCTTAGCTCAACAGCCTATCGAGTGTATAACTTGAGAACTCTTGTAGTTGAGGAAAGTCCCCATGTTATTGTTGATGAATCATCATCCAAAGACACTAATGAAAAGCTTGTCTTGCAGGAAAAAGAATTAGAAGATGATGATATCGAAGAGTTGTCAAAGAAAGTCAATAAACCAGGTGGTGAAGAACAACAAAATGCTGATAAAAATCAGCAAACTCAAATTAAACTTCAGCTACCTAGGCAATGGACTTTTGCAAAAGATCATCCTCCAGAGGTCGTCATTGGCAATGTAGAAGAAGGAATAAGAACACGAGCCTCCTTCAGGGAAGTTAAAAATATGGATTACATAGCCCTACTTTCCCAGTTTGAACCCCACTCCTTAGAAGAGGCCTTGCAAGATGAGTCATGGATCATGGCTATGCAAGAAGAACTACACCAGTTCCAAAGGAACAAAGTGTGGTTCCTTGTGCCATGTCCTAGAAATCACTCAGTGATCAGAACAAAGTGGGGTTTTCGAAACAAAACAAACGATCAAGGAGTGGTGACTAGGAACAAGGCCAGGCTTATAGCCAAAGGCTATAGCCAAGAGCTTGAGATTGATTTTGATGAGTCTTTTGCTCCTATAGCAAGACTCGTGGCAGTGAGGATTTTATTAACATATGCATGCTGCAATAACATAAAGTTATTTCAAATGGATGTTAAGAGTGCATTTCTGAATGGCTATATCCAGGAGGATGTATATGTGGAGCAACCACCGGGGTTTGAAGATACGGAGCATCCAGACCATGTGTACAAGCTGGACAAAGCTCTCTATGGTCTGAAACAAGCACCCCGAGCATGGTATGAACGATTAAGTGATTTCCTTGTTCAAAATGGATTCAAACGAGGTAATGTTGATCAAACTCTTTTTACACAACTGAATGGTAAGGAAATACTAATTGTTCAAGTGTATGTAGATGATATCATTTTTGGCTCCACTAAGGACACTCTAAGTAAAGATTTTGCTAAATTGATGCAAAGTGAGTTTGAAATGAGTCTAATGGGTGAGCTAACATTTTTCTTGGGGTTGCAGGTGACTCAGACAGTTGATGGTCTATTCATAACCCATAAGAAATATGCAATGGACCTGCTTAAGAAATTCAATTTGACATCAACCAAACCACAGCCTACTCCCATGTCCACATCTCTGAAACTCGATCAAGACAACCAAGGTAAACCCGTCAACCAAACTCTTTTCAGGAGCATGATAGGATCCTTGCTATATTTGACGGCTAGCAGGCCCGACATTCAATATGCGGTATGTTTGTGTGCAAGGTTTCAATCGAATCTCAAAGAATCCCACATGTCGGCCGTAAAGCGGATTTTTAGATATATTACTGGAACTTGTGATTTGGGTCTGTGGTTTCCGCGTACTTAAGCTCTTGAATTAGTTGGTTATTCTGATGCTGATTACGCGGGTTGCAAAATAGACAAGAAAAGCACAAGTGGGTATTGTCAGTTCCTTGGAGGTTGCTTGGTTTCATGGGCCTCCAAGAAACAGAATTCAGTGGCATTATCAACTACTGAGGCCGAATATGTGGCCGTAGGTAGCTGTGTTGCCCAAGTGCTCTGGATACAGCAACAATTGATTGATTTTGGCATCACACTAGGAAACACAGCCATTCTTTGTGACAACACTTCTGTAATAAATTTATCAAAAAATCCAGTGCATCATTCTCGCACAAAGCATATTGAGGTTAGGCATCACTTTCTGCGTGATCATGTTAGCAAGGGGGATGTTGAAATAAAATTTGTTGATACAAACAATCAAATTGCTGATATCTTCACTAAACCTCTCAATGAGGACAAATTCACTTCATTTAGAAGAGAGTTAGGCATTTGTCGTCTAGATAGCTAGTTAGTGTCTTTCACTTGTTTTAGTCATTGTCATGCATTTGCATCTGCATTTCACCACTAGATTCTGGCTTCTGTAATTTCCTTGGATCATGCATATGCATCATGTTTGCAATTGTGAGCTACATTTCGCATGCTTGTATGGACAATCCAAATGCTTGGTGTGTATGTATATATATATATATATCTTGTTGAAAAATCCAAACAAATGTAACCTCCCTTGAATTTCTATGACTATATATATATGCTCCTTGGATAATAATGCATTGCCACTAGAAGTTCGGGATGAATCATGTTTGGGATAACGGTTATGGAGTTAGCCTCTATATGATTTTAAATGGCTTCGGACCACCCCAATTTGACAAACACACATAATATCCTCTTTACATTGATCAATTTTTACTTCAGTCATTTGGGGCTTCAAACATGATCCTTAGAATTCTTGTCTTCTGCACTTAATTCATTTTTTTTGTAACCCACAAGTAGGTGTCGACACCTAAAGTCGACACAAAGCATTGTCCTGCACACTTTCACTTCGGGCAGAACTGGGCGCGATAGGTGTCGACACCCAAAGTCGACACCTACCGGTCGCGGGTCTTCCGTGAACCGGTTCGTAAGGGGTTCAACCCCTTCTTAACCCATCGAACCCCCTTGGTATTTATCCCAAACACCCCTCCCTCTATAGTGCCGCGTTCCTTTCCTCCCCCATACCTCTTCTTGTTCTCCCATCACACCTTCCAGCCCTAGAACAAGCGGACATCGCTGCGGCACCCGCGTTTCTCCTTGGACGAGCATCCGTCGGCCTCCTCTTCGGCCATCTGTCCCCTGGAGTGTGGATGATCTGTGGAGAGTCCTCCCATCCGCGGTAAGGGCTTCATTGTCACCCCCAATCATCTCCTCATCTCCTCTTTCATCTTCCTACGAGATTGGTCTCCCATGGCGCCCAAACGCCAGCTACTAGGCAAGGAACCTGCTGAGGAGTCCAGCCGCAAGAGGGAAACTCGAGCTAAGCGCAAAGAGCATGTTGCTATTCAGAAAAAACCCACTCCCGCACAGTTCAAAATGATGGATCGGAAGGTTCCCCGACCCCATGCCATTGATTTCAATGATCTACACCAAAGTCTCCCTGAATTGCTCCCTTTGGTAAAGAATCAACCGAACCTGGTTTCGTTTATGACTGATCATCGGAAGATATATTATTCTCTTATTCTTCAATACTATGGGAATATGTTTTTCAAGAACAACAAATACATGACAGTGGTGAATGGGCACATTCTTGGAATCTCCGAAGAATAGCTAGCTAATGCTTTTAGGATGCCTCCTTCTGGTGAACTTCATGGGGAGGCAATGGTTGATGAAGATGTGGCATTTGAACTACTCACCGGGGAAGAAATCCAAAATAGAACAGTCAGTGGCTTAAACGCAAATCACTTTCCCCCATTGCAGCGCATTCTCCATCATATGGTGACCACCATCCTGCTTCCCAAAGCCGGAGGAAGAGAGAAAGTCATAGACCAGCAGATTTTTATAATTGCTAATTTGATACAAGGGCAACCGATCAACTTTCCTGCCCTTTTCTTTCAACATATCACTGCTTGTCTCCATAATCGGAACCGCACCCTTCCTTATGCAGCCGCCTTAACTACAGTATTCCTTTCGGCTGCCATTGATTTGAGCAAGGAACCCTATCAAACTTTGCGTGAAGGCGACATCTACACGGTTCATTCAGTTTGTAAGAATATGGGGTATGAGAAGAATGCTCAAGGTCGGTTGGTTTGGCATCTGAAATCTGTGAAAGCAAAAGAGTCTGCAGTTGATTCTGATACGGAAGAAGACTAGGATGATACTCAACCTGCCCAGGGCGGGGCTTCTGGGACTTCAGCCGAGTTCACGGGCGATCATGGGATCCAATTGACTTTGGAGACTTTGAGTGGTGATGTCGGTGAAATGAGGGAAACAGTGGATGTTCTTACTAAGGATGTGGCCGAATTGAAGCTTAATCATACCACATATCTCCAGGCTTTCCAGTCCATCAACACCTCCATTGATACTCTCAAATCCGCCATGGATGCTCAAACCCAACAGTTCCAAGACATTGTGGATTATATTCGCCGACCTCCTCCACCGCCTTCCTCCGGGTCTGACTGAGTCATGTCGCTTCCAGTTGGCACTTGCTACTTGTACTCCCGGCACCCCTTGTTTTTGTTGATGACAAAGGGGGAGAGTTATCTAGACTTATCTAGCTATAGCTATCTGCCAACTATAGTACCTATGTTATGTGTGCTTGCATGTTTGTTGCATGTTTGGCTGGTGTTGCTTGCTTGATGTAGCACCCGGGAAAAAAGGTACAAAGGATAAGTCTCCGATAATAAGTTTTTAAAATCTATATAGATATATAAACTTGTCCAAACCAAATTAAAAGTGTACAACTCAAATATATATATATATATATATATATATATATATATATTTATCCCTACATATAAATAAATACATGAATAATAGATAGAATGAAGAAATAAGTCAAAAAGGAAATGGCTTAACTAAACTCTTAATGGGCCTTATGGGCTAGGAAAAGAAATAAGTATTTAAATATATATATATATATATATATATATATATCTTTTGTTCAACTCTAATCCTTCAACCCTTTTCTTAAGACCAAAATGCTTGGGCCTAAAATGCCTTAAGAAGCCTTAATGGGCCTTAACATGTATATTTTAGTTTTCCCTTAATATAATTTTTTGAAGTCAAAAATAAATTAGCCATGATATAAAACTAACCCCTTTAGCTAATTATATAAATATAACACCTTAACCAAAATGTTATAGCTCAAACTAAACCTTCGGGCATATATGCATATATATAAGCCTTAAATTAATATTATAAGCTTAACGTACTATGGGCCTTGAAAACCTATACCTCAACATATAAACCCAAAGCCCACTAGCTAATTGTTAAGTCTTGGCCAAATTACAATGCAATAATGCAAGGTGGGCTTTTACTAAAACCTAACTGGCATAAGTTAAATAGCCCCAAAAGCCATTCGGTTAACCTCAAAACAAGGCCCAACTACATACCCACGTGAGTCTCTCAAAGGCCAACACAAAGCCATGCACATGTAAACTCAACCCAACTGCCTTTGTATGTTCGAACGCATGGTATAGTATTAGGGTTTTGAGAACCAAAGATAGCAGGCGGCTGCACAAATGGTAAGGGAATTGTCAATACCGGAAAGATTTAAACCTTTCCAATATAAATCGGAAGCCCTTCCATTATCAAATAATAGAAGCCTCCAGAACCTTGAAAAAAACCTTATAAAACCACCTCCCCGTCGAACAACAATTTCCTTCCTTTCTCTATCGTGCTATTTCGATTCGTCCCCCCTACCGTTGCTGCTCATCTTCTCGCTGCCGTTCTTCTTCCCGTGCTGTGACGTGAAGGCTATTTACTTCTTCCCCTTCATCCTGCTGCAGACCAAGAGGGCGTGGCCTTCTTCCTCTACAACCTGCAGACAAGTGGAGGCGTGGACGTCTTCATCCTGTTCTTCCTCCTGCAACCAAGGCGACCCATCTTCTTCCTCCTACGGTTTACTCTGTTTGAAACAGAGTACCGTAGCAGCATCAACTGTTCATCGTCCCAATCTTGTAAAAAGTAGGTGTTCTCTCCCCAAGCCAAATTATCAAGCAATTAAATCCTGCATGATCTCCCGTGTCTCGTATGTTCACGTAGCATGTTCATATCTGTTAGTCGTACGTTATTCCATTTTATGTAAATATTAACACATGATTTAAATTTTTATAATCATGAATCCATATATCTAAAACTCTAGATAAATATATTTTTAAGATCCTCACATTTATTTCTTAATTTTAATATATTTAGATGCATAAAAAAATCTGAAATTAAATAGCGACTCTGCCTAGGGCGTTATTTTAATAAAAGGTGACAGCCATCGTGTCGTCACTTAAATAAATTCTAAAAAAATGATCAATGACCAGTCGTCAATTCTATATATGTTAGTTATGAGTTTTTCGCATTAATAGTTGGTTCATGGGTATAGGAGTATCTTTGGCCATGAAAATTTATGGGCATACTATTGGGGTGGAGACCGAGGTAGTGAAAGTGGTTGCACCATTTTTCGTGCCCCCTATCTCAAGATCTCCCGTCTCTCAACGAAAAATTATTTTGAACGTCTGGTTAGATAGAGTTTTTCGAGCCGGTCAATTCGATATATCATAGGCTAGATTCCGACGTGGTTAAGCCGGGAAACGTGAAGACCAAAGAATGGACAAAATTTGACAATGTTGAAATGATGACATCTCGTATGTCGTCAACATCATTTTTGACGACTTACAGTAAGGTCATCAAATTATATATATATATATATATATATATATATATTTATATCTTGTAATTATAGTTTTGAAAATTCATATTTATTAAACTATACAACGGAAAATTATAAAAGTTATAAATTTGGAATCCTTAAATTTTTCTCCTAATTATCATATATTCTATTTTTATAAATTATTTTAAATAAATAAATATGTCTTTGAATGTATATTCTTAAAATTATTCAATTAAATAGATATTGACTTGAATTCTTGTTAAGTAAATTACGTTAAAAATCATATAATTAACGTCCCTCTAAGTGGATGCTAATTAATAAATGACACTACTCATGGACGTCAAATAAAATAATTTTATTTAATTATAGTTAATTATAGAATTGGTTTGACGTGAATTCTATAATTAACGCATTCATATTCTCACCGTTTTCTTCCGGTTTTGACCCATACCTCGGGTCTTTTGACACTCTCACCTCACGTCCGTAGATGGAGTTCCTTTTTCATGATTGGTTCACGTTATACACCTCAACTCTCGGTGACATACGAGCCCTCCGTTGGACGTTCCGTTCCTTCGGACTGGCAAGTTAGTCATTGAGACCTCCGTAAGTCTCTGCTAGACTTGGATTCCCTCAAGGTAGCCGAGCTGGTTGTACCTTAAAAACCTCGGATCCGATCCGTGTCACTTTGGTTTTCCGTTAGTCTTGACACTCTACTCCTTTTGGAATCTTCTTGTCATCAATTTGAGAACATAACCCTTTGACTATGTATTTGGCCAAATCTTATTCTGAAATATTAAAGGGCTCTGGGTCCGCGACTTTTCAGTGCCAGGTAGGACGAAAGTCCAATTCTGTAAACCATGGTAAACTTCTGGGTGTGGCATTGCACCAAACTCTGTACATCTGTCATATTCTGTTATTCTGTTATATCTGTTATTCTGTAAACTCTGTAAATTCTGTTAATTCTGTTATTCTGATATTTTATTGTTCAGTTATTCTGATAATTTAGTTATTCTGCTTGAATGTTTAATTCTGCCTATATTTATTGAAACTCTGTATATTCTGGCCAATTCTGAAGTTATGTTCATCCGCGTATCTATCCTTGTTATATTCTGATAGCTTGTCCTTGACTCCGCATAGGAATTCATCCCTATTTCTCTTAAGCTCGTAACTACCTTTGACTTTAATATTCATCTGTCCTGTTAGATTGATCATCATGATTTCCTAGTTCCTGCATTTCATTTGTCATGAACATGAGTAATTGGTTAATCACTTATATTCCGCTTGATGAGAGATATAATTCCTACTGAGCGTTTCGCTCACCTGCCTATCTTTAACGTTTTTCAGGTAACGACATTGAAGATAGTCCATCAGATGGGGAAGGGCAAGAGTGATGAGCGTTATGGAGAATAGTGTCGGTGTCTTTAGTTTTCTTGAGTCTTATCTTATCCTTGAGTCTTTTCCCTTTATAAAGTATTTGAGTCTTTTCTTTTTATTAAAATGTAATAGTGGGTCCTTTCTTTACTTATGTAAGTTGAGTCAAGGTATGTAATTCGAATATTTGAATATTAATAAAGGTTAAATTGGCCCACATTATACAGTTTGTAATTTTGTGTCTTATGTATGCTCTGACTATTCACGACTGTATCACTGCCGCGTTCCGAACTACACGTTCGGCTGCTATCGGTTCGGGACGTGACAGTTTGTGGTATCAGAGCCTAGGTATATTAAATCCTAGGTCTTGACTATAGGTTGCCATAAGTTCTAGGTTCAATCCCATTATTGCCGGTGAGATTGGGTAGAACCTTGGGTTAAGAGCTAAAAAGGAAATTAAAATACTAATAAGATTAGTTTATGATGATAGCTTAGTAAAATTTCATGAGAATTACTTGATAATCTTACATGAATTATTTGTGTCTTAGATAGATAACAATGGCCGCCGAGCGTGCTCAATGGCGTGAAATGCAAATGACAGTACAAGGTTTGACCCAGGCTCTTCAGCGGGTAGCCGAGGGTGGAGCCAATCGTGGAGCTGGAGAGTTGCATCGTGAGTTCCGGAGCCTCAATCCCCCTAGATTTAGTGGAACTCCTGATCCTGATGTGGCGGAAGATTGGACTAAGGAGATAGAAAGAATCTTTCGAGTAATGCAATGCTCGGATCAAGATAAAGTCCTTTTCGCAGCATTTCAACTAGAGAAGGATGCAAGGGCTTGGTGGGAGTCTGTAGAAGCCACTTTGCCAAACATTCAAGTAACTTGGGTAGAATTTTTAGAACACTTCAACGAGAAGTATTTCTCAGAGAGAGTTCGGGAGAGAAAGGCAGGCGAATTTGCCTCGCTCAAACAAAGAAGAAAGTCTATGGCAGAATATGAGGCTAAGTTCTCAAGGTTGTCACGGTATGCACCTCATTTGATCGTAACCGAGAAAATGAAAGCTAGAAGATTCTTGAATGGGTTAAGACTACAATATATACCCCAATTAGCACCAATGGATATTCAATCATATGCCGAGATGGTTAAGAGAGCTCAGCTATTGGAAGACGCTATGGAATTATCCGACAAGGTTAAGGCGAGAATGGAAAAGAAGAAAGAAGGTAATGGCAACAAGAGGCCCAATGAGAGGAACGACGTTCCGAATGGCAAGAAGCCTAGGAAAGCAAAGTGCAAGCATTGTGGGAATGATGGTCACAAATCTGAAAAGTGTCACTGGAAGAACGGAGCTTGCTTTCGCTGTAGAAGCCAGGAACATAGGGTAGCTAATTGCCCCCTTCCTAAAGATCAACCTCAACAGGCAAAGGATCACAAGGAAGCATGGCATCGAGGATAATTACAAGCAATAAGACAAATCGAACCTGCTGACGATGAAGTAACTAGAGGTACCCCTTAACCTTGGCCTAGATCCTTGAGTTGTTGTATTAGCATGCCTGGATGATTTATCCTTATAGATGGAAACTATAACTTGATACCCCACTTATATAGATTGGAAATGAATTTCATTGAATTTGGGGACCAAATTCTTTTAAGTGGGGGAGGATGTAGCACCCGAGAAAAAAGTTACATAGGATAAGTCTCCGATAATAAGTTTTTAAAATCTATATAGATATATAAACAGGTCCAAACCAAATTAAAAGTGTACAACTCAAATATATATATATATATATATTTATCCCTACATATAAATAAATACATGAATAATAGATAGAATGAAGAAATAAGTCAAAAAGGAAATGGCTTAACTAAAATCTTAATGGGCCTTATGGGCTAGGAAAAGAAATAAGTATTTAAATATATATATATATATATATATATTTATAGATATATATATATATATCTTTTGTTCAACTCCAATCCTTCAACCCTTTTCTTAAGACCAAAATGCTTGGGCCTAAAATGCCTTAAGAAGCCTTAACGGGCCATAACATGTATATTTTAGTTTTCCCTTCATATAATTTTTTGAAGTCAAAATTAAATTAGCCATGATATAAAACTAACCCCTTTAGCTAATTATATAAATATAACACCTTAACCAAAATGTTATAGCTCAAACTAAACCTTCGGGCATATATGCATATATATATATAAGCCTTAAATTAATATTATAAGCTTAACGTACTATGGGCCTTGAAAACCTATACCTCAACATATAAACCCAAAGCCCACTAGCTAATTGTTAAGTCTTGGCCAAATTACAATGCAATAATGCAAGATGGGCTTTTACTAAAACCTAACTGGCATAAGTTAAATAGCCCCAAAAGTCATTCAGTTAACCTCAAAACAAGGCCCAACTACACACCCACGTGAGTCTCTCAAAGGCCAACACAAAGCCATGCACATGTAAACTCAACCCAACTGCCTTTGTATGTTCGAACGCATGGTATAGTATTAGGGTTTTGAGAACCAAAGACAGCAGGCGGCTGCACAAATGGTAGGGGAATTGTCAATACCGGAAAGATTTAAACCTTTCCAATATAAATCGGAAGCCCTTCCATTATCAAACAATAGAAGCCTCCAGAACCTTGAAAAAAACCTTATAAAACCACCTCCCCGTCGAACAACCATTTCCTTCCTTTCTCCATCGTGCTATTTCGATTCGTCCCCCCTACCGTTGCTGCTCGTCTTCTCGCTGCCGTTCTTCTTCCCGTGCTGTGACATGAAGGCTGTTAACTTCTTCCCCTTCATCCTGCTGCAGACCAAGAGGGCGTGGCCTTCTTCCTCTACAACCTGCAGACAAGTGGAGGTGTGGACGTCTTCATCCTATTCTTCCTCCTGCAACCAAGGCGACCCATCTTTTTCCTCCTACGATTTACTCTGTTTGAAACAGAGTACCGTAGCAGCATCAACTGTTCATCGTCCCGATCTTGTAAAAAGTAGGTGTTCTCTCCCCAAGCCAAATTATCAAGCAATTAAATCCTGCATGATCTCCCGTGTCTCGTATGTTCACGTAGCATGTTCATATCTGTTAGTCGTACGTTATTCCATTTTATGTAAATATTAACACATGATTTAAATTTTTATAATCATGAATCCGCATATCTAAAACTCTAGATAAATATATTTTTAAGATCCTCACATTTCTTTCTTAATTTTAATATATTTAGATGCATAAAAAGATCTGAAATTAAATAGCAACCCTGCCTAGGGCATTATTTTAATAGAAGGTGACAGCCATCGTGTCGTCACTTAAATAAATTCTAAAAAATTGATCAATGACCAGTCGTCAATTCTATATATGTTAGTTATGAGTTTTTCGCATTAATAGTTGGTTCATGGGTATAGGAGTATCCTTTGGCCATGAAAATTTATGGGCGTACTATTGGGGTGGAGACCGAGGTAGTGAAAGTGGTTACACCATTTTTCGTGCCCCCTATCTCAAGATCTCCCATCTCTCAACGAAAAATTATTTTGAACATCTGGTTAGATAGAGTTTTTCGAGCCAGTCAATTCGGTATATCATAGGCTAGATTCCGACGTGGTTAAGTCGGGAAACGTGAAGACCAAAGAATGGACAAAATTTGACAATGTTGAAATGACGACATCTTGTATGTCGTCAACATCATTTTTGACGACGTACAGTAAGGTCGTCAAATATATATATATATATATATATATATATATATAGTAATTATAGCTTTGAAAATTCATATTTATTAAACTATACAACAGAAACTTATAAAAATTATAAATTTGGAATCCTTGAATTTTTCTCCTAATTATCATATATTCTATTTTTATAAATTATTTTAAATAAATAAATATGTCTTTGAATGTATATTCTTAAAATTATTCAATTAAATAGATATTGTGTAAGGCCCGCACCTTAATGGATCATTAGTGGTTTTGTTCTAGTATTTGTTCTGGAATTTTTGGCTATTTTCCTGGATTTTTAGGAATTTTTCTGATATTTTTCCGGATTTATTTGGAGTTAATTGAGGGTTATTAGAATTAATAAGGTTTTAATATATATAATAATTATATTATATATATTTTAATTTTTTTTCTTTTAATCTCTCACCCTCACCCCCTCTCTCTCTCTCGTCGATCTCACTCACCCTCACGCTCTCTCTCTCTCTAGGCCGATCGCCTCTCCCCCTCTTTCTTGGGATTCGGGCGAGACGACGTCGGTTCGAAGCGTGGTTGGCGCCGTTGGATTCCTCGCGTCGAGTGGAACGCGTGGGTACCCATCTCGGCGTGATTCGGTGATCGTGGGAGCGAGGTGGAGCTTGAAGGCCCGGTGAGCCTACCTCCTTGCATGCGGCTATTTCGTCGGTTTCCGCTCGCAAAAGGTAGGGGGATGGAATCCTGATCTCGCTAGGATCATTTCCTATAGCTCGTTCATTTGATTAGAACCCCGTAGCATGCTTAATGTTCATATTTCATAATTTTGGGGTTTTAGCTTAATTCTTGAATTTGATGCATTGTGGGCTTTGCATGTGTGGTATTGGGGTGTTATTTTGTTGTTTGGGTTGTATGGTTTGGCAGGTTACAGGTTTCTACGACGTTACCCGACGATTTTTATCGTCCAGGAGGGCTCCGATTTTCAAACCGTACCCGCCCGTATTCCAGGTGGTGTGACGGTCCTGCCAGGAACCGTCACACGCCTGACGGTCCTTAGTGGACACGTCTTTTCCAAACAACGGCCCGATGAGGGTGTGTTATTTGGAGAGTAACGGTGGGATCCCCATCCGTTACTCGTCCGTCATTTTACGTTGACCGGGTGAGGCGGTTAGCCCGACGGCCAGTCGGCCGGCCGTCGCTTCCGTCCGACGCGCCTGAGCGAGCGCGTCGCTTCGCCTGCGTCTCATTTCAAACGCTGTACGTTGGTTTTTGGCCTCGGGTGGATGTAACGGCGGTGACCCAACGCGTTGCATCGATGTAACGCACAGGGCCCCTACCGTCACATTCCCTTTTGGGCCTTTTGAGCTGGAACTCAGGCGGAAGTGACGGACGGAGACAGACGCGTCGTTCTTGGTGTAACGCGCCAGCCTTCGACCGTTACTTCCATGTAGCGCGTGGGCATCTGACCGCCGCTTGCCTGTTGGGTTTAATAAGTTGCCAACCTTTTGTTATGCGTTCCTTTACGTAATTGTGCCATGTTCATATTGTTTTAATGTACGATGGCATGTTTCTCATACCAATAGAGTAGTCTTTCTTTCCATGTAATGGAGCCACTGTTGTTGCTCTAGGTCTGTTGAGTACCGACCCGTTTGAGGATAGCGGAGGGGTGTTTCCCATACACGGTTTGTAAGCTAGTTCCGTGGGCTCCCAGCCAATGGTAGCGTCCTACCAAGGGAGAAAACTAGCTAGAGGGCCTGGCTCAGGCTAGAGTCAGTGTGTGCACACGTGGTCGGAGACTGTGGACTGACACCGACGGGTGCCACTCCGACTGGTCACTTGATTTGGTACTGTTTACGCGCTCAGCTTGTCGCTTTGTCGACTGCGAGTGCTTGAGACGCAGTGTAAGTCGTCAGTGGACGCTTCTGGTTTCTGCTCCAGTGGTTGTCCTTCTTTATTGTTTGGATTAGTTAAGGCTTATTCTATTTTGGTAGATTTAGTTTTAATCGCTTGCATTTATTTAGCTTTGGCATGTGTTAGCTGTTCTACTTGCTTAGTTAGAGTTTACAGCTTTACTTGAGTAGTTTATTCATGCCATTGCCTGTTATTTTAATTAAATGCATGCTCTAATTGCTTTTATTTATGCATGAATGCTTGTTTAGTGCGAGGTAGGGATCCGCGTGACCCCTACTGAGTCTGGCGGTGACTCACCCTTCTCCTTTCAGGTGAGCCACGCCCGCCGTCTCCCGGTGCTTTGTGAGCTGTTTCGGAGACCGCGTCTAGCTGCCAGCTCTAGTCGAGCTGCCTTTTTGAGGCTTTTGTTGTACCTTTGCCGGGGTATGCCCCGTGTAGTTGTACCCTAGTGGACTAGTACTTTTGTTTATCTGGATTAGTAAATATATATATCACTCTAGTTATTTTGAATTGCTTCCGCACTTGTGTTAATTTTATTACTTAATTGTAATCTACGCGTTCCAAATTGCAGTTCGTTATACATTCCCTCGACATAACCTTACTAACCCTTCAGGGGCCTCATCAGCCTCTTGGGTGGCTTCCCCAGTTCTTGGTATCGGTGTATCGATGTTATCGGTATATCGGTATCCTGAACTCTGGGTCGTTACAGTTGGTATCAGAGCTGTTGTTTGAGGAATCGTATAAGGAATTGAAATTTGTGTTTGTCCAGAGCTAGTCCTGTGTCATCTATTGCTGGCTTAGGGTGTTTTCTGTATGATTGATGGATTTTATTGTTTTTTTATGATCTCGGCAGAGTAATTATGCCGCCTCGTCGAGGAAGACCTCCTCGAGTTCCTCGAGCTCCTCGAGATGCGCCCAGGGAAGATAGTGGTTCTGCACCTCCTCCTGCAGTTCCTGTTGTTCCTGTTGCACCAGTTGTTCCTCCTCCAGCGCCGTTTGTTGCTCCTCCGGTTGAAGTGCCTGGCAGTCGAGGCAAGGCTTTAAAGGAATTCCTGATGTTCAATCCGCCTCCTTTCGATGGTCAAGCTGATCCAGAGGTTGCAAGGCAATGGTTGGATGCTATTGAGCGTGTTTTTGTTTCGATGGAATGTGCTGAAGATGAGAAAGTTATGCTTGCCGCTTTTCAACTTTAGGGTACGACCATTTCGTGGTGGAAAGCCGAGTGGCAGATCGCTTTTCATTCAAGACCCCTTCGGCAGATCACATGGGCAGAGTTCGCAGCTGCTTTCGAGCGTGCCTACACTCCTGCCTATTTGCAAATGGCAAAAATGTATCAATTCATGGAGCTGACTCAGGGCAATATGACTGTGCTTCAGTATCGGAATAAGTTTATGGAATTGGGTCAGTATGCGCCCCATGTGCTGGCTAGTGAAGCTTTGAAGGCACAGCAATTCTTGCGAGGTCTGAGGCCAGAATTGAAGTTACCCCTGATTGCAAGTCGTGTTGCCGATCTAGATGGTGCGTGCCAGGCAGCTGTGGCACTTGAGCTGGAGATGACGAGACCGGGTGGATATCCTCAGGCAGGGTCAGTTCAGCCTGCAGTACAATCTCAGCAGGTGTACCGACCGCCAGTGCCTGGTGTTCCCTCAGTCCAGTCAGAGGTTAGCAGTGCTTCCTCTCCTTCCAAGACCAAGTTTAAGAGGTTCAAGAAGAAGAAGAAGTTTTTTCAGCAGCCGTCCGGTATAGATGTAGTTCAGCAGCCGACAGCACCTTCTACTCAGACTCGTCAGAGTTCAGCTGTCAGTCAGCCATGGACGTGTCGGAGATGCGGTGGTCATCACAAGGGCCAGCCGTGTTCTCTTCCCGTTGTTTGCTTTCGGTGTGACCAGTCGGGTCATGTGGTTCGGGATTGCCCACTGAGGCCGAAGCAATTGCAAGCCCCTCAGTTTCCTCAACCTCAGCAGTCGCAATTCAGACCTCCTCCTGCACCGCAAGCTCAACAGTTCTTTTCTCAAGCGTCGGCGCCTTCTCAGCAATCCTCAGCTGGGTCGAAGAAGCAGAAAGGCAAAGTTTCTCATATGACTAGAGCTGAAGCTGTTGCGTCCCATTTGGTGGAAGGTACGATTATGCTTTATGGTCTTTCAGCTCGCGTCTTATTTGATTATGGTGCTTCTCACTCTTTTATTTCTGAGGCTTTCTTGGCATGTATTGAGAAACCGACTTCAGAGATAACTTGTGAGATGTATGTTGAGATGCCTTCGGGAGATTTCATGATTACACCTCTGTGTTTGGAAGAGTCTCCTGTTTTGATCAATAATCACCAGTTGCCGGCGAGATTATATGCATTGCAGTTGGAAGATTATGATGTTATTCTGGGAATGGATTGGTTGGAGCATTATGGAGCTGTGGTTGACTGCAGATCGAAGAAAGTCTATTTTCAGCCACAAGGGAAATCAGCTTTTTATTTCTAAGGTATTCGATCCCGATCTTCTCGTATGATTATTTCTGCTATTCGAGCCTATAGGTTGCTTAGTGCAGGTTGCCAGGGATTCTTAGCTTCTGTGGTGACTGTTGAGAAACCACGACAGGAAGTTAGTGATATTCCTGTTGTTTGTGAGTTCCCTGATGTGTTTCCTGACGAGTTGCCAGGCTTACCCCCAGAGCGAGAGATAGAGATGGTGATTGAACTGATTCCAGGTACAGCTCCCTTAGCAAAGGCACCGTACCGTATGGCTCCAGCTGAATTGAAAGTACTGTGAGCACATCTACTTGAGTTACTGAAAAAGGGTTATATTCGCCCTAGCTTTTCTCCGTGGAGTGCTCCAGTGTTGTTTGTGAAGAAGAAAGATGGAAGCCTGAGACTTTGTATTGATTACAGGCAATTGAATCAGGTGACTATCAAGAATAAATATCCGCTTCCCAGGATTGATGATTTGTTTGACCAGTTACAGTCGGCTACTATCTTTGCACGGATTGATCTCCAGTCTGGCTACTTCCAATTGCGAATCCGGGAATCTGATGTGGAGAAGACGGCTTTCAGCACTCGTTATGGTCACTTTGAATTTCTGGTCATGCCGTTTGGTTTGACTAATGCCCCAGCAGCTTTTATGGACCTGATGCGACGTATCTTTCATCCATTTCTTGATCAGTTTGTGGTGATCTTTGTTGATGATATTTTGATCTATTCTGCCTCTGATGAAGATCATGTGTAGCAATTGAGGATCGTTCTGCAGACTCTAAGGGATCACGAGCTTTATGCGAAGTTCAGTAAATGTTAATTCTGGCTTCGGGAGATTCATTTTCTTGGTCACGTGATTTCTGGTGACGGAGTGGCAGTAGACCCTGCAAAGATTGATGCCGTGTTGAGTTGGCAGAGGCCTAGAACTGTGACAGAAATACGAAGCTTCCTAGGTTTGGCTGGGTATTACCGCAGATTCATCCAAGATTTTGCGAAGATTGCAGCCCCGATGACTAGACTGACTCGTAAAGATGTACCTTTTGTCTGGTCGGATCAGTGTGAGACTAGCTTTGTTGAATTGAAAAGGCTATTGACTTCTTCTCCTGTGTTGACTTTACCTTCCGACTCGGGTGGTTTTCTGGTTTGTACTGATGCTTCTCGAGTAGGTTTGGGTGCAGTACTGATGCAACATGGCAAAGTTATCGCATATGCATCTCGGCAATTGAAACGACATGAAGAGAATTATCCCACGCATGATCTGGAGCTAGCTGCAGTTATTTTTGCCTTAAAGATTTGGAGACATTATCTGTATGGTGAGAAATTTCAGATTTTTACTGATCACCAGAGTTTACAGTATATATTCTCCCAGAAAGATTTGAATCTCAGGCAGCACCGATGGATGGAATTCATGAAAGATTTTGACTTTACACTCTCCTATCAGCCGGGTAAAATGAATGTTGTGGCTGATGCTCTGAGCAGGAAAGTGCAGGTCAGTCATTTGATGCTTCATGAATGGAAATTGTGGAAATGGCTTCCGAGCGAGGCTTTCAGTGCAGAGTTTCCTGCTGATCCGAAGATGGCGGTTTGTGCTAGTTTGATTTTGGGTTCAGTTTTATATCAGCAGATTAAAGAAGCTCGGCAAGCAGATTCTGATTTAGCCCGTGTTATATCAAGATATGATGTGGAATATGATGACGAGATGGTTGTCAGTTTTCAGGGCAGATGGTATGTTCCCGCTGATGATGATTTGAGGCATGAGATTCTGAGTGAAGCCCATGGTTCCCGTTTTGCTATTCATCCAGGTGTCACCAAGATGTATCAGAATTTGAAAAGGCAATTCTGGTGGCCAGGTTTGAAGAAAGACGTGGCTATATTTGTTTCTAAGTGCTTGACTTGTCAGCAGGTTAAAGCCGAACATCAAAAGCCAGGTGGTTTGCTTCAGCCATTAGAGATTCCGATGTGGAAATGGGACCATGTTACTACCGACTTTGTGGTGGGTTTGCCTCGGACTTCTCAAGGTTTTGATGGTATCTGGTTGCTTGTCGACAGATTGACTAAAACTGCCAGATTGTTGCCAATTAAAGCTGCTTGGAGTGTGCAGAGGTTGGCCGAGCTTTATGTGCAGAAGATCGTGCCACTACATGGAGTTCCTGTTTCACTTGTGTCAGATCGTGACCCACGTTTTACCTCCAGCTTCTGGCGCAGTTTCCAGAAAGCTTTGGGCACTGAGTTAGCGTTCAGTTCAGCGTATCACCCTCAGTCAGATGGACAGTCAGAGAGGACTATTCAGACTTTAGAGGATATGCTGAGATTGTGTTGCCTTGATTGGCAGGGTTCGTGGAGTCAGCATTTGCCACTTGTTGAATTTGCCTATAATAATAGTTTTCACTCCAGTATTGGAATGGCTCCTTATGAAGCACTATATGGTCGTCCTTGTCGTACTCCTCTGAATTGGTTTGATGTTGGGGACAGATTATTGACCGGACCTGATATGGTGCAGCAGTGTTCTGATGTGGTTCGTCTGATCAGGTAGAGATTGTTGACGGCTCAGAGTCGACAGAAAAGTTATGCAGATCAGCACAGACGTCCACTACAATTTGAGCCAGAAGATATGGTGTTTGTTAAAATATCTCCGATGAAAGGTGTTTCCAGGTTTGGGAAGCGTGGAAAGCTTAGTCCGCGATATGTTGGCCCTTTTCCGATCGTTGAAGCTATTGGTCAGGTGGCTTATCATCTACAACTACCTGCGGCCATGCAAGTTATTCATGATGTGTTCCACGTATCTCAGTTGAGGAAATATGTGCAGGAAGCTTCTCATGTTCTCGATGATTCAGTTTGGCCCGAAGTGACTGCTGATTTGTCTACGCCAGAGTTTCCTATCAGAATTGAAGACCGTCGTGAGCAGCGGTTGAGAAATAAGGTTATTCCTCGGGTAAGAGTAGCTTGGCAGCGTCACTCTGGTAATGAGTCCACTTGGGAACGTGAAGATGAGATGCGTCAGCTTTTTCCTTTTCTTATTCCAGTGAGGTATATGTTCTTTCTCAGTTTCCTCCTTTTTCCGTTGTTGTAAATTTCGAGGGCGAAATTTTTATTAGGAGGGAGGGACTGTAAGGCCCGCGCCTTAATGGATCCTTAGTGGTTTTGTTCTAGTATTTGTTCTGGAATTTCTGGCTATTTTCCTAGATTTTTAGGAAGTTTTTTGATATTTTTCCAGATTTATTTGGAGTTAATTGAGGGTTATTGGAATTAATAAGGGTTTAATATATATAATAATTATATTATATATATTTTATTTTTTTTTCTTTTAATCTCTCACCCTCACCCCCTCTCTCTCTCTCGTCGATCTCACTCACCCTCACGCTCTCTCTCTCTAGGCCGATCGCCTCTCCCCCTCTCTCTTAGGATTCGGGCGAGACGACGTCGGCTCGAAGCGTGGTTGGCGCCGTTGGATTCCTCGCGTCGAGTGGAACGCGTGGGTACCCATCTCGGCGTGGTTCGGTGATCGTGGGAGCGAGGTGGAGCTTGAAGGCCCAGTGAGCCTACCTCCTTGCATGCGGCCATTTCGTCGGTTTCGGCTCGCAAAAGGTAGGGGGATGGAATCCTGATCTCGCTAGGATCATTTCCTATAGATTGTTCGTTTGATTAGAACCCCGTAGCATGCTTAATGTTCATATTTCATAATTTTGGGATTTTGGCTTAATTCTTGAATTTGATGCATTGTGGGCTTTGCATGTGTGGTATTTGGGTGTTATTTTGTTGTTTGGGTTGTATGGTTTGGCAGGTTACAGGTTTCTACGACGTTACCTGACGATTTTTATCATCCGGGAGGGCTCCGGTTTTCAAACCGTACCCGCCCGTATTCCAGGTGGTGTGACGGTCCTGCCAGGAACCGTCACATGCCAGACGGTCCTTAGTGGACGCGTCTTTTCCAAACAACGGCCCGATGAGGGTGCGTTATTTGGAGAGTAACGGTGGGATCCCCATCCGTTACTCGTCCGTCATTTTACGTTGACCGGGTGAGGCGGTTAGCCCGACGGCCAGTCGGCCGGCCGTCGCTTCCGTCCGACGCGCCTGAGTGAGCGCGTCGCTTCGCCTGCGTCTGATTTCGAACGCTGTACGTTGGTTTTTGGCCTCGGGTGGATGTAACAGTGGTGACCCAACGCGTTGCATTGATGTAACGCACAGGGCCCCTACCGTCACATTCCCTTTTGGGCCTTTTGAGCTAGAACTCAGGCGGAAGTGACGGACGGAGACAGAGGCATCGTTCTTGGTGTAACGCGCCAGCCTCCGACCGTTACTTCCATGTAGCGCGTGGGCATCTGACCGCCGCTTGCCTGTTGGGTTTAATAAGTTGCCAACCTTTTGTTATGCGTTCCTTTACGTAATTGTGCCATGTTCATATTATTTTAATGTACGATGGCATGTTTCTCATACCAATAGAGTAGTCTTTCTTTCCATGCAATGGAGCCACTGTTGTTGCCCTAGGTTTGTTGAGTACCGACCCGCTTGAGGATAGCGGAGGGGGGTTTCCCATACACGGTTTGTAAGCTAGTTCCATGGGCTCCCAGCCAATGGTAGCGTCCTACCAAGGGAGAAAACTAGCTAGAGGGCCTGGCTCAGGCTAGAGTCAGTGTGTGCACACGTGGTCGGAGACTGTGGACTGACACCGACGGGTGCAACTCCGACTGGTCACTTGGTTTGGTACTGTTTACGCGCTCAGCTTGTCGCTTTGTCGACAGCGAGTGCTTGAGACGCAGTGTAAGTCGTCAGTGGACGCTGAAGAGGCGAAATCTTGTGCTGGGTCCTGAGCGGGCTGTGGATCACCAGAAGATGAACTGCAAGACAGGGAAATGTATCAGAGGGCCCAGGGGGTTTCCCTGGGGCAAAACCCTCTGATGGCTAAGTCAGTAGAGCTGTGGTGGAAGCAGTAATGGGGAGGAGAAAAACTAGCGCGCGAGATTCCTCTCCACCAGAGGGTGAAGCAGATTGCTCAAGAGTTTGGGTGTATGAGTACCTTAATGGCTCCCCTCTTCCACCGGAGGGTATCCCTGGTTTAAATAGTGCGCCGCCTTCAGGAGTCCTGCAAGCCGAGGGGTCTCCGGCGGGAGTTACGTCCTCAACGTGAGCTTTCATGACCTTATCGTGGGAACGTTATCGCCTTGAAGTCCGGCGGCTCCTTGATTCCCCTGTCTGTTGGGGACTCTTAACGACAGCACGAACGGATAATATCTGGTCTGGTCGAGCTTCTGAAACGCCAGCCCTGTCCGGGCGATGAGCATAGCTCGGTGAAAGAGGGGTCGGATAGGTCGGCGAATGCCTGTCTCTCTCGGGCGGGGAAACGGCTCGGGCCGGACCTTCCTTGTGACCTGACCATCACTCGGGCCCTCCAAGCCTAGGGGCCGTCGGGGAGAGTTGGTTCCTCGAGTGTTTGTTCATTGGGCTTTTCTTTCCTGAGTGGGTCCTATGGGCTGTCACTCAGGTGAGCTTGCCTCGTTGACCCTGTTGGGTCTTGTTGGGCTGCTCTTTGGGTGGGCTATAGAAATCCCCCTCTCCACTTGTCCCCCTCCTACTCTCGAGCCATGGAGGCTCGGTCGAGTAGCTTTTGAGGCTTTGGACCGGCGTGGCTCAGGTGGGTGGAATTCTGTTGGCGTTATGGAGCCACGTGTAGTGGTCGCCTGGGCCCGTAATGATGATCCTGACGGATTTGAAACGAAGGGGCCCCCCTTTTCTCAGAGCACGGAATGACGTGCCACCTTCCTCCAGGGTTTTATAGGCGTTGGGCGTTGTTCGTCGTTCTAGGCTTCTCAGGGTTTTAGGCTTTCCTTAGCTTCTTTGCTTCTGGGGCTCCTTGATGCGCCGTGAGGGCACAGTGGAGACGCAAAGTCTTGCGGCGGCGTTTGAGGAGTTGGCGAGGATAACCGCGGAGGCGGTCCGGCAACTTCCTTCCCCCCCGGAGTCTTCGAGCTCGCGCGAGGGATCATCTTCCAGCTCGATGGCGGATATGTCTTTGGAAATCGGGTAGGTGAGGCGGGAGCCCGTCCCCAACTGCAGTGAGTTGGGGGAAGCCGAAGTGAGGAAGCTGGAGTATCATTTTCGCTTGCCTCTCAGGTACAGCTTTGCTGCCGCCGCCCCGTATGAGACGAGCTTGGACAGCCGTACGGGGCACATCTGCACTTTTCTTCTGGCTTGGAAGAGTGGGTTCCGCCTTCCCTTCGAGCCTTTTGTACTTAAGCTTCTTGAGTTTTTCCGGTTGGCGCCTGTTCAGTTGGTGGCCAACTCGTATCTCCTTCTCTCCGCCTTTCGGATTCTCTGTCGTCAGCACGACATTTTTCCTTCCTTGGACCTCTTTCACTATTTTTTCGAGTTGAAAGCGCACCCGTCGGCGGGGAAGGGCTTCTACTTCATCCAGGCGAGGAGGAACAGGAGTTGCATCTCCCTCGCAGCGAAGGACTCCTCGCACAAGGGGTGGAAGACCCAATTCTTCTGGGTGAAGGCGGAGGTGACGAACGAGTCTTGGAGATGCCTGGTCTCACCCAATTTTCATCCGAATCTTCCCCCTCGCCAGGAGGAGTTCCCTCCCCACGTGGAGCGGCAAGCCGCTCGTCTGTTGGATAACCGCCAGTCGACCGAGGAGCTGGTGACGCCGGAGAACATCGAACGGTGTTTGCTTACGCGGTTGACGTCGACAGGTACCGCTCTCGAGGCTCTTCTCCTGGGGTGGTAGTTACTTTCCTTCTCCTGACCGGGTCTTCTTCCTTTGTTGCAGACGTTAGGCAGGAACCTCTGGAGGAAGCTGCTGAGGTCATTGATCTGGGAGATGACTCGGCGGCCGACAAACCAGATGCTTCTGCGAGTCGCGCCCAAGCCCGAGATAAGGGCAAGGGGGTGGCCCTCGAGGGAGCTTCACGATTGGCTGGTAGGAAGCGTAAGGATCCCACGGCGGGAAAGTTGCGGGAGGCCGCGAAGGCCAAGAAACGGGCCAAGAAGGCAGGTCTTCCTTCTACCGCCGGGGGCGACTCTGGCTCGGCGGCGCTCCCCTCTCGGGGGCAAGCTGGGGCCGACCCCTCGGGGCTAGCTCCCCCACCTGCCAGGTTAGAGGGGGCCGAGGAGACCGGGGGCCCTTCAGAGGGCGGTGATGGGTCGGCTCTCCCCCCCACGGGGGTAGAGGGGGCCGATGTTGAAGTAGCTGACGTCGAGACCGGGGGATCGGTCGGAGGCGGTGATGTCTCGACTCCTCGGGGGGCGTTGTCGATCTCCTCGGCGACGTCTCGGTCTTCTTTGCGCCCGACTGCGAACCGGGCCAGGTGCCCCTGACGGATGAGACGCTCGATCTCATCTTAGAGCTGGTGACAGTCACCGGTGTGGTGCCCGTGGTCGCTGTGGAACAGGCAATGCCTGTCGTGCTTGCGATTCTTCGATCTCATTGGTTCGGGCTGGCGGAGGAGGCCTGAGTCTTTGATGTCTTCATAGATCTCGTAGACCGGAGCGGTCAACGGGGTGTACCGCTCATACTTCCGTTTGCGCTCTCCTTCCCGATCGCGCTTCTTGCCCGAGCCAGGATTTGGCTCGGAGGCCCGCTTCTTGTCTCCCTCCCGACCCGAGCCGGTTGTTTCTCGGCAAGCGCTGAGTACCTCTTCGCACTCGGCGTGGTGCAGGGCCAGAGTCACTAGCTCGGTGAGGGTCGAGGGAGGGTGGAGGACCAGTTCGCGGCGGAGATTCTCGTCCCGGGTGCCCTCGGTCAGAGCGTTCGTGGCCGAGGCCACATCCAGGCAGGGAATTCTGAGGGCTTCCGATTTAAATCGGTGGACATAAGCCCGGAGCCTTTCCCCTTGCGCCTGTTTGAGGGCCAGGAGCCCCGCTACTGACCTTGGGGGGGCGCTTCCGGCGAAGCTCTCCTTGAAGACTCGCCCGAATTGCCTGAAGTCTCGGATGGACCCAGGGGCGAGGGCCTGGAACCATGCCTGAGCGCCTTGGACCAGGGTGGCCGCAAAGGCTCGGCATTTGATAGGATCCGGCGTTCCATGCAGAGTTACCAGGGCGTCGAAGCTGTCGTAGTGGTCGGCTGGGTCACCCTGGCCATCATAGAGCTTGAAGGTCGGAATGGAGGTTCTGGGAGACACCTCTGCCTTCAAGATGTATTCTGAGAAAGGGGATTTCTCCTCATCCTCTGGGAAATAGGTTTTTTGTAGGGCGCGGAGGGCGCGCTCTTGCTCTGCAAAACGTCTTTCGAAATCCCTCAGTCAGAGGGATAGTTCCGACTGTGGTCGTGCCGTGGGACTGGGGGAGCGTCTTGGCGATCCTCAGGAACGTCAGCGCTCGGGCGTGGAGGCCTCGCCCCCTGTTTCCCTTTTCTGGGCGTGGAGGAAGCCTCTTGCTCCGGGGGCGGAGCTTGCGAGGGTCCTCCCACGTTGTTGCGGATGAGCCGCTGACCGTGGAGGGTGAAGCGGCCCCGAGTGGTATGCTGGGACGCACTTTGACGGGGGGGGCTCCCGGACGGGGCGCGGGACCTGGCATCCCTTGCCGCCTGGGCCCTCATGAGCTCCACGAGGACGTCGAACTTCTTATTGAGGGCCTAGAAGACCTCATCGCCACCGTTGGGGGGTACCCCCGTCGCCGACGGAGGGGGCGGCGGCCCGTTGGTGGGGACGCTGGCGTTGGAGGGAGGGTTCTGTGAGGCTCTAGAGGAACCATCTCCTGCCGCCACCACGGCCTTACCCTTCTCGACGGCGGATCTCCTCCCTGAGCTTCTTCTCACCATCTTGGCTCTTCGTGCGATTCCCACAGACGGCGCCAGATGAAGAGGTGAAATCTCGCGCTGGGTCCTGAGCGGGCTGTGGATCACCAGAAGATGAACTGCAAGATAGGGAAACGTATCAGAGGGCCCAGGGGGTTTCCCTGGGGCAAAACCCTCCGATGGCTAAGTCAGTAGAGCTATGGTGGAAGCAGTAATGGGGAGGAGAAAAACTAGCGCGTGAGATTCCTCTCCACCAGAGGGTGAAGCGGATTGCTCAGGAGTTTGGGTGTATGAGTACCTTAATGGCTCCCCTCTTCCACCGGAGGGTATCCCTGGTTTAAATAGTGCTCCGCCTTCAGGAGTCCTACAAGCCGAGGGGTCTCCGGCGGGAGTTACGTCCTCAACGGGGGCTTTCATGGCCTTATCGTGGGAACGTTATCGCCTCGAAGTCCGGCGGCTCCTTGATTCCCTGTCTGTTGGGGACTCTTAACGGCAGCACGAACGGAAAATATCTGGTCTGGCCGAGCTTCTGAAACGCCAGCCCTGTCCGGGCGATGAGCATAGCTCGGTGAAAGAGGGGTCGAATAGGTCGGCGAATGCCTGTCTCTCCCAGGCGGGGAAACGGCTCGGGCCGGACCTTCCTTGTGACCTGACCATCACTCGGGCCCTCCGAGCCTAGGGGCCGCCGGGGAGAGTTGGTTCCTCGAGTGTTTGTTCATTGGGCTTTTCTTTCTTGAGTGGGCCCTATGGGCTGTCACTCAGGTGAGCTTGCCTCGTTGGACCCTGTTGGGTCTTGTTGGGCTGCTCTTTGGGTGGGCTACAGAAATCCCCCTCTCCAGACACTTCTGGTTTCTGCTCCAGTGGTTGTCCTTCCTTATTGTTTGGATTAGTTAAGGCTTATTCTATTTTGGTAGATTTAGTTTTAATCGCTTGCATTTATTTAGCTTTGGCATGTGTTAGCTGTTCTACTTGCTTAGTTAGAGTTTACAGCTTTACTTGAGTAGTTTACTCATGCCATTGCCTGTTATTTTAATTAAATGCATGCTCTAATTACTTTTATTTATGCATGAATGCTTGTTTAGTGTGAGGTAGGGATCCGCGTGACCCCTACTGAGTCTGGCGGTGACTCACCCTTCTCCTTTCAGGTGAGCCGCGCCCGCCGTCTCCCGGTGCTTTGTGAGCTGTTTCGGAGACCGCGTCTAGCTGCCAGCTCTAGTTGAGCCACCTTTTTGAGGCTTTTGTTGTACCTTTGCCGGGGTATGCCCTGTGTAGTTGTACCCTAGTGGACTAGTACTTTTGTTTATCTGGATTAGTAAATATATATATCACTCTGGTTATTTTGAATTGCTTCTGCACTTGTGTTAATTTTATTACTTAATTGTAATCTACATGTTCCAAATTGCAGTTCGTTATACATTCCCTCGACATAACCTTACTAACCCTTCAGGGGACTCATCAGCCTCTTGGGTGGCTTCCCTAGTTCTTGGTATCGGTGTATCGATGTTATCGGTATATCGGTATCCTGAACTCTGGGTCGTTACATATTGACTTGAATTCTTGTTAAATAAATTACGTTAAAAATCATATAATTAACGTCCCTCTAAGTGGATGCTAATTAATAAATGACACTACTCATGGGCGTCAAATAAAATAATTTTATTTAATTATAGTTAATTATAGAATGGGTTTGACGTGAATTCTATAATTAACGCATTCATATTCTCACCGTTTTCTTCCGATTTTGACCCATACCTCGGACCTTTTGACACTCTCATCTCAAGTCCGTAGATGGAGTTCCTTTTTCATGATTGGTTCACGTTATACACCTCAACTCTCGGTAACATACGAGCCCTCCGTTGGACGTTCCGTTCCTTCGGACTGGCAAGTTAGTCATTGAGACCTCCGTAAGTCTCCGCTAGCCTTAGATTCCCTTAAGGCAGCCGAGCGGGTTGTACCTTAAAAACCTCGGATCCGATCCGTGTCACTTTGGTTTTCCGTTAGTCTTGACACTCTACTCCTTTTGGAATCTTCTTGTCATCAATTTGAGAACATAACCCTTTGACTCTGTATTTGGCAAAATCTGATTCTGAAATATTAAAGGGCTCTGGGTCCGTGACTTTTCAGTGCCAGGTAGGACGGAAGTCCAATTCTGTAAACCATGGTAAACTTCTGGGTGTGGCATTGCACCAAACTCTGTACATCTGTCATATTCTGCTATTCTGTTATATCTGTTATTCTGTAAACTCTGTAAATTCTGTAAATTCTGTTATTCTGATATTTTGTTGTTCAGTTATTCTGATAATTTAGTTATTCTGCTTGAATGTTTAATTCTGCCTATATTTATTGAAACTCTGTATATTCTGGCCAATTCTGAAGTTATGTTCATCCGTGTATCTATCCTTGTTATATTCTGATAGCTTGTCATTGACTCCGCATGGGAATTCATCTATATTTCTCTTAAGCTCGTAACTGCCTTTGACTTTAATATTCATCTGTCCTGTTAGATTGATCATCATGATTTCCTAGTTCCTGCATTTCATTTGTCATGAACCTGAGTAATTGGTTAATCACTTATATTCTGCTTGATGAGAGATGTAATTCCTACTGAGCGTTTCGCTCACCTGCCTATCTTTAACATTTTTCAGGTAACGACATTGAAGATAGTCCATCAGATGGGGAAGGGCAAGAGTGATGAGCGTTATGGAGAATCGTGTCGGTGTCTTTAGTTTTCTTGAGTCTGATCTTATCCTTGAGTCTTTTCCCTTTATAAAGTATTTGAGTCTTTTCTTTTTATTAAAATGTAATAGTGGGTCCTTTCTTTACTTATGTAAGTTGAGTCAAGGTATGTAATTCGAATATTTGAATATCAATAAAGGTTAAATTGGCCCACATTGTACAGTTTGTAATTTTGTGTCTTATGTATGCTCTGACTATTCACGACTGTATCACTGTCGCGTTCCGAACTACACGTTCCGCTGCTATCGGTTCGGGGCGTGACAATTGTCGTCATGTCCGTAGTGAGTCTTGTAGTCGTGTAGTATTTGTTGCATAATCATACATGATCATGTTGTTTCTTGTTATCATTATCAAACATTTTAAGAAGGCTTTTTAAGTATGGCTGTGAAACTCCTCCTTATGGTTGTGAATGTCTTTCCACCTCAATGAATATCATGGATACCATTTTTATGAGATGGAAGTGTTTAAAATTGCAACAAAGACTTCACTCTAGTCACCGGGTTTATATCATATCACATAGCATCATTGTCATCATCAAAAAGGGGGAGATTGTTTGACGCCAAGGGTATGATGTGTGGATTTATATGTTTTGATGATTAATGAATGCCATGTGTGAACATGATTAGTGCAAACTGGATTCATACTCTTATGAATATATTTTTGATCATGAGGTGAAGGTTGGTTTATTACAGGCAGACTTGGCGACATTCATATGTGTTTTGTTATGGATCTGTCATTCAAATAGGAAATGGAATTTGTTTTGTATTGGCCTACCTTGGTAATATCGTTTTAAAGAGAGTTGGAATGAATGGTTAATTGTTGTAATCTCTATAATGTGCACCCATCTTACATCTATTTGGCATTTCTACAGGTTGGAATAGCTTCCCAAACTCTCTTTTCAGCATGCTCCTTAACTGTGACGAAGCTGGTATATCACTCTGTTTATCTGGGTTACTGGGTCTTCTAGAACAGCAAGAGTTGACACCTGGTGTCGACATCTGGTTCCAGAAGATGTTCCTAGCAACCAGTTTTGGAGGTGTCGACACCAGGTGTCGACACCTACCCAGAACTGGGTCTGGACGCTTCTATCTGCCAACCTGAACACCAGGTGTCGACACCAGGTGTCGACACCCACTGCCCAGGATGGTTTGCTCGTGTTCTGGGTTGAGTTATGCCCAAGGTGTGGTGTCGACACCTATACCGAGCCGCAATTTTAGACTTCTTTCGTCCGCGGTTTCCAAGTCAAATCTCTCCATCTTTCCGCCTGGAATCACTCCGGGATTTGTGGATCTTGTCCCAGTAGCATCCCTTGACCGTCCTAGAGGGATATAACCCTCTCTGAGGCAAGGGAGAAAGAGTGTTGTTTTGGAAGTTCTAACCTAAGCAAGTGCAGGTTCGTAGCAGTAGCTCTAAGCTCCACTTCCACCGTGCTCTGAAGCTAAAATCGAATGGAAGGAGCTTAAATCAAGGTTCAAGATCACATACAACTGAAAGCTGCATCGGGCATCAAGCTTCAACCCCTATTCGTGCTACCTTGCTTCACACTTCATCCAAGTTCGTTCTTCATCCTGCAGAAGCATCAAAGGACATTCGAAGAAGACAAAGGGGGAGTTCTATCTCTACAAATCTTCTATACTCTAATCCCCTCAAGTATTCATTGCTGAATTTGGAACACTGTTGTACTCTTAAATTATCTTGTAACACATTCGTGTGTGTGTGTGCTCGTGATCTGTGACACGATAGTGTGTGTGTGTGTGTGTGTGTGTGGTGGCCAAGATTGGCTGCCGTGTGTATGTTGGCTGTCTATTCAGCGTGTGTGTGGCTCACGTCATAGTGGAGCATTAATCCTCCGTGTGAGATGTGGATGTAGGGGACACACTCGTGTACCCGAACCACCTAAAAATCTTGTGCTTCCATTGTGGTTTGGTTTATCGTTCTTTGCATCGAGTGGACTACTCGCTTAGCTGAGTAATCTCTTGTAGTGCCATACCTCACTCACGACTTCTTTCAGTTCTCACGAGAGAGAGATCTTGTTCCGGTGAGATTGAGTGCTTGTTTGCTTTAGAATTATTTCTATTCTATAATTGTCGATTTATTTTGTGCATCTTTAGGTAAATAATTTTTATTGGCCAATCAATTCACCCCTCCCCTCTTGATTGCCACCTTTCGGGACCCAACAACCAATTTGAAGATCAATAGATAGTTGAGCAAATAGCCCCCTATTAGATTTGATGAACCAGGGACCAGATATGGCAAGTTGAGTATACCCTCAAAACTCACTTGAGTATGATTCTAATAACGCAAGTGTGTAGGTGTGTGAGAAAGTGTGCCGAGTCCTGAATATCAATAAGAACTAAACAACGGAAATGCAAACCACACACAAACCACAAGGCACAAAATTTTTAGGTGGTTCGAACACACACCTAGTGTGCCTACGTCCACCCCTCACCAGACTGGTGAGGCTTCCACTATCTTGCAAAGACACTTACAAGACAGTACACACGGAGCTACCCTCAACCATACACGCAGGCTAAACACGTTCACACACACGGGGAACAAGCTCCCCAGCCACACACGCAGGGTAAACACCTGCACACTATCAAACAACAGCACAAATGGGGATGAACCCCAAAACAAGCACCAATGCTGCTAAACTGTAGTGATCACAGACACACTCGGATGTGCAAACAGCACACTCCGACCACACATAGTAACATCTTCTGTTTAAACAAGTATGTCTATCAGAGTGACATCAAATGACACAACATTTTTAGATCTAGAAATAGAAACTCCAGCAATATGAGATTCCCCCTTTTTAAATGATTCATCCCGTTGCTCAAGTAGCTGTGAAGATGATGGGATGATGGCCCTTGTTGTAAATCATCCCCTGAAAGTAATCTGGAATTGATGAAGTTGCTTGGTCCGATGTAGAACTTTTCTTGACAGCAAGGGGGCGCTCCTCCTTTTCTTCCTCTACTTCTACTTCTTCTTCCTTAGTAGAACCTCTCCTTCTTCTTCTTCTACCTTCTCTATTCCTCTTTTCTTTTCTTCTTTCACTCACATATTCTTCAGACAGCTCTGGGCTTCATACTGTGTCTTCTTCTCAAGCTCTCATAAATTTCTGGGCTTCATACTTCGTCTGCTTCTCCTTCTTCTTCTTCTTCACTCATATATCCTTCAGACAACTCTGGGCTTCATACAGTTTTCTTCTCAAGCTCAAGGCGGCTCACTACCCAACTTCTGCAATCTCTTCTGTAGCTTCTCCAGCTCTCCATCACCACTTCCCTCAACTCTTCCCTTCCATTTTCATCTCCGGGTGAAGAAACAAGTTTATAGCAGCCAATCAATGGATAAACTTCCTTTCCAAGCTACTTGCTGATTGGTCCACATCAGGAGGTATATTCTCTGCCAAAAAGGTCCTTCTAGAACCTTGGACCATCGAAGTAAGTGCTTTCCAATCATTGGGCCTTAGTCTATGTGCCCAAGAGGGCCCATAGTTGAAGTTTGCAAGACCCGGTACGTGGGTCCGATCGGAAGGGGTCGACCCTTGGGGTCGAATCTCTCTCTCTCTCTCTGTAGAAACCCAAAAATAGACCTGTGACTCAAGGGGGTCGACTCTTTTAGAATGCCTTCCTGAAGTATTCTAAAAACCTACAGAATAGAAATGTCACCAAGGAGGGTCGACCCTTGGGGTCGACACCTTCAATGTAGAACGTGAAAACATGATGAAATGAAGATGAGAGAGTTAGGTTGATCTCACCAATTGTCCTTTGATTTATGGAACATAAAAACCTTTTTCAGGAACTTCAAAAAGCATCCAAAGCAAAGTCAATTTCATTCTTAATCATCATGATTTAAAACTTTCTAAACGGTATTCTTCGCTTTGTAGACTGAAATATAAAGCAAATTGACTCATATTTAAATCAGGTTGACACAACAGAAGAGTAGGTCGACGCAGCCTTGGAGAGCAAGTCGGCACAGCTTAAGAGAGGTTGACTCAAAATGAACCAAGTCGACTCAACATAAAGTAAGTCGACTGAATTGTTGAAGCAGGTCGACTCAATAGAGATGTAGGCCGACACATCTTGACCTCTTAGAGAAGCAAAAATGATCTGAGAACCAAAAACCTCTGTAAGACATGAAGTAGAAAGCAGTAGTCTAAGTCATGACCATGTAAGCCAGTCGGTCAACCAGACTGCCAAGAACGGTCAACATATCAGTCGACTGAACTCTTTATTAGTCTAGTTGATACCAGTCGACTGATATCAGTTGACTGAACTTTTTATTAGTCTGATTGATATTAGTCGACTGAACTTAAATAAGTCGGCTGATTTTTCAGAAATTGAGAAAAAATAGACTTATGACTGCAAACACTTATGACCACATTTTAGATGATTTGATTCAACCCCAACCAATCTTAATTAAAGATAAACCATACAACCAAATTAGCATTAGCCAAAACATACATACAAATCATGACAGGAATGAATTACTCACTTTGACATGATCACAAAGTTCAAATACAATCTACTTGGAATAAAAGAAGTGTGGACCAACAAACACATGATTCTTTGAAAATAAGATGTGTGGACCACCAGATACATGCATCACACACATATGCAAATATGTATTGTTGTAAACATGTTTCCACATCCATTCTCATTCACTACTAGGCTTTCTCAAACATTTCTCAACCATACATAAAGTTTTGTTTTCATCAAAATCACACACACTGGAGAGGGGTAAATCCGTGGCCGAATAAACATATGGCCAAGAGCGGCCGAACCAGGTCCAACCTGACCCTACCAGGCCGACTCCACTAAGTGATAGCCCCACGAATGGGCCCACTCATATTGAAGCCCAAAAAATGCTCGGACCAGACCTTCCTAGGCGGCCTCCTAGCCTGGAAGATCGAGTAACCGTCGCTCGGGAAAAGCCTAAACGACACCCGAGCGTATCCGGTTAACATCGCCCACATCGCTTAGTAGAAGCCCAAGTGCCCCATCAGGCGGTAGCCCACGCTCGGACCTCCCATGGGCACGGTTTCTCTCCATGGGGCATTTGTCCGGCGAAAGTCTCGCTGCCGCTCGGAGGTAGGAAGCACAACAGGATAACAGAGAGTGAGAGTCCTTTAACTATGGAGAACCCCCCTCTAGGACATAACGCCCCCTGGTCCTTCCAGCTACCCTACCTTCGGCCAAGAGAGTAAGCAGCTATATAAACTCTAGAAAACCCTCTAGAAAGGTAAGGTGATCCCGAGTACTCAACACCACATTCACTGGTGGAGAGTGATCTCGTGCCCCTCACTTTTCCTCCTACTGCATTCTTTCCACCTACACTCTATCATCTTGCTGACTTAAGCATCAGAGGGTTTTTCCCGGGGTTACAACCTTGGTCTCCTCTAATCCGTTTCTCGCTTTGTAGATCCTCAATCGTGGTGACGACGACAAGGGCTCATCCAGGATCGTGCGGCTCAGGATCCAGCGCGAGATCACACCTCTTTATCTGGTGCCGTCTCTGGGAACCTCGGCCCAATAAGCACAAAGCTCACCTTTGCTGGGGGGCTAGTGTAGAGGCCTAAAAACGGGGCTTGAAAGATCCCATATTAGAAACTACAAAGATGGGCATGTGTTTATAAGCAAGACCCAAGTCTTCTCCTTTGAGGGCCCTTTTACCAGCAAAAAAGGACAAAACCGAGCTGCCCCCGGACGTAGCGGGAACAATACCTCAAAGGAGACACCCCAAATTTGTATGTCTTCATTGGCACCGTCTGTGGGAACCCTGGCCCAATAAGCACATAGCCCACCTTTACTGGGGGGCTAGTGTAGAGGCCTAAGAAGAGGGCCCTTTTACTAGCAAAAAAGGATAAAACCCTAGCCACCCTCGGGCATAGCGGGGACAATATCTCAAAGGAGACACCCAAAATTTGTACGTCTTCATTGGCACCCAAAATTACCAAAGCAGTCATCTGGGGTTTCATTTGGAGGTCGATCATTTGTCCTTTTGGCATCCTCCGAGTGATCGTGAGCGATAACGGTCGGTAATTTGATTCCACTTATTTTAAAAACAAGTGTGCCGACCTACGCATTCACAATCACTTCACTTCGGTAGCCCGCCCCAAGCTAATGGGCTGGTCGAAAATGCCAACAAAACTATCCTAAAAGGCATCAAGACTAGGCTCGGGAAGGCCAAGGGTAATTGGCTTGAGGAATTGCCTAGCGTACTGTGGTCATATCGAACTACTCCAAGAGATGCTACCGGTGAAACTTTATTCCAACTGGTGTATGGCATAGAGGCCGTGATTCCCCCGGAGATTGGCAGCCCGTCCCTCCGTGTCATCAACTTCTTGCCCACACCGAATGAGTAGAAGTTGTTAGAAAACCTGGACCTGGTAGATGAGGTATGTGAGGTCGCGAGCATCTGAGCTACGGAATATCAGTGACGCATGACTCGGTACTACAACGCCAGAGTCCGAGACAGATAATTCCAACTGGGAGACTTCGTTCTGAGAAAACCTGAAGCCTCTCGACCACTGGAGGCGATGGGAAATCTGGCCCCTAACTGGGAAGGCCCCTACCGAGTGGTCGAGACGCTCAGAAAAGAAGCATATCGGTTATCTACCATGGAAGGAATGCCTATCCCTCAGACTTGGAACGCGGCAACATTGTAAAAGTTCTATTTTTGAGCTTCTTTCATACATGTAAGAAACAAATTATGAAAGCAACTCTCCTTTTTATTGCATCAACATTTCCGTACATCAGATAGGACGTAGCTAGTACAATATGCAAAAAAAAAAAATTGATACAACACGAACTGATTACTCGGTGCGGATTAGGTTAGCAGCTCGAAGCTGAGCCACTGACTCCACCCAGTGTGGAAACTGGCTCGGATAACGGGACGGCTGACTTTGTCTGCTCGAGAAGTTCGGAAGAGATGGTATCAATAGGAAAGAAATGGAAGAAGAGGGTATGCCCGGACTCCAGCTCCGTAGAAAACAAGAGAAGGCCTCCTCTGCCAACTCTTTGGAAAATGGAGCATAACGAAGCCATCAAGAATTGATGGCACGGGCAAGAAGAAGCAGAAATAAAGCACCCTCTAAGTGGTGCGAGCAAGGGTAAGGAAAAAGAAAAATAGGCACCCTCCAAGGAGTGCGGGCGAGAAGAAGAATAGAAGAGAGAGAAGGATTAAACACTCCCCCGAAGGGAGTGAGAGAGGGGGAGCGGGGATGAAAGAAAAGAGGAGCAATGATGTTGAATGACTTCTCCTCTCTCAGTCATCCCTGCCGCCCCCCCGGGTGGGGCTGCGGTCCAGAGGTCAGGAGGGAGCACGTCGCCATGCACCATCCCTTCTTGTATGCCGTCCGCCCACTCGCTATCCATTCTTCTACGCCGAAGCAGCATGAACGCCCCAGCAGCCGCCAAAGTCTTCATCTTCGGAGTCGCCCCCCATGCTTTGCCTGAGGACGATCACCAAGAAGAGGATGGTCGCTTCGCAAAAAAAGGAGGAAAAGACAAAGACTGCAAGGTATGTCTTAAGCGGCATAGAGAGGAGGAGACGCCCTTCGGGACCTTTCATAGGCCGAAGGGGGAGATTTTTACCTTAATTGATTCTCCCCTCGAAAGGACGCAAGAGGCAGATGCCCTTCCCTAGGAGCAGTTATGCCACCTCCCACACGGAACCCTCCCGTGGGAATATGCGAAACGGCAAGTCATTCAATGCGTGGAAATACGATAGGGCGCCAGTCCAGCACCAACAACTTGACCGATCAACACACAAGATTGATTTTTGGCTGCGAATCGTACAAGATCTCCGATTTACTGGCGACCGTAGATACGATAATCATACTCGGTCAAAGGCGGTAAGAAGCAGTCAATTGCACCTTGAACACTATTACCATTATATATAAAGAAAAACATTACACAGCCAAGTCCAAGTAGAAATTGCAAAAAAGAGGAAAGGAGCCATCATGGCAAGTACGGTCTTTCGTAATCTATGGAAATCAGGGAACTTTGAGAAGTTCGTGGCCCCTCTTGAAGCTCGGTAGGCGGAGGGCCCTCGGTGCTAGGAGATTTGCCCCCCGTTCCCTCGGTGATGGCCGGCCTGGGCACTGACCCCATTCGTATGGGAACTGCCTAGACAACGCGCCCTCCCAAGGTAGTCAGAGTTGGTGATCTCTCCTCCACTAAAGCAGAGGTATCTTCGCTCCCCCCTTCATCGCTCGACGTCGAGGAAGGAGAATCCGAGCCTTCCTCATTTGAGTCATAGTGTTGCCCGGGAACGAAGATGAGCTCATCAAGTACCTGCTGTCGGGCCTCAATGACCGCCCCCTAGAAGCGTTTGGTGAAACCCTTCGGCAGCCCCCGCCAGTAGCCCGTCTCGTAATAGGCGAAGGCGGCTTGCTTCAGAGCTTCATGGTACTCTTCCGAGCTTTGATAGAGATCGACCGCCTCCTCCCCGGCTCCTACTGCCTTCTCCTCAACCTATGCCACCTTCATTTCAGCCTCGGCCAGCCTCGCTTCGGCCTCAGACCGTGCCACTTTAGCCCCCTCTTGGCCCACTCGGCCTCCTAGAGCCGGCCCCCGACCTCCTCTCGCTAGGCCACCCATTGTCCCGAGCGTGCCACATGAACCTGCCACTCCTATTCCAGAAGCTTGCTTTTAAGCTCGACCGTGTACCGAGCTTGGGACAATTGCTCGGCCAGTGACCGAGCTTCCTCTTGGCCCGCTCGATCACGTGCCCAGAGTGAGGTCGCCTCTCGCCGAAGAACTTCAAGCACACAGGTTAACCGCCCAATTCTCCAGTCGAACTCAGCGCAAACCTGGGACTAGGTTGTCCCCTCGCTCACCAGACGCGCCATGAAGTCTGTTATCTCAGCCCCTAGCTGAGCCATGAACAACCCTCCCTCCATGACCCTCTCGAAAAGCATGGGAGGTGAGCAACGCCGAAATTCCTCCCGCACCGACGGAGGTGCCAAAGCTCGGCACCTATCGTACAAGGAGGCCTCAACGGTGAACCGCCCCTGTTGATGGGGAAGAGCCCTCTCTGGAAGTGTCGGGGCCAGGGCATCCTCTCCAGATGTCCCCAAGCTCGAGACGGCATCGCTTGGCTCGGAATGGACCCTCACCCCAACCCCCTCCTCACTGCGTGCCCCATCAACCTCGACCGAGACTTCAGAGCCAGCCTCCTCCCCTTACGCTCCTGCAGGCTCAGCGAAGGTCCTCTCACTTGCCGCAGGCACCTCTAGCTCGGTCGACGGGAGGCTCGAGTGGTAGACATCCCCGGCTGGGGGCTCCTCGGTCAGGCGGAAAGTTTTTGCCTTCTTCAATCGCTTCTTCTCGGTGGTCAAAGCTTTCATCGAGGATAGCAACAGCGGCTCCCCAGGGTTCTTGCGCTTTGACTCTCGTCGCCTTGGGGCATCCTCCCGGGAAATTTGCTTGCCCTTATCCTAAGCGGAAGAAGGACCCTCAAAAGCTCGAGGCACCCTCGGAGCAGTCGCCTCCTCCAACTCGATGACCTCCTACTCCGACGGTCACCCATCGTCCTCACCACGCCTCATTTCTGCCCACCAAGAAGCAAGTCATCAGCAAGGGCTCGACCGACTGGGACGAGAGAATGCAAAAGGTGAGCTTTCAAAACCCTTGCAGCTGGGAGGTAGGGTGAGATGAGAAAACTCATCAATGTTGGCTGAAATCATCAGCTCAACTGTCGATCGACGATTCTCTTGAAGAATCCTAATCTCCCCCTCTAGCTCTGAGGAGATCGCCAGTTGCTTCGGAGGGAATATCGGCTGAAAGTTCGGCCTATCAGGGAAGCCCCAGCTAGTAGCACCCTTGTTAGACCCTACCCAGAAAAATTGAGTCTTCCACCCCTTATGTGAAGAACCCCGAGGAGAGAGGGTCACGCAGCTCCTCCCTCTCCTCGCCTGAACATAGAAGAAACCCTTTCCGGCATGGGTTTCCTCCTTCAGCTCGAAAAAAGCCTGAAAGAGGTCTAAAGAAGTGGCGAGGCCACACGAGCGACAGAGGAAGATAAAGGAGAAGATGAAAGTATATGAATTAGAAACCAACTGGATAGGAGCCAGTTGGTAGAATTGCAACAACTGCACAACAAAGGGGTGGCGAGGAAGATGAAAGCCACACTTCCAAGCCAAAAGAAAGATGCAAAAAAGGCCCGAATGAGTATGTAGGCTGGACTCGTGGGATTTGGCCAGAGAGAAGTAATACCGCCATGGCAGCCTGTAGCGGATCTCAATCTCTTTCACCTCAGCCTCACCCAGCTTGCTGCGCAGATGATGGCTGGACTTTGGCACTGAACTCCACGTGCCTTGTTTGAACTCCCAAACCTCAACCGCGGGATCATGCTCCGCCATGGAGGAATGAGAAGAGCAAGAAGAAGAGGAGGGAATAGCGAAGTCTGAAGACTCAGGGGGTGGAGGAAGCTGACGGACCGCCGCCGCCGTGATCTCGGCCAACTTTGCAATAGCCTCTGCGATTCTCCGCTCCCTATGGTCGCTCTCGCGGTGCATGGACTCTCTCAGAATGCTAATGCGGTGAAGAGAAAAGCCTTAAACGGAGGAGACGTGGAATGCAAGCATATGTGATATTTACAAACCCCATCAATCTTGGCCGGAGGTGGCGCGACGTTCTGAACACCAAGAAGGGCCTCCCCGTGCCAACTCGAGGGAGCCATCATCATATGCATGCTCCCAAGACACCCGCATTAAATGGCCCCTACCGGCAAAATATATCCCCCATTCGAGCCACCAACGCTACCCCACTATACTCTACTCTCCGAGCCCAAACTTTGGCTCGGGAGTAGGGTAGGCAAGTGGAGAGGGGTAAATTCGCGGCCACATAAACATATGGCCCAGAGCGGCCGAACTAGGTCCAACCCGATCCTACCAGGCTGACTCCACTAAGTGATAGCCCCACGAATAGGCCCACTCATCTCGAAGCCCAAAAATGCTCGGACCAGACCTTCCTAGGTGGCCTCCTAGCCCGAAAGATCATGTAACCGTCGCTCGGGAAAAGCCCAAATGGCACCTGAGCGTATATGGTTAACGTTGCCGACATCGCTCGGGAGAAGCCCAAGCGCCCCATCAGGCAGTAGCCCATGCTCGGACCTCCCATTGGCGCAGTTTCTCTCCTCGGGGCGTTTGTCCCGGCGAAAGTCTCGCTGCCGCTTGGAGGCTGGAAGCTCAACACGATAAGAGAGAGCGAGAGTCCTTTAACTATGGAGAACCCCCCTTCGGGACATAACGCCCCCTGGTCCCTCCAGCTACCCTACCTCCGGCTAAGAGAGCAAGCAGCTATATAAACTCTAGAAAACCCTCTAGAAAGGTAAGGTGATCCTGAGTACTCAACACCACATTCACTGGTGGAGAGCGATCTCGTGCCCCTCACTTTTCCTCCTACTGCATTCTTTTCACCTACGCTCTATCATCTTGCTGACTTAAGCATCAGAGGGTTTTCCCAAGGGTTCCAACCCTGGGCTCCTCTAATCCGTTTCCTACTTTGTAGATCCTCAATCGTGGTGATGACAACAAGGGCTCATCCAAGATCGTGCGGCTCAGGATCTAGCGCGAGATCACTCCTCTTCATCTAGCGCCGTCTGTGGGAACCCCGGCCCAATAATCACAAAGCTCACCTTTGCTTGGGGGCTAGTGTAGAGGCCTAAATAGGGGGCTCAAAAGATCTCATAATATAAACTACAAAGATGGGCATGTGCTTATAAGCAAGGCCCAAGTCTTCTCCTTTGAGGGCCCTTTTACCAACAAAAAAAGGATAAAACCCTAGCCACCCCCGGGCGTAGCGGGAACAATACCTCAAATGAGACACCCGAAATTTTTACGTCTTCACACACATAGCACAACAATCTTCCCCTTTTTGATGATGACAAAATTTTATGATAATCATTGTTCTTCTCCCCCTTTGGCATAATCAAAAAGAAGTGCAGTATCCCAATCATGCATTCATATTCCTTCCAATGCAACATCATTCATTTTGCAGAAATAAGGAGATGTAGAGAACAACAAGTTAACACAATTTTGCTTAGTTGCCAGAGGAACCAAATCCCAACGAAACATTCAGATCACTTATGGATATAGACTAATATCAATTGTTGGAATTGAAACACCACTTGTTGAAATGAAACAACAAGTATTGACAAGAATGCACAATAAATTTACCCACTCAGAGCTTCTAAGACTCCTCTCATCAGAACTAAACTTTCAAAACATTATGCAGATCAGAAGAACTCATCAAAAACTGAGCTGCAAATCTTACAACGGAGCAGAACTGAAACCAAGTGCAAGTAAACAAAACAGCTTTACTAATTTTGCATTACAAACTCTCTTTTATTGAAAATTGTTTACGCATTATTGACAGTTTGAAATGGTAGTCTTAGAAGGACTCATTAATACCTAAGCTCCTGAACTTTAGAGACTCTAAGCTCCTAGACTCTAGACCTTCTAGAAACGTTAAGCACATAAGATCTCTCCCTCTTTTTCAACAAGAGTTCGGTTTTCAGAAACTTGGTTTACTGGTGTCGAGCCCTTTGATGAGGGTGTCGACCCTTTTAAATCTGTTTTCAATTTTCAAAAAGTAGTGCAGAGATGAAAGAATGGAATGAAGTAATGATTATGCAATGACATGCAAGCATACAAGCATTCTTTATAGACTTGAAAATATAAGCATATATTAGATAGATCTCCCCCAGGGAGTGGGATAAGAAAAGTGCAATAGATTTAGAAAATAGGAGTATTGCATGAGCCATAATTAAGAAAGCTATGCTTATACAAAAAGTTCGCATAATCATGTATACAGACCAATTCACAATATATGCCCAAAATAAAAACTCCGTGAAGTGCATGTGCTCAAGAGTGTGCAATGAATCTTAAACATAAGGATATACAAAATTTCCAAATAACACTAACCAATGTCTTTTCACTGTAAAATTTCATTTTAGATCCTCAACTATCGGTAGCTTCACACAACCCCTTCCTTTTGTTTTTAAATTAGACTTCGCCATTTGTTGTGAGTCTCCTCATATGTTTTAATGGGGATTCCCGGTTCCTAGGATCTATCACTCATTACATTTTTATATTGTGGAATTTTTGCTTCACCGGTTTACTCGAGTTTCCTCATTTATTTCAATGGGGATTCCCGGTTACTAGGATCCATTTCCACTTATTCACAATTTGTAGGGGCAGACAACTTTTTCCTCACGATTACTTCTAATGTCCATGTAGAGTTTCCAGTATCATGTAAGTGTTAGAAAGAATTTCAAATATCTTTATGGTTAAAAGATATTAAACACAAGTTTTTCAATGTGTGGGGGTTCATGTTTCAAGTGTATGCTATGAATTATGCTAGAGACATGAGTATGTCTCCCCCTGAGTATATGCACTCACCATACTAGGCCTCTCCCCCTTAGTATATGGCATGTAATACACCTAGTTTGAATCAATGTAACATTTATTTATCAAGGAATATAAGGCCTTAGAAGATTCAAGAAATGGCTATGTAAACTATTTACATGCAAGCATTCATGAATCAAACTATGCAACATGCAAGTTCCAGTATATGCAAAGAAGGTGTGAATGGTATGCAAAAATACCAATGAAATGTCATGATCTTTCTAACTGTCCAGCCTGTAAACCCAAGCTCTCTTCTTATGTCTGAAATACATTGAATGAGATATAAGCTCAGTTTGAACATGATATGCTCTATATGCATGAATATGCAAAATGCACCTTGATGCGCATGATCATATGTCCAACTTTTATTTCAACCTCCCCCTGAGAATATGGATTCTGTTAGGTCCCGTAGTGCAGGAAGATGGATCTAGAGAGGGGGTGAATAGATCCCTCTAAAAATTACGTCCAATTTAAAACAATGCCAACTTCACACAGTGGAACTAAACATAGACTGGCTATCTGCAAACTTATGTACTTAGTGGACTAAGCCTCAAAATGTGTGGGTGAAGGATTTGTGTGTGATGCAGTACGGCGCACAACAGTTAGAATGATATGTGTGTGTGAACATCAATAACATGTTGCAATGCATGTGCACATCGAGCAACTAATAAGTGTGCAGTGTGTGTAGAATGTACCTGTGAATGAGGTAGGAGACAAGGAAATAGTCGCACAATTCAAACCACAAGGCATGGGAATTTTTAAGGTGGTTCGGGACCACGACGGGCTCCCTACGTCCACCCCTCACCAAAGTGGTGAGGCTTCCACACGCTGGAAAAACTAGCACGGGGATAACTCCCCAACACGGAGCCTAGCTCCAACACACATGCAGGACAACGCCTGCACACATACACGGGGACACGCCCCAACACACACACGTAGGACAGACCCTGCACACATATGGGGATGAACCCCAATCGCCCTGGGTTTGAAACCCAGCAATAAACACACACACGGATGCTCAGACACCCTGAGCCTGTGCAACTATTGCACAGATACACACAGGAATATATTGTTCAAAGTTCAGAGACATAGAATAGTTAAGCATGATAGCAAATGACAGTAAAATGAATTTTATCAAGACTCCCTAAGCCAAAGTCGGATGATCTGATTTTTGCAGCAGCCAGCGAGCTTCTCCTTCCTTCACTCTTCTTCTTTCTTCACTTGTTCTTCAATGGATGAGGCTTCCTCTTCACAGTCCCTGCTAGTTCAGTAGATTCTCCTTCTTCTCCTATCTTATTCGCAATCTCTACTGGTTCCTTGGGTTTCTAGATCTACAACTTCTTCTTCTTCTTCTTCTTCTTCTTCTTCTTCTTCTTCTTCTTCTTCCAGCTCTCTTTTCTCCTGTGGACGGGCTTGAGCTTCTCTTCGAACTTCTCCTTCTATGCAAAACCTGCTCGCCACCTCTCACAGATTGAGAAGGTGTTGATTATATATTCTGCAGCTTTAATCTCAACCTTTGATCCATGGAGATGAAACCTTGAGCCATCTGATCATCAGAAGGCACCAGATCCCAGAAACAGTCACCACTGATTGGCCTGCCAATGATCTTAAAGTCGTACACCCACGTAGGAAGCTTTTTCCCCAAGCCAAGAGATGTTTCAGATAGAATTTTCTTTTAACAGATTTTTTGATTGGTCCATCTGGAAAAGTAAGGAATATTCTCCATAAAGGAGTCTTCTGGAAGGTTTCCTGGAGGGTTGCCACGTGTCCTCAGATACAGTGCCAATTATTGGAGGCTGAAGGCACGAGGTCCACCTAAGTGATTCACGTGTTTGACCCTTTTTCTGCATTGACGATCCATTTGTTACCCTTAATAAGGTAATTTTCACCCTTAGACGGCATTTGTCACCCTTACACGGCATTTGTCACCCTTACCGATATAAGCTGTCGCCTTTGTATTTTTCCTTCTCTGCTTGAGCCATCGCCTTCACCTATTTTTCACCCTTGTGAGCCAGTTTACACCTTTGCTCACCTATTTGTCGCCGTTAACGCCCATTTGTTGCCCTTATTCTCCACTGCTGGCAATACGCTTCTGGCAAACTTCAATTGCAAGGCGTCAACTCCAAAGTCTTATAGAGTCTACTCCACCAACACATTTTCACTATTTTCATCTCTGTCGTGCTTATGTTAACCTTACCAGCCATTTGTTAGTGTTGTGACTTATTTTTCAACCTTATCAACCCTTTTGTCACCACTGACCCGTCGCCTTTGTCACTTCGTTCATCTTCTGAGCTTTACCATATCTGACGTCGACTCCAAAGCCATTTGGAGTCGACTCCACTCAACTCCGTTTCTTCAATCCTTCATGCTTTTAACTAGACCATCCATTATTTAGCCTTGTAGACCTATCTGTCAGACCTATCCTCTATTTGTCACCCGTATTGAGCTATTTGTCACCTCTATTGTGCCGGGTGAACTTCCTTCAAAAATAGTTGCCGAGTCGGCTCCAAAAGCTTTTGGAGTTGACTTCTCTTCTGAAATCATCTACGAATGATCTCCTTATCAGTCCTCATGTCACGTCCCGAGCGCGGAAGAAACTCGGTATGGGTGATGAGTTTATATCAATCATGTCAATCTGAGCACGAGGTAATTAAACACCATAGACAGAGATGCACAAATTTCAAGATAACCAAATCTAATTTATTCATAATAACCATTAAGGTAAATCTATTACATAATCTCCTTCATGAAAAGAGTACAAAAGGACATTCTAGACTCAATAAAATAAAATTACAATGATTGACTCAAGAAGTAGGAAAAAGACACGGCTAGATAGACGCTGCCAAGACTAGGTAGCTCTACGCTCTTTACTCGTTCTCATTCCCATCCGATTGATTCTCGTCATCGGAGTTACCTGGAAGATATGGGAAAGCACTAGGTGAGCGAACACTCAGTAGGAATTATATCTCAAGATCAAGCTTGCTTTAAGTAAATTACATGTTCATGAATGCATGTCTAGCTAGATACATATACATGATAATGGTGAGAGAGAGAGTGTATCAAGAGTTAATAGAGATGCACTAGCAAGATTCCAGGATATTCATGTAAACGGTATCAAGATAGTGAAGCATGTAAATATATCAAGTCATGTCACGTAAATTGGCTATTATAATATCAAGCAAGTAAATACCCATTCCGGGTCACGCAAGTCATGTCAAGTCAAGTACTATCGAGTTGTGGATTGTCAACAATCAAGCAAGTCAAGCACTTCGGTGCAATGCCACACCGTAATCAATATAGCTCCCATGGGCACAAGTACTTCCGGGTGCTCCTTCGATGACAAGATCGGGCCCCATATGAGCAAGCATTAAGTCATGTATATTTTTAGACATCCACTATAGTTTATAGCTCATATAGAATTCCAAGAATAAACCATTGTAGGACGATAAGGTAGATTTCATGAATGAAGGAGTTCATGGGCAGAACTTTGAACAAGTATGACACATTATTAAACCTCACGAAAACCAAGACATGTCATGAAACTGGGTAATTGGCGCCCACTCAGTCGCCATCAATTATAGAAATAGCGCCCACATGCGTGATCGCCCATTCTAGAGAATAGTACAGGCTCGATGAAATAGCGCCCAGGCTCAGGTCACTAAATCAGGGAAATAACGCCATTGGACTGGTCGCCAATTCCTTCTGGCGCCCAAGTCAAGGTCTTTATTTGCTAAAAAAAATAGACTTCTCAAAAGAGGCCAGGAACAACGCTCTATGAGGGCTGAAGCATCACGTTTCTTCATAATGACGTGACAAGGGTTCCAAGATTTTCACGGTACAACTTGCTCGGCTGCCTTGAGGGAATCCAAGGCTAGCGTAGAAATATGGATGTCTCCATGATGAAATCACCAGTCCGAAGGAAGGAATATCCCGCGGAGGGTTCAAACATCACTGAGAGTTAGTGTGTAATCGATAGAATCAAAAACAGAAACCCCATCTACGGATGTGAGATGAGAGTGTCAATAGACCCGCGGTATGGGCCAGGAAAATGCGATAAAACTGAGAGACAAGAAACTGCACCTCAATAGAAGTTGCTATTTCAAGAAATAGCGGCTTTCTGACAGGTCGTTCAATCTTAATTTATAATAGAAATTCCAAGGAAATAATGAGAATCAACGACACTGTATACTGGCGCTAATTCTAGAATTTTTCCAGAAATTATTATTTATAATTATAAATAGCGACTATATATGATGGCGTTCATTCTTTAAATGATGCCCTGATCTAGGTCACACATTCATGAATTTTAGTATAAATTCTATTTACTGGATTTTTTTACAATACAATGCCACCGTATATGGGCACTCATTCTTTAAATAGCGACAAGGGGTCTGTCGCTCATTCTTTGTTCGATGCTACGCATCGGGCAGGTACAATCTTAGACACATAATAATGTTCATGTATTTGTAGTTCACATAATCAGGAACGTAAAGACATGGATATATAGAGAAAAATATAAAGGTTCAAGAATCATGATCATGCAGAATTTTTAACGCTATGGTTCATAGATATTAAATTTTAACATGCGGTATTTATTAATTTCACTAAAAGAACTAGCGGCTGGCGCAAGGTCACCCATTAACCTTCGCCCTGGCCACAGTCGCTATATCCATAGATTTGGTGACTTTTCGCACGGGTGTTCGTTCAATAGACGGCCATGCCCTGGTCGCTATTTACATGTAGACAAGTAAAACCTACAATTACGGAAAACTAAAGATCCTGATCATAAAAACAAGAAGTACGGATACTAATTATGATCATATATGCATGATCTACGCTATTTATTATTCTCTTGGGCTTTAGAACTTGAGAAAACGTACCTTTTTAGGTGACGAGGAATGATAAACGGAGAAAAAAAGTAGAAGAAATAGCAGCAGCAACGACGGCAACTGTAACAGCAATGGTAGGAAACGGAAGAAGAAACATGCTTCCCTTCTTCTCGTATGATAGCAGGAGGGTGACGATGAAGCAACGACAGTAACTACAACAACTGTAGTTTCTCCTGGTCGTGAAGAAGAGGCAGTAGTAGACAGAGGAAGAAGATGCCCTTCGTGTGTATAGTTTCTTCACGGCAGCAGAGCACATAGAGGAAAAAGGAGAAAGTAGTAGCTACGCACGGTGGCAGGATGATGAAGACGACGTCGATGCCAATGGAAAAAATATGAGCAACAGCAATAGTCGGAGCTCGTTAGAAAAGAGTGTTTATTTATAGGGAGAGGGACCTTCGATGGCTTTAGAATCCTAGTGGGAACTATGTTTCCTAGGTAGCAATCCTAAAGAGTTAGAAATTCTCGTATTAAATCTTCCTATTGCTATGTTTGCAGCTACCATCTTAGTTGGGGTTAAAACCCTAATTCTTCATTCTATGCATGTTCGAACGTGATTCATCCTGTGTGCTTTTGCATTTGTATCCCATCTTTTCTTAAGACGTGGGAAGGCCATGGGCCTTCTTTTACCAAATTAAGCCCATATATAATCAAGGCTTTGTATAAGGGTTGAGGCTCATAATTGATGTTTGTGGTTTGGGCTTTTATTATTTTGTTTGTTTTATTTAGAGGATTTATTTAGGCCTATATTTTATTCAGGTTGCTACATTTGATGGGTCATTTGGCACGGGTAAAGATTATGTACCTTTTTGGTTGACGGGGAATGATGAACGGAGAAAAAAAGTAGAAGAAATAGCAGCAGCAACTATGGCAACTGTAACAGCAACTGTAGGAAACGGAAGAAGAAGCAGGCTTCCCTTCTTCTCGTATGATAGCAGGAGGGCAACGATGAAGCAACGGCAGTAACTGTAACAACTATAGTCTCTCCTGGTCGTGAAGAAGAGGCAGTAGTAGACAAAGGAAAAAGATGCCCTTCGTGTGTATAGTTTCTTCACGGCAGCAGAGCACGTAGAGGAAAAAGGAGGAAGAAGCAGCTACGCACGGTGGTAGGATGATGAAGACGACGTCGACGCCAAAGGAATAAATATGAGCAACAGCAGTAGCCGGAGCTCGTTAGAAAAGAGTGTTTATTTATCGGGAGAGGGACCTTCGATGGCTTTAGAATCCTAGTGGGAAGTATGTTTCCGAAGTAGCAATCCTAAAGAGTTAGAAATTCCCGTATTAAATCTTCCTATTGCTATGTTTGTAGCCACCATCCTAGTTGGGGTTAGAAACCCTAATTATTCATCCTATGCCTGTTCGAACGTGATATGTCATGTGTGCTTTTGCATTTGTATCCCATGTTTTCTTAAGACGTGGGAAGGACAAGGGCCTTCTTTTGCCAAATTAAGGCCATATATAATGAAGGCTTTGTATAAGGGTTGAGGCCCATAATTGATGTTTGTTGTTTGGGCTTTTATTATTTTGTTTGTTTTATTTGGAAGATTTATTTATGTCTATATTTTATTCGGGTTGCTACACCCTCCCCCTCTTAAAAGAATTTAGTCCCCAATTTCAATTTCATATAGACTCGGAGGGTGTAGGATACATATAATTTTAGTTGGGGTGGCAAGGCGATCCGATAGGCAACCTCGCCAACTCTTTCTAGGACTTCAAAGGGACCGATATATCTTGGTATAAGCTTGCCCTTAACGCCAAATCTTCTAATTCCTCATCCTGGGAAAACTTTAAGAAGATCTCCAACTTGGAATTCGAGGTCTCTCCATCTAATATCGGTGTAAGTCTTTTGTCCAGATAGAGCCATTTGGAGTCTTTCCCTAATGAGTTGAATCTTATCAGTGGTGTCTCTTACCATGTCCGGGCCTAGTAGTTCCTGATGCGGGATGGGATGCGACTCGACGTCAATTTGAATGCGAACCTTGGACTCTAGGCAAACTCGCGACTCGTCCCTAGCGAGGGAAGTGTGCGGATGTGCGCGGTTGAGAAACCGGCAATGAGTCAAGGGTATTTGGCTCTTTCGTACTCGGATCGAGTCACGGGATGGGTATCGCACTGTCACGCCCCGAACCGATAGCAGCGGAACGTGTCGTTTGCTCGGAACGTGGCAGTTAAACAGTCATGTCAATCAGAGTATAGTCATTTCCACAAAACACAATTTGGACAAATAACAAATTTCATTTCAAATATAAGTTCTTTACATATTCGGGCCCATAATAAACGAAAAGACTCAATAAGGAAAAACTATAAGGAGACATAAGATGCAAGATAACCAGACTAGACGGTTCATCTAGATGTCAGAGTTCTCTTCACTCTTGCCCTTGCCCATCGTGTTCGGTCTCGCCATTACTAAGGTCATTACCTGAAAAACATTGAAAAACGTAGGGTGAGCGAACGCTCAGTAGGACTTAATATCTCATGCTCCAAGCTAGCTTTAAGTCAATTACAATTTAACATGCTCATGCAGGTCATGCAAGATATAGAAATCGAGAACTATAATAACACGAGATAAATTCAAGAACTATAATAAACAAACGAGTAAGCAAGATGCTAGATAACCTCATGGAGAGTAAGGACGATGATAATCAAGAGAGTATAGCAAGATCTAATCAAGTACTTTCTCGAGTTAGGTCAAGAGCATTCATGAGGAAATATGTAGCGACCCGGATTCCGGATACCCGGGTCGCTACAGGTGGTATCAGAGCAGTGTTCTGAGATGTTCGGAGTTCTTTTCTGAGCTATCAGATCATTGTCGTGTGAGATACATGGAAATCCAGATATACAGTTACCAGAGTCTTTAGGCCCAGTACAGTCTCTTGCTGGCGTAGGTGTTGCGATGGTTTATCGCGGTGCTTTTTGCGTGTGGTCTTGTACGTGCTTGGTTGGCACTGTACGAGATGGTTTTTGCTCTCGTCTAGATGAGACGATGTGCTTCGTTCGTTTTGAAGTTGGTCTCGATCGTGTTGCGCTTGGCAGTGTTTGTCGGTTGGCATGAACCTGCAGTGCCTTGTTCGAGCTATTTTCTGTATTTTACTCAGGTGGCTTATGACTTTTAGCGTTGGTGTGATGGCCACGCACGTTCTTACGTTGCTTGGGTTGTCCCAGCTTGAGTTTGTGTAGCTCCTGATGCTTCGTTGTTTTGGTTGCTTCGATTGTCGTGTTGCCTCGATTGAGAAGTTGCTCGAGCGAGCCTTGGATTTTCCCTTCCTGGTGAGCTGTTGTTGTTGAGCTTGTTGCTTCTCATCCCTCTTTGGTGAAGCTTTCCGAGGGTTGCCTTGGAATTGCTGTCTTGGTTGTGCCTTTGTCCTGTGTCTGCTTAAGTGTAGACAGCTTTGTTTTGAGCCTGATCTGCTCTTTATTGTACGGTTGCTTAGCTTTGGACTCCGTAATGGTGTTAAGAGCTGTTGTGTACCGTAGTTGTCGTGCTGTGTCTAACGGCCGATGTGTTGTGAAGGCTCATTTATCGTGTCAGGACGTGATGGTGAGCTGAGATTGATGCTTTCCTTGTGCTTTGCGCTGAAGCTGGTGCTCTTCTCTTGTTGCACTTAGGCTCTTTGTGATCGGTTGTTCGCCGGATCAGTGCTCGTGGCGTGTTAATTGCGATCTTTGTTGATTGCGATGACGCCTGGTGTGTGCTGAGATGCGATTATCGATGTTGTTCTGTTGCCTGTGCACGTTGTTGAGAGTACAGCTGTAGTGTGTGGGCTGGCTACCCATTTGTCGAGAGGTCTTGTTCCTTTCTCGATGTGGCTTTGTCTTGGCTTCTTGTGCCTTGACTTTGGTTGTTGCCGTGCCGTTGTTCGTGGTTTTCTTGTGTTGGCATCGGCATTGTGCGAGTGTTGGGGAATTTGTCGGCATCTTTGCGGATTGAGTACCCTCTACTCTGTATTTTCTTCTTGGGTGTTGTGCTCTTGAGGCGTGTTGCTAGTCCTTGAGTTGCATTCCCCGAGATCATTGTTGTTGTTTTTCGTTGTTGTGGGTCTTTCTCTTGGTGAGCAGTCTGATGCGTGACCTGTCTCTTGTGGTCGTGTGTTCAGCTGTTTTTGTGCCTTGTTGTGACCCTGCTTGCAGTTGTGTTCCGTGGTTCTGCGTGTTAAGTAGAGCTGGAATTCTGCAGGTGTTGCCGTTGTGTTGTTTTGGCGCTGTTTCTTTATGATTTTGTGTCTCTGCCTTGGATCATGGTCTTGTCAGTTGGCTTGCTGTGCTCTCTTTCCCTGGTGGAGTTAGCTTGCGACTTGATCAGATGTGATGTCTGAGTGAGTACTGACTTGATTGTGTTTCGGGTCCAGCAGCGTTGTTGTTGTCGTTGGTGTCCTGTGTGCCAGGTGTTCCCTGTTGCCTTTGGCACTGGAGCCGATGATGTTGCGAGCTGTCAGCTGTGGGGACTGCGTTCCTTGTGTGAGCTGCCGCTTGCCGTGTTGTCGTTGTGTTTCTCAGTTGTCTGTTGTTGTGGCTGTCGTGTCTCTATTTCTGGTGAGACGTAAACGACGTTGCCCTTGCTTCGGAGGTGTCAGATGTATTCACTTTGGTGCCATACTCGTGCTGTAGACTTGCTGTCTTGGAAGCTGAGTGTGTACCTGTAATTGTGATCTGACGGTGTTCCTCTGAGCTGTGTTTTCCGAGTTTTGTGCTGTTGGGTTGTTCTTCCCTGCTTCTCCTTTGCTAGTCCTGAATTTCGGGGGCGAAATTCTTTGAAGGGGGGGAGGATGTAATGCCCTGGATCTCGTAGGATCTTTAATGGATCTTTCGGATCTGTTTCGGATTGGTTTCGTTGAGTTTCGGTTCGCTTTTGTGGCTTCCGAGGTGAGTTTGACGAGCCGTGTGGGTTTTTCTCACGTACTAGTTACGGAACCCTACGGTGAGTTTATTTGTCAATTCTCGAACTCGTGAATGCTACAGCGTCGATGTACTCTTCGAGCCGGTCGTTTCGACTATTTTTGTGTATTTTTCTGAATTTGTGTATTTTCGGCGCATTTTCGGAATTTTTGGAAATTAGGAAAATTTCCTAATTTCTTTTCCTTTTTCTTTTCTTTTTCTCTCTTCCTTCCTCATTCGCGCGACCGTCTCTCCCTCTCCCGTTCTCTCTCGTTTCTCCCCCTCTTTGGCTCCGGCTGCAGACGGAGGCGTAGGTGGGCGAGGTGGCGAGGCCGTGGAGCTGTCGAGATGCGCGATGAGGCGAGGATCGGATCGATTCTGGCGCGATCCCGAACGGTGGATTCAAAGCCGGTGAAATTGGTTCGCGAGTGGTTTTCGGCGTGGTTTAGTCCCTTCGGGGCACGGTTTCTTCGGTGGAGGTAGGGTGACGGATCCTTGCTTCTTCACCTTCGTTTTCCCTGCCATTGCACGGCGTTCGGCTAGGAAACGAGTGTGTTTGGGCTTGTTTTGCCTAAACCGTGATTTTCGTGGTTTTTAGGGTCGGCCGGTAAACGGTGACCGTTTGCGGTTCAGTTAGTTTCTAAATGACCGCAGGGATGTTAGAATCCCATCCACGTTGATTTCGTGCGATTCGGTGTTCATTCGAGGCCGGTAGAAGCCCGGGAACCTCGGTGACCCACTTAGGGTGGATTTGTCCAAATCGCCCGGATCGAGCGTTTTTGGTGTTGCATGTGGGCATTTTGGCCCTTGAATGTTGTTATTCGGTGTTGCGGTGTGTTTCCCCTGCGTTTCGGCGTGAATGGGGCGTGGAACGGGCCGATCCGGCCATTCCTATGTTTTCCCGCCGTAACCGAAGTAGCGGTCATGCCAGCGACCGTTACTTGTCTTTAACGGCCCTACGACTGACCGTCGTTTGGTCTACATCGTTTTAGCGCTTTGGCTTCTAGGTGAGTGACGGCCCTAGAGTGGCGCGTCGCTTCCTTGTAACGCGCCTAGGTTAGTGCGTTACTTTGCCTTCGTCGTTTTATGTTGGGGTTGAGTCGGTTAGTCTAACGCGCTTGACCCAGTGCGTTAGATGGAAGTGGCGCGCCTTGCCCAGGCCGTTACTTGCCTGTTGACTGACGTTGACTCGTTGAGGCGGTGCCTCTAGCGGTCGTGCCCCTATGCGTTGTTTGAGTGTGACGTGCCCGCCCCTGGCCGTTACATTCTCTTTTGGTCGAGGTTGGGTTGACTGCACCGTTGGGTGTGACGGTGGGGACCCCGTGCGTCGTTTGTGAGTAACGCGCATGCCTCCGACCGTTGTTTGCTGTGGTGTTGGGTTGAGGGTGGCCATGCCGTCTGTGAGTAACGGATGGGCCCCTGCGCGTCATTTAGAATGTGACGGCCCTCTCCTGCCGCGTCGTTTGGTTGTAACGCGCCTAGCGTCGTGCGTTACTTCGCTTTGGTTTGGGTTTGCTGCACCGTTGAATGTGACGGTGGGTGCCCTGTGCGTCGTTTGCTTGTAACGCCCCTAGTCCCGTGCGTTACTTGGCTTTTGCGTGGTTTGTAGGTTATCAGGGTGGTGTGAGTGACGGCCTGGTGTCCGTCCGTCGTTTGGGAAATAACGGCCCTAACCTAGACCGTCGCTTGCTTGTAGCGGTCTAGAGCTGGTGCGTTACTTTCCTTGTGCCTTGGTTTTCCGCCTGATGATTCTGTGTGTCTTGGCTTGGCCTTGTGGTCTGCCCGTTGTCCCGTGGATGTCTCTTGACGTCCTATGAGGGTTAAGACTACGTTGTAAGGTAGCCAGGAGTCTTCTTGCTTGTGGTAGGGTTCCTTATCCTACCTTTGCATGTGCTTGTTTGGGTTTCGGTCAACCTGGTCTGACCCAGTGGTTGACATGTGACCTTGTTTGCGCGTGTCTTAGCGGTTCTGTCCTGCCTAAGACACTGCTTCTGGATGCTTCGAGGTATTGTTCTACCTCGGTTTGCGTGTCCAGGTGTGCTGAGGGTTCTTGATGTCTCCCTCAGGTCTCCGTGTGTCGTTTTCTGCGGAGCGTGGTTTCTTTGGCTTAGGATTAGACCGATTGGCGGCTTGTTCCGCTGTTGTGACGATCTTACCTTTGAGTCGTTTGGCTCAGGATCGTTACGTAGGAGGTCTAGTGCTTGTCCTGAGTTGTCGGCAGTGGTGATACTGTCACTTGGTGCCTCGAAGTGCGTGTTGAGGGGCGTGGTTGCCCGTTAGTACTTCGGCGCTTGTGTTTTGAGCTTCTGTGTCGTGTGAAGCCTCCACTTGTGTGACCTAAGGCCGAGAGGTGCCGACCCGCTAGCGGATGGCGGAGGGTTTTTCCCAGTGAGCGGTTTTTAGTTAGTACCGCGGGCTCCTAGCCAACGGTAGCGTCCTGCCGAGGGAGAATACTAGCTAGAGGACCTGGCTTAGGCTATAGCCAGTGTGTGCACACGTGGTCAGGGGTTAGGACTTACGTCGACGGGCGTGACCCTGACTAGTTACTTGTTTTGCTGCTACTGTTTGGTTCAGCTGGTGTCTACATCTCTGCTGTTGTTACAGCAGTACTGTAGGTGAGACACTTGAGGTGCAGCGTCAGACGTCAGTGGACGCAGCTGGCTTTTAAGGGGGTGCTTCCGTCACGTGACGCGTAGCTTTCGGCGTTTTCCTGTACGCTGTGACCTTTGCGAGTTGCCCGTTCGTGGCTGCACTCGGGGTCAGTGGTTTGTCGTCCGCGCGATGTTCCGATCATGCGCGGGGCTTTGTGCACGACGTTCCCTGTCGTGTTTTGTCTGTTTCCCGGTGTCGGCGTTCGCCTTCGCCTTTGTTTGGGGCTGGTTGGCAGACTGGTGTACCCTTCTGTGTGAGTTTAGGGTCATCCATCTGTTGCCTTTGTTTGGAGTAGTTTGGGATACCGAGGTTAGTTCGGTAGCCGCTTGTTTGGTGCGGGTTCTCACCCTCTCCTGCGTGTTCCCTACTCCTACTTCCCGTCTGTTCCTTTACAGCTTTGTAGTGTAGCTTTCCTGCTTTGCTACGTTGCTGTCCTTGCTACGTTTGTTGCTGCTTCCGTTGCCTTCGCTTTGTGCGGTTTTCCAGTGGGGATCCGCGTGACCCCTACTGAGTTTCTGTTGAGACTCACCCCTGCTGCTTTTCAGGTGGGTTTCGCCGTCTGCCTCTGCTGTTCCTGGCGGAGTGCTCGCTTGCTGTTGTAGCTGCCAGCTGTACCTGCGGTCGGGCTTCTTCCGACTTCTGTGTACGTTTCTTTCTGTCGTACTGTACTGTGCTAGACTTGTTGTCTTTCCTTGGGCTAGACCCTGGTGTATAATTGAAAACTTGAATATTAATGAAAAGGTAATTTTATTTCTGCTACTTTAGCAATCCATTGTAATGAAATTTAATTGCTTACTGTTATATCTGCTGGCTTCAATGTATTCCACACACTCCTTTTTCCCTTCGGCGCTTTCCCGCGCTTGGGAGGCCTCGCGGGTCCCATGTGGTATCACGTGTATTCGGTATTTATACCGGGTGCACCGGGTATCCGGAATCCGGGTCGCTACAAAATATAACATTCATCTCCCTATGACGAACACTATCACGAGAGCTTCAATGTATCCATTATTATGAAGGATCTTCATGACAAGATAATGAGTACTATCGATGGGATAATCCAAGAACATTTATGATGATCGATATAGAAGTATAACAATTACTTCTACAAGCATTCTATAGCATTTGCCAAGACACTAAGGGAATATCACGACGATATGATAACCCCTCTAATAAGGCAAATCAAGATCTTTTCATGACGAACAATAAGTTATAGAAAGGTGTACTATGATGGCAATTACTCCCGATCATCACTATCACGAGAGCGTTTGCACATCTAGCACTATATAGGATTGGCCAATGCACTAAGGGGAAAATCACGACGATATGACCTCCCCTCATGGAAATAGCACTAGTTAGTATTTGGTCGGACACTTAGGAGTTCTCACGACTGTATGATTGCCCCTAAATGCCAATAACCGAGTTGGTGAATGCCAGCACCCGATCATCGTATACCGGTAACGTTTGGACTTTGCCTCGCCCAATAGGGTCAGATCAGGACCCGTAGCATTTAAAATGTCATTTTAGTGGGACCCATAGCCCCTGACATTTAATCTAGACTAATTCCATATTAATGGCCAAGAATTTCAAGGATCAAGCATGTACGAGCAATAGGGTAGATTTCATTGAACAGAGATTCAAGATAGACCTCGACAAGTCTAGAACAATGGCACACAAAAATCGAGAGAATTCGAGAAATCTGGGAGATTGGCGTCTCGTCAGAGTGCCATATATTTAAGAAGTCGCGCCCACAATGGTGGTCACTCATTCTCTGATCAAAGCATTGAAGAATTGGTGCCTCCACAATACGGTTGCTCTTACACTAAGCGCCCGCCAATAAGGTCACCCCTTCAACATGCTCATGACAGAAAACGGTGATAACCAATGTAGTCACTAATCAAAAGACTAACAGGGTTCCAAGGTTCTTGTGGTACAACCAGCTCAGTCGGCCTTGAGGGAATCCTAGGCTACGAGGAGACTTATAGAGGTCCCAATGACTAACTCGCCAGTCCAAAGGAACGGAATGTCCAATGGAGAGCTCGTATGTCACCGAGAGTTGAGGTGTATATGTGAAACAATCATGAAATAGGGACTCCATCTACGGACGTGAGATGAGAGTGCCAAAAGACCCGCGGTATGGGTCAAAAACGGAAGTAAACGGTAAGAACATGATTGCGTTAATTATAGAATTCAAGTCCCTCCAATTCTATAATTAACTATAATTAAATAAACTTATATTATTTGACGCCCGTGGGTGGCGTCATTTATTAATTAGCGTCCTCTTGGGGGACGTTAATTTTTATGATTTTTAACTTAATTTATTTAACAAGAATTCACATTTATATCTATTTAATTGAATAAATTCAAAAACATACTTTAAAAGGCACATTGATTTATTTAAAATAATTTAAGGAAATAGAATATATGATAATTAGGAAAAAATACCTGGATTCCATATATATATTTTTCATAATTGTCTGTTATTTATTTTAATAAATATGGGTTTTCAAAGATATTCATACATGATATATATATATATATATATATATATATATATTTATATATATATGTATATATTAATTTGACGCCTAGGAATAGTGGCGTCCAATTTTAAAGTAACGACCATTTTTGGGTCGTTATTTCAAAAAATTATATTTTCAAACCTCCTGTTTCTATACTTAACCATGTCGGAATCTAGCTTATAATATACCGAAATGACCGGCTCGAAAAACTCTACCTAACCATATGTTCAAAATAATTTTTCGTTAAGAGACGGGAGATCTTACGATAGGGGGCACGAAAAACGGTGTAACCAGTTTTACTACCTTGGTCTCCACCCCAATAGTACGCCCATAAATTTTCATGGCCAAAGGATACAAATACCTATGAACAACTAAAACTCATAACTAACATATGTTCAATTGACGACTGGTCGTTGGTCATTTTTTTGAATTTCATTAATTGACGATTGTGTTACTGCCATCTACTATGAATATAACGCCCTAGGCAGGGTCGTTAATTCAAAGAAATGACATGGTGAAGGGCGTCATTTCTTTTTTCACCAGATTGATTTATGAACAGCGGTATTTTTCTAATATAAATATTGTTATGACAATATATATATGGATAGGTCAAGAAAAATAGCAGGATTCCAAAACTCTATTCATGCATTAAATCGGATTTTTGGTTACATAGATATTAAAATTTTAACATGTGAAATTTATTAATTCATATGGAATTGACGACCGTTTTGATGGGCGTCAAAATGAATTAGCGCCCTGATGAGGGTCGCTAATTACAAAAAAATTCAGAACTCGACAGAGACACAACGATGAACTATCTGCATGATGTATATATATGATTTTAGCTTCAAATCATGAGTAAACTTAGTTTGGGCTACGAAACTTGAGAAAACCTACAATACAATCATGATTTATCTTTGTTTGGGCTACGAAACTTGAGAGAACCTACAATACAATCATGATTTATCATTGTTTGGGCTACGAAACTTGAGAGAACCTACTTGTTCTAACGATCTAGCATGATGATTATATAATATTTTACTTGGGAGATTGCCTACCTTTAGAATCGATCGGATGATGAACGATTGAAGTTTTTTACAGAGGAACCGGCACTCTGTTACGAACAGAGGATGGAGGAAGAAGAAAAGGGAAGACGCTGCAGCTGAATGAAGAGGAGGCAGAGGAAGACGTTGATGTCGGTTGTCCTCCAACGCAGCAGGAGGACGAAGGAAGAAGAGGCGCTCCTCTATGTCCGCAGGCAGCACAACAAGGGGGACGGCGATGGCAAACGAGTCGCTCGTTCGATGGGGTTGCCATTATATAGGGATGGGAGATTTTTGGAGGGTTCCGAGTTTATCCATGGCAGAGTTTTAAGATCTTCTATAAATTGTTTTCTCTCTTCCCAATTTGTAGCCGCTTGCCATGTTTGGTTTTCAAAAACCCTAAAGTTCAACTTGCATGATCCGTCTGAAACATGCATTTGGGTTAGGGTTACACGTACAAGGTTTTCGGTTTGGGAGTTGTAGAGGCCCCCATACGTAGCAGTTGGGTTTTGGTTCAATTACATATATGTATATGGGTCGTTGGTTTACATGGGTTTGGCCTTGTGTGCAGGGCATTTGGGTTGCTAACGTGAGTTGGCTCACGTGGGTATATGGATTATAAGAGGGTTTAATTTGCTTTTGTTGGGTTATATATATATATATGTGTGTGTGTGTGTGTGTAGGTAAGCTGTTACGTGGGTTTTGTATATACATGGTCTCATGGGTTAAATGGGTTGGGTTTGAAGTTGCATGTTGGGCCTTATATTTTTACACACTTATACATATGTAAGTTGTGAGCTTAGTGGGTTATTTGGTCTTGGAGGATCTTATACCTTATTATTTAGATCTTTACCGATGGCTCGGGTATCAGAGTCGGGTTCGGTCCTATAAAAGTCTTTATATATTTGTATATATATATATATGTATGTATATATATATACATATATCTTAAATTGTATTTTAATTTAAGCCTCGAATAGATAAGGATATGTTCCATTTCCATTTCTCAATTATTTATTTATGCCCTTATTGATGCCCATTTACTAACATTTACGCCCATTAACTATTTTAGCTAATTATCACTTTTCCTTTATCAAAATTTTAATTTTCCATGATTTTCAACGATAAATATTTATAGTTATTTTCATTTATCTCCTATTTAAATTTTCAGGGTGCTACACCTTCCCCCACTTAAAAGAATTTGGTCCTCAAATTCAATTGATTTTCCTTCCAAAACTAGTGGAATAAAATTTACTTTATCCAAAATATGTATTCTAGCTAAGGTCACTGTATTCAATTCATGTAATCTTGGAGGAGATAGGGTCATAGAGTTACCTTTTGACGTCTGCGGTGTTTCTTCATTTAAGAGTGGACAATGGGCGATCTTATGATTTTTGCTCCCACAACGGATGCACTTTCCGAGTTTATACCAACACTCGTCTGGATTGTGCCTTCCCTTCTTGCAATGCTTGCATTTCCCCTTGGCCGAAACAATTTGTCGATCATTATTCCGAGGTTTCTTATTTTCATAGAATTTGTTGCCTTCATTAAATCTCTTCTTGTCGTTCATGTTTTCCTTGTTCTTGGGTCCATTCGGTAAGTCCTTCTTGGCGGCCTTTCCCTTGATTCTTTCCATCATATCTATAGCATCTTCCAAGAGTTGAGCTTTTCTAACCATCTCCGTATATGTTTGAATTTCTAGTGGAGCTAGATGAGGTATAAGTTCCACCTTCAAGCTATTCATAAATCTTTTTGCTCTCATTTTCTCCGTGCTAACCAAGTGTGGTGCATATCGGGCCAATCTAGAAAACCTCGCTTCATACTCGGCGACTGACAGACTACGTTGCTTCAACGTTGTAAATTCCATAGCTTTCTTCTCGCGAATTCTTTCTGAGAAATACTTCTCGTTAAAGAGTTCTAAAAACTCGCCCCAAGAAACCTGATCGTTAGGCAAAATGGCTTCCACAGATCCCCACCATACTCGGGCATCCTTCTCTAATTGATAAGTTCCTAATAGTACCTTCTCTTCGTCGGTGCATTGCATCACCTTAAAGGTCCTCTCTATTTCTTGCACCCAATTCTCTGCTTCATCCGGGTCAGTCGACCCACTAAACTTAGGGGGATTTATCTTTTGGAACTTCCGATGCAAATCCCCAGCTCCATGCCGTGCTCCACCTTGTGCAACTTGTTGCAAGGCTTGCGTTAAACCCTAGACAGTGCGTTGCATCTCTCTCCACTGAGCTCTCTCAGCCGCCATTCTAGCCTACAAGAATAAGGTTTTGGATTAATGATATTCATATCTTGGCAGGTATCTAATGCGAATATAACATATTTTATCATTTAACCCATAGCTCTACCCAAATCTCACGGGGTTCCTATAGGATAACTGACAAGGACGACTCAATCTAGGACTTGAACCTGATGACCTAGGGATTTAGACAGCCTAGGCTCTGATACCACCTTCTGTCACGCCCCGAACAGATAGCAGTGGAACGTGTCGTTTGCTCGAAACGTGACAGTTAAACAGTCATGTCAATCAGAGTGTAGTCATTTCCACAAAACACAATTTGGACAAATAACAAATTTCATTTCAAATATAAGTTCTTTACATATTCGGGCCCATAATAAACGAAAAGACTCAATAAGGAAAAACTATAAGGAGACATAAGACGTAAGATAACCAGACTAGACAGTTCATCTAGATGTCAGAGTTCTCTTTACTCTTGCCCTTGCCCATCATGTTCGGTCTCACCATTACTAAGGTCATTACCTGAAAAACATTGGAAAACGCAGGGTGAGCGAACGCTCAGTAGGACTTAATATCTCATGCTCCAAGCTAGCTTTAAGTCAATTACAATTTAATATGCTCATGCAGGTCATGCAAGATATAGAAATCAAGAACTATAATAACACGAGATAAATTCAAGAACTATAATAAACAAACGAGTAAGCAAGATGCTAGATAACCTCATGAAGAGTAAGGACGATGATAATCAAGAGAGTATAGCAAGATCTAATCAAGTACTTTCTCGAGTTAGGTCAAGAGCATTCATGAGGAAATATAACATTCATCTCCCTATGACGAACACTATCACGAGAGCTTCAATGTATCCATTATTATGAAGGATCTTCATGACAAGATAACGAGTACTATCGATGGGATAATCCAAGAACATTTATGATGATCGATATAGAAGTAGAACAATTACTTCTACAAGCATTCTATAGCATTTGCCATGACACTAAGGGAATATCACGATGATATGATAACCCCTCCAATAAGGCAAATCAAGATCTTTTCATGACGAACAATAAGTTATAGAAAGGTGTACTATGATGGCAATTACTCCCGATCATCACTATCACGAGAGCGTTTGCACATCTAGCACTATATAGGATTGGCCAATGCACTAAGGGGAAAATCACGACGATATAACCGCCCCTCATGGAAATAGCACTAGTTAGTATTTGGTCGGACACTTAGGAGTTCTCACGACTGTATGATTGCCCCTAAATGCCAATAACCGAGTTGGTGAATGCCAGCACCCGATCATCGTATACCGGTACCGTTTGGACTTTGCCTCGCCCAATAAGGTCAGATCAGGACCCGTAGCATTTAAAATGTCATTTTAGTGGGACCCATAGCCCCTGACATTTAATCTAGACTAATTCCATATTAATGGCCAAGAATTTCAAGGATCAAGCATGTACGAGCAATAGGGTAGATTTCATTGAACAGAGATTCAAGATAGACCTCGACAAGTCTAGAACAGTGGCACACAAAAATCGAGAGAATTCGAGAAATCTGGGAGATTGGCGTCTCGTCAGAGTGCCATATATTTAAGAAGTCGCGCCCACAATGGTGGTCACTCATTCTCTGATCAAAGCATTGAAGAATTGGTGCCTCCACAATACGGTTGCTCTTACACTAAGCGCCCGCCAATAAGGTCACCCCTTCAACATGCTCATGACAGAAAACGGTGATAACCAATGTAGTCACTAATCAAAAGACTAACAGGGTTCCAGGGTTCTTGTGGTACAACCAGCTCAGTCGGCCTTGAGGGAATCCAAAGCTACGAGGAGACTTACGGAGGTCCCAATGACTAACTCGCCAGTCCAAAGGAACGGAATGTCCAATAGAGAGCTCGTATGTCACCGAGAGTTGAGGTGTATACGTGAAATAATCATGAAACATGGACTCTATCTACGGACGTGAGATGAGAGTGCCAAAAGACCCGCGGTATGGGTCAAAAACGGAAGTAAACGGTAAGAATATGATTGCATTAATTATAGAATTCAAGTCCCTCCAATTCTATAATTAACTATAATTAAATAAACTTATATTATTTGACGCCCGTAGGTGGCGTCATTTATTAATTAGCGTCCTCTTGAGGGACGTTAATTTTTATGATTTTTAACTTAATTTATTTAACAAGAATTCACATTTATATCTATTTAATTGAATAAATTCAAAAGCATACTTTAAATAGCACAATGATTTATTTAAAATAATTTAAGGAAATAGAATATATGATAACTAGGAAAAAATACAAGGATTCCATATATATATATTTCATAATTTTCTGTTATATATTTTAATAAATATGGGTTTTCAAAGATATTCATACATGATATATATATATATTTATATATATATGTATATATTAATCTGACGCCTAGGAACAGTGGCGTCCAATTTTAAAGTAACGACCGTTTTTGGGTCGTTATTTCAAAAAATTATATTTTCAAACCTCCCGTTTCTATACTTAACCATGTCGGAATCTAGCTTATAATATACCGAAATGACCGGCTCGAAAAACTCCACCTAACCATACGTTCAAAATAATTTTTCGTTAAGAGACGGGGGATCTTGCGATAGGGGGCATGAAAAACGGTGTAACCACTTTCACTACTTTGGTCTCCACCCCAATAGTACGCCCATAAATTTTCATGGCCAAAGGATACTTCTATACCTATGAACAACTAAAACTCATAACTAACAAATGTTCAATTGACGACTGGTCGTTGGTCATTTTTTTGAATTTCATTAATTGACGATTGTGTTGTTGCCATCTACTATGAATATAACGCCCTAGGCAGGGTCGTTAATTCAAAGAAATGACATGGTGAAGGGCGTCATTTCTTTTTTCACCAGATTGATTTATGAACAGTGGTATTTTTCTAATATAAATATTTTTATGACAATATACATATGGATAGGTCAAGAAAAATAGCAGGATTCCAAAACTCTATTCATGCATTAAATCGAATTTTTGGTTACATAGATATTAAATTTTTAACATGTGAAATTTATTAATTCATATGGAATTGACGACCGTTTTGATGGGCGTCAAAATGAATTAGCGCCCTGATGAGGGTCGCTAATTACAAAAAAATTCAGAACTCGACAGAGACACAACGATGAACTATCTGCATGATGTATATATATGATTTTAGCTTCAAATCATGAGTAAACTTAGTTTGGGCTACGAAACTTGAGAAAACCTACAATATAATCATGATTTATCTTTGTTTGGGCTACGAAACTTGAGAGAACCTACTTGTTCTAATGATCTAGCATGATGATTATATAATATTTTGCTTGGGAGATTGCCTACCTTTAGAATCGATCGGATGATGAACGATTGAAGTTTTTTGCAGAGGAACCGGCACTCTGTTACGAACAGAGGATGGAGGAAGAAGAAAAGGGAAGACGATGCAGCTGAATGAAGAGGGGGCAGAGGAAGACGTTGATGTCAGTTGTCCTCCAACGCAGCAGGAGGACGAAGGAAGAAGAGGCGCTCCTCCACGTCCGCAGGCAGCACAACAAGGGGGACGGCGATGGCAAACGAGTCGCTCGTTCGATGGGGTTGCCATTATATAGGGATGGGAGATTTTTGGAGGGTTCGGAGTTTATCCATGGTAGGGTTTTAAGATCTTCTATAAATTTTTTTCTCCCTTCCCAATTTGTAGCCGCTTGCCATGTTTGGTTTTCAAAAACCCTAAAGTTCAACTTGCATGCTCCGTCCGAAACATGCATTTGGGTTAGGGTTACACGTACGAGGTTTTCGGTTTGGGAGTTGTAGAGGCCCCCATACGTAGCATGTGGGTTTTGGTTCAATTACATATATGTATATGGGTCGTTGGTTTACATGGGTTTGGCCTTGTGTTCATGGCATTTGGGTTGCTAACGTGAGTTGGCTCACGTGGGTATATGGATTATAAGAGGGTTTAATTTGCCTTTGTTGGGTTATATATATATATATGTGTGTGTGTGTGTGTGTGTGTGTGTGTGTAGGTAAGCTGTTACGTGGGTTTTGTATATACATGGTCTCATGGGTTAAATGGGTTGGGTTTGAAGTTGCATGTTGGGCCTTATATTTTTACACACTTATACATATGTAAGTTGTGAGCTTAGTGGGTTATTTGATCTTGGAGGATCTTATTCCTTATTATTTAGATCTTTACCGATGGCTCGGGTATCAGAGTCGGGTTCGGTCCTATAAAAGTCTTTATATATTTGTATATATATATATGTATATATATATATATATACATATATCTTAAATTGTATTTTAATTTAAGCCTCGAATAGATAAGGATATGTTCCATTTCCATTTCTCAATTATTTAGTTATGCCCTTATTGATGCCCATTTACTAACATTTAGGCCCATTAACTATTTTAGCTAATTATCACTTTTCCTTTATCGAAATTTTAATTTTCCATGATTTTCAATGATAAATATTTATAGTTATTTTCATTTATCTCCTATTTAAATTTTCAGGGTGCTACACGCACTCACTGTCGCAGCGGTGATAAAATATATTGAGCTAATTTCCTATCACTCTAGCAGCGACATATGAGTATATACGAAGTAAGCAAAATACCAAGTGGGGAGCGGAAACGATACCTCCACGCTCTTGGCGTAGGGAAGGCGACCCCGGCCAGGACTCGTACTCCCGGTACAAACAATTCATAATAATTACAGAAATGATTTTATTGCCCACTCCACGCTGGGAGGAATCGGGCTACAATGACGACCCGGGAGTAGCGAACTCGGGTTGACGGGCAGCAAGCCGGAAGGGCTATCAGGCCGGAGGCGGGCTGCTGGTCTGACTCGGTACTGTTCAAACTCGCTGGACAGCAAGTGAACTCAGCTACTGGGACGGTGGCTTCCGGTCGACTTCTGGTCGAGGCGGTTGGCTGGGACGCCGGTGGAATTCTTCTCTTCGATCGTTGAACTCGGCGGCAGCCGAATCTGAGCCGGTTTATTTTCCGAGGATTTATCCGGCGGATAGTTCTTGCTGACCTGACTCGGAACAGATCTTCGCGCCTTCACGAAAACAATTGTTTCGCCCAGATCCAGAGGCGGATCGAGGAGAGATCGGCACCGTTGGACAAAGGACTCAAAGGGATACAACATATATTAATTTCACGTCCATCCAGTAAATGGATTGGAAATGAAAACCACTGTTCCCCAAGTATTTCTGCTGGCTCGGATTACAGACAGTCAGGACAGAACATGATCTCCCTGAAAATGAATTTTGACCGATAGGGGAATGGTAGAGCTGGTTCTTGGGAATTTTATGGTAGATAGGGTAGGAAGTGAGGATCACAGATGAATTGTTTGGTAATTTTTGGAGATGGCTAAGGGGGCAGGAAAAATATAATAACAACGCACTATCCCGCAGATCTACTGATTGGCAGAGAGTCAGGGGTTGAACTAAAAGACTAGGAAAAATAGCAAACGGTGGCGGATTGACACGAAATTTAAAATGGGATGAGGTAACAACAAGGGGGATGACCTCTCAAAATTTCAAGATCATCAGATACACGGATTGGAAGGGCCAAACTTTTCTCTTAGCTTCTGTCCCGGATCTTGGAATCCTGGACATCACTTCAATGAACGGGCTGTGGCGGCGGTGGCTGGAAGTCGCATCCAGCGGAGGTGATAGAGGTGCGAATCACTCCCAGAATATGACTTCACACCATGAATTTCTGTTGCACTCTTTGCTGCAAGAAGGGGAGAGGGAGGGGGCGCCCTTGGGCAAATTGGAGGCAAATGCAATTTTTTTGATTTCTTCTCATTAATCTTTCAAAACATGGAAAATACATGGTTTTTATATGAAATATAAATGACCTAAACTAACCTTAGATTTAGGGTTAGGGAGGGGTAATTAGGGGAGAGAAGAATTTTCTCCCATGTGGTAAAATACAACAAATATAAACAATTAAAAGGGGAGGGATTAATTAAATCCCACATGGGGACAAAGGAGGGGGCACCCCCCTCTTGTAGTCCACAAGAGGGGCTTGGTCAAGAGTCCCCGTTGGACCATGGACCAGCCCCACATGGGCCCTAGAGAGTCTAAGTGGCTCAATGGGAGAGAGGGTCGGGGTCCCCCCGGGCCTACGTGGCCTTTTTGCAAAGTAACCCATTGACTTAGCCCAAGTAACCCATTGGCTTATACTTGTCATACATTTGCAACCCAAATATCCCAAGGATATAAATGCAAAAACAAAATGTTAGTGCCCAATGTTGATTCCCATCAATTCTCCCCGGGTGGGAAGAACTCGACCCCGTCGAGTAAGGGGTGCGGCTGCTCGTGTGGCTCCTGCGGATCTGTCACCGTACCAGGTAGCGCAGAATACGCTCCACTCCAAGTAATCGTCACCTGCTCATCTCGTATATGTACAATATGCACTTGCTGCTGTGGGAATGAGGCTAGTGGTGGACACTCCGGGGTGGGGTCACTCTCAAAGGAAGGAGACGGCTCAATGACTCACTAGGAATCACCGCTAAATCCCTATAGGTGACTAGATCCGAGACTTTGAAATGTAGAGCTGATCCCAAATTCTGGCAAGTCTACAACGTACGCATTAGACCCGACTTGCCTCACACTTGAAAGGGACTGACATTGCGAGCTTGCATTAGACCGACTATGTAACTCCTAATATGCTTGACACATGCATGTACAGACTCTGAACGAATAAAGAAAAACATAGACTCACACAAGACCCTAAACAAACCTACTATTAGACCGACCCATACATATGCAATGGTGGACCAGGACATCCGAATGTGTGCCATGCATACACATGACGCAACCTAGATAATATTGGTGGAATGGAATCCTAGACATCCTAACATGCACCATTAATACACTGACGGCCCTTTGGATTTGGAAGGTTTGGGTGGGTTAGGAGAATCGAATTCTCCTACTTCTGTACCCCAATGAACGGGCTCCTTGCGGAGTGTAGGTGGACTGCCCCGTGGGGTAGGGGTGTGATAGGGGACTTCCCTAACAAGTTGGAATGGTGGTGGTGGGTCACAAGGCTCACTAAGGAAGGGGTCGAAGGGATCAAAGAATGTGTGACCCCTCAATATGGGTTCCCCCATGACATGGTCCCAAGTTTGAAATTCTTGAAGGTATAAATAATCACCTTCATGCATTGTGATCGGTGGGACGACGATCATGTGTAGAAGGTATGGTTCCTCCCTCGGGATAAGTGGAATGATGCTAGGCTTGGCCGGCATGGGAAGGAATAAGAGAACCTCTGTGGTGACATGACCCACTGTGCACATAGAGGTAATGGACCCTAAGGCTAGATGTGTGAAGCTATGACTATTGGGTTGGTCGAAGCCTCGGGCCAACATACACGTCAACTTCAATTGCCAGTCTAATCCCTTAATAAGGTCATCCAATGTATCAACATGGTGACAAGATCGGAATGTGGTGTGGAACAAGTTGACGGGCACAAAGTGTAGTGCAGGGTCCATGGATGGGTAGTAAGGTGGTCTAGGGACCAAGCCTATCTTGAGCCAACTAAGTAGTGGCTCGGCGATGAATAGCTTTCCCATTAGAAACACGGGTGACTCCAAATGAGGTGGCTCCGAATAAAGATCGGAAGGTAAAGTAGGTGGCAAAGGAGCTCTAGGGGAAGGGTTCCCCGGCTGGGGTGGGTGAGGCCGTGGGACAGGAGCGTCCTGCCTCGTGGGCTCATGTGGCCGTCCGATCGACTCGGCACGCTGCTGAGAGGTAGATGCTCACCGAAGGGCAGCATCAAACCTTGACTCGAAAGGCTCAACCTCTAGAGCGACCTGATAAGAATGCTCCAAAGTGGTCACGTCGCGGGAAAACAATTCAAACTGGTAGTGAAGCCGCAAACCTTTCCGGAAGCATAAGGCGGTCGTGGTGCTCTTCTCTCCAACTCCACATGCCAACATGTACTCATCAAAGTCCCGAATATACTCAGACACGGACTTGTTGCCTTGGACGGGCCTGATCAGGGCTTTCTCTAGGGTGGAGACTCGTCTAACCAGACCTTGGAGAGATCGGTCGGTAGCGTCCATCCTATCCTCTATGGCATTGAAACGGCCCACCAAGCGGTTGGTATGCTCCCTACGAGTTTGGTCGGACCAATCCATGCGCTCCATGAGTAGAGCGAACAAGTCATCCAGGGGTCGGCCTCCCTGGGTGGCACCTCGGGGTTCGCCCATAGTGTCAGGGTGATGGTACTGGGTACCCATGGGGAATTGGGGAAAGTTTGACTGGGATGGACATGCAGACACTCGAGACAAGACAACTGACTCCCTAATGGACTAGACACAACCCTAAACACTAATGCAAAGTTGGAATGTAGACTCGACTACAAACCTTGACTCAACCAGTATCCGGTATGTGGCGGAGATTTGAACCAAAGATTGCACTCACGCAAGTGTGTTACCCTCCCAATAGGCGTACCCTATCGTTCCGGGAACACCTTTTGAAATATCGGAATGGAATGCAATGCAAGCTAAGACAAAACTACCCTAGACTCTAACCCACTCTGATACCAATTTGATGCGGGATGGGATGCGACTTGACACCAATTTGAATGCGAACCTTGGACTCTAGGCAAACTCGCGACTCGTCTCTAGCGAGGGAAGCGTGCGGATGTGCGCGATTGAGAAACCGGCAATGAGTCAAGGGTATTTGGCTCTTCCGTGCTTGGATAGAGTCACGGGATGGGTCTCGCACTCACTCTCGTAGCGGTGATAAAATATATGGAGCTAATTTCCTATCACTCTAGCAGCGGCACATGAATATATATGAAGTAAGTAAAATGCCAAGTGGGGAGCGGAAACGATACCTCCATGCTCCTGGCATCGGAAAGGTGACCCCGGCCAAGACTCATACTCCCGGTACAAATAATTCAAAATAATTACAGAAATGATTTTATTGCCCACTCAACGTAGGGAGGTATCGTGTCACATCCCGAGCGCGGAAGCTTACCCGTGGCGCGACAGTTTTATATAGAACCAAAGCGAGCTAGCTATTCGATGGAATTCTTCATTTTGATAGTTAATAGGGTACGCAAATAACTAAGATTTAACTTGAAATTAATACAAATAATCCGAGATGATAATTGTTACCACTAACCAAATGATAATTACACACATTTCTCGAGTCCGACTACTAGGCTTCAAGCCCTTATTACAGTTCTAATAAATTAGACTAATACAACTGACATCTGACATAACTGGATACAAATGACATAATTACTACACCACAATTAACAAGACAACATGATAACTCCATTTCTACACTCATCACTCAGACTCATTCCCTTCCGAGTTCTGGCTGATATCCGAACTACCTGAAAAGGTTAGAAAACAACTAGATGAGCGAATCGCTCAGTAGGATTTACATCTCAAGTTCTAACATGCTTTAAGTGAATTACCCATTTATTTAATGTAGGTAAACTATGCATGCAGACAAATAGATATCAAAGAATCGTAAAATCGATAGGAGTAGAAAGTGAGAGTATATAGATTGCACAATTTCAAGCAGCAGTAGCAAGTGATAGCAAATGATATCAGGCCAGTGATAACTGAGAAGTAATAACTGGAATAGCAACATGTTAATCAAGCTAGCAATAGTAAGCAAAGTAGTTTCAAGCATGTATAACTGGAATTGGCTATTTATAATGTATTCAAGTAAACACTTTTACCCTTCTGCGGGTCTCAAGTCAATCAATCAAGTAATATCACGAGAATGAGTGGAATGCATAAAGTCTAGCAAGCAAGTACTCCGGTGTAATGCCAAACACCGTGGTCAAAAAACTCCCATGGGCACAAGTACCTTCGGGTGCTCCTCCCAGGACCAGACCGGGCCCTATATACATAGCATTGGTCGTGTTTGTCTACATCCACTCTCATTTATAGCCAATATAGAATTTCAAGGATTGACCCGGTATGATGTATATAAGGTGGATTATAGAATAGAATCCAAGGCGTATCGTTATGTAGGGACGAACTAGGAGTAAAATCCGTAACGTTCGATACATGCTAATGACAATAGGAGTTTGAGACTAACTTGCTGGTGTTGACACAAATGTCGATATTAGTTATATATATATTATTTTTATCCAATATGTATATGTATATATATATCCGATTATAGAATTCTATCCAATATAATGGAGGTTATAGGTATGTATATCTTCTGTCCGATATACATATATGAGTTAGCCAAAATGGTGATTTATTATAATAATCAGAAATTAATTATGAAAATAAGTTTTTATGTTGAATATAGTTCTAACTTGCTAAAAATGATATTAACATGTTGAGAATGAGTTTCATATGTTATTTTACTGGTAAGGTGATAAAAATAAATTTTTCATGCTGGATTTAATTTTTTACATGCTGAAAATTAATTATTAACAGGCTAAAATTAATTATTAACATGCTAAAATTAATTAACTTACTGATAGTATGATAGGATAAGGTTGCCATGCTGATTACAGAAATTTTCTGATAACAACATAATTTTATCATGCAAAAATTTATTTTTCTACATTTATTTGCTAATTATTTGATAGGAAAATAGAATTATCATGTTGAAAAATAGTTTTAATACACTGAAAATAACTATAACATGCCAAAAATAATTATAACATGCTGGAATAATTTTACCATATTGGATAAAATGTTATCATGCTGGAAGTAATTTTCATGCATCAATTTCCTACTTTATTTAATAGGAAAGTAAGTTTTATATGCACAAAAATAGCTTTAAATATATTTTAACATGCTGAAAATAATTTTTTATATCTTAGTATGTATAAAATAATTCTATCATATTGGAAGTCACTTTTAAAATACTGAAAATAGTTTTAACATGGTGGAGATAATTTTTAGTATGTATAAACTAATGTGGTGAAAATTAGATTTTTTTTTCAAAAAAAATAATTTCATTCTACAAATATATATATATATATATATATATATACTCGGTAAGAATGAAGGAGTCCATTTTATATTGTATTATGTTCTCTATATATATTCGGTGAGAATGGAGGTGTAGACATTAGTTATATGTATATATATATATATATATATTCTTATCTAACAATATATAATGAAGGTGTTTTGTATATACAATTAATGGAAGTATATATATGAATTTATATACATATATAATGAAGGTGCTTTGTATATACAATTAATGGGAGTATATATATGTATATATTTATTTATTTAAGGTGTCGGGTGTATATATGCACACTTGCATATGCAGGTGTTATATATATATACTGTTAATAGAGGTATAATGGAGGTTCATAAATTGTTCCTACTGTATTTCACTTGTTAAGAGGCTTTACGGTGTTTTTCATTAAGTTCACTGCATGTGTCACACTAGTGTCGACACTTCCTGTTCATTTTTCATCTCTGTTGTACAGTTAATATTACAATGTTTTGTGTGTCGACACCGGTGTCGACACCTGTGTCGACACATGAGGTTCACGTACGTTGTTTTCATTAAGTTTACAGTATGTGTAGACACTAGTGTCGACACCTATTGTTCACAATGTTTTGTGTGTGTCGACACCTGTGTCGACACCTGTGGTTCTGTCTTCGTGTTTATTATTAATTAAGTCTTATTTTGATTTAATCATCTTGTTAATCAAGTGTTTAAGGTTTTAATCCATGGTTTAATTTTGGTTTTGTCAACACTCTGGGTAAGTGTCGCGTAGGTGTCGCGTAGGTGTCGCGTAAGTGTTGACACCTCAGGTAGGTGTCGCGTAAGTGTTGACACCTCGGGTAAGTGTTGCGTAGGTGTCGCGTAAGTGTTGACACCTCGGGTAAGTGTTACGTAGGTGTCAACACTTGTGCAACACTTGTGCAACACCTATAATGCAAGTGTCGACATATGTATGACATATGTATGGAAGTGTTGACACGAGGTGTCAACACCTGCATTATATATATATATGGAAGTGTTATGTGAGGTGTTGACATTGAGTGATTTGGTAGATTAACAGGTTAATTAAGCATGCTAATAGATTAGGTATGCTATTAGATTAGTTAATAAAGCTCATTCATGTTAGTTATCTAGGGCATGAGACTAATACTTGCTAATTGTCCAAGATTGAAGCTATTGCATGCTAATTATCCTCGTTGTGAAACTAATTACTTTACTAATTTTACTACTTTTCTTAGATTAAAGCTAATACATGATAACTATGAGGCTAACACATGCTGTATAAACGTGAAAGATCGCATGGAGATGAGCCTAAGACTAACTGCCTAGACTAATCATCCTAGATTAGCTACTAGTTTAGTTAAAAATTGAGAACACCTACCTCTCTGAGACGACAGCGTATAGATGGAAGAAAAAGGGCAGCTTTCTTCTGCAACGTTAGAGGAGGCTCCCCCTTCTCTGCAGCAAGTCTTCGGAAGAATGAAGGGAGTCTCAGTATAGGGAGTATTATAGCGTTGGAGGGGGACAAGATCCTACATAATTCGCATCTCAGTGCGATGCCAGCTCAAACCTACTATTCATGTATGAGAAGGACAAATGCCAACGAAGGTTTGTATGTAAGCTAAATTATAGGGCCAAATTATAGGGGCCCTGTGGCCCCGTGTCGGTGTAAGTTTTGCTAGCCTATAGCATATAATTATCTGGCATAAAAAGTAATGGTGGATGCTATGATTTGAACCCTGGTCATTGGGTTGAAAGGCAAGTCACATAACCAACTACACTAGGAAGCCACTTGTTAAGTGAATACTCTTTACTTATGATAGCTCCGTGTTCCAACTTCTTACTTAAGCTTCCCATAGAATTTATCTAATATTTTTTTATTTGAAAAATATTATTAATAATAATTTTGTTTTTATACGGGGTGCTACACCCTCCCCTACTTAAAAGAATTTGGTCCCCAAATTCAATTGTATAAGGGTAAATTCAACTACATAAGGATACTGTAGAAAGTATAAGATACTTGCCTACTAAAATAGTTCTGGGTATCTTCTCTTCATAGATTCCTCGGTCTCCCAAGTTGCTTCTTGCTCCGAGCATCGATTCCATTAGATTTTTACCATAAGGATCGTCTTGCTCCTTAGAACTCAGATTTCTTGGTCGAGAATCTTTACTGGCCTTTGCTCATAGGTGAGGTCCTTCTGTATCACCAAGTCAGTGTGATCGATGACGTGGAGTGGATCGTGCACATACTTCTTCAGTATAGAAATATGGAATACATTGTGCACTTCCGATAGTTGAGGAGGTAAGGCAATGCGGTAAGCCACCTCGCCCACTCTTTCTAATACTTCAAATGGACCGATAAACCTTGGTGTAAGCTTGCCCTTAACACCGAATCTTCTAATACCTCGGCCGGGAGATACCTTGAGAAATACATGATCACCCACTTGAAATTTCAAATCTCTCCTTCTGTTATCAGCATAAGATTTTTGCCTGCACTGAGCTACCTTGAGTCTCTCTCGGATAAGGTGTATCTTTTCAGTTGAATCTCTAACCATATCTGGGCCTAGAAGTTATCTTTCACCGACTTCATCCCAACATATTGGAGATCGACAACTCCTGCCATAAAGTGCCTCGAAAGGTGCCATCTGGATACTGGCTTGGTAGCTGTTATTGTAGTCAAATTCAGCTAGGGGTAAGTGGTCATGCCAGCTTCCGCCGAAATCTATAATACGTGCCCTTAACATATCTTCAACAACCTGATTTGTTCTTTCAGTCTGACCATTTGTCTGGGGATGAAAAGCAGTGCTAAAGTTGAGTTTCATTCCCAGAGAATGTTGTAGACCCTTCCAAAAATGAGAAGTAAAGCGTGGGTCTCGATCAGATACTATAGACACAGGAATTCCATATAATCTAGTAACCTCCTTGATATATAAGGCAGCAAGAACATCAACCGACCATCGACTCTTTATAGGCAAGAAATGAGCCGATTTAGTAAGGCGATCGATGATTACCCATATTCCGTCATGTCCGCCCCTAGACCTGGGCAAACCCATGATGAAGTCCATGCCGATGTCTTCCCATTTCCACTTGGGAATATCTAGTGGATGCAATCTTCCAGCGGGCTTCTGATGTTCCGCCTTCACCTGTTGGCATGTCAAGCATCTAGACATGAAGTCCGCTATCTCCCTTTTCATGTTGGGCCACCAAAAGGTTCTTTTTATGTCTTGGTACATCTTAGTGGCTCTAGGGTGGATCGTATACCTCGATCAGTGAGCTTCTTCAAGAATCCTCTTCTTCAGCTCAGGACTGTCTGGTACACATGTCCGTTCATGGTATAATAATATGCCATCGAGTGCCAACTTGAAATCAGATTTCTCGTCTAGCTTTTCTTTTATTTCCACTAGGGTAGGATCTTCTTCTTGCAACCTCTTGATTTCAGCTAGCAAATCCAGACGTACACTTAAGAGAGATAGAGTAATACACCTGTCATTCTCATCCATGCTTATATTGAGTTCAGCGAATTTTTCCACAGCTTCCATTCTTGAACCATACAGTTGGTTACTAGGGCTCTCGGCTTCCGACTAAGGGCATCTGCTACGGAATTACTCTTACCAGGATGATATTGTATAATGAAGTCGAAATCCTTGAGATACTCGAGCCAACGCCTTTGTCGCATGTTCAGCTCTCTCTGAGAGAATATATATTTAAGGCTTTTATGATCGGAGTATACGGTGAATTGCTCTCCGTAGAGATAGTGCCTCCAGACCTTTAAAGCCAATACCACTGCGGCTAGTTCCAAATCATGCATAGGGTAGTTTTCTTCATGCTTCTTTAATTGCCGGGAAGAGTATGCAATGACTCTTCCATTCTGCATCAATACACATCCGAGGTCGATACCAGATGCATCGGTATATACCTCGTACTTCTCTCCTTCAATTGGTAGAGATAAGACCGGAGCAGTAGTCAAGAGATCCTTCAAAGTTAGGAAACTCTTCTCACAGTCTTCACTCCATTCATAAGGCACTTCCTTGCGAGTTAATCTGGTAAGAGGGACAGCAATCTTGGAGAAGTCCTTAATAAAACGCCGGTAGTAACCAGCTAGACCCAAGAAGCTTCGAATCTCCGTTGCATTCGTTGGTCGTCCGCAATTTTGTACAGCTTCGACCTTCGCAGGGTCAACAGAAATTCCATTCTTTGATATGACATGGCCTAAGAAGGACACTTCTTCAAGCCAGAACTGGCATTTGCTGAATTTGGCATATAGCTTGTTGTCTCGCAATATCTGTAATGCCTTCTTGAGATGCACTTCATGATCTTCTTCAGTTTTTGAATAGATCAATATATCATCGATAAAGACCACAATAAATTGGTCTAAATAAGGCCTATAGATGTTGTTCATTAACTGCATAAAAGCTGCGGGGGCATTTGTTAGTCCAAAAGGCATAACAGTAAATTCGTAATGCCCATACCTGCTTCGAAATGTAGTTTTATATATGTCTTCTTCTTTGATCCTCAATTGGTGGTAACCAGACCGAAGATCAATCTTGGAGAAATAGTTAGCTCCAGACAATTGGTCGAATAGCTCGTCAATTCTCGGCAGCGGGTACTTGTTCTTGATTGTAAGATGGTTCAACTGCCGATAATCAATGCATAGCCTAAATGTTCCATCCTTTTTTTTAACAAAGAGCACGGGTGCTCCCCAAGGGGAAGTACTCGGCCTAATGAATCCCTTTTTCAGTAAATCCATTAGCTGCTCTTTTAGCTCCTTCAACTCGGCGGGAGACATTCTATAGGGTGCCTTAGACACAGGACCAGCACCAGGAATAATGTCGATAGTGAACGACACTTCCATCTCCGGGGGTAAACCTGGTAATTCTTCAGGAAAAACATCTGAAAAGTCCCGAATTACAAGGATGTCTTCAATTTCAGTCTTCTCGACTTCCATGGCAGTCACAAAAGCTATGAAAGCCACACATCCTTTATTCACAAGTTTGCTAGCTCGAAGAGCTGAGATGAGAGGGGATTTATTCCGAGGGCTAATATAAACTAACTCGGAATAATCTGCAAAAGTTATCTTGCCATGCCGACAGTCTACCGTTGCTTGGTAGGTGGATAACCAGTCAGCTCCTAATATGACATCATAATGCTCCATATCAAGGCATATCAGGTCGACTGGCAGATTGTTACCTTGGACCATAACCTCACAACTTGGATAGTGATGCATGATATCAGACTTGTTTCCAAGAGGTGTAGATATTACTAAATCTAACCATTCAGGTTCTTTAGAAAATGAGGCAGTAAATCTCTTGGAAACAAATGAATGAGTTGCTCTAGTATCAAATAGAACTTTTGCGGGTTTAGAGCAAACAGTTAGTGTACCTTCCACGATTCCTCCTTCCATGGGTTTCGTCCCTTGAAGAGCTTGGAGACGGCCTTGTTTCTTTACCAGACGCTTCTCGTCTTTGTTGGCTTGTTCCTTCATCAAGGGGCAGTCGGGGATTCGATGCTCTCGACTCCCACATCGGAGACATGCTCCCAGTTTCCTCCAGCATTCCTCAGTCTTATGACCAGCCTTGTCACAATACTTGCAGATTTCCTTGGAAGGTGTGATGGCGGAGGAAGGCTTATTGTTGATTGTAGAGAAGGGCTTGTTGCTTTTCTGGAACCTCTTCTCTTTGGAAAATTCTCCTCCATTTAAGAATCGCTTCTTACCAAATGGTGGTTTGAAGTTTCCCATACTAGGGACGGGTTCCTTCTTGTCCCTGCCTCGAATCCTTTCAGAGAATTCAGTGGCATCTTCCAACAATTGAGCACGCCGAACCATTTCCGAATAGACTTTGATGTCCATTGGCGCAAGTTGTGTAATATATTGGGGCCGTAGCCCGTTGAGGAATCTCCTTGCTTTCATCTTTTCCGTACACAGCAAGTGGGGTGCATAACGGGAAAGTCTTGAGAATTGGGCCTCATATTCGGCCACCTTCAGGCTCCGTTGCTTTAACGCGGCAAATTCCGTGGCCTTCTTCTCTTGAACACGGTCAGAAAAATACTTGTTGTTGTAGTGTTCAACAAACTCCGCCCAGGTGACATGGTTGTCGGGCAGTGTTGCTTCTACGGATTCCCACCAGCATCGAGCATCCCGTTCTAGTGGGAACGTAGCCAATAGAACCTTCTCTGTATCCATGCATTGCATTACATGGAAGATCCTCTCAATTTCCTTCAGCCAATTCTCGGCATCATCGGGGTCCACCGAACCCGTGAATCTTGGTGGGTTCATGTTAGGAAAATCCCGGTGAAGGTCACCAGCTCCACGGTGAGCACCGCCAACACCGCCTTGCGCCACTTGCTGTAGCGCCTGCGTAAGTCCCTACACAGTGCGCTGCATCTCGCGCCATTGTGCTCTTTCAGCGGCCATAATCCTACAAAAGAATTAAGGTGTAATAAATATTGGGTTTCGTTATTATGGAGTCAATTGTCATTGTTAAACTTAACCCTTGACTTTACCCATCTCACCAGGTAAGATCTAAACCTATCCATAGACAATTCTATTAGACATTTATATCTTTGGACTCAGGTTTTTACCTAGGAAATTAAAATCCTAGGCTCTGATACCAAGAAAGCTGTCACGTCCCGAGCGCGGAAGCTTACCCGTGGCGCGACAATTTTATATAGAACCAAAGCGAGCTAGCTATTCGATGGAATTCTTCATTTTGATAGTTAATAGGGTGCGCAAATAACTAAGATTTAACTTGAAATTAATACAAATAATCCGAGATGACAATTGTTACCACTAACCAAATGATAATTACACACATTTCTCGAGTCCGACTACTAGGCTTCAAGCCCTTATTACAGTTCTAATAAATTAGACTAATACAACTGACATCTGACATAACTGGATACAAATGACATAATTACTACACCACAATTAACAAGACAACATGATAACTCCATTTCTACACTCATCACTCAGACTCATTCCCTTCCGAGTTCTGGCTGATATCCGAACTACCTGAAATGGTTAGAAAACAACTAGATGAGCGAATCGCTCAGTAGGATTTACATCTCAAGTTCTAACATTCTTTAAGTGAATTACCCATTTATTTAATGTAGGTAAACTATGCATGCAGACAGATAGATATCAAAGAATCGTAAAATCGATAGGAGTAGAAAGTGAGAGTATATAGATTGCACAATTTCAAGCAGCAGTAGCAAGTGATAGCAAATGATATCCGGCCAGTGATAACTGAGAAGTAATAACTGGAATAACAACATGTTAATCAAGCTAGCAATAGTAAGCAAAGTAGTTTCAAGCATGTATAACTGGAATTGGCTATTTATAATGCATTCAAGTAAACACTTTTACCCTTCTGCGGGTCTCAACTCAATCAATCAAGTAATATCACGAGAATGAGTGGAATGCCTAAAGTCTAGCAAGCAAGTACTCCGGTGCAATGCCAAACACCGTGGTCAAAAAACTCCCATGGGAACAAGTACCTTCGGGTGCTCCTCCCAGGACCAGACCGGGCCCTATATGCACAACATTGGTTGTGTTTGTCGACATCCACTCTCATTTATAGCCAATATGGAATTTCAAAGATTGACCCGGTAGGATGTATATAAGGTGGATTATAGAATAGAATCCAAGGCGTATCGTTATGTAGGGACGAACTAGGAGTAAAATCCGTAACGTTCGATACATGCTAATGATAATAGGAGTTTGAGACTAACTTGCTGGTGTTGACACAAATGTTGATATTAGTTATATATATATTATTTTTATCCAATATGTATATGTATATATATATCCGATTATAGAATTCTGTCCAATATAATGGAGGTTATAGGTATGTATATCTTCTGTCCGATATACATATATGAGTTAGCCAAAATGGTGATTTATTATAATAATCAGAAATTAATTATGAAAATAAGTTTTTATGTTGAATATAGTTCTAACTTGCTAAAAATGATATTAACATGTTGAGAATGAGTTTCATATGTTATTTTACTGGTAAGGTGATAAAAATAAATTTTTCATGCTGGATTTAATTTTTTACATGCTGAAAATTAATTATTAACATGCTAAAATTAATTAACTTACTGATAGTACGATAAGATAAGGTTGCCATGCTGATTACAGAAATTTTCTGATAACAACATAATTTTATCATGCAAAAATTTATTTTTCTACATTTATTTGCTAATTATTTGATAGGAAAATAGAATTATCATGTTGAAAAATAGTTTTAATACACTAAAAATAACTATAACATGCCAAAACTAATTATAACATGCTGGAATAATTTTACCATACTGGAAGAAATGTTATCATGCTGGAAGTAATTTTCATGCATCAATTTCCTACTTTATTTAATAGGAAAGTAAGTTTTATATGCACACAAATAGCTTTAAATAGATTTTAACATGATGAAAATAATTTTTATATCTCAGTATGTATAAAATAATTCTATCATATTGGAAGTCACTTTTAAAATGCTGGAAATAGTTTTAACATGGTGGAGATAATTTTTAGTATGTATAAACTAATGTGGTGAAAATTAGATTTTTTTTTCAAAAAAAATAATTTCATTCTACAAATGTATATATATATATATATATACTCGGTAAGAATGAAGGAGTCCATTTTATATTGTATTATGTTCTCTATATATATTCGGTGAGAATGGAGGTATAGACATTAGTTATATATGTATATATATATATTCTTGTCTAACAATATATAATGAAGGTGTTTTGTATATACAATTAATGGAAGTATATATATGAATTTATATACATATATAATGAAGGTGCTTTGTATATACAATTAATGGGAGTATATATATATATATATTTATTTAAGGTGTCGGGTGTATATATGCACACTTGCATATGCAGGTGTTATATATATATACTGTTAATAGAGGTATAATGGAGGTTCATAAATTGTTCATACTTTATTTCACTTGTTAAGAGGCTTTACGGTGTTTTTCATTAAGTTCACTGCATGTGTCACACTAGTGTCGACACTTCCTGTTCATTTTTAGTCTCTGTTGTACAGTTAATATTACAATATTTTGTGTGTCGACACCGGTGTCGACACCTGTGTCGACACTTGTGTCGACACATGAGATTCTTCTACGGCTTACATATACCGTTAATATTGTATGTGTCGACACCTGTGTCGACACCGGTGTCGACACCTGTGTCGACACATGAGGTTCACGTACGTTGTTTTCATATAGTTTACAGTATGTGTCGACACTAGTGTCGACACCTATTGTTCACAATGTTTTGTGTGTGTCGACACCTGTGTCGACACCTGTGGTTCTGTCTTCGTGTTTATTATTAATTAATTCTTGTTTTGGTTTAATCATCTTGTTAATCAAGTGTTTAAGGTTTTAATCCATGGTTTAATTTTGGTTTTGTCAACACTCTGGGTAAGTGTCGCGTAGGTGTCGCGTAAGTGTCGCGTAAGTGTTGACACCTCGGGTAGGTGTCGCGTAAGTGTTGACACCTCGGGTAAGTGTTGCGCAGGTGTCGCGTAAGTGTTGACACCTCGGGTAAGTGTTGCGTAGGTGTCAACACTTGTGCAACACTTGTGCAACACCTATAATGCAAGTGTCGACATATGTATGACATATGTATGGAAGTGTTGACACGAGGTGTCAACACCTGCATTATATATATATATGGAAGTGTTATGTGAGGTGTTGACATTGAGTGATTTGGTAGATTAATAGGTTAATTAAGCATGCTAATAGATTAGGTATGCTATTAGATTAGTTAATAAAGCTCATTCATGTTAGTTATCTAGGGCATGAGACTAATACTTGCTAATTGTCCAAGATTGAAGCTATTGCATGCTAATTATCCTCGTTGTGAAACTAATTACTTTACTAATTTTACTACTTTTCTTAGATTAAAGCTAATACATGATAACTATGAGGCTAACACATGTTGTATAAACGTGAAAGATCGCATGGAGATGAGCCTAAGACTAACTGCCTAGACTAATCATCCTAGATTAGCTACTAGTTTAGTTAAAAATTGAGAACACCTACCTCTCTGAGACGACATCGTATAGATGGAAGAAAAAGGGCAGCTTTCTTCTGCAACGTCAGAGGAGGCTCCCCCTTCTCTGCAGTAAGTCTTCGGAAGAATGAAGGGAGTCTCAGTATAGGGAGTATTATAGCGTTGGAGGGGGACAAGATCCTACATAATTCGCATCTCAGTGCGATGCCAGCTCAAACCTACTATTCATGTATGAGAAGGACAAATGCCAACGAAGGTTTGTATGTAAGCTAAATTATAGGGGCCCTGTGGCCCCGTGTCGGTGCAAGTTTTGCTAGCCTATAACATATAATTTGAACCCTGGTCATTGGGTTGAAAGGCAAGTCACATAATCAATTACACTAGGAAGCCACTTGTTAAGTGAATACTCTTTACATATGATAGCTCCGTGTTCCAACTTCTTACTTAAGCTTCCCATAGAATTTATCTAATATTTTTTTTATTTGAAAAATATTATTAATAATAATTTTTTTTTATACGGGGTGCTACATATCGGGCTACAATGGCTACCCGGTAGTAGCGAACTCGGGTTGACGGGCAGCAAGTCGGAAGGGCTATCGGGCCGGAGGCGGGCTGCTGGTCCGACTCGGTACCGTTCAAACTCGCTGGACAGTAAGTGAACTCGGCTACTGGGACGGTGGCTTCCGGTCGACTTCTGGTCGAGGTGGTTGGCTGGGACGCCGATGGAATCCTTCTCTTCGATCGTTGAACTCGGCGGCGGTCGAATCTGAGCTGGCATATTTTCGAGGTTTTATCCGGCGAACTGTTCTTGCTGGCCTGACTCGGAATAGATCTGCGCGCCTTCACGAAAACAATTGTTGCGCCAAGATCCGGAGGCGGATCGAGACGATATCAGCTCCTTTAGACAGAGGACTCAAGGGGCTACAACATATATTAATTTCATGTCCATCCGGCAAACGGATTGGAAATGAAAATATCTGTTCCCCAAGTATTTCTGCTGGCTCGGATTACAGACAGTCAGGATATAACATGATCTGTCGGAAAATGAATTTTGACCGACAAGTGAATGGTAGATCTGGATCTTGGGAATTTTATGGTAGATAGTGTAAGAAGTGAGAATCACAGATGAATTGTTTGGAAATTTTTTGGAGATGGCTAAGGGGGCAGGAAAAATATAATAACAACACACTATCCCGCAGATCTGCTGATTGGCAGACTGTCAGTGGTGGAACTAAAAGACTGGGAAAAATAGCAAACGGTGGCAGATTGGCACAAAGTTTAAAATGGGAGGAGGTAACAACAAGGGAGATGATCTCTCAAAATTTCAAGATCATCAAATGCACGAATTGGAAGGGCCAACCTTTTCTCTTAGCTTCTGTCCTGGATCTCAGAATCTTGGACAACACTTCAAAGAACGGGTTGTGGCGGCTCGACGGCGGCACGAATGGAGGCGGCGGCGGTGGTGGCTGGAAGTCGCATCCAGCGGAGGTGATAGAGGTGGGAATCACTCCCAGAATATGGCTTCACACCATGGATTTCTACTGCACTCTTTGCTGCAAGAAGGGAAGAGGGCGCCCTTGCACAAATTGGAGGCAAATGCCAATTTTTTGATTTCTTCTCATTAATCGTTCAAAATATGAAAAATGCATGGGTTTTATATGAAATTTAAATGACCTAAACTAACCTCAGATCTAGGGTTAGGGAGGGGTAATTAGGGGAGAGAAGAATTTTCTCCCATGTGGTCAAATACAACAAATATAGACAATTAAAAGGGGAGGGATTAATTAAATCCCACATGGGGACAAAGGAGGGGGCGCCCCCCCTCTTGTAGTCAACAAGAGGGGCTTGGTCAAGTGTCCCCCTTGGACCATGGACAAGCCCCACATGGGCCCTAGAGAGTCTAAGTGGCCCAATGGGAGAGAGGGTCGGGGTCCTGCCGGGCCTACGCGGCCGGTTTGCAAAGAAACCCATTGACTTAGCCCAAGTAACCCATTGGCTTATACTTGCCATACATTTACAACCCAATTATCCCAAGGATATAAATGCAAACAAAATGATACAAATGCAAAAAAAATGTTAGTGTCCGGTGTTGATTCCCATCAGTTGCTTTTCTCCAACTTCGTCCCAGTATATTAGTGAACGGTAACTCTTTCCATGCAATGCCTCGAAAGGTGCCATTTGAATGCTTGCCTGGTAACTGTTGTTATATGCAAACTCGACCATGGGTAGATGATCATGCTAGCTTCCACTAAAATCAATAATACAAGCTCGTAGCTGTTGATATTTTTGTTGTGATGGTGATGATAGTGATGTGTGTGGCTGAATTTAATGTGAGAGATATGAAAGATGTGGAAGCAAGTGGTGCACTAACTCAAGCAATCAACATGAAACTCGTAGCCATGTCATTTTAACAATGCAGAAATAAAGAAAAAAATACACGCCGGGGCGTGGAGCAAAGGGATAAAAGGAAAACACACCGTAGGTGTGAAGCAACTAAAAGTAATTAAGAGATAGATGAAATGATGAACTAGATGACAAATACCCAAAGAAGAAAGTGTGATCACCACCAAGGTAAATAACGCAGTAAAACCACAATACGTACCTTGGAAAGAGTCGAGTGAAGTCACCCACCCACGGGAGAGAGAAACTAGGCACTGCAGAAGAAAACGGTCCTCAAAATGATCGCCAGACAACGCCAAACGGTCCTGCGATAGACTGCCTAGGATCTACAAACGGTCTTCCAAACGGCTACAAGGGCACCCAGAACAGTAACGTGGAACTTTGAATCTCCACCCCTCCCGGTCGGCAAGAAGAGATGGGCCTCGTGCTATGAGTCCTGTAAACCTGCAGAAGAATGTAGACACAAAGAAACACAATCGAATAAGCCCTTGGGTTAGTGTAGTATCTATAATGCAACTAAGCTAAGATGCATAAAAGGAAGGATGAATACCTGGGGTTAGTGGTTTTTTAACCCCCGAGAGGCGTGGAAAAGATACGAGGATGTTTGAAAACGTGATGTAAGTGCAAAGAACGTGGAAGAGGAAGAGGGAATATGCTATGAAGATGCAAAGGGGGAATAGAGAAAACTAAGAAAAAAGACTCAAACAAAACCACTGGAACTGAATACTCCCTGGACCAGAAGCCTTAAAGACTTAGAAATGACTTCTCCCTAGTTGGTACTCGCTCCAGAACACTGCAGCACTTCATGGCAGCTCCAGAAAATCTCCTCCCTCAGGCCATGAAGTCGAGGGTTCTTTTTATAGACCTCCAAACCCTCTGGTCGAGTTGGAGAGATAATGACACAAAAATAGACCTGAACATAGATAAATCTCGAAGATAATACTCCCAAGAGTCCACTGAAATAAACAGAAGGTTCTAAGAGTCTCTATCTAGAGAGAAATCAACAAATCAAGGATTTTAGTTCATCCACGGCTGAACAGTGAAAGAACAGACAGAGCATGACTCTCTGTCTCCCCAAACGGTCTTGCGATAGATCGCAAGGCTTCATAAACGGGCGACTGATAAACCGCATGGCCCAGTAGTCCACAAAGAGATAAGACCAAAGAGACCTAACAGGACTCTCTGTATGCCTAAAGGTCTAGCAAAAGATCACCAACGCCCACCATACAGTCGTGCGATAGACTACAAGGCTGATAGGTATGGCAAAAGAGATATAGGCCAATAAATCTTTGAGTTAATCCACAATAAAAACCCTTATTAGCCCTTATCCAGGCCCAATAAGCTAAAAATGACGAGAAATCAAAGGAGCTAGGCCCAACCAGGGAGAATAGCCCATAAAAATAAGCCCAAAAGTGACCAAAAATGGCCCAATAACTGGTGAACAACTTGGAACATCATAAAAATTGATAAGGAGATGACCCAACTCATTGGTCATAAAATGGGTATCAACTGTAGCATGTCTTCTACAACTTGATTCGTTCTCTCGGTTTGACCATCCGTTTGAGGATGAAAAGATGTACTAAAGTTGAGTCTTGTCCCCAACGAATGTTGGAGACCCTTCCAGAAATGAGAAGTGAAGCGTGGGTCTCGGTCAGACACGATCGAAACAGGAACTCCATGTTGAGTTATGGTTTTGATGATTGTTGTAATTGTTAAGTTATGATTTTGATGATAACTAAACTTAATGTGTGATTACGTGATGATAACTAAACTTATGGTTAATTACACATGTTCTTGATGATTGTGTTCATTCATCTTGATTGTTTATGCTGGTTGCATATGTTGGTTTTACAAGAGGCAAGAGGTTTCATAACTATCTTGCATGCAAGATCAAACTCATGGCAGTCACCTAGTGAACCAAAACTCTGCTCCTCTACATTCCAAAATAGGTGGCATATGCCATTTACTGTTAAGAACTATTGGTGAGACTCTTACCTTGTGTTAGCATCGATCTCACCATGTGTATCTCATATACCTCTCCTTAATACACCTCATTCATGCACATTAAACCTGAAACCCTTCAAGCTATCGTGCGCCCTCGCCCGCGGATCGACCTGAAGCTCTTGACTTATGGACATATATCTCATATACCTCTCCTTACTGACAAGTGCTCATTTGCTTTGCACTTTCCCAATGCATAAACCAAGTTGAATCCAATCCCAAAATGCATGGATTTGATATGGACTTGAAGCTCTTGACTTATGGATATGTTTCTTTGGGCTTACACTTCATTTTTGCAGGTATAGGTCTTTCCGGTCGACCAACACACCTTGGCCGGTCAACCAGATTTTCCAGAGACGAAGAACTTCAGAATTTACAGGTTCCGGTCGACCAGTGGGTAGTGGCCGGTTGACCAGTTCTTCCATAAATGAAAAACTCCAGTTTTTACAAGTTTCGGTCGACCGCCACTATAGGGCCGGTCGAACGGTTTTGCCAGAACCAAAATGTTTTGGCTGCAGCAGGTTCCGGTCGACCGCCCCATGAATTCCGGTCGACCGCCAGCCTCGAGCTCCCTTTTGTTGACTTCGATTTCAAGCTCGTGGAGAGGAATCTTTCACCCATTTCGTTAATCCCACTGCCCACAATCTAGGAGGGATTTGTGGATCTGGTCTGGGGCTTGTCCATAGACCATTCAAGGGCTATAAAACATCTCATTTGGAGCCATAAACCCTAACCATCCAAGAGGGCTTCAAGGGAGATCAAGAGGGTGCTGTCCAAGGAGGAAGAAGAGAGTACTGTAGCTCCGTGAACAGTACTTCGCGCAGCAAGTTCTTCATCTATCTCCAACTCATTCAAGGTACTTCTCAAGCCAACAAGCATCTATGAAGTGAAGAATCAAGCAACCAACAAAAAGAGATCAAGGGTGAGGCTATCAAGAAGCAAGCAAGGGTTTCAAGAAGAGATCAAAGGAAGGTTATCCAAGTGAAGAAGGAAGAGTACTGTAGCCGTGAACAGTACTCCGTGCAGCAAATTCTACATCAACTCCAAGGCCATTCAAGCTTAATCTGAAGCAATTCAAGTGAAGAAGGAATCAATGTAAAGATCTGCAACATATCTTCAGGGGGAGCCATATCAGGAGCTTTCTAAACTGTGGTTTATTCATATTGGTGACTTGTGCTTTAAAGTTTGAGATTTGTGTTCTCATAAACTGCAAACTTGTGTGTGTGTGTGGATCGTTGTTGGATCCATGATTGTGTGTGTGTGTGTCATATTTGATTCGTGTGTGCGTAGGTCTTCTTAGATCTGCGTGTGTGTGTGGTTTTATCTAGATCTTAGTGTTTGTGTGTGTGGAGTGCTACACTTGTCGCAGCGTGTGTGTGTTTTGTTGATCCACTTATTGGATCGTGTTAGAGACCTCATCTCCGTGTGTGTGTGTGTGTGTTAGGGCACGTCCCCGTGTGTGTGTGTAGGTGTCGTCCTGCATGTGTGGTTGGAGCTTCGTCTCCGTTTGGGGATTTATCCCCGAGTGAAGTCTCACCGGGTTTGGTGAGGGGTGGACGTAGGATTGCCGTCATTGCATCCGAACCACCTTAAAATCCGCTATGCACTATGGTTTGATTGGTGTGGTTTGATCCATTTCATCTACCTCCATTCTACATGAGTGTTAGTATTTATTGTTGTTCCGGATTTATCTTCGTATATCTTGCATAATCTATATTATCATCAATTAAGTTTTATAAATCCAATTCGTGTACAAATAGTTTTGAATCTCTTAACTAGCATTCTACCACATATTTTATAAAAGGCTAAAAGTGTCCTTAAATTTTGTAAACACCCAATTCACCCCCCTCTTGGGTGTCATTGATCGCGGGACTTCACTCCATGCAGTCTGACGACTTCTTTGATGTATAAGGCAGCAAGAATATCAACTGACCATTGACTCTTTATCATCAGAAGTGAGCTGAGTTGGTCAATCGATCTATGATGACCCATATTCCATCATGTCGTCCTTTAGAATTAGACAGACCCATAATGAAGTCTATGCTGATATCCTCTCACTTTCACTTAGGAATATCCATAGGATGTAGCTTACCGGTAGGCTTTTGGTGTTCCGCCTTGACTTGTTGGCACGTGAGACAGCGAGACACAAAGTTCGCTACCTCCCTTTTCATGTTGGGCCACCAGAAGGTCCGTTTCAAGTCTTGGTACATCTTGGTAGATCCGGGATGAATTGTGTACCTTGATCGGTGAGCTTCTTCTAAAATTTTCTTCTTCAATTCCGGACAATCCGATACACAAGTCATTTCTCAGAACAATAATCTTCCATCTGATGCTTGCTTGAAATTAGGTTGTTCTTCTAACTTGCCTTTTATTTCAACCAGTATCGGGTCATTGTCTTGAAGTCCTTGGATTTCGGAGAGTAGATCCGATTGTATTCTCATGTGTGATAGAGTAATACACATTGTCCCCTCATCCGTATTTATGTCAAGCTTGGAAAACTGTTTCACCATCTTCCATTCTTGGACCATACAGCTGGCCAATAATGCTCTCGGCTTTTGACTAAGGGCATTGGCTACGGGATTACCTTTCCAGGATGATATTCTATAGTGAAGTAGAAGTCCTTGAGATACTCTAGCCAACGCCTTTGTCTCATATTCAATTCCTTTTGAGAAAATAGATACTTGGGACTCTTGTGATCGGAGTACACAGTGAATTAATCTCCATAGAGATAGTGTTTCCAGATCTTTAAAGTAAATACTACTGCAGCTAACTCTAAGTCGTGCACCAGGTAGTTTTCCTCATGCTTCTTTAATTGTCGGGATGAGTAAGCAATGATTCTCCCTTGTTGCATTAACACACATCCGAGGCCAATGCAAGACGCATCGGTATATACCTCGAATTTCTCCCCTTCAGTTGGTAATGCCAAGATGGGGGTAGTTGTTAGATGATCCTTCAAGGCTTGAAAGTGCGTCTCACATTCTTCATCCCACCTATAAGGGATCTCCTTGCGGGTCATCCTAGTAAGAGAGATAGCGATCTTGGAGAAGTCCTTGATGAATCGCTGATAATAGCCAGCTAGAGCTAAGAAACTTCAGATCTTGGTTGCATTGGTTGGTCTTTCCCAATTCTTCACAGCCTCGAATTTTGATGGGTCAACATAAATCCCATCCTTCGAGATCACATGCCCTAAGAAAGACACTTTCTCGAGCCAGAAGTCGCACTTGCTAAGTTTGGTGTAAAGTTGATTATTCCTCAATAGTTGTAATGCAATCCTTAAGTGTTCTTCATGATCTTCTTCGGTCTTTGAATAAATCAATATGTCATCAATGAAGACCACTACAAATTGATCCAGACGAGGCCTGAATATGCTATTCATCAACTGCATAAAGGCTACAGGGGCATTTGTTAGTCCAAAATGTATAACACCAAATTCGTAGTGCCCATACCTGCTCCGGAATGCGGTCTTATGAATGCCCTCGTCCTTGATCATCAGTTGGTGGTATCCTGACTTGAGATCAATCTTTAAGAAATATTTGGATCCAGATATTTGATCAAATAATTCATCGATCCTTGGTAGTGGATATTTGTTCTTGATAGTAAGCTGGTTCAACTGCCGATAATCGATGCAAAGTCTCATCGATCCATCCTTCTTCTTTACAAATAACACGGGTGCTCCCCAGGGGAAGTGCACGGCCTGATGAATCCTTTCTTCAAAAGCTCCATCAATTTCTCCTTTAATTCCTTGAGCTCGACGGGGGACATCATATAAGGTGCCTTAGAAATCAGACTAGCACTAGGGACCTGTTCGATGGTGAAGGCCACTTCCCTTTGTGGGGGTAATCCGGACAAACACATCGGGAAACTCCTGAACCTCTCAGATGTCTTCTATCTTAGACTCCTTCACTTCATGGTGCTCACAAATGCTATGAAAGCCACACATCCTTTCCTCAAGAGCTTACTAGCTCGGAGGGTCGAAATAAGGAGTGACTTGTTTCGACTCTGAGGACTAGTGTAGACAAGTTCCGAGATTTCTTTAAAAGTTACCTTTATCCATACACAAGGCCGTTGTAGATTTTTCCATCTCACCATAACTTCACAATTCAAATAATGGTGTGAAATCTTGGATTCGTTTCCGAGAGGAGTGGAAATAACTAAATCTATCCATTCCGGTTCCAGAGGTAATGAATCCACAAATTTCTTGGAAATAAAAGAATGTGCCACGCTGGTATCAAACAAGATGCGAGCAGACTTGGAACAAATCTTTAATGTACCTTCCATGAGTCCACCTTCATCTTGCTCTGCCTTTTGAAGAGCTTGGAGACGGGTTTGTTTCTTCACCAGGCGCTTCTCGTCTCTGGCTTGATCATTTAGTAGAGAGCAGTCGGGAATCTGATGATCACGGCTCCCATAACGGAGACAAGCTCGCAGTCTCCTCCAGCATTCCTCGGCCTTGTCGCAATGTTTACATACCTCTTTGTAAGGTGTGGTAGTAATGGAGAAGGGCTTGCTATTTTTCTTGAACTTCTTCTCTTGGGAGGAATCTCCTCCATTGCTAGCTCTTTTCCTGTTGAATGTCGGCTTGAATGTGCAAGAGCTTGTAACATTCTCCTTCTTGTCCTTCCCACGGATCTGGTAGGGCAACTCTGTGGCATCTTCTAATAATTGTGCACGCCTTATCATTTTCGAGTAGACTTGAATGTCCATCAACGCTAATTGAGTTATATATTGTGGTTGAAGCCCATTGAGAAATCTTCTAGCCTTCATCTTCTTGGTACCCACTAGGTGCGGTGCATACCTTGAAAGATGGGAGAATTGGGCCTCATACTTGGCCACTGATAGAGTTCTTTGCTTTAATGCGGCAAACTCCGTAGCCTTCTTCTCTTGTATTCGGTCCGAGAAATACTTGCTATTGAAGTGTTCAACGAACTTGCCCCACTTGATATGTTCATAGGGTAATGAAGCTTCTACCGACTCCCACCAGAATCGGGCATCCCACTCTAGTTAAAAAGTCCCTAGCAGGACCTTTTCTTCATCTGTGCATTGCATGCCATGGAATATACGTTCAATTTCCCTAATCCAGTGCTCGGCATCATCGGGGTCGGTTGAACCAATGAACTTTGGTGGGTTCATGTTGCAAAAGCTACGGTGGAGATCTCCTGCTCCCCGATTGACTCTGCCCTGCGCCACTTGTTGTAGCGCCTAAGTGCGGCCTTACACAGTGCATTGCATATCGCGCCATTGAGCACGCTCGGCGGCCATGATCCTATAATAATTAAGTGACTATATTAATATATGATTAATCCAAGGGCCTAAGTTCCTAAGTTAACTTAATCCATAGCTCTACCCAATCTCACCGAGTAAAGGTATAAACCTATCGTTGGACTTGGTTTCTCCTAGGAATTGAATATCCTAGGCTCTGATAACACAAAAATTGTCACATTCTCAGCGCAGAAGGAACTCGATACATGTGACGAGTTTATATCAATCATGTCAATCAGAGCACGAGATAATTCGACACCATAGACAGACATGCGTAAATTTCAAGATAACCAAATCCAATTTATTCATAATAATCATTAAGGTAAATCTATTACATAATCTCCTTCATGAAAAGAGTACTAAAGGACATTCTAGACTCAATAAAAAAAATTACAATGATTGACTCAAGAAGTAGGAAAAAGACACGGCTAGATAGATGCTTCCATGACTAGGTAGCTCTACGTTCTTTACTCATTCTCGTTCCCATCTGATTGATTCTCGTCATCGGAGTTACCTGAAAAATATGAGAAAGCACTAGGTGAGAGAACGCTCAGTAAGAATTATATCTCAAGATCAAGTTTGCTTTAAGTAAATTACATGTTCATGAATGCATGTCTAGCTACGTATGTATACATGATAACGGTGAGAGAGTGAGTGTATCAAGAGTTAATAGAGATGAACTAGCATGATTTCAGGATGTTCATGTAAAAGGTATCAAGATGGTCAAGCATGTAAATATATCAAGTCATGTCATGTGAATTGACTATTATAACATCAAGCAAGTAAATACCCATTCCGGGTCACGCAAGTCATGTCAAGTCAAGTACTATCGAGTTATAGATTGTCAACAATCAAGCAAGTCAAGCACTTCGGTGCAATGCCACACCGTGATCAATATAGCTCCCATGGGCACAAGTACTTTCGGGTGCTCCTCCTAGGACTAGATCGGGCCCTATATGCGCAAGCATTGAGTCATGTATAATTTTAGACATCCTCTATAGTTTATAGCCAATATAGAATTCCAAGAATAAACCATTGTAGGATGATAAGGTAGATTTCACGAATGAAGGAGTTCAAGGGTAGAACTTTGAACAAGTCTGACACATCATTAAATCTCACGAAAACTAAGACATGTCATGAAACTGGATAATTGGCGCCCACTCAGTCGCCATCAATTACAGAAATAGCACCCACATGTGTGGTTGCCCATTCCTGTGAACAGTATAGGCCCAATGAAATATCGCCCAGGCTCAGGTCGCTAAATCAGGGAAATAACGCCACTAGACTAGTCGCCAATTCCTTCTGGCGCCCAAGTCAAGGTCGCTATTTGCTGACAGAGGCAGACTTCTCAAAGGAGGCCAGGAACAATGCTCTATGAGGGCTGAAGCATCACGTTTCTTCAGAGTGACGTGACAAGTAAGGGTTCCAGTGTTTTTAGGGTACAACCTACTCGGCTGTCTTGAGGGAATCGAAGGCTAGCATAGACTTACGGAGGTCTCCATGATGAAATCACCAGTCCAAAGAAAGGAATATCCCGCGGAGGGTTCAAACATCACCGAGAGTTAGTGTGTAACTGATAGAATCAAAAATAGAAACCCCATCTACGGATGTGAGATGAGAGTGTCAATAGACCCGCGGTATGGGTCAGGAAAACGTGGTAAAACTGAGAGATAGGAAACTGCGCCTCAATAGAAGTCGCTATTTCAAGAAATAGCGGCTTTTTGACAGGTCATTCAATCTTAATTTATAACATAAATTCCAAAGAAATAATAAGAATCAACGACACTGTATACGGGCGCTAATTCTAGAATTTTTCTAGAAATTATTATTTATAATTATAAATAGCGACTGTATATGATGGCGTTCATTCATTAAATGACGCCCTAATCTAGGTCGCACATTCATGAATTTTAGTATAAATTCTATTTACTGGATTTTTTTATAATACAGTGCCACCGTATAGGGGTGCTCATTCTTTAAATAGCGACTAGGGGTCTGTCACTCATTCTGTGTTGGATGCTACACATCGGGCAGGTACAATCTTAGACACATAATATTGTTCATGTATTTGGTGTTCACATAATCAGGAAAGTAAAGACATGGATATACAGAGAAATATATAAAGGTTCCAGAATCATGATCATGCAGAATTTTTAACACTATGGTTCATAGATATTGAATTTTAACATGTGGTATTTATTAATTTCACTAAAAGAATTAGCGGCTGGCGTAAGGTCACCCATTAAACTGCGCCCTAGCCACAGCCATTATATCCATAGATTTGGCAACTTTTCGCACGGGCGTTCATTCAATAGACGACCATGCCCTGGTCGCTATTTACATGTAGACAGGTGAAACCTACAATTATCAAAAACTTAAGATCCTGATCATAAAAACAAGATGTAAGGATACTGATTATGATCGTATATGCATGATGTTGGATTGTGTGTCTTCCCTAAGTATTTTGATGATGAGCAACACTACGTTAATTGTTCTTGTTATTTTTGATCAGATATCTTGCACTTGAGTTATCCATGGTTTTATATGAAATAACTGCTAAAGAGGTAACACTTCGTGTGTTTGTTCATGTTCTGTCTTCGTGCTGTTTTTCCTCAAACATCATGTAGTTCTTGCTTCGCGTTTTCACCTCGTGTCGAATTAGCCATGTTGTCGTCTGTTTGAGTGTTGTTCTTTCACCTCGTGCAGTCTTTGTTTACTGTGTTGTTTCCATGTCATCCTTTGTATTCCTGTCTTCGAGTCCTTTCGCTGAGTCTCTAAGTCAGTCTAAGTTCAAGTGTTCGTTTCACTTCGTGATTGTTTTTCTCTTCTCATGACTTCGTGTCGTGTTCCTGAAGCTGCTCTAAAAGTTCTGATGAACTTCGAGTAGTTTTTCTGTAGACCTCGTGTCGATTTCTGCTTAGTAACCACACTTCGTGATGGTTACTATAGTCCACGTCTTCGTGTTGGTTTTATGCACTCCGTGTCGTCTTCTTTGTTTCATTCTGTTCTCACCTCACTTCGAGTCGTTTCTTTGCATACTGTCTTCGTGATTGATTGGCACTTCGTCTTGGTTACAACACCTCGTGTTGTACTGTTTGACTTCGTGTCGGTTTCGGTTGCAGTCCATGTTGTTTTCATGTCGTTCTCTTTTATTGCCACCTCGTGTCGTTTTTATTATTAAGTCTTCGTGTCGTTTTTATTATTAAGTCTTCGTGTCGTTTTACCTCGTGCAGTGTTATCCCGTGTCATTTACTATTTCGACCTTGTGTCGTTATCAGCCTGTGTTGCTTTCATCTCGTGCTGTTCTCACTATCCTCGTGTTGTTCTCACCGCGTGTCGATTACTGTTTTCACTTAGCATTATTTTTATTTCGTGTCGTTTTTCTGTGTAGTGTGTGTTTGTCACCACTATACTTCGTGTCGTTGCTTTTTACTTCGTGTCTAACTTCACTTCGTGTTGTTTTCACCTCGAGTCGTTTCCTTATACTATGTCCTCGTGTTGGTCTCTCGCTTTAGTCTTCATGTCGGTTTCTGTCGTAAGCCCGTATTGTCCTCGTGTTGTTTTTGCATTCGTAACCTCGTGTCTCTCTTGCTTATAACCTCACCTCGTGTCATTATCTTCTGTATATCTGATCTGTTACAGAGTTTCTCGTGTCGTTCTTATGTCATCTCGAGAAATAGTCACGTCGTGTTGTTGTTACTATACCTCATGCAGTTTTGGTTTTAATAACCATGCAGCGTATTAATGGACTTAATCTCATTTCAGGTCCGAGGAAGAACATTCCACACTCCAGGGCTGCACGTGATCCGAGACAAGAGGAACCAATTTGATAAAGGCACGTGACAGGATACTTCTGGATCGAGCGTGGGAGGCAGACGCGTTTCATGGCCTATCCATCTGCTGTTGATGCTATAAATAGAATCCTTCGTCCTCAGATGAAGGTGATCGAAGTAGAGAGGCTTAGAAGAAAACAGGGAAACAGAGAGCCCTTCGATCCAGAAAAAAGAAAAGAAAGAAGAAAGAATAGCAGAGAGAAATAGAAAGAGAGCAGAAGAGTGTTCAGAAGAATTGTTCTGACTTGCGGATCAAATCCGAAGTCTATTGCTCTATATTGAGCTACATTGTTTCCATTGTCTGGCATTTGATTTCCTTCGTTCGTATTTTTCATTTCTTGTTCTTATCTTTCTTCAACCGTTATTGTTTGTGTTTCCGATCCTCTGGACTGAGGTCGGGGTCCTCCTGTGAGATCAGGAGTAGGGAGAGTCAATCTCCGGTTTGCAAGCAGCAGGTGAGCTGCTTGTAGGTACCCTCCGGGTTGGGAGGAAGAGGGGTCTTCGACCTCTGGTTCACTAGTAGCAGGGCTGCTACTAGTGGGGTTTCCCTCTTGGTAAAGAGGAAGAGAGACGTGAGTCTCTGGGTTCTAGTGACTGCTGATCGCTAGAGGTTCCCTCCGGGTAGGAGGAAGAGGAGAGGTTGTTCTCCTGGGAAGCTGTGTATCAGCAGTTGTTTGGCAAGCTGTGTTGCCCAGCCTTTAGTGAAGCCACACTCAGGTTGAGTGTGGGGTGGATGTAGGTCTGAAGGACCGAACCACCTTAAAATCCTCTGAGCCCTTGTGTGATTGATCGTGATAATATTGTGGTATGCCTTCTATTTGCTTGAGCTATTAACTGCACTGCATCTTTTACGATAGTCAGAACTCGAGGTTAGCTCCGTTTAGCAATATACTCTGCAATAATTTTTTAAATCTACGAAAAAAGTGATCTATTCATCCCCTCCCCTTCTAGATCACTTCATATTGTACTTATCAGTTGGTATCAGAGCAGGTTTTTCCCAGAATGTGGTCCAACGGCCAGGGAAACGGATCCAATGGTCCTCGCAGTTTCATAGCTGATGGGCAGTCTATCACCCGCCCCCCTTTCTTTGATGGTAATAATTACTTCTTCTGGAAGAACAGGATGGAAGTCTTTATCAGGGCCCAAAGCAACAAGCTATGGAAAGTCATTACAGATGGTCCATACACCCTTCCACCGAATGAAGATATGTGGACAGAAGATCAGGTCAAACTCTCCGCACTGAATTGGACAGCTCTTAACATCATACAGTGCGCCGTCCATCCGGAAGAATATTCAAGGATCTCAGCGTGCAAGACTGCAAAGAACATGTGGGATGATTTGCAGTTAATTCATGAGGGCACATCTCAGGTGAAGGCTACCAAGATCAACATACTTACAACTCAATATGAGTTATTTAAGATGAAGCCAGAGGAGCCGATCACAGAAATGTATGCCAGATTATCTGTGATCATCAACAGTCTGAAAGGCCTTGGAAAGGATATTCAACAAGAAGACATAGTCAGGAAGATCCTTAGGTCTCTAACTCCCGTCTGGGATACCAAGGTGACTGTAATAGAGGAATCAAGAGATTTATCCATCATGACAGTAACCCAGCTGATTGGTTCTCTCATGACCCATGAAATGAATTTCACACGAGGAAACGATGGGCATGACAGAAAGGGAAAGAATGTTGCTCTGAAGGTTTCACGACATACTAAGAAGAGCAACAACAGCAGCAGCAGCAGCAGTGATGATAGCAGCGAAGGGTCTGATGGACTCTCAGACCTGGACAAGGACGAGCGAGCTATGCTCACCAGGCAGTTCAGAAAGTTCCTAAGAACAAAAGGAAAATTCTACAGGAGGAAGAAATTTAATGCTGCAATGAAGTCTCCTGAACGAAGATTTGAGAAGAACCGGTCTGCTAAGAAGATCACTTGCTATCATTGTCAGAAATCCGGTCACATAAAAAGTGAATGTCCAGAGCTACAAGCTAAGGCTCCAGGACACCAGAAGAATGTGGTGCACAAGAAGAAGAAGGCCATGCTGTGCACATGGAGCGATGAGGAGGAGGATCCAGAAGCCACTTCGTCCAGTGAAAATGAAGAGAAGACCTGCCTCATGGCCGACCATGAGAAAGAGGTAACAAATTTATTTGAGAATTTTACTTTGGATGATTGGGAGGACGCCTATGGCGACCTGTTAAGTAAATATAATTGTTTAAACAAGGAGCACAGAATGCTTAGACGTAAGTTTCATTCTCTGTCTGAAGTACACTCTTCTATTGTCACTGATAGCATGAAAACCAAGGAGATGGCCATTGAGCTAGACCAGGTTAAAGGTGAGATTGAGAGGTTGAGAATGGAAAGAGAGGAGAGTCTAGCTAGAATAGATGAGCTGAAGTGTAAAGCTGAAGAGTCTAAAGGAGAGATTAGACTGATGGCTGAAAAATATGAGGCAGTTAGAACAGTTAATCAGGAACTCCAGGACCAATGCAATGAATTTCAGAAGGAGATTGAGGACAAAGAAAAAGTGCTTGAAAAGTTTACAGAGGGGAGAAACAACCTGAATGTCCTTCTGGGGTCGAGGGTAAACTTCAATAGGGAGGGATTAGGATACAATCCTACTAGTAAAAAACCCTTTGAATTTAAGACTATCACGTTCTGCCCCGCCAAAGGCAAAGAGAAACTGGAAACATCATCCAGTTCCAAATCTGTCTCTACAATGAAGTCTTCGACCAGTAAATTCATTCACTCCACTGGTCAGCAGTCTAAGTCAGGAAATCCTGAGACAAGCACTGCTCATGTGCAGCAGGCGTGGAACAAAGGTCCTCACAGGACCAGTCCTATAGAGGCCACAAAAAGAGCGAAAAGTTTTGTTAAGAAAACTCATCATGCTAATTATCAAGTAGAGCATGGCAACGATCACCAGTTTCAGCACAAATTTTATTGGAATAAAAATGCTTACATGAATTATGCTCAACACACACGCACATCTTCTAAGAGGCCAACCAACAATGTCTTTGTTCAGAAACAGCATAGTTCAAATAGGAATAAGCTTATTTAACACCCACCAAGAAATAACAAAAGGGAAGAATCAACCCACATAAATCCACTGAAGAGAACTATAAAACAAATGTGGATTCCCAAGTGCTTTCTGCATAATCAGAAAACTGGTTTTGGACCCAATTTGAATTGGGTCCCACATTACTCTGTCTGAATTTTTGCAGGTCAGCCTGGCAGCTGAGCATAACAAGTGGTATCTTGACAGCGGCTGTAGCAGGCACATGACAGGAGACCGGTCCAAATTCAGCAAACTAAAAATGAAGTCTGGGGGCTTGGTCAAATTCGGAGGAAATAACAGAGGAAGAATAATTGGAATTGGCACGGTTGGTAAGTCCTCCACTAACTCCATTGAAGATGTGTATCTTGTAGAAGGACTTCAGCACAACTTGGTAAGTATAAGTCAACTTTGTGACAAAGGACACAAGGTACTCTTTGACCACAACTCGTGCACTGTTTTTGAGCTGAATTCTGATAACATCATGTTCAAAGGTCATAGAGTAAATAATGTGTACATCGTTGATCTTGATGATAATCCTGAAACAAACTTGTGTCTGTCTGCTAATTCTGAACAGGTTGCTTTTGACTGGCATAGGCGTCTAGGTCACGCTAGTGTGTCTACCTTGAATAAACTGTCTAATTATAACCTAGTCAGAGGTTTGCCCAAAATAAAATTCCAGTTAGGGTCCAAGCTCTGTGATGCTTGTGCTCAAGGTAAACAGACTCGTGCAGCTTTTAAGTTGAGAACTGAGGGTCTCTCATCTAAACCACTACAGCACTTGCACATGGATCTCTTTGGTCCTACTCGAATACAAAGCCTGTCAGGTAAGAGATATGGTCTAGTCATAGTTGATGACTTCACTAGATTTTCCTGGTTGTTCTGTTTAGCAAATAAAAATGATGCTTTTGTTCACTTTGAAGAACTTTTTAATAAAATCAAACTGCAAGGTGAACATAATATCATTACAATTCAGTCTGACCATGGAGGAGAGTTTGAAAACTCTTCGTTCTCTGAATTTTGCTTAAGAGAGGGAGTGACTCACAGATTTTCTTCTCCCAGGACACCGGAGCAGAATGGAATTGTTGAGAGAAGAAACAGGTCAATAATTGAAATGGCCAGGACTATGCTAATTGAGAGTGGACTTCCAAGGAGATTTTGGGCAGAAGCTGCAAATACAGCATGCTACATTTTAAATCGAGCCTTGGTAAGACCTACTCATAAGAAAACTCCTTATGAACTCCTCAAGGGTAAGCTGCCAAACATTTCTTACTTTAAAATTTTTGGTTCCAAATGCTTTATCCACAATAATGGTAAGAATGGTTTGGATAAGTTTGAAGCAAGAAGCTCTCCTGGAATTTTTCTCGGATATTCAGAAACCTCTAGGGCTTACAGAGTCTTCAATAAAGATGAGCAAACTGTTGAAGAAACACCTCATGTGGTGCTTGATGAGAATGTTTTATCTGACAAAAGGACAAATGATGACAGGGAGTCACCTGATGAGGGAGATTTCTTGGAGAAAATTGAAGTAGGAGAGATGCAGCAAACTGCTCAACCAGAAAACTTACAACAAGAAGGAGCAACTGAGGTAGGTGAACCCTCAGGTGAGGTAATATTTCACAAAGATCATCCTAGTGAAAATGTCATAGGTAATTTGCATGATCCCACTAGGACAAGGTCTCACTTTAGAACTGTCCAAGAACAGGACTTAGCTGCTTTGACATCTCAGGTAGAACCCAAGACTGTGGAAGAGGCTTTAAAGCATGATTCTTGGGTATCCTCCATGGGTGAGGAATTAAATCAATTTGAGAAAAATAATGTATGGAAACTAGTTCCTAGACCTGAAAACACTCATGTCATTGGCACTAAATGGGTTTTCAAAAATAAGATTGATGAAAATGGTGCTATCTCTAGAAACAAAGCAAGACTTGTAGCTCAAGGCTACAGTCAGGAATTTGGTGTGGATTTTGATGAATCCTATGCACCAGTAGCTAGGATGGAAGCTATAAGAATTCTGTTTGCATTTGCATGCTCTAGAAAAATTCGGCTTCAGCAAATGGATGTCAAAAGCGCATTCTTAAATGGGTTATTGAAGGAAGAGGTATATGTTGAACAACCTCCTGGGTTTAATTTCTCTGTTCAGCCTAACATGGTTTTTAGGTTGAATAAAGCCCTCTATGGATTGAAGCAGGCTCCTCGAGCCTGGTATGAGAGACTTTCTGAGTTCCTTGTGAGCAAGGGCTACACTCGAGGTAAGGTTGACCAAACCCTCTTCACCAAAAGTCTCGGAAAGGAGTTAATTGTGGTCCAGGTATATGTTGATGATATCATTTTCGGATCTAACAACTCAAAATTATGTAAAGATTTTTCTGAGTCTATGTCCCAAGAATTTGAAATGAGTCTAGTTGGCGAACTAAAATATTTTCTTGGGCTGCAGGTCAAACAAATGGAGGATGGTTGTTTCATAAATCAAACCAAGTATACTCTGGAGATGCTGAAAAGGTTTGGAATGACCAACCTCAAGACAATCTCAACACCCATGAGTACCAGCTCCTCACTGGATTCAGACGAAAAAGGTAAAGAGGTGGATGCTAAACTATATAGAGGTATGATCGGTTCACTCCTCTACTTAACTGCATCCAGGCCCGACATTCAATTTAGTGTAGGGATGTGTGCCAGATACCAGGCTAGACCTACTGAATTGCATCTGGCAGCTGTAAAGAGAATCTTTAGATACTTATCTGCCACTTATGATCTAGGTCTCTGGTATCCTGCATCATGTAACTTAGATCTCATTGCATACACTGATGCAGATTATGCATGATGTAAATTGGACAGGAAGAGCACTAGTGGTCACTGCGAATTTCTAGGAGGGTGTTTAGTCTCTTGGGGATCCAAGAAGCAACACTCCGTGGCTCTCTCTACTGCTGAAGCTGAATATGTGGCAGCAGGGAGCTGTGGCACACAGGTTATATGGATAAAACATCAGCTTCTGGATTACTCGGTTGAGCTAGGTTGTACTTCTATCTTTTGTGACAATACTAGTGCAATAAACATTGCAAAGAATCCTGTACTTCATTCTCGAACTAAACACATTGAAATCAGGCATCATTTTATTCGAGATGAAGTGGCAAGGAAGACTTTTGAGTTGATCCATGTTGGCACTAACTCACAAATTGCAGATATCTTTACTAAGCCACTAGATACTGAAAAATTTAGCACTCTGCGCAGAGAACTAGGTATTTACAGAATTTCATGATTGAAAATTTGATTTCTGAATACCATGTCCTGTGTTATTATGCTTATCATATTCATCATGGTGTTCTTTTTGAAGTGGATTGAGGGTTGTCTTGGCTAAGTCTGTATTGGGGTCAAGATCTCAGGGGGAGATGATTTATAATAGGTGTCTTGATCTTTGACCTAATTTGAACATACTCTGAACGACATTTTGCTGACATCATAAGAGAATCAGGTTGATTAGGTGTATAAAAGAAAATGTTGGATGCTTTACTCTTTAAGGCTGTTCATCTAATTTCTTGTTGGAATTTTCAGCTGTTAGTCCCACTGAGATCAAAATCTGAATTCAAGATTAATCTTCATACACTGTAACTGTCTTCTGATCTAGTCAGTACAGCATACCTACTTAGTCAATGGTGAGTCCAAAATGAGGTATTTTGTGTTTTAGTCTGAATCACCTTGGATCTGGTGTATTGTTCTCAAACGGACTCAAGCTTCATTAACAAGGTTTTAAGAGCTGGTAAATAAAAACAAAATTCATAAAAGGGTTATCAACTTTGTTAACTGCTCATTGAGAAACTGGGATTTTCATCAATGAAGTGAAAGCTTCCCATGTCATGAGATGGCAGTAATCATCTGGTCTTAATAGTTGTCTTGATCATACAGAGCTATGGTACATATCTGGTTAGTAACTGGGGTGTCTGGCCTCAGATAAAGGTGTCACCTTAATGTCAACACTAGCTAGAATACTATCTCTGTCTTCTTATCAGAAGGGGTAATGTGGTCCTGCCACCGAGTAACTGGGGATTCTTGCCTCTAAACAAGGTGTCTCCCTAATGTCAAAGGTGTACTTGACAGACTTATCTCTGATCTTGACCATTTTTAAAGATCCTGCTCACTTGAAGTATAGCTTTTGATTTGTTTGTTCTCAATACCACAGGTCATTGTCTTCTGGCTGTCTTACATAATACTCTCTCAGTAAAGACTTATTTTGATCAAACTGGTATCTTGTACCTCACTTGCTTAGAATCTGGTTCTGTGTATGGAGCAAATCCTTATTCACAGTTTTTGCACAGTCTGACTAACTGTTCCTCAAAAATCCTCACATAAAATTAATGGCTTTCTTGATTGACTAAACTTCTCAATAGTCTCCATTTATCTGCCTTACTCTGTCCTGTTTTCTCTCTATAGTCAGCAATTTTCCCTTCTCTGTATCTTCAGATTTGACCCTAGTTTTGATGATGTCAAAGGGGGAGAGAATTGAGTTGAGGGGGAGTTAGTTATCAAGTCTGAGGTAAACTGTTGCAAGTCTGAGGTAAACTGTTGCTGTGTTCAGGGGGAGTGAGGGGGAGTTAGTTATCAAGTCTGAGGTAAACTGTTGCTGTGTTCAGGGGGAGTGAGGGGGAGTGTTCAGGTGAGGGGGAGTGTTCAGGTTTCATCAAGGGAAGTAAGGAAGCAAGTATGCTTTAAGTTGTCTGCATTAAATATCCTGAATTGATCTTTTTTGAACTTATCTCTCACACTTAATATAGTGTTGCCATCATCAAAAAGGGGGAGATTGTTGGATTGTGTGTCTTCCCTAAGTATTTTGATGATGAGCAACACTATGTTAATTGTTCTTGTTATTTTTGATCAGATATCTTGCACTTGAGTAATCCATGGTTTTATATGAAATAACTGCTAAAGAGGTAACACTTCGTGTGTTCGTTCATGTTCTGTCTTCGTGCTGTTTTTCCTCAAACATCATGTAGTTCTTGCTTCGCGTTTTCACCTCGTGTCGAATTAGCCATGTTGTCGTCTGTTTGAGTGTTGTTCTTTCACCTCGTGCAGTCTTTGTTTACTGTGTTGTTTCCATGTCATCCTTTGTATTCCTGTCTTCGAGTCCTTTCGCTGAGTCTCTAAGTCAGTCTAAGTTCAAGTGTTCGTTTCACTTCGTGATTGTTTTTCTCTTCTTATGACTTCGTGTCGTGTTCCTGAAGCTGCTCTAAAAGTTCTGATGAACTTCGAGTAGTTTTTCTGTAGACCTCGTGTCGATTTCTGCTTAGTAACCACACTTCGTGATGATTACTATAGTCCACGTCTTCGTGTTGGTTTTATGCACTCCGTGTCGTCTTCTTTGTTTCATTCTGTTCTCACCTCACTTCGAGTCGTTTCTTTGCATACTGTCTTCGTGATTGATTGGCACTTCGTCTTGGTTACAACACCTCGTGTTGTACTGTTTGACTTCGTGTCGGTTTCGGTTGCAGTCCATGTTGTTTTCATGTCGTTCTCTTTTATTGCCACCTCGTGTCGTTTTTATTATTAAGTCTTCGTGTCGTTTTTATTATTAAGTCTTCGTGTCGTTTTACCTCGTGCAGTGTTATCCCGTGTCATTTACTGTTTCGACCTTGTGTCGTTATCAGCCTGTGTTGCTTTCATCTCGTGCTGTTCTCACTATCCTCGTGTTGTTCTCACCGCGTGTCGATTACTGTTTTCACTTAGCATTATTTTTATTTCGTGTCGTTTTTCTATGTAGTGTGTGTTTGTCACCACTATACTTCGTGTCGTTGCTTTTTACTTCGTGTCTAACTTCACTTCGTGTTGTTTTCACCTCGAGTCGTTTCTTTATACTCTGTCCTCGTGTTGGTCTCTCGCTTTAGTCTTCATGTCGGTTTCTGTCGTAAGCCCGTATTGTCCTCGTGTTGTTTTTGCATTCGTAACCTCGTGTCTCTCTTGCTTATAACCTCACCTCGTGTCATTATCTTCTGTATATCTGATCTGTTACAGAGTTTCTCGTGTCGTTCTTATGTCATCTCGAGAAATAGTCACGTCGTGTTGTTGTTACTATACCTCATGCAGTTTTGGTTTTAATAACCATGCAGCGTATTAATGGACTTAATCTCATTTCAGGTCCGAGGAAGAACATTCCACACTCCAGGGCTGCACGTGATCCGAGACAAGAGGAACCAATTTGATAAAGGCACGTGACAGGATACTTCTGGATCGAGCGTGGGAGGCACACGCGTTTCATGCCCTATCCATCTGTTGTTGATGCTATAAATAGAATCCTTCGTCCTCAGATGAAGGTGATCGAAGTAGAGAGGCTTAGAAGAAAACAGGGAAACAGAGAGCCCTTCGATCCAGAAAAAAGAAAAGAAAGAAGAAAGAATAGCAGAGAGAAATAGAAAGAGAGCAGAAGAGTGTTCAGAAGAATTGTTCTGACTTGCGGATCAAATCCGAAGTCTATTGCTCTATATTGAGCTACATTGTTTCCATTGTCTGGCATTTGATTTCCTTCGTTCGTATTTTTCATTTCTTGTTCTTATCTTTCTTCAACCGTTATTGTTTGTGTTTCCGATCCTCTAGACTGAGGTCGGGGTCCTCCTGTGAGATCAGGAGTAGGGAGAGTCAATCTCCGGTTTGCAAGCAGCAGGTGAGCTGCTTGTAGGTACCCTCCGGGTTGGGAGGAAGAGGGGTCTTCGACCTCTGGTTCACTAGTAGCAGGGCTGCTACTAGTGGGGTTTCCCTCTTGGTAAAGAGGAAGAGAGACGTGAGTCTCTGGGTTCTAGTGACTGCTGATCGCTAGAGGTTCCCTCCGGGTAGGAGGAAGAGGAGAGGTTGTTCTCCTGGGAAGCTGTGTATCAGCAGTTGTTTGGCAAGCTGTGTTGCCCAGCCTTTAGTGAAGCCACACTCAGGTTGAGTGTGGGGTGGATGTAGGTCTGAAGGACCGAACCACCTTAAAATCCTCTGAGCCCTTGTGTGATTGATCGTGATAATATTGTGGTATGCCTTCTATTTGCTTGAGCTATTAACTGCACTGCATCTTTTACGATAGTCAGAACTCGAGGTTAGCTCCGTTTAGCAATATACTCTGCAATAATTTTTTAAATCTACGAAAAAAGTGATCTATTCATCCCCTCCCCTTCTAGATCACTTCATATTGTACTTATCACATGATCTATGCTATTTATTATTCTCTTGGGCTTTAGAACTTGGGAAAACCTACCTTTAGGGTTGACGGGGAATGAAGAACAGAGAAAAAAAGTAGAAGAAATAGCAGCAGCACCTACGGCAACTGTAACAGCAACTGCAGGAAACGGAAGAAGAAGCAGGCTTCCCTTCTTCTCGTATGATAGCAGGAGGGTGACGATGAAGCAATGACAGTAACTACAACAACTGTAGTTTCTCCTGGTCGTGAAGAAGAGGCAGTAGTAGACAAAGGAAGAAGATGCCCTTCGTGTGTATAGTTTCTTCACGGCAGCAGAGCACATAGAGGAAAAAGGAGGAAGTAGTAGCTACACACGGTGGCAGGATGATGAAGACGACATCGATGCCAATGGAAAAAATATGAGCAACAGCAATAGTCGGAGCTCGTTAGAAAAGAGTGTTTATTTATAGGGAGAGGGACATTCGATGGCTTTAGAATCCTAGTCGGAACTATGTTTCCCAGGTAGCAATCCTAAAGAGTTAGAAATTCTCGTATTAAATCTTCATATTGCTATGTTTGCAGCCACCATCCTAGTTGGGGTTAAAACCCTAATTCTTCATTCTATGCATGTTCGAACGTGATACGTCCTGTGTGCTTTTGCATTTGTATCCCATCTTTTCTAAAGACGTGGGAAGGCCATGGGCCTTCTTTTGCCAAATTAACCCCATATATAATCAAGGCTTTGTATAAGGGTTGAGGCTCATAATTGATGTTTGTGGTTTGGGCTTTTATTATTTTGTTTGTTTTATTTGGAGGATTTATTTATGCCTATATTTTATTCAAGTTGCTACATCTGATGGGCCATTTGGCACGGGTAAAGATTATGTACCTTCAAAGCAAGATGAACATAATATAAACACCTTGATTAACATTCTTCAATGATCATTAGAACAACTTCATGAAGTTCTTTCACACATTAAAAAGTCAATAGACTAAAGTCAATAGACAAAGCTCTTTAAATAGTGTTTGTAGATCTATAAAGAAAGTCATTTAATAGCAACAATCATCACAACCACATATAATAGCAACAATCATCACAACCACATATACACAATCATCAAAACCACATATACATAAAGTTTAGTTATCATCAAAAATCACATGCTGCCACATGCAAGGCACACAACAGATTCAATGGAATGTTATGAAATTATGACTATTACAGATAAACAGATATATCAATCAGATATGATCAGGTTGACAGACTGGCTGAGTCTGCTAACCGAGAATGAAGGAAGCTACCACTGTGGTTAAAAACTCAAATAGAATTTGTTGATTTAACAAGATAAGAATTCGAACTTCTGTTGACAAGGGGAGGATTTTTGAACATATCACCATAAGATTGTTGAATTCAGATTTTAAGAAGGACATCATCAACCATCTGAAAAAGATTCGTTGCAGTTTAGAAATTGTGCACTTCTTAAACAGAGGAGTTTATCAAACAACTTATGACCTTTGCAAATAAAACACACTAAATTCATTGAGCTAAAACTAAGCCATGAACTTTTTATTTCAAACTCTTCAAGAGAAACCATATTCTTCAGTACCAAATTTTTTTGATAGTGATTATTAAAAGAATCAATATTGCAGTAGAGAGTGAGGGATTCTGCATTTCAGTAATTTTTAACCTTTCTTGAATAGAGAAATTTTTAGATTCACCTTGAAAACATTGCAGATCAATGGCAGATTGATTTCATCAAGAATAAATATTTCCTCATAAGCCAAACATTTTTAATTTTTAAATTTTGATACCAGGCGGAGATCTTGAGCTGAAGATCTAACTCACACATAGTGATAGCTTCCTGACAGACTTAATCTGTCATTTCACATATCACCATTTGATACACCAAACATTCATTCAATGAGACCTTATATGGCTTGTGAAGAAATCAGGACGATAAGTTTATTTTTGTTTACAATCAAAACATCACAGAGTAGCAGAAGGAAAACATCAAAATAACCAAATTTGACAATAAAGATAAGCAAACTCGGGGTTTTACCAAATGAGTGTGCCATGTTCATATTTATTGGATCCCCTTTATTCTCTATTTACCTCAAGACACACCTGCATAAAAGTCAACTCACATGATAGATTTAGGTACCCACGCCTTCTTGGGTCCCTGGAGGTTAGTAGCATTTTTGCCAAACGTTCTTTTCATCTTGAATACATTCAAACCATCCTTTCTCATGATTTTACAGTCTTCAAAAATATGTCCATAATTTTCACAATAAAAGCATTGAGGAGGATGAGCAGCTTTCACAAAAGATTTTTCTTTATGTACATGAGATTTATCAAACGCATTCCTTTTATTTACCAAGACATTAAGCTCAACACAATTGAACTTATCATTCATTCTGGAAGCTTGAAAGTAATCATTCTACTTCGTCCAACAATCGTTCATAACATGGCCATACTTTCTACAATGAAAACAACAAAGAGAAGTGGATCTACCGAATGATTTCTCATTATGTAAACGAATTTCTCTTATAAGATGAAAACCTTTGTCCATTAAAAACATGTTTATCACTGAATTTTGTTTGAGAATTAGATTTAGCAATCATAGCATGAAGATCATCATGTTACTTTATAAAATTATTTTCCATGACATGGCCAAGTTTACTACAATAAAAATATTTAACCACAGATTTCATTTTTTAACCTCTTTCAACTTTTTGAGCTTTGTTTTGCATGGTCAGTTTGACAGTTTTATTTTTCTATTTTCATTTGTGCAATGGGAGGAGGTGATTTGGAAGTGCTGGGTATATCAGAAGCATGAACAAATAAAGTTCTCAATTTATATTCAAATGACTTTTTGTTCACTGGGGCCATCTTTCTGAAAATTAGTCTTGACACCTAGCATTTTGTCTAAGTTCTCCGTTCCTTTAACAAATCTAGACAAATCAACTTTCAACCATTTTATTTCTTCTTCTAAAGTAGAAATATGCAATTCAACATTTGCGATTTATTTTTCACATGCACAAGCTTTATCACTTAGCAAGCAATTCATTGTTCTGAATTTATCATTTTCCTCCATGATCTTCTTATTTTCAATGCTCACAGAGTGCAGTTTTTCTGTTAGCTTTTCAAGAGTTTTTTCGGTTTCAACAAACTTTGAAATCTTTGCCAACAACTGTTCATTTTCAGACTTCAACAATGTAATTTCCTTTTCAATTTTATCAAAACTTTTCAAACTACTTTCAAGTAAGAAGATCTGAATCGATATGGCATTATTTTTCTTTTTAAGCTCTTCATTTTCAATCACAATGTTGTTGCTCTCAATTTCAGTATCAAGAAATTTTTTAAACATTTTTTCATCATCAGATAGGGAAGCTAGCTTGTTTTTAAGACATTCTTCATTTTTGTCAAGCAAAGAGATTTTAGACATAAGGACTTATTTTGTTTACGTAATTCATGACATTCATTTTCAATCTCTTGAGATTTATCAGACTTTCTGGCCATTTCAAGGTCGTCATTCATACTAGAAATCTCTTTTGAAAACAATTCAAATTTGGATTCTAAAATTTTATTGTTGTACTCTAGATCTTCAATTTTTTATTCTAACAATTTGTAATTTTTACAAGAAGGATTAGCATGCCCATTTCCATTTTTCAAATCTTATAGTTTTGATTCTAAGTCATTGCACTTTTCACATTGAGCAGATGTATGCACAATATCTTCAATTTTCTTTCTTAGTTTCTTATTTTTCGATTTCACTTTTGTGTATTTGTTATCCAATTCAGCATATGTTAATTGTCATTCCTTAATTGAGAGATCTTCGGAGCCAACATTTACCTCAACATTGTTGTCTCCTTGAGCCATCATGCATGGATCCATTTCATTTTCTTCATACTTTCGCATCAACTCATCCCAAAGGTCTCTTGCTAACCTACACATTGGAATTTGTGAAAGTATATTAGACTCTATGGCATTCTTAAGAAGATTTAGTGCTCTAAGATTCATTGCACTTTTCTTGACATGCTTATCATCCCATTTGTTTTGTTCAGCAGGAAGTTTATATTGACCTTCACTTATTACTTTCCAGGTCCATGCACACCAAAATAAACACACATTCCATTTCTCTAGGAAATAAAATTATAGTCGTTAAAACACAGAGGACAAGTGGTTAAACAACTTTTGGCCATTTTGCTCAAGCTTGTCGTTACCTAGGATCACTGTATAGATCGTGAGATCTCGAAATTAATAGAGCCGAGGCTCTGATACCAATTATTAGGTCTGGGTGCAACGACAATCAAGAGGTGAATTGATTGGCCCATTAAAATTAATTACCGCATGGATTAAAACCAATTTAAAGATTAATAGATAGTTGAGTAAATAACCCCCTATTAGATTTGATGAACCAGGGACCAGATATGGCAAGTTGAGTATACCCTCAAAACTCACTTGAGTGTGATTCTAATAATGCAAGTGTGTAGGTGTGTGAGAAAGTGTGCCGAGTCCTCAATATCGAGAAGAACTGAACAATGAAAATGCAAATCACACACAAACCACAAGGCACAGAATTTTTAGGTGCTTCGGCCACACTTAGTGTGCCTATGTCCACCCCTCACCAGACTGGTGAGGCTTCCACTATCTTGCAAGAAACTTACAAGACAATACACACTGAGCTACGCTCCACCACACACACAGGTTAAACACCTACACACACAAGGGGAACAAGCTCCCCAGCCACACACGTAGGCTAAACACCTCCACACTGTCAAACAACAGCACAAATGGTGATGAACCCCAAAACAAGCACCAATGCTGCTAAACCGTAGCGATCAAAGACCCACTCAGATGTGAGCACAGCACACTCCGACCACACATAGTAGTGTCTTCTGTTTAAACAAGTATGTCTATCAGAGTGACATCAAATGACACAACATTTTTAGATCTAGAAATAGAAACTCCAGCAAGATGAGATTCCCCCTTTTTAAATGATTCAGCCCGTTGCTCGAGCTGCTTTGAAGATGACGGGATGACGACCCTTGATGTAGATTCTCCCCTGAAAGCAATCTGGAATGGATGAAGTTGCTTGGTTCGATGTAGAAATTTTCTTGGCAGCAAGGGGGCGCTCCTCCTTTTCTTCATCTACTTCTTCTTCTTCTTCCTTAGTAGAACCTCTTCTTCTTCTTCTTCTTCCTTCTCTATTCCTCTTTTCTTTTCTTCTTTAACTCAGATATTCTTCAGACAGCTCTGGGCTTCATACTGCGTCTTCTTCTCAAGCTCTCATAAATTTCTTGCTGGAACTAGCATGCTTCTCTACTTCCACTCAAATTTTTCATCTAAAATACACATGGGTTCTTACTTTTTTCTTTCTCTTTCTCTGCAGCCTCTCCTTCTTCTTCTTCACTTAGATACCCCTCAGACAGCTCTGGGCTTCATGTAGTTTTCTTCTTAAGCTCGAGGCAGCTCACTACCCAACTTCTATAATCTCTTCTGCAGCTTCTCTAGCTCTCCAGCACCGCTTCCCTCAGCTCTTCCCTTCCATTGTCATCTCCGACCGAAGGAACAAGTTTATAGCAGCCAAACAATGGATAAACTTCCTTTCCAAGCTACTTGCTGATTGGTCCACATTAAGAGGTATATTCTCTACCAAAAGGTCCTTCTAGAATCTTGGACCATCGAACTGAGTGCTTTTCCATCATTGGGCCTTGGTCTATGTTCCCAAGAGGGCCCACATTTGAAGTTTGCAAGACCTGCTACGTGGGTCCGACCAGAAGGGGTCGACCCCTGGGGTTGACTCTCTCTCTGTAGAAAACCAAAAATAGACCCGTGACTCAGGGGGGTCGACCCTGGGGGTCGACTCTTTTAGAATGCCTTCCTGAAGTATTCTGAAAACCTGCAGAATAGAAACATCACCAAAGAGGGCCGGCCCTTGGGGTCGACACCTTCAATGCAGAACGTGAAAGCTTGATGAAATGAAGAGGAGAGAGTTTAGGTTGATCTTACCAATTGTCCTTTGATTTGTGGAACATAAAAACCTTTTTTAGGATCTGCAAAAAGCATCCAAAACAAAGTCATTTTCATTCTTAATCATCATGATTTAAAACTTTCTAAAGGGTATCCTTTGCTTTGTAGACTAAAATATAAAGCAGATCGACTCATATTTAAATCAGGTTGACACAACAGAAGAGTAGGTCGACGCAGCCTTGGAGAGCAGGTCGACATAGCTTAAGAGCGATCGACTCAAAATGAACCTAGTCAACTCAATGTAAAGTAAGTCGACTGAATTGTTGAAGCTGGTCAACTCAATAGAGAAGTAAGTCGACTCACCTTGTGTCACGCCCAATTGTGGAAATATTGAAGCGCGACAGGGGAGAAACCCCTCACTCACTCAAGACTAGAAATTCTCACTTAATATAAAATTATCAACTATAAGATTTCAAGTTTACAAAACCCTCCAATTAAACAATAGATAATTCCATAAAACTAACTCTTCATAATTAAAAGATATCTCCTATAACAAATGACCCTCTATTCTAAACAAATAAATAGGGTCCACTAAGACATCTTGGTGCACTCCAACACTCTTGCCCATTCTCGTTAGTTATCCTCGAGACAGCTTGAAAAATGTTAATTAACACTGCGTGAGCATAAAGCTCAGTAGGAATTGCATCTCAACACAAGTAAATTTAAGTGATTAGTGTCTTTTAATAATCTATTTAAGATAGGAAAGAGATAAAATAAAAATCAAGTATAAGGATGTAATCATGAGGATAATAGATGTCAAAGAAGTATAACAGAGAATTCACTTTCAAAGAGATATAGCAAGAAGGTAAACTTCAAGGACTAGCATTGAGGGAATCTAGAGATGGCCCATGCTGGCTCACGAGATGACTCACACTATGTAGCACTGTAACACCCTGAAATATAGCTAAGTTGTACTCTATATCACCGAGGTGCCTTTTGAAATATCGGCTCAGTTCTTGAAAAGAACTCGAAGTTAAGCGTGCTTAATGGGAGTAGTACTAGGATGGGTGACCTTATCGGGGAAGTCCTCCATTCTGGAGCAGATCATTGTTAGAAAGGGACAAAACGGTGATCCCAGTAGGCCAAAGCGAAAAATACCTCGACGGTATAGAGTACATGGCGTGACAAAATGGTATTAGAGCTACACTCAGTCGAAAGTGTGGGAACTAAGTGCCATGCAGGGTAAAGTGCTACGCTATGGGAGCCACCTCTTGAACCCGCAATGGGATAAAGTGTTACATAGTGGGAGCCACCTCTAGAGTCCTACCTGCCTAGGGGTTTGATTGCGTGCTATATGTGCCTAGCGACGATAAAGTCACCTATATAAGAGGGGTAGATTGTAACACCCTCAAATATAACTAAGTTGTACTCTATATCATCGAGACGTCTTTTGAAGTATAGGCTCAGTTCTTGAAAAGAACTCCGAAGTTAAGCGTGCTTAATGGGGAGTAGTATTAGGTTGGGTGACCTTGCCCGGGAAGTCCTCCATTCTGGAGCCGATCACTGTTAGAAATAGATAAAACTGTGAGGTCGGTAGGCCAAAGTGGACAATACCTCGACGGTATAGAGTACGGTGCGTGACAAGCACTTTGCTCCATTACAAACTCAAGAGGTGGCTCCCATAGAGTAACACTTTACCCCGCATGGCCCAATGAACAATAATAAGAATCGTAAGTATAACAAATGAAGAGCATATGTAAGTGAACACAACTATTGATTGGCCATATAACAATTGAGTTCCAAATATATTTATATACCCCTTCGAGGTCAAGAAAATCAAGTAGTAAGTCAAGCATGCCATGTAACAAATCAAGCAATCACTCATGTACAAGTAGCAAGCATCATGTGAATTGTCTAGATCAATCTAGCAAGTCAAGTACTTTGGTACAATGTCACACCATAGTCAATAATAGTTCCCATGGACACAAGTACTATCGGGTGCTCCTCTCAGGACCTGACTGGACCCTATTAATGCTAGGCATTGACATTGTGGATCCAAGATCTCAAGTAAACACTAGACAATCACATTTTAATGGCCAAGTGGACTTCAAGGAAGTCATGTTCAAGTAATTATCAAGTATAACAAGTAGAGTGCATGAATCATATGTAGAAAATTGTAATGAAAGAATTAAATAAAATCAGGGGAACTAAGCATAGATTTTAAGTCAATTTTAATCTAATAAGAAGGCTCAAAATCTTAGGGAATGAGATTCAAGCCTTTTAGATATTTCAAATTTGGGTTTCAAGGGTTAAAGTTAAGATTTTTCGAGATTTAAACGTGCTGGTTTTCAATGATTTAGGACAAAGTTTGAAGAGTTTAAACAAACATATTTGTAGGGTTTAAAAATGTAAGGTTTCAAGTTTAAAAGATCCCTATCTTGTAGGGTTCAAAAACTAAGTTTTGCAGAGTTTTAAGATTAGTAGTTTACAAGTTTAAAGGCCAGGTTTTGCAGGGTTACAATAATATGTTTGCAAGGAATGTAAAGCCTCATGTGATAGGGTTCCAAATCTTCAAATTCGTATGTTTAACAGAACATGTTTCAAATTTTCTAAAGAGATCCGAGTAGAGGGTTTTAAGAGATCAAGCTACAGGGTTTAAAGGATCTAACTCGAAGTTTTCAAAGGATTAAAAATTGCAGGGGTTAAGAGGATCAAAAACCAGGTGTAACAGGGATAAGAATAATAGGTTTTAATGCTCTTCTTATAGGGTTAAAACCAGGTTTACAGACTTTAAAAATCAGATGTTTGTAGGTTTAAAACCAGATTTTACAGAGATTAAAATAGCAACTTTGTAGGTTTTTTTAAAAAATTAAATTTGCAGGCAACGATTTGGCAAAATAACAGAAATAAATATAATTTTCAGGCAACGATTGGACAGAAAAATATAAATAAGAAGTTCAGGTTTTGGAGGCCATGATTGGCAAGATATCAGAACTAACATGCTCAGGTTTGCAGGCAATGTGGGGGAAAGATTTCAGAATAAAATTTCATATTTGCAGGCAATGTATGAGTAAGAAATCAGCCATAAAATTCAGATTTTACTTGCAACATAAGGGTTTTAGATTTTACAGAAATACCAACACATCTGAGTTACAAGGATGCCAACAAATGGTGAACAGGACATGAACAATAACGATCAGAACACACGGGTAGAATAAAAATGTATATGAGAATATTAACCGTGTAAAATTTGTGAAATTCACTCTAGGACAATCGAGATTAACGTTATTCTTTCCTGCTTGAGATTTGACGAGAAAACCTACCTTAGAGTCGAGAAACTAATCCCATGCTCATTAATCATCTTCTCCCGATCTAGATTTCGTAGAACTCCTAGTCTCACCAACTCCCTTCCTTCTTTTTCTTCTATTCCCACGGACAAGGCCCTTCAAAGAATATTAAGATATTCTTCTCTTCTACACGCACGAACAACCCTTCAACTCTTCCTCTTGCTACAGTTGCCCACACGATGGGAATTGGGGTTTCAAGTTTAGGTCGCGCCGGAGGTCACGGGGGGATTATATATGTAGGCTAAGCCCGAACCTAATTGGCTAAAGAAATTGGGAGATTACCCAATTTACGCACTACACTGCTGCCACCAAGATTCTTTAGCCTCCTGACATAATCTAACCATCTAATTTAACACTATTAGGATTCTAACTAACTCTAATTTATCTCTTAACAATTTAAATAATTAACTAGATTTAATTATTCAATATTAATTTATCTCATTTTATTTAGATAAGGACACTTAAAAATAATAATTATTTAATTGAGTGATTATCTAATTAGACTAATTATCTAATAAATCTCTAACCAATCCAAACGGACTATTCTAGAAGCTAGAGCCATAATGGGCCTAATCTAACTAACTCAAAAATTAATATTCTAAAGACCCAATAACTAAGAGATTTAAATGAAATAAAAGTTTATTATAATTTACTTTGTTTACATTATTATGAGCATATACAAATATAATATTTATTACTAGTATTTTCAAGCATATATATTATTAATATCTTCTTATCATTTCGACTATTGTAATCAACAATTAAATAAGCTCCATTTAAGGTCTTATATTTATTTATTTATAATATTGATCAATTACTTTAAAGTATTATGATTTTATCTCTCCAAAAGTCAAGTCACACAATGGACTCAATTAATTATTCACAATCACATAATATGTTATTATTATTTTACGAGTTCTTATTTATTTATCTTTTAATATCTTTAAAGAACTCTATTAATTAAAGAATAACCTATCTTTTCTCATTTTCATTAGTTTTACCATTAGTGGTTTTCCTTTAATATACTACTAATATATTATAAAATAATAATTTGTTATAGTTCACTCTATATATTTCATATTTATTTTTGCTCACTTTATTTTATTTATTTTCTTAGATATCTTTGAGTGTTTTCTTAAATTAAAGGTTTCTATAATTAATAAAGTCTTTTAACTATACCCTATAATTTTCACTAATTGTAACTTAGATGTGATAATTATTACTTTTCATCTTAAGAGCCTTTCATGTAATTTAAATATATATATCTAAGTTCTATTTAAGAGATTCTCATAAATTAATTATGTCTCCAAACTCTTCAACAATTAACTAATTGAGATTGAAATATGAGAAAATTAATTTACTATATTTCGTCTCATTTTAAGAGATTCCCTTGTCATAAACATTTTCAAGACATTCTATAATTTAATTGTACCTTTAAACATTTTATTAATTAAAAAAATAAAAAAGTGTAAACACTACCTTACAATGTTATCTCTCTTTTAAGAGTTTCTCTTATTATTATTTTAAATATTTCTAATATGATCTATAAATTAAATGTATTATCAGAATAATATAATGTTTCATAAATAACATGATTAATTAACTAATTTAAATGTAGGAATTCATATTTCAATATTACCCTTCATTTCATTTATGTATTTTGTTATAGAATATTTTAAAGGAATATGGAATCATTAAAATAATAACATTTTTGATTAGTAATATTATAATATGTTAAATGTCAAATTGAGTTTTACATTAATAATGTGAATGCTATACATAAATAAATGGATAATTTTATAATTAGATGGATTACTTTTCAATCCATTGGTTCTTAATTTAAATTAAACCCTTAATTGATTATTTATTTACTATATTTTAACGGACTATTTAGTTTCTTTTTCTCTCTCTTTTATTATTATTATTTACATAAAAAATTATCTCAATTCTTAATTCTTCAATCTAAGATACCAAACTTAATTTACAACAATAGTGTATACCTATTTTTTTCATTTTTTATTACAAATATACATATATTCTTATTTCTAATTTTAGTCTTATAATTAACTGGGGTACTACACCCTGACCTCTTGAAGAAGCAAAAATGATCTGAGAACCAAAGACCGCTGTAAGACATGAAGTAGAAAGCAGCAGCCTTAGTCATGACCATGTAAGCTAGTCGGTCGATCGGACTGCCAAGAACGGTCGACATATCAGTCGACTGAACTCTTTATCAGTCTGATTGATATCAGTCGACTGAACTTAAATAAGTCGACTAATTTTCCAGAAATTGAGAAAAAATAGACTTATGACTGCAAACACGTATGGCCACATTTTAGATGATTTGATTCAACCCCAAACAGTCTTAATTAAAGATAAACCATACAACCAAATTAGCATTAGCCAAAACACACATACAAATCACGAGGAGAATCAATTACTCACTTTGACATGATCACAAAGTTCAAATGCAATCTACTTGGAATAAAAGAAGTGTGGACCATCAGACACATGATTCTTGGAAAATAAGATGTGGACCACCAAATACATGCATCACACACATATGTAAATATGTATTGTTGTAAACATGTTTCCACATCCATTCTCATTCACTATTAGACTTTCTCAAACATTTCTCAACCATAGATAAAGTAGGCTTTCTCAAATATTTCTCAATCATATATAAAGTTTTGTTGTCATCAAAATCACACACACATAGCACAACACAGGTGGATCAAGATATGATGTAGCCATCAACCATAAAACCCATATGAAGACAGCATGCGTAAGTTAGATGGGGTTGTTCTACTGTGCCCTCCACCACCCACATTTGCCCTTATTGTTCACACAGATAAATGGGGGCAACAAACATGCTAAAACACACAGGAGTTGATGCATAGTAAACCTACAAATATATCCCAAACATGCATAGTTACTTTAAAACACTAAATCAGATACATTGCAAACTTACGATATGAATACAATACAAGACATCGATGAAGCAAGCAGTTAAAATTAGAGAGCAGCAATAGCACTAAATTGAATGGGCAGGTTCAATACAATACAAAACATCAATATTGTGTTCTGAATATAGTCTGCAAGTGTATGAAAATTATCAACAAATTTTTAGTTCCAGAGCCATAACTGAGTAGCTATAGTGTCACTTAGCACCTCTCCCTCCTGGATATCACAAGATGTCACAGGTGTAGTAGGATCTGTTAGTATTGGGTGTCCTACGCGCCAATCTCGGGTCGGGTAAGCCCGAGAGTTGTACAAACTTGTTCACCATTAATAAAGTGATATTTGAGCGTAAATTTGTAATTGTATATTACTCTACGATGTCCCTAGGATATGTGATTGTAAAGTCAACTAGAGATGAGATCTCGATCATGAGACTGACTTTACATGGACACATACCTTAAAATTATTCCTGGTTGGAGGGTAATCACTCGGGGACTTTGATTACCTATTAAACCAGTACACATGATGTGTGGGTGAGCAGTCTCATGGTCACTGGTGCAAGACACCAATACATATGTGTAGGTGTACGTCCTGAGAGGATGTACACTGGATGGATCCGCCATTGGTGTTGAATATAGGTGATTTTGATGATAACAAAACCCAGGACGTACATTCTATCACGTGCTATCTTTTAACAATCAAGTTCGACTTTCATACACATTCAAAGCCTAAGTTCATCATGCACTATGTTCAAATGCTTAATCCCTTCCAAATGCATAAATCCTTTTCTGGTTTCTAAACCGCCCAGGTTAAGCTTAAAAATCTCTCACCTTGATTGGAACAAGGTAGCCATAAATTGATTTGTTCATATATTATATTGCATTGGCTAACCTCTTTATTTTTTGCAGGAAACCCAGCCAACGGTCGACCGCCAGCCAGGGCCGGTCGACCGGTTTTCTCAGAAACGAAAAGTCCTATTCCTGTAAAATTCCGGTCGACCACCCCATATACCGGTCGACCACCAGTCTCGAAAGCCTTCATTTTTGACTTTGTATTCTCAACGTTGGAAGCCCTTCTTGTTGGAGTTGTTTAATCCCAAAGCCACCAAACTTCCCATGATTTGTGGATCTGGTTCCTGGGTTGTCTCTTGACCATTCAAGAGTTATAAAAAGATCTCTTTGGGGCTTGTAACCCTAATCATCCAAGAGGCTAAAGGAGGCTATCAAGGGGAGATTCAAGTGCTGGTACTGTAGCCGTGAACAATGCTCCGGGAAGGAATATCTTCATCCATCTTCAAGTGATTCAAGTCACATCTGGAGCTGATCAACCCCAAGCCAAGTGGAGATCAAGCTGCATCCAAGACCTTCTTCATCAACTAAGGGGGAGCTTGAATCTAAATTTTTCTCTGTGTCTTCCATTCAACTTTTGTTTCAGATTCAAAGTGTGTGTTCTTATAACTTCTGAATACTTGTGTGTGTGTGGATCTACGCAGATCAGTGTGTGTGTGTGTGTGTGTGTGTGTGTGTGTGTGTGTGTGTTTAGCTCTTCACTTTTCTTTGTGATTCGGTGCTTGTGCACCTTCGTGAGAGTTCTGAACTCACACGAGTGTGTGTGTGTGCTTTGATCTTCTAACCTTCTACAAGATAGTGTGTGGATCCTCACAGTCGGTGAGGGGTGGACGTAGGTTGCAGTTGTTACATCCAAACCACATAAAAATCGTGATCTTCTGTGTGGTTTGCTCCTTATCTTCTACCTCCAATTCTGCTCTAGCTCTTTTGCATATTGCATCATCATCTGGTTTCTTTGTTTAGATCTAGCTTTATTAACCTTTTTACGGGAGATCTCTGGTATATCAAAAGGTATTTTCTGATCGACAAGGTTAGTCCTGTCGGGAGAAAAATACCTTGTGTGAGAGAATCTTCAGATTCTCGGACTCCATCTGGTACCAAAGAACTGATGTAGGGGTTGATTTAGCCAGATTCACTTTGTAATCCATCAGATCTATACGTGGTTGTTGCTTGCTCATAATACGTGTTTTAAATCAGGTAAAAGTTATTAAAATCTGTAATCACCCAATTCAACCCCCCTCTTGGGTGTCATTGATCGCGGGACTTCAATTAGTATCAGAGCTAAGGCTCTATTTCTTTCAGATCTAACGATCTAGAGTAAGATCCAGATCAATGGCAAACATGGGTATGATGCCTGAGGGTCACTCCATTCATCGTCCTCCATACTTCGATGGGTCAAATTACTCCTATTGGAAAAATAGAATGCATGTCTTCTTGAGAGCTCAGGAGTATGAGATCTGGAGAGTTGTGGACAAGGGTCCTTACAAACTCTCTGATGATGAAGAGAAATGGACACCCGATGAAATTAAGAAATGCACTATCAATTTTAATGCTATGAATATTATGCAATGTGCTATACATCCTAATGAGCTTTCTCGTGTATTCATGTGCAGTTCAGCGAAGGAAATGTGGGACAAGTTACGTCTCATATACGAGGGAACCTCCGAGGTCAAGGAGACCAAGGCCAACCTACTCATCAGAGACTACGAGCTATTCAAGATGAAAACTAAAGAATCTATCTCTGAAATGTTCGCAAGGTTAACTGAGATTACCAATGGTCTCAAGAGTCTTGGAAAAGAATACACCAATTCTGAGCTCGTAAGAAAAGTGTTGAGATCACTTCCATCGGCGTGGCATACAAAAGCCACAGTAATTGAGGATTCGAAAAATCTGTCCACATTCACTTTGGATGAGCTCATAGGGTCACTTATGACCTATGAGATAAACATGAAGAGAACAGCCGAGGAACATATGAAGAAGAAGAAAGTGATTGGATTGAAAGCTCATCAATCTGATGAAGACTTTCAGGAAGAAGAATCCAGCGAGGGAAGCAATGAAGAAGAAGACTTGGCCATGATAACTCATCAAGTAAGGAGATTTTTGAGAAAGAAGAGGAATTTCCAAGGTAATTTCAAAAAGGGGCAAAGGAAGCCCACTCAAACCAAGGGCGAGTCAAGCAAGCCCAACAACGTCATTTGCTATGAATGCAAGAAACCTGGACATATGAGAGGAGAGTGTCCAGATCTGAAGAAGAAGTTCAAGAAGGAGAAATTCAAGAAGCCAAAAGTAATGGTCTCTACATGGAGCGACGAGGAGGAAAAGATGTCCGAAGAAGAGCTCGGAGAGCTCATGGAAAGCCTGTGTCTCATGGCACATGAAGATGATTCGATCGAGGTAAATTCTGACCCTGACTTTATTTCAAATGAACAATGGGAGTCGGAATATGAAAAATTGTATACAAAATATAAGAAAATCAGATCTGAAAATAAAACTCTAAAAAAAATTGATGATTTGTCATTTGAAGATATTTTTATTAAGTTTGAAAAAGTGGAACAAGAATGGTTTGAGCTAATTGAAGAAAAAGAAATTATGCTTCAAACGATTTCAGATCTTGAAAAAGCCAAAGAGGAGCTATCATGTAAAATGTCTGAAATTGAAAAAGTATGTGAAAAGCTCAAGAATGAAAAAGAAATTCTGACCTCATCCATTTCAGAAATTGAAAACAAAAATTTGAGTTTGAATAAGGAAGTGACTGACTTGCAATTCACTCTCTCCAAGTTCGTCAAGGGCAAACAAAATCTAGATAACTTGTTGGGAGTAAGAGTCAATTTCTAAAAGGAAGGATTAGGATACACTCCCCAAAATAAAAAATCTTTTGAGTATAAGATCACCACATCCTTTGTTCATGAAAAAGAAAACAACCATGCTTCATGTTCCAACTCTAAGCCAAAACATGTCCAACCCAAATCACGATAATTTCAAAGAAAGTTTGCACCTGTTAATTGTTATCATTGTGGTAGATTTGGTCATGTTGTTGCAAATTGCTGGTTCAAATAAAACTCACCAAGAAATCATACTTTTTGGACCAAGAAAAGATCTGCACAGAATTGGATTAACTCTTACGGACCCAAACTAGCTTGGGTACCAAAATCATTTGCATGAGAATATTGGTTATTGCTGATATGTCTTGAAGCTAGGGGGAGCAAATGGTACTTGGATAGCGGCTGCTCAAGACATATGACAGGGGACAAGAAGGTGTTCTCTACACTGCAAGATAAGGATGGAGGTTCAGTTGCATTTGGAGGTAAGGACAAAGGTAAAATCATTGGAATCGGTAATATAGGTAAGAACTCTGAAATTCTTATCGAGAACGTGCTATTGGTGAAAGGCTTAAATCACAATCTCTTGAGCATTAGCTAGCTGTGTGACAAGGGTTTTAAAATTGTTTTTGATGAAATCCACTGTCTTGTCATAAATAAAACTTCCAATGAAATCAGATTCATCGGCAAGAGAAGCAACAATGTCTATACCATTGATCTAGATGATGTTTCTCGTGATGAAGTGTGCTTGGTAGCAAATGTTAGGGTGCAAGGCACGGATTCAGAGGGGGGGGGGTGAATGAATCCCTGTTCAAAAACTATTACGGAGTAAAACTTTTTCCTACACTCAATGAAGTCTATTGAGACCACAGAGCTCTCTTACTCAGGAAACTGAAAATGCTGAAGATAGATAACCCAAGGAATCGCGCAGACTCAACTCACAAATTCGCTCAAGGGACGAGAAGCACTAAGAAGCATATGTTTCTATTAAGCACTTAGTCGAACACTTAACAGCAATACCAAATCACGTAGGAAAGCTTCTGATATAGAACGCTCAAACAACCTGAGAAGGGGGATAGAAGATATGGAAATGTACGCAAGGCAAACCACGATGGACAAGATATTTTTAGGTGGTTTGGCCAGACCACAGTCTGCCTACGTCCACCGCTCACCCCAAAATGGAGTGAGGCTTCCCTTGCAAAAGCAAGAACCACAGACTCAGTTTGCAATAGACGCTGCCTAACAGCTTGACCCAGAGGAACACTCTCCTCTCTTCCTCCAACCTAGAGGGGAAAACCGTGAATGACGCCCAGTCACTCACAACCGGAGACCCAAGTCTCCCTTCCTCTGAAACCCAGAGGGAACCACAAGTGACACCCAATCACTTGCAAACCAGAGGTCACGGACCTCTCTTCGTCCACACCAGAGGGAACCCACAAGTGACACCCAACCACTTACAAATCGGAGAACAAGTCTCCTTTCTCCTGAGACCACAGGAGGAACCCTGATCCCGAACAAGGGAAACGGAAAGCATTGAGAATATGAAAAGAACAAACGAAAAATAAACAAGAGAAACAAAAATAGATATAACTCCGAGGAGCACAATGACTGTGGATTTGATCCACGAGTCAATTCATGATCAGATCTTCAAGATGCACTGGCTACACACTCTTTCTCCTTCTCGCGATTTTCTTCTCTCTCACTCTGGCTCTCAGCTTCTTCTTCACTCACTGACTACCTCTCTTCTTCTTCTTCTTCTTCTTCTTCATCTTCTGCTGCTGCTGCTGTAGGCTCTCTTTTCTTTTCTTCTGGCGACCTCTTTTTTAGCACCCTTAAAATTCACAAAAGATCAAAACTTCCACCAAACCTTTCATAAGATATATCCCTGTTTTCCTATCTTCGGTTTCTACAACTTTCATGAAGGGCTCAAAAGCTGAATCGAAGGTCTACAACGCGGTCAACGCCAACTCTCAGAAAAACTTGCTTCTGCCCTGAGTTTTCAGATCCTGTGAGCCAGCAGCTTGTAAAATTGACTAATGCCAGATCCGGAAAATTCAATTTTATCTCTCTAGCCTTAGATCGAAGTACTTCGAAAGAGCTTTACAACGGTACCTCTTGTGCGTCGATCCGACGTCGGGAGTGACCGCAGCAGTAGATCTCGCCGGGTCGCGCGCTGCAAAATAGAATTACAGATCCGTGGCCAACAACTCCAGCGGGTGATGATCGGAGCTGCCCGACCTCCGGTTGGTGAACCAGCACACCGCCGTCCCAGGGAGCGCCCCTCTAGGCGTCCCCACCACAGTGGTGCCACCCCTGTCCCACACGGCCTCACTGACCAGCACGTGGCTCCCACGGTCGCGAGTACGAGTGCCGCCGAAGCTACACAAGAAGCTACCCGTCAACCCGAACCCGTTACTCCCGGGCCCCATTGTGTCACCCTTTATCTCCCTGCGTGGAGTGGGTAGTCATATTCATTGTTGTAAATTAATTACTTGTTATTCCGGGAGTACCGATTCGGCCGGGGTCGTCTTCCCCACGCCGAGAGCGTGGAGGTATCATGTTCGCTCCATTGACTCGACATTTTCCTTTATTCGTATATGCTTTATATGCCGCTGCTAGAGAGCATGCTAGGATCGTAGCCCTCTTTTATATCATCGATGCTGCAAGAGAGAGAGAGATACCGTCCCGTGACCCGATCCGGGTACAAGAGAGAGCCGACCACCCTAGCTCTTTGTTGGTTTCTTAACCGCGCACGTCCGACGCTTCCCTCTTTAGGGACGATCGCAAGCTTGCTTAGAGTCCGAAGATCACAAATCCATTTGGAGTCGAGTCGCGTGTCCGTCCCGCATCAGAATGTTTGTGCACACTAGGTGTTTGATAAAATGACTTTGCAACATACACAAGTGCACAGACTTGTAATGTGAAACGCGAGCAGATGCTACTAGCATCGACCTTGGAGATGTGCGATACAAGGCATGCACTAACCTGTTAATGAGTTGACTTTGACTTGGGTTGACTTCCTTTTCATGACCCGTGAGTCATTCTTAAACATGTTCTGACATTTTCTCATAATACATCAGAATTATATCATCAAGGATGTACATATAAACACAATGAGACATAATATTTATCATCATCAAAACTCCAGAACCACAGGGGACACAACAATCTCTCCCTTTTTGATGATGGTAATATTATGAGTCATTACAATAGATTCACTAGGATGATTATGAAATACCATTATGAAATATGAGTGAAATATGAAAGTTCATGAACATTCACCATAGAATAGCTCGGTCAGAAATGAGCATGTAAAGTACCATGAGTGTAGTAACTGACAAGAATTATAATTGATGATGCAAATGATGACTGACCAAGAGTGACAAATGACGAATGACCAAGAATGGCAAATGACCAAATGACTCAATGACTCACAAGAGTTCTCCCCCTTTGACAATATCAAAAAAATGGAATGATCAATGACTGCTGAAGGAGATGATATTGGAGCTATTATGTAAACTGAGTTACTATCATCTAAAACTCCTCCTGACAAGATACTCTCTTGTTTGACAGAGCAGGAGGGGTGGAATGAAATGAATGATCATTTAACCACAGGGACATGCAAAAATTCTCTCCCTTGGATGGACAATGTGATTGGAATGAAACACAGGGGTAATTAAGACAGATAAAGCAATGACATAAAGAAGTCAACAGATAGTGCTAGTTGCAAATATATCAATCAGTTAGGTCTGAAATAGTGGAGTCCAATTTAAGAAAGCAAACATTCAGAATGAATGAGAAAGGTTTTCAATGGGATATCAATTTCATAAATCTGATTAACCAGGTATTTCAAACTCTTCTATTATAGAGATTTATGAATGATTCTTCATTGACTAGTCAGATCAGAATAAAATGTATGCAAGGCTTGTTCATAAGCATTCTGTACTCATATCTGAAATCAGTTTTCTTAATAAAAGTGAACCATGCTTTCATATTGAAAGTCTTGTTTAACCTTCTTCTTTCTTACTCACTCAATTTCAACGATTCCCTTAAGAGATGCAATCAATAGTATTGAGGTTAAACACATAAGAAAACATTTGTTTCTGTCAAGGGTTCCAATAGAATTTTTATTTTGCAAACATTTTCAAATGATACACTAGATCCGCAACAATTTTCATAACAATCTTCATGAGCACTTGAGTTTAGTACACACTTGTAACTAGAGGATACACGTTGTTTAGACGTCAATATCCCTAAGCACTTGGAAGGACTAACTGTCATGCTTCATAAGAACAGAGATAGTATTTACACTTCATGACACATTGCAACTCATTTCTTTGATGAGTGATGTGACGACCCAGAGTTCAGGATACCGATATACCGATAACATCGATATACCGACACCGAGAACTGGGGAGGCCACCCAAGAGGCTGATGAGGCCCCTGAAGGGTTAGTGGGGGGTTAGCTGAGGAATATGCATAATTAATTGCGAATTGGGGCGCGCAATACAAATAAGTATTTAAGATTTAAACACAAGTGCGGAAGCAATTTAAAATAACCAGAGTGATATATATATAACTAGTCCAGAGTCACAAACACTAGTCCACAGGGCACAACTACGCGGGGCATACCCCGGCAAAAGTACAACACAAGCCTCAAAAAGGCAGCTCGTGCTCAGCTGGCAGCTAAGGAACGGTCCCGAAACAGCACGCTAAACTCCGGGAGATGTCGGGCGCGGCTCACCTGAAAGGAGAAGGGTGAGTCACAGCCAGACTCAGTAGGGGTCACGCGGATCCCTACCTCGCACTAAACAAGCGAACATGCATAATTAACAGCAATTAAAGCATGCATTCAAATAAATACACAGGCAATGGCATGAATATCTAATCACAAGAAAGCTGTAAACTCTATCTAAGCAAGTATAACAGCTAACACATGCCGCTACTAATTAAATGCAAGCGATTAAAGCTAAAACTACCAATTAGAATGAGCTGCAACTAGTCCAAGCAACAAGGAAGGACAACCACTGGAGCAGAAACCAGAAGCGTCCACTGACGGCTTACACTGCGTCTCAAGCACTCGCAGTCGACAAGCGACAAGCTAAGCGCGCAAACAGTACCAAACCAAGTGACCAGTCGGAGTGACACCCGTCGGCGTCAGTCCACAGTCTCCGACCACGTGTGCACACACTGACTCTAGCCTGAGCCAGGCCCTCTAACTAGTTTTCTCCCTTGGCAGGACGCTACCATTGGCTGGGAGCCCACGGAACTAGCTTACAAACCGTGAATGGGAAATATACCCCTCCGCCATCCTCAAGCGGGTCGGTACTCAACAGACCTTAGGGCAACAACAGTGGCTCCATTGCCTGGAAAGAAAAGCTACTCTATTGGCACATAAAACACGCCACAATATAGTAAAACAATACAACTATGGCATGAATATAGAACGGAACGCATAAGCAATGGGCTGGGAATATATTACAGCCATCAGGGAAGTGGCGGTCAAGGACCCACGCGCCACATGCAAACGACGGTCGGGGGTCGGCGCGTTACTTCAAGAATGACGCTCCAGTCCCCATCCGTCACTCCCTTCAGGATTCCAGCTCAAGAGGCACCAAAGGCATGTAACGGTGGGGGCCCTGCGCGTTACTCGAAGCGACGCGTGGGGTCACCGCCGTCACATCCACCCGAGGCTCAAACCACCTATCAGCGTTCTAAATGGTAGCAGGCGAAGTAACGCCCCGGTCTAGGCGCGCCGGACCGAAACGACGGTCGGCCGACAGGCCGCCGGGCGCACCGCCTGACCAAAATCACGGAAAACAGTTGATGAGTAACGGATGGGAGCCCCACCGTTACTCTCCAAGTAACGCACCCCCAATGGGCCGCTATTTGGTAGTGACGCGTCCACCTTGGACCGTCGGGCAAGTGACGGTTCCTGGCAGGACCGTCACTGCACCTGGGTTACGGGCGGGTACGGTTTGTAAACCGAAGCCCTCCCGGACGGCTGAAAACGCCGGGTATCGACGAAAAGCCTGATAACCTGTCAAACCACGCATGCTAGACAACAATTTAACATCTAAATCTAGCACATGCAAGGCCTAAAACGCATTAAACTCAAGATTTAGGCTAAAACCCCAAAAATGGAAATATGAACATCATGCATGCTACGGGGTGCTAATCAACAAGCGAGCTAAAGGAAACGATCCTAGCAAGATCGAGGTTCCATCCCCCTACCTTTCGCAAGCCGAAACCGTCGAACGGGCCGCATGCAAGGAGGAATAGCCACGGAGCTTCCACGCTCCACCTCGCTCCCACGATCACCGATCCACGCCGAAGTGGACACCCACGCGCTCTACTCGACGCGAGGAATCCAACGGTGCCAACCTCGTCTCAATCCGACGCCGTCTCGACCCCGATCCCTAAGAGAGGAGAGGAGGTGGCCGCACGGAGGAGAGAGAGAGGGAGAGGGTGAAATGAGAGATCGACGGGGGAGAGAGAGTGAGGGTGAGAGATAATAAAAAAAAAATAAATAAAATTAATATATATATAATATAATCATTATATATATAAAAATCTTATTAATATTCAATAACCCTCAAACAGCTCCGAACAAATCCGGAAAAATGCCAGACAAATTCCTAAAAATCCAGGAAAATAGCCGGAATTTCCAGAACAATTAATAGAACAAATACCACGAAGGATCCATTAAGGCACGGGCCTTACAGTCCCTCCCTCCTTACAGAAATTTCGCCCTCGAAATTTACAATAACCGAAAAGGAGGAAACTGAGAAAGGACTTATACCTCACTGGAACAAGAAAGGAAAAAGCTGACGCATCTCATCTTCACGCTCCCAAGTAGACTCGTTACCAGAGTGACGCTGCCAAGCAACCCTTACCAGAGGAATAACCTTATTTCTCAACCGCTGCTCACGACGGTCTTCAATTCGGATAGGAAACTCTGGCGTGGACAAATCAGCAGTCACCTCGGGCCACACTGAATCATCGAGAACATGAGAAGCATCAGACACATATTTCCTCAACTGAGACACGTGGAACACATTATGAATAGCTTGCATGGCCGCCGGCAGTTGCAAACGATAAGCCACTGAACCAATAGCTTCAACAATCGGAAAAGGGCCAACATACCGCGGACTAAGCTTTCCACGCTTCCCAAACCTGGAAACACCCTTCATTGGAGATATTTTAACAAACACCATATCTCCTGGCTCAAATTGTAGTGGACGTCTGCGCCGATCTGCGTAACTTTTCTGTCGACTCTGAGCCGTCAACAATCTCTGTCTGATCAGACGAACCACATCAGAACACTGCTGTACCATGTCCGGTCCTGTCAACAGTCGGTCCCCAACATCAAACCAGTTCAGAGGAGTACGACAAGGACGACCATACAGCGCTTCATAAGGAGCCATGCCAATACTGGAGTGAAAACTATTATTATAAGCAAACTCAACAAGTGGCAAATGCTGACCCCACGAACCTTGCCAATCAAGGCAACACGATCTCAGCATGTCTTCCAAAGTCTGAATAGTTCTCTCTGACTGTCCATCTGACTGTGGATGATACGCTGAACTGAAAGCTAACTCAGTGCCCAAAGCTTTCTGGAAACTACGCCAGAAGCCAGAGGTAAAACGCGGGTCACGATCTGACACAAGTGAAACAGGAATTCCATGCAATGGCACGATCTTCTGCACATAGAGCTCGGCCAATCTCTGCACACTCCAAGTAACTTTAATTGGCAACAATCTGGCGGTTTTCGTCAATCTGTCGACAAGCAGCCAGATTCCATCAAAACCTTGAGAAGTTCGAGGCAAACCCACCACAAAATCTGTAGTAACATGGTCCCATTTCCACATCGGAATTTCCAATGGCTGAAGCAGACCACCTGGCTTTTGATGTTCGGCTTTAACTAACTGACAAGTCAAGCACTTAGAAACAAAAATAGCCACGTCCTTCTTCATGCCGGGCCACCAGAACTGCTTCTTCAAATTCTGATACATCTTGGTGACACCAGGGTGAATAGCAAAACGGGAACCATGGGCTTCACTCAAAATCTCATTCCTCAAATCATCATCAACAGGAATATACAATCTGCCCTGGAAACTGACGACCAGCTCGTCATCAAATTCCACATCATATCTTGATATAACACGGGCCAAATCAGAATCAGCTTGTTGGGCTTCTAGAATCTGCTGATACAAAGCTGAACCCAAAACCAAGCTAGCACAAACTGCCATCCTCGGATCGGCAGGAATCTCTACACACAATGCCTCGCTCGGAAGCTGTTCCCACAATTTCCATTCATGAAGCAACAAATGACTGACTTGTACTTTCCTGCTCAGAGCATCAGCCACAACATTCATTTTACCTGGCTGATAGGAGAGTGTAAAGTCATAATCTTTCATGTATTCCATCCATCGCCTCTGCCTGAGATTCAGATCTTTCTGGGAGAAAATATACTGTAAACTCTGATGATCAGTAAGAATCTGAAATTTCTCACCATACAGATAATGTCTCCAGATCTTCAAGGCAAAAATAACTGCAGCTAGCTCTAGATCATGAGTGGGATAATTTCCTTCATGCTGTTTCAATTGCCGAGATGCATATGCGATAACCTTACCATGTTGCATCAGCACTGCACCCAAACCTACTCGAGACGCATCTGTACAAACAAGAAAACCACCCGAGTCGGAAGGCAAAGTCAACACTGGAGAAGAAGTCAACAGCCTTTTCAATTCAACAAAGCTAGCCTCACACTGATCCGACCAGACAAATGGCACACCCTTCCGTGTCAATTTAGTCATCGGTGCTGCAATCTTCGCAAAATCCTGAATGAATCTGCGGTAATATCCAGCCAATCCTAAAAAACTTCGTATCTCCGTGATGGTCCTCGGTCTCTGCCAACTCAAAACGGCATCAATCTTTGCAGGGTCTACTGCTACTCCATCACTAGAAATCACATGGCCAAGAAAATGAATCTCCCGAAGCCAGAATTCACATTTACTGAGCTTCGCATAAAGCTCGTGATCTCTTAGAGTCTGCAGAACGATCCTCAAATGCTGCACATGATCATCAACAGAGGCAGAATATATCAAGATATCATCAACAAAGATCACCACAAAATGGTCCAGAAATGGACGAAAGATACGCTGCATTAGATCCATGAAGGCTGCTGGGGCATTAGTCAAACCAAACGGCATGACTAAAAATTCAAAGTGACCATATCGAGTACTGAAAGCAGTCTTCTCCACATCAGATTCCCGGATCCGCAACTGAAAATAGCCAGACCGGAGATCAATCCGTGAAAAGACAGCAGCAGACTGTAACTGGTCAAACAAATCATCAATCCTGGGGAGCGGATACTTATTCTTGATAGTCGCCTGATTCAGCTGCCTGTAATCAATACAAAGCCTCAGGTTTCCATCTTTCTTTTTCACGAACAGTACTGGGGCACTCCACGGAGAAAAACTGGGACGAATATAACCCTTCTCCAGTAACTCTAGTAGCTGTGCACGCAGTACTTTCAATTCAGCTGGAGCCATTCGATACGGCGGCTTTGCTAAGGGGCCAGTACCTGGAATCAGTTCAATCACCATCTCAATCTCTCGCTCTGGGGGCAAGCCTGGCAACTCGTCAGGAAACACATCAGGGAACTCACAGACAACCGGAATATCACAAACATCCCGTCGTGGTTTTTCAACAGCCACCACTGAAGCAAGGAATCCCTGACAACCTGTGCTAAGCAACCTATAGGCTCGAATAGCAGAAATAATCATACGAGAAGAACGGGATCGAATACCTTGAAAATAAAAGGCTGATTTTCCCTGGGGCTGAAAATAGACTTTCTTCGATCTGCAGTCAACCACAGCTCCATAATGCTCCAACCAATCCATTCCCAGAATAACATCATAATCTGCCAGCTGCAACGCATACAATCTCGCCGGCAACTGGTGATCATCTATCATCACAGGAGACTCATCCAAACACAAGGGAGTAACCATGAAATCTCCAGAAGGCAATTCCACAAACAACTCACAAGACAGCTCAGAAGTCGGTTCCTCAATACAAGCCATAAAATCCTCAGAAATAAAAGAGTGAGAAGCACCAGAATCAAATAAGACATGAGCTGCATGACCATAAAGCATAATCGTACCTTCCACAAGATGGGACGCAGCAGCATCAGCTCTTGTCAAATGAGAAACTTTGCCTTTCTGCTTCTTAGAACCAACTGAAGATTGCTGAGAAGACGCCGACGCCTGAGAGAAAAATTGCTGTGGAGCTTGAGGTGCGGGAGGTCTAAACTGCGGCTGAGGTTGAGAAAACTGAGGAGCTTGCAATGGATTCGGCCTCAGCGGGCAATCTCGAACCACATGACCTGGCTGGTCACACCTAAAGCAAACAACAGGAAGAGAACACGGTTGGCCCTTATGATGACCACCGCATCTCCGACACGTCCACGGCTGACTAGCAGCTGAGCTCTGTCGAGTCTGAGAAGAAGGTGCTGTCGGCTGCTGAACAGAATCTGCACCGGACGGCTGCTGAACAAACTTCTTCTTCTTCTTGAACCTTTTGAACTTGGGCTTAGAAGGAGAGGAAGCACTGGAAACCTCTGACTGGACCGAAGGAACACTAGGCACGGGCTGTCGGTAAGCCTGCTGAACCTGAGCCACCGGCTGCACTGACCCTGCCTGGGGATATCCACCCGGTCTCGCCATCTCCAGCTCTAAAGCTACAGCTGTCTGGCACGCAGTATCGAGATCGCAACACGACTCGCTATCAACGGCATCTTCAACTCTGGCCTCAACCCTCGCAAGAATTGCTGGGTCTTCAAAGCTTCACTGGCCAGCACATGGGGCGCATACTGACCCAATTCCAAGAACTTATTCTTGTACTGAAGCACGGTCATACTGCCCTGGGTCAATTCCATAAACCGATACATCTTATCCATCTGCAAGCAGGCAGGAGTATAGGCACGCTCAAAAGCAGCAACGAACTCTGCCCAAGTGATTTGCCGAAGAGGTCTGGATCGAAAGGAAATCTGCCACTCGGCTTTCCACCACGCAATGGACGTACCCTGGAGTTGAAAGGCAGCGAGCATGACTTTCTCATCTTCAGCACACTCCATCGAGACAAAAACACGCTCTATCGCATCCATCCATTGCCTTGCGACTTCTGGATCAGCTTGGCCATCGAAAGCAGGCGGATTGAACATCAGAAATTCCTTCAAAGCCTTGCCTCGACTGCCAGGCACTTCAGCTTGAACGATCGGCACTGGAGGAGCAACTGGAACGACAGGAACAGCGGGAACTGCAGGAGGAGGTGCAGAACCGCTATCTTCCCTGGGCGCATCTCGAGGAACACGAGGAGCTCGAGGAGGTCTTCCTCGACGAGGCGGCATAATTATGCTGCCAAAAACACAATCAACAATGAAATCCATCAATCATACGAAAAACATCCTATGCCAGCAAGAGACAACAACAGGACTAGCTCTGGACCAAGCGTCAATTCCAATTCTTTACGCAAATCCTCAACTTCAAGCTCTGATACCATCTGTGACGACCCAGAGTTCAGGATACCGATATACCGATAACATCGATATACCGACACCGAGAACTGGGGAGGCCACCCAAGAGGCTGATGAGGCCCCTGAAGGGTTAGTGGGGGGTTAGCTGAGGAATATGCATAATTAATTGCGAATTGGGGCGCGCAATACAAATAAGTATTTAAGATTTAAACACAAGTGCGGAAGCAATTTAAAATAACCAGAGTGATATATATATAACTAGTCCAGAGTCACAAACACCAGTCCTCAAGGTACAACTACGCGGGGCATACCCCGGCAAAAGCACAACACAAGCCTCAAAAAGGCAGCTCGTGCTCAGCTGGCAGCTAAGGAGCGGTCCCGAAACAGCACGCTAAACTCCGGGAGATGTCGGGCGCGGCTCACCTGAAAGGAGAAGGGTGAGTCACAGCCAGACTCAGTAGGGGTCACGCGGATCCCTACCTCGCACTAAACAAGCGAACATGCATAATTAACAGCAATTAAAGCATGCATTCAAATAAATACACAGGCAATGGCATGAATATCTAATCACAAGAAAGCTGTAAACTCTATCTAAGCAAGTATACCAGCTGACACATGCCGCTACTAATTAAATGCAAGCGATTAAAGCTAAAACTACCAATTAGAATGAGCTGCAACTAGTCCAAACAACAAGGAAGGACAACCACTGGAGCAGAAACCAGAAGCGTCCACTGACGGCTTACACTGCGTCTCAAGCACTCGCAGTCGACAAGCGACAAGCTAAGCGCGCAAACAGTACCAAACCAAGTGACCAGTCGGAGTGACACCCGTCGGCGTCAGTCCACAGTCTCCGACCACGTGTGCACACACTGACTCTAGCCTGAGCCAGGCCCTCTAACTAGTTTTCTCCCTTGGCAGGACGCTACCATTGGCTGGGAGCCCACGGAACTAGCTTACAAACCGTGAATGGGAAATATACCCCTCCGCCATCCTCAAGCGGGTCGGTACTCAACAGACCTTAGGGCAACAACAGTGGCTCCATTGCCTGGAAAGAAAAGCTACTCTATTGGCACATAAAACACGCCACAATATAGTAAAACAATACAACTATGGCATGAATATAGAACGGAACGCATAAGCAATGGGCTGGGAATATATTACAGCCATCAGGGAAGTGGCGGTCAAGGACCCACGCGCCACATGCAAACGACGGTCGGGGGTCGGCGCGTTACTTCAAGAATGACGCTCCAGTCCCCATCCGTCACTCCCTTCAGGATTCCAGCTCAAGAGGCACCAAAGGCATGTAACGGTGGGGGCCCTGCGCGTTACTCCGAAGCGACGCGTGGGGTCACCGCCGTCACATCCACCCGAGGCTCAAACCACCTATCAGCGTTCTAAATGGTAGCAGGCGAAGTAACGCCCCGGTCTAGGCGCGTCGGACCGAAACGACGGTCGGCCGACAGGCCGCCGGGCGCACCGCCTGACCAAAATCACGGAAAACAGTTGATGAGTAACGGATGGGAGCCCCACCGTTACTCTCCAAGTAACGCACCCCCAATGGGCCGCTATTTGGTAGTGACGCGTCCACCTTGGACCGTCGGGCAAGTGACGGTTCCTGGCAGGACCGTCACTGCACCTGGGTTACGGGCGGGTACGGTTTGTAAACCGAAGCCCTCCCGGACGGCTGAAAACGCCGGGTATCGACGAAAAGCCTGATAACCTGTCAAACCACGCATGCTAGACAACAATTTAACATCTAAATCTAGCACATGCAAGGCCTAAAACGCATTAAACTCAAGATTTAGGCTAAAACCCCAAAAATGGAAATATGAACATCATGCATGCTACGGGGTGCTAATCAACAAGCGAGCTAAAGGAAACGATCCTAGCAAGATCGAGGTTCCATCCCCCTACCTTTCGCAAGCCGAAACCGTCGAACGGGCCGCATGCAAGGAGGAATAGCCACGGAGCTTCCACGCTCCACCTCGCTCCCACGATCACCGATCCACGCCGAAGTGGACACCCACGCGCTCTACTCGACGCGAGGAATCCAACGGTGCCAACCTCGTCTCAATCCGACGCCGTCTCGACCCCGATCCCTAAGAGAGGAGAGGAGGTGGCCGCACGGAGGAGAGAGAGAGGGAGAGGGTGAAATGAGAGATCGACGGGGGAGAGAGAGTGAGGGTGAGAGATAAATAAAAAAAGAAAATAAATAAAATTAATATATATATATAATATAATCATTATATATATAAAAATCTCATTAATATTCAATAACCCTCAAACAGCTCCGAACAAATCCGGAAAAATGCCAGACAAATTCCTAAAAATCCAGGAAAATAGCCGGAATTTCCAGAACAATTAATAGAACAAATACCACGAAGGATCCATTAAGGCACGGGCCTTACAAGTGAGATGTATTTCTCAGTGTGCATGCCATTACTCTGCCACATTTTCAATCATTTTTTTAAGCAGAGTTAACTATGGCACTTCATGACACACCTCAACTCATTTCTTTGATGAGTAAGATGTGTTTCTCAGTGACCAAAGACATTGCTCTGATTAGATTTACCCTTAGACATGTTCCAGATTCTCAGATGTTTAAAAACAATACTTATTTCATACATATCAATCAAGGAATATCATGATTTCAGAATTTTTAGAATTCAGAAGAGTTTAAAAGACACAACATGAAAATGTTGGTTAAAGTTTATTAAGACTAACTAAAATATTTTCAAGGTATGTTCATAAACAAACACAAGACATACATGAAACTTCAACCGGCTGAAAATTTCAGACATTCATGGTCCTATATAATAAAAGACTCCTTTTAAGTTATTTTCAGATTTATGATCAGGATATGCACAGAGAAATCTTTCTGAATTTTCAGGGAAGGCAGAAATATTTTAGGGAGCAGCCAATTCAACAGAGACCAATGGATAGGATGAGTGATAATGGCTGATAACAGTTGAACCAAGAAGTTGAGATGTGATGCATTTCACATTCATCACAGGGTTTTAAACAAGATAGTAGTTCAAACCGAAGATGGGAATCTCAGTCGACAGAAGTGAGCTATATAGACAGTTATGTGATGCATGGGTCAGACGTTCAAACAAGATAGGGTCAAGTAAGCATTCAAGGTTAACAGATAAACAGTGTTTTCAGATAAGAATTCCAAGAAATTAACCATTATTGATTCGAAGCTTACACCCTCAGATGTATAACAATGATAGTCAAGAAGGCAAGAGTAGATAGTTCCAAAGGGTCAGAAGTTCAAACAAGATAGGGTCAAGTAACCATTCAAGGTTAGCAGATAAACAGTGTTTTCAGATAAGAATTCCAAGCAATTGACCATTATTGATTCGAAGCTTACACCCTCAGATGTATAACAGTGATAGTCAAGAAGGCAAGAGTAGATAGTTCCAAAGAGATAGTCACTAAATAGAAGATATGAGATAGTGATAACAATCAGTTTATCAATCAAGGCAGTGACATGATTAGCCGAAAGACAATGATACCATCTACTCACAAACCTCAAGGAACAGACCAAGAAGAATGTCGACTCATGATGTCGACACTTCCAATCAGGACAAATGAAAAGTGCAGCAGCTTGTGTCAATCATTTAGAGGGTATGAGAATTGATTTAGCATCAGTGCGTTGAGAAAAGTACTGATAGATGATCAAAGTCCAGAAGAGAATTCAGACATACCAGCTTAGAATGAAGTGCAAGGAAAGCTGATAAGCTAATCACAACCAAGACAGTGTATTAAGTGAAGCTCCCCCTTAGCAAAAGCAGGAGAAGAAATGAAGACAAGTGAGACAAGCTCATGTCAATATTTTGCTCCCCCTGAATGCATGCACACAACTAATCTTTTTAGAATTTTCAATATGTATGTCATGCAATAAAATTTGAAACCAGTATATGCATTTAAGAACATGTATGCATATGCTTTGACTCCCCCTAACTAAATGCATTGAATCATCAAGAATGACCACAAAGATCCAAAGTTTAAACGTTCAAGTCAGGGAATGCAGTTCCAATTCAGACCAATCAGATTTTCAATAAATTCTTCAACATATGAGCAATCTCATTCAGAAGATTTTTAGGCATCATTTATTTCAATGACAATCTACTCGATAGATGTATATATATGAACATTTCATGCACAACACAACATGCAAGCATCCAATTCAGTCAATTCAGTTTTTCAAAAGTGTAATTTTTTGTTATCATTCCAATATTTAGATAGATATTTCAGCATGTGCATTGAAAGACATGAAACTTCACAGTGTGCAAATGATGACAGATATGCATGAACACATCAAACATGATGTGCATTTTACTCAAATAACCAAACATGTGAGCAAACAAAAATGGGGTTTTACCATAATCAGGTGCCTTGGTTTATTAACCCCCTTATTATTCTTCAGCTTCCAAGGCACACCTACAAAACACAGATCTCATTTTGTGTTTCTAGGTACCCAAGACTTCTTGGGTCCTACATTGTTAGTAGTACCTCTAATGTGTCCCTTCCACATCCTTTGGGCTTTCACATCATCAAAAATCATTAGAGAAAAACTATTCATGGAATGTCCAACTTGCCCGCAGTAATGACATGAGACGGCAGGTTTTAAATTTCTTTTCTGCACATTAGCATTATCATGGAAATTTTTCTTTTTATTTCTATCAAGCACATTCTTCCTAGCAGGGTATCTAGCATATTTGAAATTCACATTCTTACCCTGGATATGCTAACAGTCCTTGACTGTATGGCCATGCTTTCCACAGTGATAATAAACAAAAGAGTTTATCCTATGAAAGCCTAACCAGCATTCAGTAGCCTTGTGACCAGGCTTGTTATAATTGAAACATGTGATGTGCTGGTTTACTGAAACAGTTTTGTTCTTGTTAAAAACATGATGGTTTGCAGGGAATTTAGCATGATGTGACTGTGAGCTTTTCTTACCATTTGAAAACCAGTATTATTCACCTACATGTCCTACCTTACCACAATTAAAGCATGTGATACTCTTTTTCTTAGTGGCAGGAAACTTCTTGACATGAGAGTCCCTTGCATGCATTTTTCTAGCATTCAGATCATCTAGCTGCATTAATCTACATTCATGCATCAAATGACCGAATCTATGACAGTAATGGCATGATATTTTCTTTTTGTATGCGTGAATGTGTGTGTTTGGGTTATGCACGGCACCAGCATGAATGTTTCTTTCCGTATTCTACACTTGAACATTCTTTTTCACCTTTTCAGCTTGATTCTGAATTTTGGTTTTCTAAATTTTGTTTTGTTTTTGATTTCCCTGAGCTGTGGGCTGTTCAACTTGAGATGTGGTGGCAACATTTGAAGCTTTTACAAATGAATTAATCAGTTTATTTTCAAAGGCTTTCTTATTAGCAGTTTTGTAGCCCATCCCTTCTTTTCTGAGATTGCCCTTCACTCCTAGCAACTTGTCCAGATTTTCTTGCCCATCAACAAATTTAGACAAAGCACTGTTCAAATCCTGAATTTTATTTTCAAGAGATGCAATGTGTATTTCATAACTTGCAATCTCTTGATCACTGTAATTAACAGCTTCATTCAATACTTTGTTAGCAGTTTTGTATTCTTCGATCTCCTTTCTAAGCTCATCAACCTTTTCAGATTCGTTAGTACAGACGATTTTCCCTTTTTCCAATGTGAGAAGTCTTTTAGACATAGCATTGTTTAACAGTTTCAATTTTTCAATTTCTTTTTTAAGCTTATCATTTTATACTAATTCATTTATTAGAATCTGATCTTCTGAATTCACCTCATGCTTTCTTCCATTTTCAAATTCCTTCAATTATCTTTCTTATTTTTCAACATTTTTCTGCAACTCCATGTTTACAGATTTGATGGCATCAAATTTTTCAGCAAACAAGTTTTTCTCTTGTTCAGGTTTCTCAAATTTTTCTTTAGCTGATCTTCTAAGAGATTCATTTTCAGATTTCAACTTGATTAAATCTGAGTTAACATGTTCGAAATCTTTCAGCAATTTTTCATACTGCACATGATTGCTAACGAGAATCTGATCATCATTAGTTGAGCTGAGTTTTTCTTTAAATTCAGATATCTCATTCGCTAGTTCTTGATTTTCAGTTTTTAGCAATCCAATTTGTTTCTTAAGCTTTCGATTATCTGACAAACAAGCATCATGAGATTGTTTCAATTCCATACATTTTTCACAAGAAGATGAATTTGAGCTATTCAACCTAGTACCCTTTTTCAATTTTTTATATTATTTTCTCAACTTGTCATGTGACTCTAATAAGTCAGCATATGCATCCTCCCAGTCATTTATAGAAAAGTCATCAAAAGGGTTTACCTCATCATCGTCCTCTTCTTCATTTTGGTTGCCACTTTGATTACTTCTGTTAGCCATCATGCAGCTATCCTCATTTTTTTTGTGAGCTAGCTTCAACTTATCCAGAATGTCCTTAGCGGTCCAGCAGTCATGAAAGCAAGAATGTAGGGCCTTATCAATAGATGCTTTCATTAGATTGAAAACTTTCTGATTTTCTTCAAGCTTTGATAAGTGACTATTAGTCCATTTGAACTCTTTCTTTGGTAATCTGTGAGGACCGTGTGAAATTAATTTCCACATATCAGGATTAATCAATTTTACATAATTATGCAGACTACTAAGCCATGAATTAAAATTAGACCCATTGAAAACCGATGGATGAGCCATGGTGATCAGTTCAAGAGTAATTCTCGCAATAGACTGAGCACAAATAGAAATGCACCTAAAACAGGATAGCAGGATCCTCTGCAGATCATTGGATCCGATGAATCAGAGACCTGCTCTGATACCAATTATTAGGGTGCAATTCACGGATTCAGAGGGGGGGTGAATGAATCCCCGTTCAAAAACTATTGCGGAATAAAACTTTTGCCTACACTCAATGAAGTCTACTGAGACCACTGAGCTCTCTTACTCAGGAAACTGAAAATGCTGAAGATAGATAACCAAAGGAATCGTGCAGACTCAACTCACAAATTCGCTCAAGGGACGAGAAGCACTAAGAAGCATATGTTTCTATTAAGCACTCAGTCAAACACTTAACATCAATACCAAATCACGCAGGAAAGCTTTTGATATAGAATGCTCAAATAACCTGAGAAGGGGGATAGAAGATATGGAAATGTACGCAAGGCAAACCACGATGGACAAGATATTTTTAGGTGGTTCGGCCAGACCACAGTCTGCCTACACCCACCCCTCACCCCAAACCGGAGTGAGGCTTTCCTTGCAAAAGGAAGAACCGCAGACTCAGTCTGCAATAGATGCTGCCTAACAGCTTGACCCAGAGGAACACTCTCCTCTCTTCCTCCAACCTGGAGGGGAAAATCGTGAATGACGCCCAGTCACTCACAACTGGAGACCCAAGTCTCCCTTCCTCTGAAACCCAGAGGGAACCACAAGTGACACCCAGTCACTTGCAAATCGGAGAACAAGTCTCCATTCTCCTGAGACCACAGGAGGAACCCCGATCCCGAATAAGGGAAATGGAAAGCACTGAGAATATGAAAAAGAACAAACAAAAAACAAACAAGAGAAACAAAAATAGATATAGCTCCGAGGATCACAATGACTATGGATTTGATCCATGAGTCAATTCATGATCAGATCTTCAGGATGCATTGGCTACACACTCTTTCTCCTTCTCACAATTTTCTTCTCTCTCACTCTGGCTCTCAGCTTCTTGTTCACTCACTGACTACCTCTCTTCTTCTTCTTCTTCTTCTTCTTCTTCTTTTTCTTTTGCTGGCTCTCTTTTCATTTCTTCTGGCGGCCTCTTTTTCAGCACCCTTCTTTGAAGGGTTGGGTATTCTTATATAAGAGTAGGGGCTCCGTAAGGATGAGGCAAAAGAACCCTACTGAAATTCCATTGGTCCACGTGTTAGGAAATAGAAGCTTCCTTTCCTCGGATCATGTGCCTATCATTTCTCCCTTTATCAACGAGCCAGCCTTCTGCCTTTTCAGAGGTCATGTGCCTCTTATGTGAAGCTGATTGTACCTTGTAAAAGTAAAACAGAGTACCGCTTAGGATTATTTTCAGCAAAATAGAATTCGCCACGTAGAAGAGCAGACATTACACAGACCTATATGCACAAAAAAATGCACCGACCTTCATATGCCTTAATTCAAACATGCACTGACTCTTACATGATTAAACAAGACATGCACTGACCTGTGTATGAACGAAACAAAGAAACTTGCACCGACCTTATATTCCTTAGCACAGACGTTGTGTAGCTCAAACGTAGGTAAAGACAAGAATGCACCGACGTTGATCCTTTGACACCAAACCTTGTACCGACCGTGTTACTATGCATCAAACAGTAACTTGCACAGACTTGCAACATGCATCGACTTGGAAGCTCACGTGCACAAGACCGAGCATGAGACACAAGATGCACCGATGCAAGGGTTGCACCGACCATGGTCATGATGAAACTAAAAACTTGCACCGACTTCATGCAATATGAGACTCAAATGGATGAGACGCTAACCGAGACACAAGACCATAAGTGCATGAGATGCAAACACGATCGCAACTGTGCATGAGACGCTGATAGAGACACAAGACCATTAGTGCATGAGACGCAAATAAAAATATGTATGAGACACAAGGCATGCACTAGAGATGCAGGCGAGAGAGAGACGCTAAGACTGGCGCTAAAGACGCAGCATGAGACGCAGGCTACTGGAATGTGCATGGACTTTGAACTACAACTAGAAACATGAACTAGCACCGACTATGAGTGCGCTGAAGGCAAGAACTGCACTGACCATGTATCCACACAAGACAAACATGCACGGACCTATGCATGAGTGTGTCACAATATGCACCGACTTAGTTAAGGATAAAACTGAAACAATCACCGACTATATTGAGCATATATGCAAAGACCCAAGGTGTTATGTTCAAAATCTACACAGACTTCTCATATGAACAAGGCAATGTGTGCATTGACTTGATATGTGGAGTAACATGAATGTGCATAGACTCTACTTGCAACAAGCGAGTATCAACCAGTGAATGTTTGTGCAAACTACGTGTTTGATAAAATGACTTTGCAACATACACAAGTGCACAGACTTGTAATGTGAAACGTGAGTAGATGCTACTAGCATCGACCTTAGAGATGTGCGATACATGGCATGCACTAACCTGTTAATGAGTTGACTTTGACTTGGGTTGACTTCCTTTTCATGACCCGTGAGTCATTCTTAAACCTGTTCTGACGTTTTCTCATAATACATCAGGATTATATCATCAAGGATGTACATATAAACATAATGAGACATAATATTTGTCATCATGAAAACTCCAAAACCACAATGGACACAACAGCAAACAATCATGAGAATGCATGGCTATGGCACCAAAGACTAGGTCATGCTAGTTTTGGAGTAATCTCCAAGTTGTCTAACTATGACTTGGTGAATGGCTTGTCAAAGTTAAAGTTTGAAAGTGATAAAATCTTTGAGGCATGCACAAAAGGTAAGCAAACACTCATATCTTTCAAAAATAAAAACATTGTTTCCAACTCACGGCCTTTGAAACTATTGCATCTTGATTTGTTTGGCCCAACTAGGACATCCAGCCTAGGAGGGAAATCCTATGATTTTGTGATTGTTGATGATTATTCCAGATTTGCATGGGTGTTATTTCTATCCAATAAAAATGATGCATTGATGAAATTTCAAGTGTTTTGCAGGAAAATCCAAAATGATAGAGGCTACCTTATCACTACCATCCAAAGTGATCATGGTGGTGAATTTGAAAATCATGATTTTAGCAACTTCTGTGAAGAGCACGGGTATACGCATAACTTCTCATCACCAAGGACGCCCCAACAAAATGGAGTGGTGGAGAGGAAAAATAGAACATTGATAGACATGGCACGGACCATGTTAAGTGAAAATTCTCTACTAAAATACTTTTGGGCTGAGACGGTAAGTACTGCGTGTTACATCATTAACAGGGCAATGGTAAGGCCCATTTTGAAGAAAACTCCCTATGAGCTCTACAAGGGTAAGAAATCGAATATTTCTCATCTTAAACCCTTTGGATGTTCATGTTTCATCTTGAACAATGGTAAGTCCAACCTAGGTAAGTTTGATGAGAAAAGTGACAAGGGAACTTTCCTAGGCTATGCACTTAACTCTAGAGATTATCGAGTGTTTAATAAACGTACCTTAGTTGTTGAAGAAAGTCATCATGTGATTTTTGATGAATCTGAACTAAAACTGATAATGCAAATTGTGGATGCAGAAGAAGTCCCCAATAATTCAACTAATGCTGGAACATCTAAAGCCAAGGATGAACCAAAGGAAGGAATAGCCAGCAAGAGTGAAGAAGATGAAGATCCTTCGATTGAAACACTGTAAGAGCAGCAAGTGCAGCACCCCGACTTGCCCAGCACCTCTACGTTTTTAAAGGATCATTCAACTAAAAACATAATCACTAATCCTCAAGATGGGGTAAGAACTCGATCATCTCTAAGGCAAGTGGAAGAAGAGGATTTGATAGCCTTAATCTCATAGGAAGAGCCCAAGGATATCCATGAAGCTCTTCAAAATGAATCTTGGATCCAGGCTATGCATGAAGAGTTGCACCAGTTCGAAAGAAACCAGGTGTGGACTCTAGTGCCACGACCTAAGAATCAATCCATAATTGGAACCCGATGGGTTTTCAGAAATAAGTTAAATAATACGGGATTGGTTGTTAGGAACAAGGCCCAGCTTGTGGCCAAAGGGTATAGCCAGGAGATGGGTATTGATTTTGATGAGTCTATTGCACCGGTTGCTCGTCTAGAAGCAGTCCGGATTTTACTATCTTATGCTTGCTCTTCTAACTTCAAATTGCTTCAAATGGATGTTAAATATGAATTTCTAAATGGGTATATCAAAGAGAATGTCTTTGTAGAACAACCTCTAGATTTTGAAGACCCTAAACATCCACAACATGTGTACAAGCTCCAAAAGGCCTTGTATGGACTAAAGCAAGCACCAAGGGCACGGTATGAACGGCTCACCTCATTTTTGATTGAAAATGGTTTCAAAAGAAGTAAGGTTGATCAAACACTTTTCACAAAGAAATCAGGTAAAGATATATTAGTAGTTCAAGTGTATGTGAATGACATAATTTTTGGAGCTACTAATAATGCGTTATGTGATGAATTTACAGAAATTATGCAAGGAGAATTTGAGATGAGCTTAATAGGTGAATTAACATTCTTTCTTGGACTGCAGGTGAAGAAAACATCTGAGGGCATTTTCATAAGTCAAGCCAAGTACACAATGGTGCTGTTGAAGAAATATGGGATGGCTGAAGCAAAACCTTTGTCAACTCCAATGGCCACAACCTCGAAGTTAGACAAAGATGAAAATGGTAAAACAGTAGGTCCTACACTGTTTCGAGGTATGATAGGATCACTACTGTATCTTACAGCATGTCGCCCTGACATTCAATTAAGTGTATGTATTTGTGCCCATTTTCAGTCATGTCCTAAAGAATCTCATTTATCGGCTGTTAAACGCATCTTTAGATACTTACTTGGCACAATAGATTTTGGCTTGTGGTTTCCCATCGGTAGTTCTTTTGATTTGATTCCATACACCGATGCGGATTATGTCAGATTCATTGTAGATCGTAAAAGTACTAGTGGGTACTGTCAGTTTCTTGGTGGGTGCCTAGTCTCATGGGCCTCCAAGAAACAACATTCATTAGCTCTCTCAACGGTTGAGGCTGAATATATAGCCGCAGGAAGTTGTGGAGCCCAAGTACTTTGGATCAAAAATCAATTGCTTGATTTAGATATTGAAATGAAATGTGTGCCAATCTTGTGTGATAATACTAGTGCAATCAGCTTATCTAAAAATCCTGTTCAACATTCTAGGACCAAGCATATTGATATTCGTCATCATTTTTTGAGAGATCATGTAGGAAAAGGGGTCTTTGAATTGAATTTCATTGACACACACAATCAGCTAGTTGACATTTTCACCAAACCCCTAAATCAGGATCAATTTAACAAGATAAGAAGAGAACTTGGGATGTGCAAGGGTGAGAGCATACATGCATAGGTTTGCACTTAGGTTAAGATTTGCATTTATAGAAACTCATATGCATCAAGGGTAGGAAAACATGCATATTGTCTTTACTTTTAATACCTTGTATGTTCACATACACTCCCGTATGCTTGAATGTATTTATATATATATAGCCCTCCTTGAAAAATATTTCTAAGGCCAGATATTCCTTGGATAAATAATTGTGGACTCAGTGATGTCGGACCTAAGGAAACTTCTGAGTGGGAGTTCGAAACTTTCCTCAAATCTACATCTATTTCCTTCTCTCCACTTCCTGTCATTGGCTTAGATCTGAAGGTCAGTTGATGGTCCCCCCATATAAAAAAAAGAGAAAAAGAAACAAAAGAAAAAGAAACAAATTTTTTTTTCAAAATGAGGAGTTTTTGGCCCTAGTGGTCGACCGGTGGCGGCGAACCGACCCGACCGGGGTCCCATCCGAGCCAACTTATAAGGAGTTCTCATACCCATTCCCTCATTCTATGACTCCCATTCACCCTCATACCCCATTTCCTAACCCTAGAACCTCTTTTCTCCACCTTCCATACCTCTAAAACCCATCATCCCTTCATCCGCACAAAGATCTGGCGTGTTCGTCACCGTTTCGGGATGAACTCCCTTTGGCCTTTCGTGTGTTCGTGGAACTTCTTCCTAGGTTCCAGTTTGTGGAGAAGGCTTTTGCAAGCCCATGGAGTGTCTGTAGCTCTATCTTCATTCCCCGGGATGAGGGTCATCTCTTCAAGGGTTTTTCACCGGGTTTCTAGTTTGGGATGCCGCCTAGACGAAGCTCTCGGCGTTCTGCCCAAGGGGAAGGGAGTGGCCAGAGACACGAGACACCGACTCCTCCACCACAGCAGGTGCCTGCACCGCGTCGAGCACCTAGGTTACCACCTCATCCTATCATCGACCCTCGACTGGTCGATTTCAACGAGGTGAATGAGCTCTTGCCCGATATATGTGTAGTCTTTGAGATTCAGCCGGGTTGGACTGATTTCATCACCATACATACCTGTTATTATCCTAGTCTAGTACAACAGTTCTATGGGAACTTGGTTGCAAGGAATGAACAGTTATTTTCTATTGTTCAAGGGGTTGAGATTCACATTACCCCCGCTCTTTTTGAGAGATGCTTAGGAGTTGCGGCTAGAGGAGCCGACTTGGTTTATGGTCATGGGGAGGTTGAGGCTACTTTTCTTGCTATGACCAGCTGTGAGTACGTGCGTAGTGTCAGCAATTTGATTGAATTAAATGCGAATCATTTTACATCACTGCAGCGTATTTTGCATCATATGTTTACCTCCCTCCTTTATCCAAAGAGTGGCAGCATAAATGAAGTGACTGAAGTTCATAAATTTCTGTTTTACAATGTGATGAATGGTATACAAATCAACATGGGTCGCCTCATGACAACTCTCATTGGAGCTTGCCGAACAAATCTGCGGTGATCTTTGCCATATGATTCACAATTGACCGGGGCATTCATTCATGCTGGGATCAATTTAGCAGAAGAATAGTTTATTTATGTTCGCCAAGATGATATCTAGAACAAGCATAAGATCTTCACTGATATGGGATATTACTATGGTCCCGATGGTGAGTTACGTCGGGATGTGCCTACATATGGAGATGAATTTGATAGTGAGGAAGAGCAGGAACAAGAACCGCAGCAAGATCAAGGGGATGTTCCCCCTCCAGTTCAGGCCGAGGAGCTTCCTCCTCCACCCTCACCGCATCATATAGATCCAGAGATGCCTCCTCCACCTCAGTTTCATCATGGAGAGTCCTCCACTCAGGGGGCCACACAGCCTTCTTGGGTAGACTATGAGGTTTTTGACAGGCGGTTTACTGGGCTAGAGACCCGTGTGGATACTTTTGGGGATAGACTCTCTACCTTCGGGGATCGCGTCGACACTATGGGCAATGTGATTGACACCATGTCAGGTCTCATAGATTCCTTCTTCACTACTCTGGATACCCTCTCCACTCAAATGGTCACACTTACCACTCATATGACTAGCCTCACCGACAGTGTTGCTGATACTAGCCAGTGCTTCCACATAATGAACATGACACTTCTTGGCATGGCTCGCCGCGATGTGGCTCGTGACCTTTCCATTGGCCGTATTCGGGATAGTCTTCACACTCAAGTTCATTATCTTGATGACATCCGCCGTCGCCTTGGATACCAGTCTCCTCCTCCAGAGGATCAGCCTCCTGCAGATGCACCATGAGAATTTTTATTTTTTTTTACCTCTAGCTTGCTGTACTTTGGTCTTGTGCCACTTGGGTCCCCCTTCGTCTATCCTACCCCCTTTTGATGATGCCAAAGGGGGAGAAGTAGTAGTGCAGGCTATATATATTTATGTATGTCCGTGTGAGGTTGTGTGTTTGCATGTTTGATCATGTGAGGATCATGAGTCTATTTTTATGCATTTGTTTAGTCTCTTGCATCTAGAGTCGTGCATTCACTTTGGCATTAATGTATCTTGTAATGACATGATGAATTTAATGCAACTGGTGTTTGATCTCAAATGGTTGGCTCTTGTATCTCATTTCTTTTCTACTCGGCAAATAAAATGTTAAATGGTTTACGTTCGCTGGCTTGATCTTGTAACCTTCGACAAGATAGTGTGTGGATCCTCACAGTCGGTGAGGGGTGGACGTAGGTTGCAGTTGTTGCATCCGAACCACCTAAAAATCGTGGTCTTCTGTATGGTTTGCTCCTTATCTTCTACCTCCAATTCTGCTCTAGTTCTTTTGCATATTGCATCATCATCTGGTTTCTTTGTTTAGATCTAGCTTCATTAACCTTTTTACGGGAGATCTCTGGTATATCAAAAGGTAGTTTCTAATCGACAAGGTTAGTCCTGTCGGGAGGAAAATATCTTGTGTGATAGAATCTTCGGATTCCCGGACTCCACTTGGTACCAAAGAACTACTATAGGGGTTGATTTAGCCAGATTCAATTTGTAATCCATCAGATCTATACGTGGTTGTTGCTTGCTCTTAATACATGTTTTAAATCGGGGTAAAAGTTTTTAAAATCTGTAATCACCCAATTCACCCCGCCTCTTGGGTGTCATTGATCGCGGGACTTCAATACACATATGTGTAGGTGTACGTCCTGAGAGGATGTACACTGGATGGATCTGCCATTGGATCTTCAGATGGTTGATTATACCAAATGTCAACTGAAGATCCAATTGTCTCAATAGCATCTTTGGTTCTTTGACTTGAGACATTGATCGGATCTTACACGAGGACTGGAATGGTTTGATACTTGGCTAAGTGACTTTTACCATATGTCATGAATTGCCAAGTTGTTAACCATATCAAGATACGTGTGAAGATCATCAAAGGTCAAGGGATCACTCACTGTCGGGTATATATCAGACAGTTAATTGGTCAAGACACTGACAGTCCACTAAATCCTTGGTCAGGGTCATGTGAGTTCTTTTGGAACGGACATCATACACTTTTAGGAGGTCGTGGTCGAATAGTATGATCATGGGGTTTGACAGTTATCATACCCTCGATCGAACCAGACTCATAGAAATAGCGAGAGATTATAGCGATACGGCAACTGTAGACATATAGGTACCAGATAGGGTGGTTTGAGCTCGGCGTTGTAGATATATTTATCCTCCCGTCCGTTCTTTTAATGCCTTCCCATGTCTATCCTACCACATTCGACATGGGAAATGAATGAAGATAGGGGGAAAGGGAAGTGTAAAAACCTGTGATCGCCACCAAGGCGCCGAACGTGACGGACACGCCGTACCTTGGAAAGAGGGAGAGGTACTCGCCTGACCTGTAGCGCTGTAAAGATGTACGGTTCAGGAGGAACCACCTATAAGATGCACGATCTCACGACAGACCGTTTAAGAACGCTGTAGAGGATGCGGGATGAAGCACTCCTGGCAGTTGAACGGCTCTATCACGACCGCAGGAAGAAGAAGAACGGTCCAGGTTGCACCGCACGTCTCCTTGAATGGATGGTAGAGAACCGCGTAAGATCACCACAGCAGAAGTCACAAAGGGTCCAACCTCCACCCTCTCCGGCCGGCCAGAGGGGATGGGCCTCGTGCTAGGGATTGCTGACCTGTAAAAATGATGTGAAAAAGACAGAAGAAACCCAAGATTAGAACTGAAAAGTGTAGTAAATGCCAAAATAAAGAAAAAATGAACATGAATAAGTGGAAAGGGGGATACTTGTGGGATTTTAAACCCCTAGGGTGTCACAAACGTGGGTGGGTGTGTGTGCATGACAATGAAGGTGAAGAAAAACGTGGGGAGAAAGTGAGAAGAGTGATGCATGCAATGAAAAAATTGGCCAAAACTTATCAAAGACACAAGACTTAAAAACTAGACTACTCCCTGAACTGAAGGCTTATATGGATGTGGAAAGCCTCCCTCCTTGGTGCTAGGTCGCTCAAGAATGCGGCAGGGCTTCGCCGTCGACCAAAAATCTCCCCATTTTTCAAACCCAGCCTTTAGAGTCTATTTATAGAGCACCTAAAGTCCTAGCTCGAAATTAGGGTTCAGAAGCATTTTCAGGTTGAGATTATCAAACAAAAGATGAAGATAATTCAATTATCTTTCATCTGGAAGAAACGACACTCGAAATGGTTAAGGATTCATGGAGAAATCATCGGAAGAAGTTTGGGATAAATCCACGGGGAGAGAGAGAAAATCTGTTGAATCTTCAGCAATCGAGCAGATGAACGGTCTAACGATAGACCACAAATCCATATGGGCGGTCCATTCCGGGCCGTCCAACCCTATCGGTGGAAATTCAACAATTCACAAAATAATTCAAATTATCCATTAAATCGGCCGAATAGTTCACCGTTGGATTCTCATACATGAACGACTCAGATGAGACCGTTCAAAAGTAGAGCGGCCCAAAGACAACCGTTCTAGCCTTGTCGGTGATAAATAGATTAATTGGATAATTATCTGAGACAGTCGCCAAGCGCAGGACTCTGAGAGATGAGCGGCTACCACCCATCCGTCCATCATATTGAACGGCTATGGGAGGACCGCATAAATGCTTGTCAGTGGAAATTCAGAAAATTAACCAAAATATATGGACGGCCCACAGGCAACCGCACATTGATTGAGCGGTCAGGGATAAACCGTACATGTACATGGGTGCTTGAAACTCATAGAAAAGCCCAATCAACCAAAACCAAGGCCCATTAAGCCCATAATTGAAACAAACCCAGCCAGGGAGGGAGGCTACCCATAAAACTGGCCCAAAATGTGCCTGAAAATAGCCCCAACGAGTGATGGACAACTCGAGACATCAACAAATGGGAGTAAGAGGAACGACTCAACTTATCGATAAAACACGGGTGTCAACAGATGCCCCTCCTTAACGTCCTCTTTGCAGGGGAGCGAGCGGAGGTGAAGCGAAAGTGACATGGAACATGGAGATGAAGCAGAAATGCAGCGGAGTGGATCGAAAAGTGGGCGTTGAGGTAAAACGACACCCGATTTTACCAACAAGCGATGGGAATCTTCTGGAAAGCTTTGAACCATTCACGAGGGATAGTTAGACCAAAAGCGACACCAGTCTGGAGGAACTAAACTAAATGAAATGAAACAAATCGACAAGACCAACCTCATGGGGGACACAATCCTACGGTCTAATGAGGAGGTGAAAAGTAGGCAGTAAAAGTAAAGGAAATAGGCTAAAGCTCCAGACGGGGACCTCTTAATCAACCAAACCAAGCGAATTGACCAAAGTGAACCTTCCAACTCAGAGTGGAATTAGTTCCTCTTACTCAAACACTGAACGCACAGCTAACCATCGCTGGTGGGACATTCTTCAAGTAAACTATGGGACATGAATGCTCAAAAGGATGCGTATGATGCATGCTGGGCTAAAATAAAAGAAATCGTTAAAACAAATGCAAAGAAAGATTAAATTATAAAATACTCGAGAATAATATTGCTAAGTTGGGAAAATCAGAGTCAAGATACCATCCGCAACCACAGCGTGCATGATAGAACCATCCTCCCCATGATATCCCAACCTAACGGCCTATCTGAAGATTAAACACGTGAACTTGGATCATCATTGTTTTTGTTGAAGGGGAACATCAGATCCTGGAACACGCGAGCAACCAACTGGTTCTCGAGATAGGATACTGTAGTACCATATAATAATGCAATAAAGGTAATAGGGTTAGAAACCATACCTGACTTACCTGTGCAGGTGAAACGGCAAGTGAGAGTTTGATGCTGCACATAAGATTGTTAACAAGATTTGCAATGATATCAAAATTCATCAATTGAACACTAAGTGCAGGAATGAGGGTGGGACAATTTCAAACATGAACGGTTAAATACCAACCGCCCAAAGAAGCATGGTTAGATGTGAGCCATATATATATAGAATTTGAACCGACTTAAACAGCATACCGTTGACGATGAACGGTCACCTCAGAACCATTCAAACGATGGACGGTCTAACGATAGACCGTATAACCTCTGCAACTTCGAAAAACTAAATCCCTTCGTCTCCCTCCACCGTAACCGACGGTGGAGAGAGAACGAAGGAGGCAATCCACCACCCATTCCAATCTCCCACTCTCTCAACTTCTCCAACTCCCTCTCTCGCCTCCCCATCGCGATGAGGACCAAGCACTAGGCGGCCTGAGACCGGGCGACCGGCGAGGAGCCCTCACCACCACCGACGGCCGAGGAAATGCCACCACCTCCGCCGCCGGCGGCCGCCGCAGAGGAGGCCGACGGTGAGGAGCTTGCCGTGGCCGTGCCCAAACCGGAGGGGGAAGAAGCTGCAGCGGTTGTTGCCGGCGCCGAAGGCGACGAGGCGCCGGTGGAGCCCGTCGACAAACGCATGGCGAAGGTGAAGGCAACCCGGGGCCCCAAGGTAGTCCCCCCCTAGCCATTTTTACACCATGCATGTTAGATTTAGGGGATTCTGGGGGGATTAGGGTGCTTAGGACCGGTTTTGGGGGGCAACGGTGGCCTCCCCGCCGGTGGGAAACCCTCACCGTCGTCGGGGAAGACGACGGTAGGGCGGTTTACATAAAACCGCACAAACAAACGCATACGGCTCACATAGAGCCGCCCAAACTCATATGGCCCAGGGGTAGCCGTTCAAATTCACACAGCATTAGAACCGAACCAAGTAAGGATGGTGCGAGGCTCACCGTACAAACGACAAACGGGCCACATTGGTCCGTTCAATACCCTGTCAACAAAGAACAACGTGGTCCCTATAGGACCGCCCAACCTTCCTGCGACCCAGGAGTGGCCGTTTAAAACTAAGAAACCTGAGGGAAGAGCGGTGCATGCTCACCCGTTCAAGATAAGAATGGCCAATGCTAGCCCGTTCGAAACACAGAACCTAGGGATTAGAACGGTGCACATGGGACCGTTCAAAGGGACGAGCGGCCTGTGGGAGACCGCTTTTCTGATAGAGTTTTGTACCTTGATGATTTTATTTATATATGAAATAAAATGCTTAAATAAATTACTAAAATGCATTTAAAAGGAATGAAGAATGCAGGGAAAGCGCAGGACCCGCACTTCGTGGTTGCAGGTCCACGTAGTGTATTTAGCACTGCCGGACTTTCAGAGGGAGCGGTTGGCTGCCATGGGGTTCGCCCCATTCCTGAGCATTGAGGTGTGTCGGTTCGACACAGCTCTGCTCTATGCCTTGCACGACCGCTGGGATCCAGTGAGTCGGACGTTCCTCTTCCCATGGGGCCATATGGTCCCCACGCTGGAGGACGTGGCCAGGCTCACTGGCCTTCGAGTGCACGGGCTACCGGTTAGCGGGACCACTTTTCCCGACTACCGGGCGATGGCTCGGGGATTGTTGGGCTTAGAGCTACGGTGCCCCGAGAGGCAGTCGACCCTCCTACCCCGGGCTAGTCTTCAGGATAGCCTGGGATTACGACGTGCAGGAGTTGCAGTTGGCGAGCGGCCGGACGAGCACCTGCAACGGCTGGTGGAGCTGGCGCGGCCGAGGGTAGCTGCGGGACCGGGAGCAGAGGCGGACAGAGTGCTACGATGGTTCCTGATGTTGATGTTCGGGCGACTTCTCTTCTTCACCAGAGCAGATGTGATGAGCTGCCGCTTCCTTCCCTTCCTCGAGGAGCTGAGCCACGTGGGCGACTACGCATGGGGATCAGTAGTCCTTGCGTTCTTGTTCGACACGGTGAGTTTGACGGCCCGTCGGACGATGCTCGGGAGCTTCTCCCCCTTACTCCAGGTACGACTCTTACCCTAGACTTAATTATGCAATTCTATATGTTTTCTAAATGCTGACATGACGCTGTGATGCAGGTGTGGGCCTACGTACACCTACGTGGGTTAGGCAGAGGCAAGGAGACCCATTTTGGGCTCCTGCCGATTGCCCGGAGGTGGACAGCACCTCGAGAGACTGTAGCCTTGAGACGACAGGTCCGAGAGCAGCAGGACGACCTGGATGCTCTACCGTTTTCCTCGGCATGCTTCTAAACTCAAACTCTTTAATTAAATGCAATTCTTATATGATGATGATGCTGATGTGACTTTCTATTTCTTGCAGGTGCGGTGGACACCTTACACAGAGGAGGGCCAGGAGGGTCAGCCTTAGGTTGTTGGCGCCCTCTCTTTTGCCGGACGAGATGTGTGGCTTCACTGCATGAATGTGGTGGAGCCACTGCACTACAGATTGGTGATGAAAACCATCGGGGTCCATCAGCCCGTGGTGGAGTTCCCGGCGCTTGAGAAGGCGGGGGAGCGAGTGATGAGGACTACCCGGGGCCTGGCGGAAGCATTTGATTGGACGGCGAGGAATGCTACGCAGGTGGCTGACTGGACAGCTCTCGGGCGGGTGGTGACCGTCCGAGCGGAGAGCGACTCAGCGTACTACACCGCGTAAGCTAGACACTACCGGGACCAAGTGTTCCGGGGTGTCCACCGACTGGTACGACTTATAAACCCAAACCCTACTTATTATGTTTATGCTTTCTATATGATGATGCACTGACACTTGAACTTCTAAATGTAGATTGACCCTGAGGGATGACTGGCGGAGCTTCAGGGGATCCTGCACTCCACCATCAGGGAGCGGGACGAGGCCCGACAGGCCCTGGCCTTACTGGTGAGTTTTCTAAACCCTAAACTCTCTAAATTATGCTTATGCTTATGATTATGCATGTGACTGACCTGGAACTTTGGATGCAGCGTGCCGAGGGTGCCCAGCGGCAGGGGGCCGATGCTCCTTCTTCTTCTTCTACCCAGACTCCTGCAAATCGGGCCGAGCGAGAGGCCGACTTCACTAGGATGGTAGCACGGGCCAAAGCGGCCGAGGTGGCGCTCACCGAGAGGGTACGCAAATCACTACACTTCCCCTTTGTTACTTATGCTTATGAAATGTATGAAATGCAATTGACTGACTATGAGATGTGCATGCAGACGTCTGAGCTGACCTTGCTGAGGGCGGAGCTGGAGCAGAGTCGGGTAGCAGCTCGGGAGGAGGCAGTGTATTTGAGGGAGGAGACTGCCCGACTGCGAGAGGATCTTGCACAGGGCAGACCAGATGTTACAGTTGAGACGGCGCTCCTACGAGCTGAGGTTGAGCATCTTCGAGCCAGCGCTACCGAGGTTGAGCGCTACAGGATCGAGGCTGAGCAGGCCCAGCGTTAGGTCTCGAGGCTGGAGGGCCAGGTGGAGATCCTCTGGGAGATGAGCTAGAGGTCGAGGAGCGGTGCTCCGAGCAAGACCCATGGTTCTTTTAGGACTTACCTGACGGGTTCCTCTGGCCGGCAGAGGAACGAGGAGGACGAGAGACGACGGCGCCGCCGAGACAAGGTGACTTCTCTGATGGCCCCACCATCGAAGAGGTTGGAGGGAGGAGGCAACACCTTTGAGGGAGAGGGTCAGGCTTGACTCTTGTACTTGTGACTCACTTTGTACACATGATATGATATGATAGAGATAGTGATATGCTTTTTTTTGTCTATTTCTATGAATGAATGAATGGATGAATGCGACTACTAACTCGACACGGGTGTGTGAGTGAGAGACGACGACTACGGGTGAGACACGACTACGGGTGTGACGCGACACGACCACGAGTGAGACAGAGGGACACCGACTCCGAGTGGGAGAGAGAGAGCGTGACGCAAAATGAGTGAGATGAGCGACGTCAAATGAGTGAGATGAGGGACGTCAAATGAGTGAGATGAGGGTGCCAAATAAGTGAGATGAGAGACGCCAAATGAGTGAGATGAGAGACAGCACGACTACTAGTTGGATAGGTGCACAACTTGTTAGACAAGGGCTTCGGATCAGAATAACGGTTCTCAGGGAGCCGTTCAAAGTAACACACGGTCCGTAATAGACCATTCCAAGGAGATCTTAAACGGTCTCATATTAACCGTTCTGAATGTTGAACGGTTTACCATAGGCCGCATAAGAGGATGAACGGTCTAAATCAAGCCGCTTAAACTCCTGCCCTCGAATTCTCTGTAAGATGGTAAACGGTCCATCACGGGCCGCTCAATGATATAGGCGGTCTATCGTTAGACCGTCCAAAGGGGCATCTTACGAACTTGAATGGGACTCTCCTGGAGAGTCCTTAACCCGAGGGAAAACTGTTTTAAACCCATCCAAACCTCATCTTAACCTGCCCTAGACTTATCCAACCCCGATCTCAAGAGACCTAGGCTTCCTAACAAGCTCTATAAGTAGGAGGGGGGGCCTAAATTCGTGATTCACACATCCTCCTCCTTCTAAGCCTTGAAACTTTTGCTATTCATCACCCAAATCATCATGAAGAGGGCCCCAGAGGGGAGTTCTATGGAGGGAGCATCTTTTACAGGGCCAAAGCCGGCCAAGAAGGAGCGGGAAGTGCTCCAACGACTGACCGCGATCCCGCGACATCTCATCTCAAGCCCTCTGAGAGAGGTAAGCTAATCATGATTTCATTCAATTCTACTCTTTCGTTTACTTACATGCTTTTCCTTCCTCTCTCTTTTCTTCCATCTTCTTTCTTCCCGCCTCAACTTCTCCCTGGCCCCAGGCGGTATTCCACCTTGAAGTGGTTGGCTCCCATGGTCCGCGCCTTGCCTCTAGGAGTGACATCTATCCTGAGATCTTGGCACTTACAACCTCTCCTAGTGTTAGGTCAGAACTACCCAAAGCTTTCTCTTCATTAGCACAGCATCTCGGCCTTAGTTTAAATTTGGCATCCTCAAACTCATACATTCATATTCCCATCATTCGAGGCCACTATCCTACTGGAAGAGGTAGAGACCTACTTTTCTTTACCCAGGTCCCAGGTGGGGGAGGAGGACTCCGTGTGTCATACTGTTGCCCCTGTAGATCCTAGGCTCATCTTGGGAGGGTTCATACCAGACAGCAAGGACGTCCACACTTTCATAGGCCCACGTCAGATTCACCTTCTTCCTCTTAGCCAGTGGGTAGTGGAGCATTGCAGGAACAAGTGCGGGTGGGATGAAACTATAGCTAAGGCTGCGTCTATTTGCTTGTGCGGGCTATCTTGTTTCCTTTAGTTGACCATGTGCTAGAGATTCCCCTTCTTAGTACCATTAGCGGCCTATGGCAGGGTCTTTCCATCTCCTAAGCCACCCTAGCTTACTTGTACGAGGGCCTTACTTCAACAGCCTTAGGTGGTCCTCTGTTTGGTTGCATGATCCTTCTAGAGTGTTGGATGGGTGTCAGGATGAAATTCACTTATAAGGAGGATGTCACTTCAGCTAGCAGGATCTTTGGGAGCCACCCCCTCTTCTTCATAGGTGGCACGTTCGGATTCTCTCCGCAGGTAGAGTGCAGGATAGCAGAAAAGAAGACCAGGGATGAGTGGCCACTGTACATCAACAGGCTGCCCCTGGATTGGTTCGTGATGCGCCCGGGCTTCCTCCGTGACACCACCATTAGAGTCCCAGGAGGCCGGGCTTGGACTTGAGGCTCGTGAGCCACACCGCACTGGCGATGTACAGCCCGCACCGGTGCTACCTATAGGTTGGACTACCCCGGACAGTTCTACCAGCACTACCCCACCTTCCCGCACTCCAGGCGAGGAGGATCGGTACAGAGGAGGACGAGCAGGCGGTCAGGAGTGCTCTGATCATGTGGGAGGTAAGCAGGGTGCTTACCCTACCAGCAGAGGTTGCAGAGACCCCGGTGACACGCCAGGCCTATGTTAGAGAGTTGAGAGATATACGTCCCCGCGGGGATGCCCAGCGGAGGACTGAGTGATTTTCTTTTGTTTCATTATGATGTTGGATAGGACTTGTGCTTAGAAAGTTTGATATATGAAGTGAATAAAATTGATGATTGGATTGAGTTTGAGCTTTGGGCTTTTTCCTTGATGTGATTGCGTAGGTTGGGATAAGACTTTAACATTCACACGGTCACGAGCCAAGTGCACTTTTCAGCTTCAACCTGCCCCTGCACACATGCAAATACAAAAAACAGATTATATCTGTTTTAGGCTTAACCCCTTGCCTATAACAAGTTAGGAAATGACCAGTTCTTGATTTTTGGTCAAGGGGGTAAGCCTTATTAAATAGGTAAACAACAAATGCCAAATGAATGCAATGGATGCTATGAATGCAAATCAAGAAAATCTTTTTTTTTGAAAATGTGAAAATATCTGATTTTTGTTTGGATTTCAAAATATTTGATTTTGTTTTGGATTTTGAACATATTTGATTTTTTTTTTGATTTTGAAATATTTGATTGATTTTTTTTGATTTTGAAATATTTGATTTCTTTGGATTTTGAAATATTTGATTTTTTTATTAGATTTTGAAATATTTGATTTTTTTAGATTTTGAGATATTTGAATTTTTTTGGATGTTGAAATATTGATTTTTTTTGGATTTTGTAATTTTTTTTTTGGATTTTGAAACCAGCTTAGACCTGACGACAGGGAACCTCCTATCTCACCAGGGGCCTCCCGGGCTCAATGTGCAATATAAAGGACCGCCCGTGGCTGGTGCTAATCTTGCTTTAACGGTGCCTCTACCGAGGCCATACCCGGGGTAGGATCCATTCCTTGGAAAATAAAACAGGTTTTAATAGAAAAGCTGGCGATAGGTATAAAGGTTTCTAGGGCTTGAGTTCTTCTCGCGACACCCCCTTTTCAAAGAATTTGGTTTGTTGCGTCGGGGCTTTGTGTCCATCATCGAACCTACTTCCGCTCTAGGCACGCATACGATCGGGCTCATAACGTCCCGTGGGGAAACTGTATTGCCACTCTTATTGTGCCTAGTTTTATTATTTTTGTGATCTTTCAAACCTTTTGAGAGCTTCGAGCTTACAAGCTTTTAGCTTTGATTTTTATCCCTTTTTTCCTTTTCATTCCTTTCTTTATTTTCTTTCTTGTTCTTTTACGGAATAAGGTCATAATGGACTATCCCTATTTGAGACTTCTTTTATTAGGGGGTCTAGATCAGTTCTCGCCCCCTTGTTCACCCTTTGCCCCTATTTTCAGTCGAGAGAGAAGGAAAAACAAGGACTTGCACCCTCCTCGAAGCATGGCCAAGGGAGAAATGGTGTTGCGCAAAAGAGAGAAACCGACCCACGGGGGGTCGTGTAATATGGGAAATGTTGAACTGGGGATTTCCTTTCGTGATCAAGTGAAGGTGCACCCCGCCACCAAGTCGTTGCTGGTTTGACTCTATGGATAAAAGCGTTTTAAATATAACCCATTCCACGGATTCGGCAATTCCTCACCCTCCGCGTTGATTAGACGATACGCATTACCTGGATAGACTTCCTTCACTATAAACGGCCCTTCCCAGTTGGGTTGTAGCTTAGACCTGGGGCCTGCTGATCTGATAAATTTACGTTTCAAAACCATGTTACCCACTTAGAATTTTCTTTTGATAACCTTCTTTTGGAAATACCGCGAGACACGTTTTTGATAAACCGAGACATGATTGGCCGCATTAAGCCTCTTATCGTCTAAGAGTTCCAGTTGGATTAGCAACGCCTCTCGACGCTCGTCGAGATTAAGTTCTTTGTCCAGCTGCACTCTTAGGGAAGGGATCAGGATCTCGTATGAGAGTACCGCCTCCATCCCATAGGTGAGAGCAAAAGGAGTTTGCCCCGTGGGAGTACGGACGGAGGTGCGATAAGCCCATAGAGCTTCTACCAGTTTATCGACCCAATCAGCAAATTTGTGTGACTCGCATGTTTTCTTGATGATTTTAAAAAGCGTTTCGTTCGTGGCCTCAGCCTGGCCATTACCTTGGGGGTAGTATGGTGATGAATGATGCAATGATATATTAAACTTCTTACAGAGGTCCCGGAGTTCTTGAGAAACGAATTGAGGCCCGTTGTCGGTGACGATATCACTTCGCACTCCAAACCGCGAGATGATATTCTTCAGGATGAAGCGGCATACTGTGGTGGCTTTGATCTCTGTATAGTCTTTAGCTTCCGCCCACTTGGTGAAGTACTCCGTAGCCGTCAAAATGAAGGACTTCTGCTTGACTGCGGAATTCGGGTCACCGAGAGCTCTGATGATATCAAAGGCCCACATGGAAAATGGCCAGGGAGCATAGAGAGGATGGAGAGAAGAAGCAGGAGCATGGATCTTGTCAGCATGGAGCTCGCATTGAAGACACCTACGGACATAGGTGGAGCAATCTTCTTCTAGGGTTGGCCTGTAATAGCCCTGCCTAAGAATCTTCTTCGCCAACGCTTGCCCATTTACGTGCCCTCCACACTCACTGGAGTGAGCTGCTTCTACTACCTTCTAAGCCTCATCGTCATCTAGACACTTCATTAGAACTCTATTGAGAGCTCGCCTATACAATTCTCCAGCAACAATCGTGTATCTTGCGGCGACTCTTCTAATGGCCTTTCGCTGCTCAGCATTTGCTGTCTCCAGAAATGAACCATCCCTACAATATTGCTCAATCTTATAATACCACGGCAACTCTTCTTCTTCTATGATCTCCTCAAGCTCAGTTAACAAAACTTCTTTCACCTCTTCCCTTTCTATCTTCCTTTCTACAGATATCCTAAGGTTGTCGAACCAGGGATCCTGAAGAGAAGGGGCATCCAACCGCTGGACCACAATGGTCTCAGTGGCACGACTGAGGGGAAATGAAAGAAAAGAAGCAAGTGATGCAAGCGCATCAGCCAGGATGTTCTGAGAATGAGGAGTGTGAATATAGATAAGCTTCCAGAATTGCCTAGCCAAGAGCATGTCCAGATCTTGATAGGGCTTAAGCTTAGGGTCACGGGTGCGGTAAGTTGACAGAACTTGACGCAGCATCAATTGAGAGTCTCCTATGATGTTAAGGTATCGTGCGCCCAAGAGGTAGGCGTGCTTCAGACCAGCAAGGAGAGCCTCATACTCGGCTATATTATTCGTGGCAGAGAATGAGAGTTGATAAGCGATAGGGATGGTCACCCCTTCCGGAGTGAGGAGAACGGCGCCGATTCCACTGCCCTGGGAATTGAGAGCAGCATCGAAATGGTGAGACCAAAAAGGAAGATGAGTGATTACTGCCAAGTGTTCATCAGGGAACTCATCCTGGATTGAATCAGTGCGAGGGATGGGAGAATGAGCGAGATGCTCAGCAATGGCATACCCCTTGATTGCTTTCTGGACAATGAAGGTGATATCGAATTGGGAAAGAAAGCTCTACCAGCGAGCTAATCGGCTAGAAAGGATGGGTTTTTCTAAAAGATAACGAATGGAGTCCATTCTAGAGATCATCCTAACCTCGTGGGCAAGGAAATAGTGTTTGAGCTTCTGAGCTACCCACACTAGCGCTGCACAAGTCTTCTCCATGGCAGTATACTTAGATTCAGTCGGATTGAACAACCTTGAAAGATAGTATGCTGCCCTTTCCCTTCCTTCATCATCTACCTGAGCCAGAACAGCTCCTAGGGAGTCCTCAATCACAGAAATGTATAGGATCACGGGTTTCCCAGGGACATGTGGTTGTAGAACCGGGGGATTAGAAAGATATACCTTAAGATCTTCGTAGGCCATTTGGCATTGTTCATTCCATTCAAATTTTACTCCCGCCTTTAACAATTCATAGAATGGGTGACATCTTTGCGAGTGTTAAGATATGAATCTTCTGATGAATTGTAAACGCCCGATCAAACCTCTGAGCTCGGTGATGTTCTTAGGCGGCGTCATCTCCATAATGGCATTTACTTTATTCGGATCGATCTGAATCCCCCGTTTACTAACTATAAACCCAAGAAACTTCCCGGATGCAACTCCGAATACACATTTCTTCGGATTCATCTTCAATTTATATTCCCTAGCCCTTTGTAACACTTTGGCTAGAATGGCGGGGTGTTCCTCTTGAGACCTCGACTTTACCAAAATATCATCCACATAAGCTTCTAAGTAGACATGCATCATGTCGTGGAAGATAACCATCATTGCCCTCTGATAAGTAGCACCTGCATTCTTTAATCCGAATGGCATAACAACATAGCAGTATGTGCCCCAGGGCGTGGTGAATGGGGTCTTCTCTTGATCCTCAGGAGCAAGACGGATTTGGTTATATCCGGAATAGCCATCCATGAATGAGAGGGCCTCATACCTAGCAGTTTTATCAACTAATACATCAATGTGAGGAAGCGGGAAATCATCTTTCAGACATGCCTTATTTAAGTCCATGAAATCGATACAAACCCGAATTTTGCCATCCTTTTTCATTACTAGGACTATATTTGCCACCCATTGCGGATATAGCACGACTCTAATAAACCTGGCCTTATGTAATTTGTCGACTTCTTCCTTTATCCTTAAGGCCATCTGCGGGTGGAATCTTCTCACTTTTTGTTTAACGGGTGTTGCCCCTGTTTTAAGAATCAATCGGTGTTCAACCAACATGGGATCAAGACCCGGCATGTCCTCGTAGGACCAGGCAAAAGAATCGATGTACTCTCTCAAAACCTCGATGAGCTCCTCTTCAACCTGAGGAGGGAGATTAGCAGAAATAAGTATGGGCCTGGGATCCTCTTCTGTTCCAAGATTAATTTCCTTAGTGGGTTCATCCACTGTCGAGGGCGGTTCGTCAAAACTTTTCAAACCTTGTGCGTACAGATCAGCAGTGTCATCCACATCGCGTTCCTTATCATCAGTTGGGTCCTTCTCATTCACAATTTCATAAACCCCTAATCCGTCATTGCTCCATACCCCCTCTAATTCCTCATCATATTCCAAAACAATTGCGATCTCTACAAACTCAGGGCATCTCAGAAGGGCATGGCACCTCTCGGCCAAGTCTCACAAAAACCTATCAGGGATGGATTTAGGATGACGCATCATAGGGTGCGCCGCAGACGAGGACGGGCTGACTAGACTCGAACTAGACTCTATTAACCTAGGAGACACTGCACACTGTACATCTAACCTAGGAGATAGGAAATCTATCGGAAAAGGAACAGGGGTCTCATGCCCCTGGGAACCTGAGCAGAACACAACGTAATCTTCCATTGAAACCTCCATTTTAAAATTGGCATTTTTTTTGGAGGTCGGAGGTGATCATGAGACAAGAGGAGGAAGAAGACGGGGGAGGAGGTAGTTGCATGGGGAACAAATCGGGGAAGATGTAATCGAAGAATGGATCAGAGGATCGAAAACACATCTCATGGAGTTGGGCATTGGGGGGAGGAGGAGTAAACAAGGTTGAAAGATCAATTGGCGGGCAGCGCCCGTAAGCACATGGAACAAATAAAATTTTAGGTGGTCTCTCCGTGACGTACGGGTCGACCAGAATGGGAGGGGAACGTGGGACATATCCCAATTATTGAAATAAAGAGGCAAGACGGAACGGGGACATAGAAAAAGAAATGATAGAGCTCCCCACTTCTCGCGGCCTCTGGTAGACTAGCTTCAGCGGAGCATGCTTGACCAGCGGCATCTCCTTCTTCCTTGGACGATCATCTCTTTTACTGAACAACTTTTGAAAACAACCAGCAATATCTTCCATATCACCCACCAATCCCTGCAGCAGTGGTGGTGGGTCAGCAATAACACATGCATCATCGGCCTTCTCTTCGGAACTGGGTGGCGGCTTCTTCAAAGTGTCGGGCTATAATGGGCCTTTTACAAAATGTTGTCGATAGTCCCACGTCAATGGCCCAAAATCTCCAAGTATCGACATTGCTGAATCACGGTAGCCAAGGCCTCGGCGGCCCATCTTCCTACCTTTAGGGACGGGCTTAGTCCGCCCCTATAATTGTGCACCGAGACCCAGGCCCGACTGATAACCCAGTTTCAGAATCATGTGCCATCCCTTTGAATCTCTTATCTTGGACTTAATTTTTACATTGACTGGCGCAGTGGCGGGATTGCGTGACGCATATGCCCATGGGTAGTTTAAGTCCATTACTGATAAAACTGGCCTATTACATGGCAACAGTGTAGGGAGAATCTTATCTGTGATGGCATCAACAGACTGGATGGTGGAGATGCTTTTCACTTTAACCACCTGAACCTGGAATGGGAATTTCAGGCATTGGTGGGCAGTTGAAGGTACGGCATTTAAACTGTTTATCAATGGACGACCCAAAATAGCTTTGAACATTGGGTCTATGTCCAACACATAAAACTCCACGTCCATAACCAACGGCCCTAGCTCGGCCTGTACAGTCACGACCCCGTGACAAGCACGCATGGAATTGTCATATGTTGCTATTGTGGTGGGTGTTGGCTTAAGTATATCCTCTGAAATGTTACAGGCGCAGAGGGTACTCAATGGACACATGTTTATCGATGCTCCTGTGTCTACTAGGGCGGACTCAACTGCCACTTTATTCAAAGAAATGGTAATACAGAGTGGCATCTGCCGTGCCTCTAGGGGAGCTAGTTCTGACTCAGAAAATGAAATAGAGGGCCCCCTTGTGATGGTTGCCAGCACCGTTGGTAAACTGTCCACCGCAACATCTTCATTTACCATCACTTTCTGCAAAAAAGTCTTCAAAGCATCCTGATGTAGCGGTGACCTTTTGATCAATTCCAAAACTGAAATCTTGGCCGACATCCGATCCAAGTGCTGTAACAAGTCGTACTTCGTGCCTGGCACGGGGTCTGCATCTTCAGCTGTTGAGGCAGAAGGCTGAGGGGTATGTGCGGGTGCACGAGAAGAAGGGTAAACTTTGTGGAATGGATTCCCGCTCCGAAGGGCGCAATGTGGTGTCGGCACGGCCTGAGATGGAGCCCCTCTTGGCCCGGTGGGGTGGGTGGAAGGGGTATAAATGGGGGTGAGGATGGCGGAAGCTGGCCTGATGGGCCCTGGTGAAGGGGAAATGGGCGAAGGGTTGAGTGGAGGGGTGATGATGGAGGGTATGGTGGGTGATGGCGAAAGGACTGGCGGTATGGAGGGGAATGCGGTTGGCCTGATGGGTGATGCGGAGGGAATAATGGGTGGAGTGGTGGTCAGAACGGCGGGCCTGAGAACGGAGGGGATAGCAGGTGCGGGGGAATGGTTGTGGTGGAAGGCCAAGAGGTGTGCGGGGGTTTCATCATCAAAAGTCCACCCAGTGTTGGGGGCTGGGTGCTGAACAATGTTTACCTGGGCCGGTGCCGGCGCCAACGACTGTTGTTGTTGCTGAGGAGCGGGTTGGTGTACCGGCATGGGATTCTGATGGATCACAATGTCTTGTTGCTGATGTTGCTGTTGTTGGGGTTGCTGTTGCTCTTGGGGTTGTTGCTGTTGCTGTTGCTGGGGCACCGCCTGCTGCGGCCTGGCTTGTCTCTGCCTCTGCTTGATGTCCTCGATTAACTGGTGCATCTGGGCCCAATCAATCCTCTGGCCCTCGTGTAAATCATACACCGGATCTCTAAACTGATAGCACCGCTTTATTGTGTGCCCGGGCTGCCGATGATATATGCAATATCGGGACTGATCGGCGGCCGGATTCCAATTCTGACGCTCTAGAGGCATTTGATCATCACCAGTATACATCAAAGCAGAGAAGATATCAGGCAATGTCTCAGGAAGAGGAGGGTAATGGGCCCTTTTCGGGCTCGGTCGGGCAGGTCCGTAAGCGGCGGGTGGAGGAACATTATGATATTGTGGCGGCCGCTGAGGCTGTTGGGGTGGTGGTGGTGGTTGTTGCGGGTGTTGAGGAACCGGGAAAGTGGGTTGGGGAACTTGTGGAGCGGCGAACTGGGGGTTGCGTGGAGGCAGCAGGAAGCGAGGTGGAGTGGCTTGGTGGGGAAATTGAACAACCTGGACCTGCTCGTTGATTTGCACTCCCTCAGTGACGGGGCCCTGGGATTTTCTGGCGGTTTTAGGTTTCTGGGCCTCGAACAGTGAATGAATAGGGGAGTCTTTAAACTGCATTTGTATGAACCGAGCCCTGCTGTACAACTGGTGCATATTTGAAATGTCATTCATTGCCAAAATATTTCTGAATGTCGGGGTAGAATTGGAGATTAACAACTTAACTTTCGCTTCTTCCGAGATTTGCCCGGGCACACGTGAGGCCATCTGCCTCCATCGATCCGCATAGGTTGCAAAATCCTCCTCCGGCTTCATCTTTTCAGCTACCAGGTCGGTGAAGGAATACTCAGGACCGACCCGATCTTGGAACCTCTGAATGAACTTCTCCTTGACTGTCTTGAAATTTTCTGTCTCCTCCAGAGGCAAGGTATAGAACCACTCCAGGGCGACCCCCTCCAATGATCGGTGGAATAAGTAAGCCATCAGGCGATCATCATGCTAGAACTGTGCTGACTCGTAAAGAAACTCCCAAACATGAATGAACGGGTTGCCGTTCCCGTCTTATTTTCGGTACACGGGGAGCTCAGACTGAGGAGGAAAACGAATGTCCCTGAAGTTAGGAATAGGGACATCAGCCAAAGACTGCGGGCCAACCCGCTTGTGGAGGAGGTCAATTTGTTACTGCATAGCAGCCCATTTGTCAAGGATTTCCCAATCCTGGGATGGAGGAGAAGGAGCAGGAGGAGTAGTACCTGGATACGGAGCCAAAGGAAAAGTCGACTGAGGGGGCAGCCCGTAAGATGGATAATGGGCCAGGGAAAGGCCCATATCCACATGAGCTAGTTGGGCAGCCCCTGGTTGCAACCGAGTAAAGTCTGTCGGGGCTACAAGGGCCTGTGGCGATGGGGAAATAGTGGCATAGGGATCAAGGTAAGGAACAGAGGGGATTTGAGACTTCCCCTTATCGAGCGGCGGATGGGCCGAGGTAGAAGCCTGGCCCGTTTCCATGTTGGAGTACCGAAGGATCTGAGGACGGGTGGGAGTAAGGTCAATGGGAGCCATAGAGGTAGTCCTAGCAACAGAAGATGTAGTGGCAACAACAGTCATGCCACGAGAAGGAGCTGAAGTCGGGGCATGGGCCCCCTGCAAGGCTTGCTGGATAAGATGGAGCTGGGTAGGGTCCAGCTGGGCCATCATGTTGAGAATTTGATTGGCCGGATTCTGAATGGATGGATCGAAAAGAGAGGGTTTGGAACCCTCGCCAAGAATGGTCGGGGGTGGAGGGGCAGTCCCCTCTCCTCCCTGCATATGGGTGACCCTAGATGGGTCCTCAAGAAGTTCGCGAGGAAGAGAGTCCTCGTGGGACTGGGAGAAGTCGTATGACGACATGGGAGATGATGAATCAAACAAAGGATTAAAGTAAGAATGGAAATGAGAACTGACCCTAGGAGATGATCCTGAGGGAAAAAAACAACGCCACATACACAAAACACCTCAAGACTAGAGCAAACAATCCTAACCAAAGCAAAACCACAAACAACCAAGCATCCAATGAAGAGGAGAGATGAGAGGAGAATCAAGCACTTAAGCAATCAAGTTGTCAAATGATGCACGACAATTTTTAAATTCCTCTTGTAGGACCTTAGTGGATTAATTAATATATGAATTCGCTCAACCACAAGGTACCTAACTAGGGTGGGAAATAAGGAACTGGGTGACTCTACGGGGCTCTCTCGCTCGCGGATGCAAACCCTAGACTGGGGGTGGATACGGTACAACTTGCCCGATGTCCGTGTGGGAATCCTCGGCTCACGGGGGCTTACGGAGGTCCTCAGCAAGGTCCCCTAGTCGGCTCCAAGGAGTATGGAGACGAGAGGAAACCCTACCTCGGTAGGAATGCAACTACTCTGAAAGAGATGGATGCTCCTATGTGCACCGGAGTGCATGCAAAATCTAGCCTAGCAACTATCAACCAATGACCAATCAAATATATAAGCAATGAAAACAATCATGCAACAATGATATGGGAGCAGGGGGAGATTAATAACCAGCACCAAAGATCATGAATATCATGGAACATGGCAATCAAAATGAATTACGGGTGCACTGTAGCACCACAAGGACGGTCTATATAAGACCGCTCAAAGGGACAGATGGTCTGTACAAAACCGTATAATCCAGGGAGTAACAGGGAGTAACGGAAGAATAACTGGAAAAAAAATCACAGAATGCTGGAAATGAAGGATGGCAGAGATGAGAAACGTACCAGGAGGAGCGGTCTGTGGATAGCCGCGTGAGCTCTGGAACAGATCTCCAACAACCGTGTACCTACAACCAGACCAACCAGAAGCGTACTTGTGCCAGAAAGATTGACGACCAAGGATAGGCCGTTCTACAGTTTGAATGGTCGATAGTGTTGTGCCCCTGTGGTTTTGATGATGGTTTTGATGATTGATTTTTGATGTGAGTTAATCACTGTGAGTCATCCTGTTGTGTGAGTCATCATGCTGTTATTCAGTTTTTTAGATCATAACTCAGTCTATCAAATGTTCAGTCATCCTGCTGCTTAGTTTAGTTTAACATATTTGATGTTCAGTCATGTTAACTGATGCATAAAGCATTCATTGCTACACTCTGCTTAGTTAGTATGAACAGTAGTGGGTCGACCCACCCGAGCTGATGCGTCGACTCTTCAGTTCAGGTTCTTCATTTGATTAAGTCTATACATCATCAGTTGAACGTAAAGTATATACGTTGCAGCGTCAACTCATTGGGCTGCAACGTCAACTCAGCAAGTATGCACATCGCCTTCAGACTTTCAAGTCTATACACTCTATACTCATTCAAGTCTGTACAGCCGTTTGCATTTCATAAAGTCTATACATCGTGTTCATTCAAATTCACATCAAGTCTGTACAGCCGTTCACTGGTGAAGTCTATACACTAGTCAGTGGAAAGTCTATACACTGGTTTCTGTCTTCAAAGTCTATACATCGGCTGTCTTTGAATTTGAAGTCTGTACACTGACCTCAGCTATTCAAGTCTATACACTGGACTGTTAGGTCATGTCTATACACTGGTTCTAAATGTACACACTTATTCATTGTGCTACTTCACGCATAAAGTCTATACATCCATAGTGGATCTTCAAGTCTGTACATCCTCAGTGGAACTTCGAAGTCTGTACACTGCTTGTGCCTCAACAAGTCTGTACACTGGTTCAAAGTCTACACAACGCCTCTTTGATTCTAAGTTCACTGAGTCTATACAATGCTTTGCATTCTTCAGAGACTGTACAGGGTTTAGACTTAAACTGATGACTTCGTTTCATCTGCTTGATAGGGACTAAAAAGGCCAGGCTGTTTGGTCACTGGAACACACCAATGCGTCAACGCCTTGATCAAGTGGCGTGGACGCAGTAGTTCAAACAATCAAGGAAGAAGCTTACTGGATTACTCTGGTGCGTCAACGCAGTCATCAAGTGGCGTCGACGCAGCAGGGTGAAGGATCGACAAGGTGACCAGAGGGTGGACGCAGTTGCACAATGCGTCAACGCACTCCGTATGAAGTCTGATGCTAAAAGAAGGCTGCGTCAGCTCCTTGACGCAAGAGGGATGAAGCCATCTAATTTCAGCTGCTGGAACACATCAATGCGTCAACGCAGCAGCCTAGCGGCGTCAACGCAGCCCTTTTACTTGTTGAAGAAGGATGAAGGTCGCTGAAGAGTTAACGAGGCAAGACCATGGGCCATTGGAATACTGCAAGTGCGTCAACGCCATTGCAAGACAGCGTCGACGCAGCCATTGAGCCTGATGGGGTTTTAGCTCGGAGACAGCTCAGAAGGGTTAACGCAGGATGATCATAGCGTCTACACAGCATGCAAACCAGCTGAACTCTTAGTTGCTGGAACACCATTGCGTCAATGCTATGTGCTAGCAGCGTCCACGCAGCACGTCTGTCTGCCGAAGAACGTGATCACTGGATCACCGATGCGTCAACGCAGCAGTGGAGCAGCGTCGACGCAACTGTCAATAGGGCTAGGCTGGTTGCTCACTGGAACGCATCAATGCATCAACGCCATGGGTTGGAAGCGTCAACGCAGCAGACTTGAGTTTTGCTGGTAGAATGTCTTTGAAGGTTGTGTCAACCCCTTGAAGCAAGTGTGTTAACGCCACCTGACTCTAGTTGCTGAGCGTGCTAATGAAGGGCACGTGATCTGAGGTGCCTGGCTCGTGAACCATGATACTGCCACGTGGTCCGAATTTCTAGGGCAGGAAACGTGGAAGCCACACTCGCCCAGTGTGCTGCTGGTGCTATATATACGAGTCTTCATCCTCTGTAGAAGACTGATCGAAGAAGAAGCCTGGAGAGCAGAAAGCCCTTCGATCCAGAAAAAGAGAAAAAGAAGAGAAACAGTGAGCAGAAGAAGAAGAAAGAGAGGAGATAGGGAGAGCCTGTGAAAAAGAGAGCTCGTGAGGTCTGAAAGAAAAGAGAAAGACAGTGAGAGAGAAAAGGAGAGCAGAGAAGAGAAAGAGAGATCGTGAGTTGAGAAGAAGAAGAAGAGAAGTAGCAGAAGAAGTTCCTACTGGACCGTGGATCAGATCCAGGCCAGTCAGCTCCGTTGAGAGCCACATTGTGCATTTCATTTTTCAGCTTTATGTTTGCTGAAGTTATTTTCATTTCATGTTTTTGTTTTTCCTTTTTCATTTGGTTATCTTTGTTCTTCCGATCCTCTGGTCTGAGGTCGGGTTCCTCCTGGTGGGTCAGGAGAAGGGAGATCTGATCTCTGGTTTGCAAGCAGCAGGGGGGCTGCTTGTGGGTTCCCTCCAGACTAGGAGGAAGAGAGGCTAGGCCTCTGGTGGATTGCTGGTAGCAGAGTGCTACTGGCTGGTTCACTGGTAGCGGGGCTGCTACTAGTGGGGTTCCCTCTTGGTATAGAGGAAGAGAGACGTGAGTCTTTAGTTTCTAGTGACCGTGGGTTGCTAGAGGTTCCCTCCGTGTAGGAGGAAGAGGGGAGGTTGTTCCCCTGGGTAAGCTGTATATCAGCGTCTGTTGGCAAGCTGTGTTGCCCAACTATTAGTGAAGCCACACTCGGGTTGAGTGTGGGGTGGATGTAGGTCTGCAGGACCGAACCACCTAAAAATCCTCTGTTGCATTGTGGTTTGATTGCTTATGGTTTGCTTCCGCTAGATGTCTGCATAGGGGCACTCCAAGTGTTTGATCACAGGTTCATTAGATGATTTGATCAGATTTTGTTCTAAATGTTTAATCTGTTGAGTGAGCGAAATTTATATTGGGTGAAAGTTTTTACAGGCTATATTCATTCACGCCCCCTCTGAATACTTGCACCAAACCCAACAATTGGTATCAGAGCGGTCTCTGACTTCCAGATCCAACGATCTGCAGAGGATCCCGCTAATTTGATTTCATGCTTTACAGTTCCAGTGTGGTGCATTCTTCTGATATTACTTTCTAGCTTATTGATCTGAGTCTATTCGATTGCTTTATAATGGCATCACCTGCAGTTTTTGATGGTTCTAACTTCAAGAAATGGTCACGCAGTCTATGTGGTTTTATAAACTCTATAGATCCAAAACTGTGGGTTCTCGTTGAATATGGTCCACATGTTTTGCCTCCAGAGAAGAATAAATGGTCCCAGAAGGATAAACAACTGAACAGTGAGAATATAAGAGTTCGGGACATTCTGAAGAATGCTGTAGATGCTAATGTCATTTCCTCTACTCTTACATGTAGGACTGCGAAGGAAATCTGGGATTCAGTGATCACATTTCATGAGAACCAGAAATGTCTAACGGCAAGAGGAAGCACTTCAAGCAATGAAGAAGAAGACTAGGTAAATTCTGAATCTGATTCTGACAAAATGACTTTTGATGATTTAAAGGAAATGTATGCTGAATTGTATGAAAAATATAGAAAAGTAAAATCTGAAAATAAAAGACTAAAGAAAAAGATTGATCAAAATTGTTCTGATTTATCATGTGAAAATTGCTCAAAATTGAAACAGTCTCATGATGCTTATCTGATTGATATTCAGAACTATAAGAAGCAATTGGAAGAAGCTGGAAATACAGGCTCAGAAATGAATCAACTGAAGCTTGAAAATGAAAAGGCTAAAAGGCTCAAACAAGAAAATCAAGTTGAACTTGACAAGCATAAAGAACACATTTCTGTGTTGAAAAACAAAAATAATGAACTTACTGATAAAATTTCTGAACTAGAGAATGAGCTGAATTCACTAGGAAAGGATCAAATCCTAATTGATGAACTGGTTCAGAATGAACAAATAAGAAAGAAAAATGAAGAGCTGAAGCTACTGAACTCTGCTATGTCTGAGAAGCTTTTAATGCTTGATAAGGAAATTCAATTTGAGAATGAATTGAAACTGAAACAGGAACTAGAAATTGTTAAAAATTTGAATGATGTCATGCAGAGACAAATTATCTCATGTGAGGAAGACTTGACTAATTCAGAACTCAAAATTTGTTCTCTGCAATCTGAAATAAGTAAACTTGATCGTTCCATGTCTAAATCTACTAAGGGAAAAGAGAAAATGAATGTTCCTTTGTGTGATAGCGCCACTAAATCAAGTGGAGAGCAAGGATGCAAATCCCAAATTGAAAAATCTGTTAAGAAAAAGTTGTACACTACTTTTGTTCGCAGCTCTGACATTGTAAGCTGCTCTGGGCCTCCTAAAACATCTACATCATCTGTTTTCCAATTCAAGGCCCAGAAAAATGAAGAGCAAATAAAAGTTGTGAACAAGGATAAACAAATGAGCAAAAATGGTAAGAAAAATAAGGATAAACATGTCCCTACTTGTGTCTTTAAATCTGCTACCTATACTGCATCTGATGACTCAATGCATACTGCTCATAGCTCAATTAATTATCCGTATGCATCTGATAAGAGTGTTTCATGCCATTATTGTGGCAAGGTAGGCCATGTAATGGATGATTGCAGATTATTGATTGAAGATGGGCATGCAAGTGAAACATTACATTCGAGAAATTCATTTGGTAGAAATCATGCTACTAGGAAGTCTGATACATCTTGTCATTACTGTGATAGGCATGGTCATTTCATGGATGCATGTTTCATCATGAAACAAGATGATAAAATGCATGTTAGGTCTTCTGTTCATCATCACCCCAAAAGAAACATGTATGCTTCAAACCAACACATCATTTGTTATAATTGTAACAAACGTGGTCATAAAGCTGTTGAGTGTTGGTTTAGGACTTCATGGGGATATAATGGTTCAAGAGGTGAGCACCTAAGGTGTTTTGAATGTGGGCTGTCTGGGCACTCAATGCATAACTGTTTTATCATGAACTCTGATGACTATTTGGCATAGAAAAAGATGCAGGCAGTCCCAAAAGGGGCTAATTACTATGCAAGACCAAAGACCACTTGGGTTCCTGCTAGTGGAAAATAGGAAGGTGCCTAACAGGTGTGCCTTGGATGGAATAAAGGGGTAATGATCCAAGGCACTCAAGAATGAAAAACCCCATTCTCACACTTTTCAGGTAATCTCTCTGCATTTCCCATTTTGAAACTCATTGCATATCTGGTTTGATGTATACTTGCATATCCTGTTCTTAGGTTCATCTAGTGCATGTATATTAAATCTGTTCTTGCATATTCATTCATCATCTGCCAGTTGCATTATTTTCTGATCATGCACTCTAAAATTTCTAAAAATCTGAACTGAATGCATATTGTGAGGGGGAGTCAATGCATTGCATATAGGTTGTCAAATGTATACTCATGTAAGAATTCATTGCATATCCTTCCTTATTGATTTTGTTGACAGACCTTGAACATGTTTTTTTTTTTTAAAAAAAAACATTGAGCTTCAAAATCTCTCCTATCAATTGGTATCATTTGGCTTCAGAAATCTATTAGTCTGTCATGAAGATTTCAATGGGACTATCTCAATCATAAATCTGAAAAATTCTTGAACTAGAAATCTTCTATTATATGTTTTTATGAATGACTGAAATAACTCATGTGGTTTAAGTTTAATGTATTCAATGAGTTTGGCTTTAAAATCTCTTAAAAACATCTGAAGCTTGTTTAATAAACCTTAACTATCTGTTTCATGATGTGTCTTGTAAAATCTTCTAAAATCTGCATTATTGAATTCATGGCTTTATTTGGTTAAGTACATGAAATTGTTATTGTTTTGAAGCAAATGGATTTGTCTGAATTGTCTAAAGGGTAATTGTTGTCAGAGCAATGACTTTTGTCACTAAGAAACCATGTCCAAAGGACTGTGTCATGAGGTGTCTTAGTCAACTCTGCAGAATAAAATCACATTGAAAATCAGGCAGAGCAATGGCATGCACACTGAGAAATACAACTCACTCATCAAGAAATGATTTGCAGTGTGTCATGATGTGTAAATGCTATCTCTGTTCATATAAAGCATGACAGTTAGTCACACTAAGTGCTTAGGGATATTTGCCTCTGATCAAGGTATATCCTCTAGTTACAAGGTGTGCACTGAAGTAGAGTGCTCGTAAAATTTGTAGCATGAAAAATTGGTGAAAAAATTGAAATATCTGAATATTGATGCTAAAATCAAATTGCTACAACCCTAGACAAAATCATATGACTTCATAATTGCTTGATTCAATACTGATGTATGTAATTCCGAAAGAAGTCAATAATTTTGATTGTGTAAGAGAAAGGGAGATTAATCAAGATAAATATGAGGGTTTGGTTCATTTTTATTAAACCATGGTTTTAGATATCAATACAAAATTTTATTGATAAACTCTGCATACATCATGTTTAAACCATGCTGATCAATAAAAATCATTCACAAGCCCTTATAATGGAAGACTTTGAAATATTCTGATTTGGATTTATGAGAATGACATTCCCTTGAAAATCTGACTGAAATTCTTGTAGTTGAAGCCTCTTTAGAAATCTGCTAATTGAACCTCTTCTGCTCATTGACCTGAACTTCTCCTTGTTTGTCCCTGTGGTCTCCTTCTCATTCATCTCATAAGATTCCACTTATTGAGGGGGAGATTCCATGTCATGCATCACTTGCATATCAATTGGCATCTATTCAGGGGGAGTTTCCATGTCATATGCATCATGCTGTATAGAAACTCTTAAAGGGGGAGAATTGTGATCTTGCATTTTGAAATCTCCATCTGCATATGCATTCTTACCTTCCCATGATTCATCTTGACTATATCAAAGGGGGAGATTGGTTTTCAATTATAGCATGCTGGTTGCTTTAATTTCTCAAACTATTTTCTTTTTGATGAAGTCAAAGGGGGAGAATAGTTTGAGTCATCAGATGACTCACTGTGTAGTGTTGCCATCATCAAAAAGAGGGAGATTGTTGTGCCCCTGTGATTTTAATGATGGTTTTGATGATTGGTTTTTGATGTGAGTTAATCACTGTGAGTCATCCTGCTGTGTGAGTCATCATGCTGTTATTCAGTTTTTCAGATCATAACTCAGTCTATCAAATGTTCAGTCATCCTGCTGCTCAGTTTAGTTGAACATATTTGATGTTCAGTCATGTTAACTGATGCATAAAGCATTCATTGCTACACTCTGCTTAGTTAGTATGAACAGTAGTGGGTCGACCCACCCGAGCTGATGCGTCGACGCTTCAGTTCAGGTTCTTCATTTGATTAAGTCTATACATCATCAGTTGAACGTAAAGTATATACGTTGCAGCGTCAACTCATTGGGCTGCAGTGTCAACTCAGCAAGTATGCACATCGCCTTCAGACTTTCAAGTCTATACACTCTATACTCATTCAAGTCTGTTCAGCCGTTTGCATTTCATAAAGTCTGTACATCGTGTTCATTCAAGTTCACATCAAGTCTGTACAGCCGTTCACTGGTGAAGTCTATACACTAGTCAGTGGAAAGTCTATACACTGGTTTCTGTCTTCAAAGTCTTGACAGCGGCTGTCTTTGAATTTGAAGTCTGTACACTGACCTCAGCTATTCAAGTTGGTGCGGACACCCGAGCGCATGCGAGACACGAGCCGGTGAGCCACCGGTACCGCACGAGGAGCATGACTCGAGCCGCCTCAGCATCCCTATGGCTCGGAGACAGTCTGGAGGTTCCCCACTGAGTCATAGCATTTATCATATTTTTGGGGATTTTTATTTGTGTGTAATGTATTTTATTTTCTTTCGTCAGTGTGTAATTTAGATACTTCGAGGGGCTTATTTACAACGTGTGACCCCTGGGCCCCACGGGACCCCCAGGGCCCCTCCCATTGATCCACCTCAGCCTTAGGGCCCCAAGTGGGGTCAGTCAACATGTCAAATGGAGGCTTCTAGATGGGTGGGCCAAGTGGGGGACAAGGGACTTGGAAAGTCCACATTTGGCCACCCACCCCACCTACCAAGTCCAACTTCTACCCCATGGTCCAAGGCCCCCCCCCTTGTTTTTTATATATAATTTTTGTGTGTGTGTCACACTCAATCTAGGCCACTCATTCCCATCCCCTAGATCCAACGGTTGCCAATGGATTTGAGATGTAACACATAAATACTTGTAATTTCTCATTTTCATGAATTAATGCCATTTGAATCAAATAATTTCCAAGAGCAAGGGCTGGTGCGCCCCCCTCCTCTCTCCTCCCTCTCCCCCTTGAAGCTGTGAAGGCTTCCATTCTGAGGTGTGGCGCCTCGTATATTGGTTCCGACGATCGCCGCCGCCGCCACGAGCCGCCACCGCACCGCCATTGCCATCAACGGAGTTCTGCCTGCGCAGTACCACAACAGCTTGTTCGAAATTCACAGGTCTTCCCCGAGCTCATTTGGCTACCAAATTTGGAAGAGTTGTTCCTGGGATGTTCCTCTCCACCCACAAAAATCATGCCAGCATTCAGATCACGTTTGCTAATTTTTTATTTTCTTCCATTCTTCGATTTCAGTTCTGCCAGAGTTCTGTCCAGGTTCATCTCTGTTCTGTGTTTCATGTCTTAGAGCCCCCTTTTGACTTCTGTTAGTTCGCCCAATTTTACTGGGAGTTCCATCCATCCACCCCTTCATCCACAATTTTGCTAAATTTTTGATTCGCCCATCTCATATTTTCTAAAATTCGTTCACAGACCCATCTATAGTTCTGTCCACCTGTTCCCAGATCCGAACACTAGTCACCCCAAAAATCATAACAAATCGCCTCCACCTCTAAATCAAATTCTAAAAATATTCCCAGTTCCGTGGTTTGCTTCCCTACAACTCCTAAGAAGAGCTCAAGAGCTGAATCGGAGATTTACTAGGCGGTCAACAGTGGTTCTTAGATAAGTACCCTGTAGATCTGAGATTTCAGTTACTGTACAACAGGGGCTTGTAAATTCAATAAAGTTCTTATCCGACCAGATCCAGCAAATCTCTCTGGGTCTAGATCAAAGCATTTGAAGAGAGCTTTCCAACGATAGCTCATGCGTCCCGATCCGACGTTGGGATTGCTCGCAGCAGCCGTTTTCGCCGGAGCGCGCGCCGAAAGACAACAACCAAAATCCGTGGACAGCTAGTTCAACAATTAGGAATCGGGGCCGATCGACCCCCGATCGGTGTTCCCGGCCGACCGCCGTCCGTGGAGGCGCGCCACCAGGGGTCCCCATCACAGTGGGTCCCACCCCCGTAGATCCGGAGACAGCGCCGTCCGTGGGCCCCGCGGGCCCGTAGAAGCCGCCGTTCGGAAAGCACGAAAATGCGGAGTTCGGCACCGCCAGGCGACATCAGGATGCTGCCCGTCAACCCGAGTTGCGCGATTCCCGGACCCCACATGTGACCTTTTACCTCCCTGCGTGGAGTGGGTCGACTTAGTGTACTGCTGTAATCATTATTAACCGGGAGTCCGTGATTCGACCGGGGTTGTCTTCGCCACGCCGGGTGCGTGGAGGTAATTGTCCAAACCTCTTGGCGTTCATTTGCTTAGGTAGTATATGGTCTTTTGTCGCTGCCGAGAGTGTAGGTACTAGCCCGTGTGTCCATGTCACCGCTGTGAGAGTGAGAGTGACCCGTCCCGCTGTAGACATATATTTTCCTTCTCTCTCCCTTCACTAAGGGTCAAAGTGCATCAAGTGCGTGGAACAACGTGAGACGGGCAAACCACGAGAGTGAGAGAAAGAAAAGAAGACAGGGAACAACGAAGAGTACCGTGATCGCCACCAAGATGCCGTACGTAATAGACACGCCGTACCTTGGAAAGTGGGGAGACACTCGCCTTAGTGCAGCGCTGAGGGATGAACGGTTCCCTTAGGACCGCCTGACGTTGAGCGGTCTTACGATAGACCGCCCTGGGACGCTGCGAAGGACGCGGGAGGAACTGCTGCAGTGGGATGGACGGCACTATGGGGACCGCGCTTCGAGGAAGAACGGTCGTTGATGCTCCGCACGTATAGTTGAACGGCCAGAGAGTAACCGCTCAATACCTTCACGCAGCAAGTTGAAAAGGGTTCGACCTCCACCCTCTCCGGCTGGCCAGAGGGGATGGGCCTCGTGCTGATGAAGTGCTGACCTGCAAAACAAGGCGAAGACACAGAAGAAACACCCAGATTAGAACTAAATAACGTAGTATGCGTTCAAACGAGAAGAATTAAGCATAAAAAAATGAAAAGGGGAATACCTGGGGGGTTTTAAACCCCTAGGGTGACAAAAAACTGGGTGGTTGTGTGCATGATAATGAGAAGGAAAGGGTACGTGGGGAAGAAACGATGCATGCAATGAAGGAAAGCGGCGAAAGCCACGGAACGAAAGAACTACGAAAACTGGGCTACTCCCTGAACCGGAGGCTCATGCGGACATAGAGAGCCTCCCTCCTTGGTGCTAGGTCGCTCAAAAATGCGGCAGGGCTTCGCCGTCGACCAAAATCTCCCCCCCTTTCGACGTCTGGCCACAGGGTCTATTTATAGAGCCTGGAAGGCCAGCCTCGAAATTGGGGTTTTTAGATATTTTTAGGTCGAGATTATAAAAGATAAATCATAGATATTATCATGATCTCTTATCCAGTCGAAACGGCATCAAAAATGGCTGATTATCCACGGAGAAATCGTTAAAACAAATCATGGATAAAACCATTCATAAAAGGATAAAAATCTGTTAAAAACCTTCCATCGAAGGGATGAACGGTCTAACGATAGACCGCGCACAACTTGAACGGTTATGTTCAGACCGTTCAACCTGTCGGTGGAAATGGAATTAAATCAGATAATTAGCTCAATTATCGCTCGAACAGACCGAAACGTCCGCCGTTGGACCCTGAACATATGAACGGTTGTATTCAGACCATTTTAGTTTAGGGCGGCACTAAACCGACCGTTTCACCCTGTCGGTGATAATTCGAATCATTTGGATAATTATCTGAGAAAATGGGCGCGCGTAGGACTCTGAGATATAGGCGGTTGGAATAGGCCCGTCCATGAGCTTGAACGGTCCTAACTACACCGCACAAAAGCCTGTCGGTGATTATTCAGAAAATCCTCAGAAATTAGATAAAATGTATGAACGGTCAATATGCAACCGCCCATCTGCTGAACGGCTGAGGTTAAGCCGTTCATGCCCTTAGGCACTTGATTCTCGTAAAATACGTTCAATTGACCAAAGCCAAGGCCCATTAAGTCCTGAATCACCACAGATTGCACCAAGGAGGGAGACGACCCATAAAATGAGCCCAAGACATGCCACAAAAAATGGCCCAATGAACGATGAACAACTCGAGGCATCAACTAATGGGAGTAAGAGAAACGGCTCGAATTATCGGTATAAAACGGGTGTCAACAGATGCCCCTCCTTAACGCCCTCTTTGCAGGTGAGCGAGCGGAGGTGAAGCGGAGGTGACGTGGAACATGGAGGTGGAGCAGAAATGTAGCGGAGTGGACCGGAAAAGTGGGCGTTAAGGTAAAATGACACCCGTTTCTACCAACAAGCGATGAGAATCTTTCGAAAAACCTTGAACCTAGCGTCAGGAGTAATTGACCAAAAGGCGATGCCAATCTGGAGGGACTAAACTAAAGAAAATCAACCGACAAGACCAACCTCATGGGGGACACAATCCCGCGGTCCAATGAGGGGGCCACAAAAGAAAAAACGTTAAAGCTCCAGACAGAGACCTTTTAATCAACCGGACCAAACGAATCGACCAAAGAAAACCTTCGAATTCAGAGTGGAATTAGTTCATCTTACTCGAGCATTTGAACACACAGCCGATCATCGCTCGTTGGGACATTTCTTAAGCAGAGTATGGGGCATGAAAGCTCGAAAGGATGCGTATGATGCATGCTGGGCTAAAGTAAAAGAAATCGTTAAAACAAATGCGAAGAAAGATTAAAATATAAAATATTCGAGAGTAGTATTGCTGAGCTGGGAACATCAGAGTCAAGATACCCTCCGCAACCACAACGTGCGGATAGAACCATCCTCCTCGTGACATCCCAACTTAACGGCCTATCCGAAGGTTAGGTACATGAGCCTGGATCATCATCGTTTTTGTTGAAGGGGAACATCAGATCCTAGGACACGTAGGTAACCTGTCGGCTCTCGAAATAGTATAATATAATACCATATAATTAATGCAATAAGGGATTTAGGGATAGAAGGCCATACCTGACTTACCTGTGCAGACGAAATGGCGAGACAAGCTGAAGTGATGCTGCATAAGATGGTTAAGAGATGTATTTCCAAAGAAAACATTCAATATTCTTGATCTAAATACACCATCCAGACAAACGGTCGTATCTCAACCGTTCCATATTCCAAACGGCTCCATGTTAACCGCGCTTACCTGTCCTTCGAACATTTTTTATAGAGCCAGATACCGGGGATGCACGGTCGGGACCGCACCGTTTATAACAAGAACGGCTCTTTCAGGACCGCGAGGCCTGGAATTTCAACCGCCTTGAAATTAACGGTCAAGAGAGTCATACGGTTATGAATGAACCGTTCAAATGACGAACGGTCTAACGATAGACCGTTCTTCTCTGCAACCTCGAAGAAAAGAAACCCCCTCGCCTCCCTCCACCGTAACCAACGGTGGAAGGGACGAGGGGGCACAAGGCCTCAAACGCCCATTCCCTCGCTCTCTCCTCTCAACCTCCCTCCCTCTCTCAATCTCTCCCAAGATCCCTTGATGACCCAGACGAAGCATCAGGCGGCCAGGCCGTCGGCCGCCGGTGAGGGCTCGCCGCCGCCGGAGCAACCGCCACCACCGCCGGAGGAGGGAGAGACGCCTGGGGTGACGATGGAAGAGCTCGCCATCGTTGCCGCCGACGAAGAGGCTCCTGCCGGCGAGGAGGAGGTCGCCGGAGGACCACCGCCCACGGGGGTGGCCAAGAAGCCCCGTGATCCCGAGGTAGGCCTCTCCACCCCAAACCTAATTTTCTTTCAATTTTTATTAATGCATGTTAGTTTAGAAATCCTTTTAGGGGGGTCTAGGTGCTTAGGAGTCGGTTAGGGGGGCCATGGTGGCCTTCCTGGCCGGCTGGGGGTGTTCACCGTCGTCGGGGACGATGACGGTAGAACGGTTCAACTGAAACCGCACGGAAACACAATGCGGTCCACATAGGACCGCCCCAAGTAAACATGGCCTAGGGAGCGCCGTCCAGACTCAAACAGCCAACAGGCCACCAAAACACCAATACGGTGAGGTGATCACCGTTCAAGTGCTAGACGGACCATACAAATCCGTTCAAACATGCAACCAAGGCAAAACAATACGGTCCTCACTGGACCGTCGTCAATCCATACGGCCAAAGGTGGGCCGTTACTCCTTAGGAAGACGGAAAAACAGACGGTGCAGGGTAATCCGTCCAAGATGGGAACGGTTAGGGATAGCCCGTTCAAAACGGGAACCTGAGACACAGAACGGTTCGAGAGAGGCCGCTCAACTTTTGAGCGGTCCGTGATCAGCCGTTCTTAGAATCAAGAATTGGACCTTGAGAATTTATTTAACTGAAACAAAATATGACACTAAATGACTAACATAAATGAGATGGATGAATGCAGGGGAAGTGTAGGACCCGTACCTCCTGGCTACAGGTCCGTGCAGTGTACCTGGCACTGCCGGACTTCCAGAGGGAGCGGTTGACTGCCATGGGGTTCGCCCCCTTCCTGAGTATTGAGGTGTGTCGCTTTGACGCAACTCTGCTCTATGCCCTGCACGATCGATGGGATCCAGTGAGTCGGACGTTCCTTTTCCCGTGGGAACATTGGAGGACGTAGCCAGGCTTACTGGCCTACGTGTGCACGGGTCACCGGTCAGCGGGACTACTTTTCCTGACTACCGGGGGATGGCTCGGGAGTTGCTCGGCCTACAGCTACGGCGCCCCGAGAGGCAGTCGACCCTCCTTCCCCGGGCTGCTTTCCAGGACAGCCTGGGGCTACGACGAGCGGGAGTTGCGGTCGGGGAGCGACCGGAGGAGCACTTGGAGCGGCTCGTGGGGCTGGCGAGACCGAGGGTTGCTGCGGGACCGGGAGCTGAGGCGGATAGAGTGCTGAGACGGCTTCTGATGCTGATGTTCGGGCGGCTTCTCTTCTCCACTCGGGCGGACGTGATGAGCTGTCGCTTCCTCCCTTTCCTCCAGGAGCTCGAGCACGTAGGTGACTATGCTAGGGGAGCGGCGGTCCTCGCCTTCCTATTTGACACTCTCAGTTCGACGGCGCGTCGGACGATGCTTGGGGGCTTCTCCCCCTTACTCCAGGTACTAATCTCTACTCTAGACTTAATGATGATTTAATCATGCAACCCTATATGCTTGCTATAATGCTGACACGACTTGTGATGCAGGTATGGGCCTACGTGCGCTTACGTGGGCTAGGCAGAGGCGAGGAGACCCGGCCTGGGCTCCTGCCGATTGCACGGAGGTGGACAGCACCTCGGGAAATGATGGCCTTGAGACGGCAGGTCCGGGAGCTGCAGGATGACTTGGACACTCTACCATACACCTCGGTATGCTTCTAGACTCAGACTCTTTAATTACATGCTATTCCATCATGATGATAATGATGCTGATGCAGTTTCCTATTCCTTGCAGGTACGGTGGACTCCTTACACGGAGGAGAGCCTGGAGGGCCAGCCGTGGGTGACCGAGGCCTTGGCCTTCTCTGGCCGAGACGTGTGGCTTCACTGCATGAATGTGGTGGAGCCACTATACTTTAGGTTGCTGATGAGGACCATCGGGGTCCATCAGCCGGCCGTAGAGTTCCCTGCGCCTGAGAAGGCGGGGGAACGGGTGACGAGGATGACCCGGGGACTCCGCGAGGCGTACGACTGGACAGCGAGGAACGCCGAGTAGGTTGCTGACTGGGCTACGCGAGGGTGAGTGGTGACCACCCGGGCAGAGAGCGACAGCGCGTACTATACTGCGTACGCTCGGCACTACCGAGACTAGGTGTTCCGAGGCGCCCACCGACCGGTACGACTTCTAAACTTAAACCTTGTCTATTATTCTTATGAATGATGCACTGACACATGAATCTTTAAAATGTAGGTAGACCCTGCAGGATGAGTGGTAGAGTTGCAGGGACTCCTGCACTCCACCATCCGAGAGAGAGAGACAAGGCCCGGTAGGCCCTGGCCCTACTGGTAAGTTTTCTAAACCTTAGACTCTTTAAATTATGCAGTTCTATATGATTATGATTATGCCCATGACTGACTTAGAGTATTTGGATGCAGCGCGCCGAGGGTGCTCAGAGGGCGGGACCAGATGCTCCTTCTTCCTCCTCCGTCCAGACTCCAGCATTCCGAGCCGAGCGGGATGCGGACTTCACTCGGATGGTAGAGCGGGCCAAGGCGGCCGAGGTGGCACTCGTGGAGAGAGTACGCAACTCTAAACTTCCCCTTTGCTTATTTATGCTTTATGAAATGTATGAAATGTGACCAACTGACAATGACGTGTGAATGCAGACGTCCAAGCTGTCTCGTCTGCGGGCGGAGTTGGAGCAGAGCCGAGTAGCGGCTAGGGAGGAGGCAGCCCGTTGTTGACACCCATTTTTAGCTTGCAAGTTGAGTCATTTCTCTTATTCATCATTTTGATGCCTCGAATTACCCATTGTTTTGGACCCTTCCTTGGATGGATTTCGAGTCCATTTCATTATTCCATTCTATTTGAGCCTTGGAGATCATTATTTCATGGAGCCCTAGAGCCTATCTTGTCACCTTCCGGCCTTCAATGTCAACTTACGGCCCATTTAGGCCGGCTTCTCTCAAGCATTCAGCCCCCTTTCGCTGCGCAGTTTTGAAAACTTTCCTTTTTCACCCCCTTCCTTTCCTCTTTTCAAAATGTGTCCTTCACAAAAGTTGTTCATCTTTCAAATCCCTACAATTCCTTCTTTTACGTCATTGGCCAGTTCTGCACCGATTTCAAGTTATTTACGTTTTTCCGGTAGACTGCACTATTCACCTATGTCTCGGTATTTTCTCTCTCTGTTCTAGCCCCATTTTCTCTCTCTTCTAATCATTTTCTCATCTTACTTTCTTCATGAAAGTTGTTCATTTTTAAGTTATCTACAATTTCTTTGTTTACCACTTTTTCTAATTCTACACCGTTTTCAATATACGCTTCAATTTCTAAAGTCGCACGAGCTTGGCAGCTAAACGGTCAACAGTTGACCGTTCCTTGAGTTGAACGGTCACAAGTTGACCGTCCAACAGTAAAACGGTCAACAGTTGACCGCCCATGAACAGTAAATTTTTTATTTTTTATTTTATTTTTATTATTTTTAAAATGTCATAAAACGGTCTTCTTAAGACCGCCTGACCCGAAAAACGGTCCGTGGATGACCGTTTATCTCTTTTTTGTGCGAAAAGTCCCCCGGTCGCCCCCAGGACTGGACGGTCTACAGTTAGACCGCCCAATGCAATGAACGGTCTATCGTGCGACCGTCCATCGACCAAAGAGTCCAAAAAGTCCTGAACTCCATCTTCTTTGCCGCCGAATTCTAAGGCCGAAACCTGTGCAACGGGGCCTCCTTGTTAGGGCTCTATCTTCTAGAATACTCTACTAAATTGAGCCCCGTTTGTTGCTGTGTCTTCCCCTTTGTATTATCTTGAATTTGGTATATGGAGCACGATTTTTAATTGACCATATCTTCTGAAATCTTGGCCGCAATATCAGATTTTTCTGCTTTTCGTGCAACAAAAACTCTTCCAGATTAGGCTCCGGGGCCACCTTACATGGACTCTATCTTCTAGATCCTTCCACCAAAAAGAGTCCCGTTTGTTCCTAACTCTTATCCTATCTATTATCTCGAGATTGATCCATAGATCTCGAGATTTGGTGGACTCTATCCTCTGAAATCGCAACAGAAAGTTAGGGTTTTCACCTTTTTTTTCTATATAAACCTACCCAGTTCGCCTGCGCGACGGGGGGCTCTTCTTGGACTTGGGGCGGAGCCATGCCAAATCGTCATCTCAAACCTCCGACCCCAGGCTATTGAGGGAAGTATAGGCTTCATTTTGATACCTTATTTGCTGGATTTCATCTTCGTTTACCCTCCTAACTTCGCCCATACTTTTTACAAATCATCACGAGTTCTTGAACCTGTGCGACGGGGCGCCCTTCGTCGGCTCGGGGCGGAGTCATCCGGCATCCTCTTCGTCCTCCATTGGTCTCATCTTGAAGAGGGCAGTATCTTATTCATTTTTCATCTCTCCGGGCTCTCTTTCTTCATACCTAGGCTTAGTTCTCTCCCTCTACTTTTCATAAATCGTCACAGTTTTACACTTAGTTTTTTTTTGCACTGTTTCGGCACGTTCATGCATTTTTCTCCATTTTGCACGACGATTTTCTCCTTATTCTCTCCATCAAATTCTATGATTTCAAATCCTATGCATGCACAACACTCCCACCTTGTTTTTGCACCCACTCATAGAGGTTAAAAACCCTCCCCCGGTGCGTTCTCCCCCTTTCTTTCATGCTACTTCATCATTTTGGGACATATGCTACACATGTTTCTAATGGGTTTTCTCTTATGTTTGTGGCTTTGTTTTGCAGGAGACTATTGATAGAACGTGAGGGCCTTGCTTCCTAACCGGCTAGGAAGTGAGGAGGTGCACCCACATCGGCTCCCCGCATCCCATTTCAAGCGCGATCACACGTTGTAGCGGCTTCCCGTTAGGCCACGTCTTCCTCCATATTTTCCAAGGTACACGGCGCCATCTTCATCCTTTCTTCATCATTTTGGTGCTGTAATTCCTTGGTGGCGATCACAGTTGGTTCCTCTATTCATTGTCACCCCTTTCCATTTCATGCACTTTCACGATTATATGCATGGTTATATTGTTTAGCTCGGGGCGGGATACATTGAAACATTTATATCTACAGTTTTTTGGCGATCACGGTGGGACACCTAGTGCACATCACGTTATATTTTTAGTCTCTTGCATGTTGGGTCGGTGTTCATGCATGTTTGGATAGTCTTCTCCACGTTTCTCTATCATTTTGTCCATTTTCGAGTCTGTCAAGGTTGCATGGTCTATCGTAGGGCCGCCTAACACGTTAAACGGCCTCTCCAGGACCGACCAAACCATCTGGGGTGATAAACGGTTCTCCCTGGACCATCCAACACTTGGGCGGTCATCCATTAGACCGCTCAAAGGGTATAAACGGTCATCCAGGGACCTTTTAACTGTTCTGGCCTGGCAGGATTTCTATTCACAGGGGCCTTATTCATTTGAGCATAACTTTGTCTCCCGATGTCGGATTGAGCTGATTCTTGTTGCATTGTGTTGTCCTTTGTATTGTCTTTCCATCCATAGGTCATTTACATCATTTAGACATCATTTGCATGTTTAAAAGCTGCCTCTATTTTTGCATTTTGTGCATCTAGTCTTAGGCAGATTTGGGATAGATTCACAGGGGCCTTGTTCATTCGGGCATAACTTTGTCTCCCGATGTCGGATTGAGCTGGTTTTTGTTGCATTGTGCTGTCCTTTGTATTGTCTTTCCATACATATAGAGTTTGCATCATTTAGACATTATTTACATATTTAAAAGTTGCCTCTATTTTTGCATTTTGTGCATCTAGTCTTAGGCATATTTTGGGCAAACACAAGGGTACATTTTCCTTTGATGATTTTTCTTATCTTTTAGTGCCTAGTTGTCCCTATTTTAGGTCTTGCATCATTATTATTCATATTGTTTTACATTTTTCATACATTTTTGTAATGTTAGCCTGATTTCATGATTGTCTTGATTTGTTAGACTTAGGCTAGAAATTGCATGCACCCCGGTGCACATAGGATCATGCATATTGGCATATTGTAGTTGCATTCCCCCTCGATAAGTGATCCTCTCGCTCCCATATTCCTTGGGCTCGACTAGGTGATCTTATCCGGGACCTCCGTAAGTCCCCGCGAGCCGTGGATTCCCACACGGACGCCGGGCCGGTTGTATCTTTCCACCCCTCAGGCTTGCATTTGCATACGTTGTGAAGGAATTAACCTTAGTCAAACCAAAGTTTGGACCTTATTCCCTATAAGACACCTATCTTGAGGGAATTAATCTCAATTCAAATCATTAAAAGGCCCACCCAAAACTTTGACAATAAAATACTTCCCATCATATTAACTTGTTTGACTTGGGTGAAATCCTTCATATTGTTTGTGTTGTGTGGGCTTGTCCAAGCCCACTTGTGTTATTTTGTGTTGCATCCCCCATCATCCATATAGGTTTTGTTGTTAGGCCCATTTAGGGTAGTCCATTCTGTGTGTCCATTTGTCTAGTCTCATTGTCCTAGGTTTCTTTTTCTTTTTCTTTGCATTATTGAGTCAGCCCCCCTCCTTTGAGCCCTTACTTCCTTCATTAGATTTTCCTGATTTTTCTGTATAAAGTCTCCATTTGCCCTCATGGAGCGTCATTTTTCTCCTATATATTACCTTTCTTCCTCCTCGTCTTCTTATCCCCGCGTGGATTCCTCTTCCCATGCGGGCCCATCTCCTTATTCCTCCATTGGACCCTATTCTTCTAACGGGCCTTCTTGTCCCGCCCGTGTTGCTGTTGGCCCAATCAATTCTCATTCCCACCTTCATAATTCTTCCAGGCCCATGTATTTCTCAATTCTCGGAGCGGGCTTTCCTTCTTCTCAGGCCGGATCCCCTTATCCGGCCCATCAACATTATCCTGGTCTAAATTCATCATCTCTTGCTCAAGCTGGACCATATCCTTCTCGGACTCTTCCTACCGAGGAGATGATCGCTCAGGCCCAACGCCAACTTGATGAATTACAACGGCAAATCAGTCCTCAAACTTCTTTGGATATCCCATTTGCATTCCGAGGTCTTCAGCTTCCCCCACGTCAACAGATTCCGGCTTATCGTCGCTATGGTGGAGTCGGTGACCCCTACGTGCATTTGAAGGAGTTCTTATATGAGTCGGCCCAGTTCCAGCATGATCAACGCTTGATGGCCTATTTGTTTGGCCTATCTTTAGAGGGTCCGGCCAAGGATTGGTTCTTCACGTTACTGCAAGAGCAGATGATGAATTTTCAAGCCGTTCAAGCAAGATTCATTCAGCAGTACCAGGATCAGGTTGGGCCCAGACATTCTTTGGTTGATCTGGCCCAAGAGAAGATGACGCCCGACGAGGAATTCTCCACGTTTGCCGACCGCTCGCGTCACCTAGCCGCGCAAGTTCCGGGGCATATTCCGGAGGGCGAGCAGATCAAGATGGTTATTTCTAACGCAACGCCCAAGCTCAGATGTATCTTAGCCCTGAACGATATCACATCCTGACAACAGCTTTACAATCGAGCCCACTTCGTTAGCCAACAACTCCTAGTTTCCTTTGACCATGAGTCTCCTCCACCGTCACCTTCTACATACACTTTCCCTCCGCCCTTCACCGTAAGTCAGCCCTCCACCTTATATCCCTCCACGAGTCGACCGTCCACTCCCACACACCCCTATACCTCCATGTGCTCCACCGCATACCAACCATCCACGAGTCGGCCCTCCGCTATTTTATCTCCTCACACCCCTCCACCTCCGGTCAAGGAAACACCACACCGCGAGTGGGTAGATGCCATCCATTACAATCCCACTCCCCCCACGCCGCCACATCATTCCAGCCCTCCGCCTTCGCCTACGCAATCCCCCTTACCTACGCAACCTCCGCTACCATCCCCACTACCTTCTCACACCCCTCAGCATCCGCCTTGCCCGAAGCGGGCTTCTCACTCTCCATTGCCAGAATCTCTTACAGACGTTTTCAGGGCTTTGATGGCCACCCATGCGTTGCAGCTCCCTCCGGTTGTGCCTTGCCGACCCACAGTCGGGAATTTGCTCCAGTTCTGTGAATTCCACCGTCAGCAGGGGCATTTGATTGAGGACTGTCCCGAGTTCCGGGAGTTTATTTTCAGCTTGGAAGACAAGAGGATGATTGATTGGGCTGTCATACGCCAAGTTATTTTGGATCTCAGTAGCAAGCAGCAGCAGCAGCAAGCCGTGCCGCCTAGGCAACCGTCCCCACTTCAAGACCAGGGGCACCCTGGTGTTTCTTTAGTTAATAAGATACCTGCTCCGTTACCTACTTCTTCCTCCATCCCATCTCCTCCACAACCTTTACCTACCCCAGCCTCCGCTCGGGCAACCTCTCTTTCACCCTCTGTTTCCACCACCACACCTATCCCCAACGCCTCTCGACGAGTCGTGAAGATACGTCAAAGAGAGCAACCACCTGCCTCTTCCCCCACTATGCCACTACCTTCCTCTCCTCCTTCTTCCCCACCCTTACCTTCACCTCCATCCCCTTCACCTTCACCGTCTTCATCAACCACATCACTCCCTTTGCCACCCTCATCACCTTTGCCACCGTCGCCACCACTTCCTTCACTCCCCCTTTCGCCATCATCCTCTGAGCCCGAGCAGGCCGAGCCCAAACCCACACCTCCACTTTTGCCTTTACCTCCACCCATGCCCGTCATCATCATTATTCCCCCATCACTTGCACCATCGCCACCCGCGCCCTTCAAACCTCCTCCTTCTAACCTTCCTCTACCACTTCCCACTTCGCAGAGCAGGTACACGCTACCTTTGGTGCCCCTTGGGTCTGGTCCCCAGGGAGATAATGAGTCGAGCCAGGTTTCGATTGTGCATTTCAAGATTCAAGTTGTCATTTACCGCATGCCAATCTGGGTCCTGGTCCCTGGCTATTTTCGGGATAATGAGCCTGCATTTTCAGAAATGGTTGCAAAGAAGAGTTCACTCGCACTAGTGCCAGTTTCTTCACGAGCGAGGCTGATGGCAATCTCATCGCTCGCCAGGGGATTCACTATCGATGCTGTTATTTCTCCTCGCTCGATTGATGTTCAGTTCACTGGCCGAGAGGGGTTCTCTACTCGGATTATGCTAACCCATACGGCCGCCCGGAGCCTGATGGATTCCCTATTCAAGGGGAAATTGGCTGCATCTTCTGCACTTTCCAAGGACATTCTGCACTTGCTGTGCAACCTCCCTCAATTTATTAGCATGCCGGCCACGTCAACGCCGCGTATTGATCTCTCTCAGCTTTGTCCTGCTCTTCTAGTACGGGAGTTATGCTTCGAGCCTGATTGCCGAGTGGAGTTGCCGAACCTCTATGTTCTAGTGCCAAGAGACAAAACTCCGTGGCTTCATGATATTCATTTAGTTGAGAAGCCGTTTACCCAAGAATATCTGCATCTTGTTAGCATTGGGGGTCTAGGGGCAGTCGCCCCAATGAAGCTACATATTCATGACCGGGCCAGGCCATCTGCTAGGTGGGCCCGCTATTTGAGAAGACATTACAGATTGAGGAGCCCGGGAAGCCGAGCCCGCGCCAGGCGGCGTTGTTTCAAGAAGATTGCGGCTAAGAAGAGGCGACGACGTAAGTTCAAGGGCCGTCAGTTGTGCACTCAGGGGTCCACTGCCTCATCTCCTTCTTCCGTCCATTCGTCTTTTCTGTTGCTCAGTTCTTATCCGTGGGTGGTGTACCTTCCACCACCTAACCATATTTCCACCATCTTTTCCTATCCTCACCATTCTAGGCCTCGGCCTATGTCTTCCTCTTTTCCTGAGTCAGGGGCATCTTCTAGTTTTTCTTCCCGGACATGTCCGGATTTCACTGCTCGTCTCTTTCCCCCGACCTTGTTAGGAATCCCTTGCGCTCGTTCCCCGACCTTGTCGAGGGATTTTTATGATCCTTCCCCGATTTTGTCGGGTGGTTTCCATTTCTTTTCCCCGACCTTGTCGGGTGTTCATACATTCTCTTCCCCGCCTCTGTCGGGTGATCGCTATTCCTCTTCTCCGACCACGTCGGATGATCATTATCCTTCTTTCTTGTTTTCACAGTTATCTTTTCGACGTCTTTCTGTTCTTTCTGTCTCACCCTTTCAAGGTTATTACCCTTTTTCTTGCTGTTTTCGAGGCTTTCGCCCGCCTTGATCTTAGTTAATCACTGGTTATTCTGTATTCAGTTCCTTGTTATCAGGGCCTCAGTGCCGTAACGAGGGAGTTCTAGCCCTCGTCTCTCTTCCTTTTTATCCCTTCTTCGTCCAGTATGATGTCTGCCACTCCTCTATATCGAGGAATCCAATCCTTTGCTCTCCTTTCATCATTTATCCTGGCAAGCAAGGAAAGTGAAGCTCGCACTCCTCAAAGCTCGATGGTCAATATCACTCCACGGATCTGCAAAGGTATTTTTTATTTTGTGCAAGAAAATGTTATCATCGCTATTATCTCTACTACTCCTGCACATGCTTATAACGTTGGTTCCTCAACACGATTGAGTGGCTTTAGGAGTCTTTGTTTAATTAGATCTTAACTTTGTGTCAAATAAAAGGTTAGCTTCTGTAGCATCCTTAGGCTGGTGATAACTCCGCGCTGGGAATTTAGTTTCTTTCCCTGATTGTTGAGGGTGACCTTTTGTATGGGTTTTTCACACACTACACGGTAAGCCATAGCCGATCTCTCTAAGGCGCACCGTTGCTGCTTTGGTCATACTTTGGGTATGCACAAAGGTCTTTTCTCTTCTCTGCTCGGCCAAGTGCAGGGGCAAGAGATGGATCGATAAGATGACCAACCTAGGCACTCCCTAATACGAGAGAGGTCTCAAATAGGGGCAGTCTTGACCCTCAAAAGTGAGCTTTCATACTATATCTGGCCAATAAGGGCTACCAAAATGAGAAAATGAATCAATACAAAATTATGAATCAAAGGCATGACAAGAGTGGCAGTATAGTTCCCCGCGGGACGTCATGAGCCCGGTCGCATGCGTGCCTGATAAATATGGGTCTAAAAATCAGAGACACAGAGCCCCGGCGCAACAGACCTACTCTTTGAGGGGTAGTGCCCTTGAAGGAATTCGAGCCTTGATATCTCCCATCCTGCACGAAGTTTATCTCCAATTTTTCTTCTGCTTCTCCCTCTTAGGCTGGGTTATATCCCGGGTATGGCCTTAGTAGGGGCACCGTTCTTTAGAAGCGGTTGGTTGTGGTAAGCCACCCTCACATGCATGCCCTGCTTAAGGAAAATCTTGGATGGGAGGGGTAGGACCGATGATCCCTAGCCGGTAGTTTGAGCCCGTCTTAGGTGTTGTAGATTGATATGTTAAAAATTTCAAAGAAATGAGATATTGTCAAAATCCAAAAAATGAGATATTGTCAAAATCCAAAAAATGAGATATTGTCAAAAATTCCAAAAAAAATGAGATATTGTCAAAATTTAAAAAAAATGAGATATTGTCAAAATCCAAAAAAATGAGATATTGTCAAAATTCAAAAAAAATGAGATATTGTCAAAAATCTAAAAAAATCAGGTATTATAAAAAAACAAATATTGTTAAAAATCTAAAATCTAAGAAAAAATAAAAAATGTCCAAAATCTAAAAATGTTTGTCTTCTATTCCTTTTTTTCTCTTTTTGTTTTAAGGATAGGTATGATATGTTTGCTAAGTGTGCAGGTCGCAGGTGTTCAAGCTTTCTGGCTCAATCTTTTGCTCTGCCTCCTGTTCATATTTTTCTGATATGCCCTCTCTTTCTTCTAACTTGTCCCTCGATCTATTCCGAAGCTCGTGTCCTTCTCATACTTTGCGTCGCTCAACTTTTGATCATATCTTTATGAGAGAGGGCTCTTTGCCTCACTGTTGCGAACCTGGCAGTTTGACTTCGTCAGATATTGGGATTGATTGAAGAACATATTTTGTCATTTCCCGTGTTGTCCCCCTGTGGTCGTCATACCAGGTGTCTTATCCCCTAGGGTCATCTCATGCATGTTCTAGTTCCAAGTGTTGTCTCGTTCCGCCATGTGTTGCATGTGTCCTGTTCCCACTTGTGATTATTTCATATGTGTTATGTCGTCTCCCCTATGTTTGTCTTAGATGTCCTCGTCCTACATATTTCTATCCCATTGCATGGGGTTTCATTCTACATGGTGTGATGTCCCGCCACATTTTGTCATGCCCCACCATGTTCTCCGCTCTCATGCTTGTTGTTTGTTTATGTGGTGCTTTGCATGTGTTGCTTGCTCGTTCATTCTTTGTTATGTTATGTTGTTTCGTTCATTTAGTCGTTATGTTTTCATTTTGTTCATGCTTACTTATTCATGTTGTTGGTCGTCTAATATTAAAAAAATCCATAAAAATCAGAAAATAGAAATTCAAAAAAAAATGCCATTTTCGCCTACACAGGTAAGTCAGGTATGGCTCTCTATCCCTACTCATTGTTGCATTACTATAGGGTATCTATATTGTTATATTATCTCGAGAACCGGCTGGTCATTCACGTGTTCCAGGATCTGACGTTCCCCTTTAACAAAAATGATGATGATCTAGGTGTACATGTTTAATCATCGGATAGGCCGTTAGGTTGGAAAAATAGGGAACGATGGTTCTATCGTGCACGCCGTGGTTGCGGATAGTGTCTTGACCCTGATTGTTCCAATCTAGCAATACTATTCTCGAGTACTTTCTATTTTATGTTTTCTTTGCATTCGTTTTAACGATTTCTTTATTTTAGCCCAGCATGCATCATGTCATCTTTTGAGCATTCACGCCTCGTGATCCGTTCAAGGGTTTCTCCTCTGCAATGGTTAGTTGCACTTAAGTTCCTTGGATAAGAGATCTTTATTCCACTCTGAATTTGAACGATTTCTCTGAACTACCTGCTTAGTTTGGTTGGCCAGTGTGATTCCTGTCTGGATTTTATCCCTGTTACACTTTTCCTACTTTTTACGTTATGTTCCTTTTCGACCCCCTCATCGTCTGTGGATTGTGTCCCCGATGGGCCTGGTCGTGCTTCCTTTTTTCCTGTTAGTTTAGTTCTCCAGACATGTCTCATCCACGTCATCCAGTCTTGGTGGTTAGTTCGGCGATTTCATAAGGATTCCTATCGCTTGTTGGTTGTGATGGGTGTCTTTTTTCCTTGATGCCTGCTTATCAGTTCTCTCCGCTTCATCTCTGCTTCATCTCCATTTCATGTCGCTGTCGCTTTCGCTCCATCTCCTTCCATTTCACCTCCGCATCACTTTCGCTCATTCCCTTGCAAAACAAACATCAAGGAGGGGCATCTGTTGACACCCATTTTTAGCTTGCAAGTTGAGTCATTTCTCTTATTCATCATTTTGATGCCTCGAATTACCCATTATTTTGGACCCTTCCTTGGATGGATTTCGAGTCCATTTCATTATTCCATTCGATTTGAGCCTTGGAGATGATTATTTCATGGAGCCCTGGAGCCTATCTTGTCACCTTCCGGCCTTCAAAGTCAACTTACGGCCCATTTAGGCCGGCTTCTCTCAAGCATTCAGCCCCCTTTCGCTGCGCAGTTTTGAAAACTTTCCTTTTTCACCACCTTCCTTTCCTCTTTTCAAAATGTGTCCTTGACAAAAGTTGTTCTTCTTTCAAATCCCTACAATTCCTTCTTCTACGTCATTGGCCAGTTCTGCACCGATTTCAAGTTATTTACGTTTTTCCGGTAGACTGCACTATTCACCTATGTCTCGATATTTTCTCTCTCTGTTCTAGCCCCATTTTCTCTCTCTTCTAATCATTTTCTCATCTTACTTTCTTCATGAAAGTTGTTCATTTTTAAGTTATCTACAATTTCTTTGTTTACCACTTTTTCTAATTCTACACCGTTTTCAAGATACGCTTCAATTTCTAAAGTCGCGCGAGCTTGGCAGCTAAATGGTCAACAGTTGACCGTTCCTTGAGTTGAACGGTCACAAGTTGACCGTCCAACAGTAAAACGGTCAAAAGTTGACCGCCCATGAACACAAACTTTTTTTAATTTTTTAATTTTTATTTTATTTTTATTATTTTTAAAATGTCATAAAACGGTCTTCTTAAGACCGCCTGACTCGAAAAACGGGCCGTGGATGACCGTTTATCTCTTTTTTGTGCGAAAAGTCCCCCGGTCGCCCCCAGGACTGGACGGTCTACAGCTAGACCGCCCAATGCAATGAACGGTCTATCGTGCGACCGTCCATCGACCAGAGAGTCCAAAAAGTCCTGAACTCCATCTTCTTCGCCGCCGAATTCTAAGGCCGAAACCTATGCAACGGGGCCTCCTTGTTAGGGCTCTATCTTCTAGAATACTCTACTAAATTGAGCCCCGTTTGTTGCTGTGTCTTCCCCTTTGTATTATCTTGAATTTGGTATATGGAGCACGATTTTTAATTGACCATATCTTCTGAAATCTTGGCCGCAATATCAGATTTTTCTGCTTTTCGTGCAACAAAAACTCTTCCAGATTAGGCTCCGGGGCCACCTTACATGGACTCTATCTTCCAGATCCTTCCACCAAAAATAGTCTCGTTTGTTCCTAACTCTTATCCTATTTATTATCTCGAGATTGATCCATAGATCTCGAGATTTGGTGGACTCTATCCTCTGAAATCGCAGTAGAAAGTTAGGGTTTTCACCTTTTTTTTTCTATATAAACCTGCCCAGTTCGCCTGCGCGACGGGGGGCTCTTCTTGGACTTGGGGCGGAGCCATGCCAAATCGTCATCTCAAACCTCCGACCCCAGACTATTGAGGGAAGTATAGGCTTCATTTTGATACCTTATTTGCTGGATTTCATCTTCGTTTACCCTCCTAACTTCGCGCATACTTTTTGCAAATCATCACGAGTTCTTGAACCTGTGCGACGGGGCGCCCTTCGTCGGCTCGGGGCAGAGTCATCCGGCATCCTCTTCGTCCTCCATTGGTCTCATCTTGAAGAGGGGAGTATCTTCTTCATTTTTCATCTCTCCGGGCTCTCTTTCTTCATACCTAGGCTTAGTTCTCTCCCTCTACTTTTCATAAATCGTCACAGTTTTACACTTAGTTTTTTTTTGCACTGTTTCGGCACGTTCATGCATTTTTCTACATTTTGCACAATGATTTTCTCTCTATTCTCTCCATCAAATTCTATGATTTCAAATCCTATGCATGCACAACACTCCCACCTTGTTTTTGCACCCACTCATAGGGGTTAAAAACCCTCCCCCGGTGCGTTCTCCCCCTTTCTTTCATGCTACTTCATCATTTTGGGACATATGCTACACATGTTTCCAATGGGTTTTCTCTTATGTTTGTGGCTTTGTTTTGCAGGAGACTATTGATAGAACGTGAGGGCCTTGCTTCCTAGCCGGCTAGGAAGTGAGGAGGTGCACCCACATCGGCTCCCCGCATCCCATTTCAAGCGCGATCACACGTTGTAGCGGCTTCCCGTTAGGCCGCGTCTTCCTCCATATTTTCCAAGGTACACGGCGCCATCTTCATCCTTTCTTCATCATTTTGGTGCTGTAATTCCTTGGTGGCGATCACAGTTGGTTCCTCTATTCATTGTCACCCCTTTCCATTTCATGCACTTTCACGCTTATATGCATGGTTATATTGTTTAGCTCGGGGCGGGATAGATTGAAACATTTATATCTACACCCGTGTGCGGGAGGAGGTTGCGCTGAGCCAGCCAGCGGGCACGGTGGAGATGGCACTCCTTCGGCATGAGCTGGAGCGACTCCGGGCGGATGCGGCAGAGTTGGTGCGAGTTCAAGCGGAGCGGGATCGTGCTCTGATTGAGATGTCCGGGCTGAACGGAGAGTTGCGGGTTTTTAGAGAGATGAGCCGGCGATCGCGCAGTGGGACACCGAGTGGCAGTCACGGCACTCACGGCTCTGTGAGGAGTTTTTTCACGGGTTCCTCCGGCCAGCGGAGGAACGAGGAGGATGAGCGGCGCCGACGACGTCAGCGTGACGAGGCGACCTCAGCGATGCCTCCTCCAAAGAGGCATGAGGGTGAGGGTGAGGGGACAGCGACGGGGGCCAGGGAGAGGGAGCTGCTTGACTTGTTGTACTGGGCCCGTCTTTTGTACATGGTGTGACCTGATAGTGATGTACCTATTCTTTTTTTCTCGCTTGCTTTGTGGATGAATGTATGTATGCATGCATGAGTGGATGAAATGAGTTTGAGGAGTGTGCCTAGCCCGAGAGAGATGAGTAACGCACACGCCGACTTGAGTGAGATGAGTGACGCACACGCCGACCTGAGTGAGATGAGTGACGCATGCGTCGACTTGAGTGAGATGAGTGACGCACGCGCCGACTTGAGTGAGATGAGTGACGCTCACGCCGACCTGAGTGAGATGAGTGACGCTCACGCCGATCTGAGTGAGATGAGTGACGCACACGCCGACTTGAGTGAGATGAGTGACGCACACGCCGACTGAGGCAGTAGGCTGATTGGGGGCAGAGTAAATGGGCGGTTCTCCCAAAGCCGTCCGTAGAGAAGAGCGGTTTGCCAAAGACCGCTTAAATTGAGTTGGAACAGTTCAATATGAACCGTAAGAATATTTGAACGGCAGATTTTGGGCCGCACAAGTCACTGGGCTCGGGCTTCCTTAGGGAGAAGAACGGTTGATGATGGGCCGTATGATATGGACGGTCTATCGTAAGACCGTCCAAGCTAAGATCCTATTTACTCGAAAGGGGACTCCCTGGAGAGTCCCCAGCCCGAGGGTAAGGCGCTTTGCACTTATCACAACCCTATCTAAACCCGTCCTAGACTTATCTGGGCCTAATCCTAAGAGGTTTAGGCTCCCTAATGAACCCTATAAGTAGTAGGGAGGCCTGAACCTTTGATTCTCGTCACCTCATCATGAAGAGGGCCTTTGATGGAAGTCCTGCGGAGGGTGCGTCGTTTGAAGGACCGCGGCCGGCTAGAAAGGAGCGAGGAGCGATTCAACGGCTAAGCTTGATTCCTCGACATCTCAGCGCCACCCCTGTGAGAGAGGTAAGTTTGATCAGAATATGTTCAGATTTTCATATCTCAACTTCCTCTTATATCTCCTTACACCCTTTGCCTTCTCCTTCTTCTCAGCTTCTCCCCGGCCCGAGACGCTTTTCTAGTTTAAAGTGGGTGGCTCCCATGGTTCGTGCATTGCCCCTCGAGGTGACTTACCTCCTCAAATCCTGGCACCTACACTCCCTCTTAGTTCTAGGTCAGAACTACCCTAAGCTTTCTTTAGATTAGCACAGTATTTCTGCTCTGATGGAGACTTGGCACCCTCAGACCCATACTTTCTTCTTCCCATCTTTTGAGGCCACTATCCTGTTAGAGGAGGTGGAGACGTATTTCGGGCTTCCTAGGTCCAAGGTAGGGGAGGAAGACTTGATATGCCATACCGTTGCCCCTATAGATCCAAAACTCATCCTAGGGGGGTTCATACCTAATAGCGGGGATGTTCGTACCTTTGTAGGCCCCCGCCATATTCACCTCCTTCCTCTGAGCCAGTGGGTAGTGGAGCATTGCAAGAATAAGTGTGGGTGGGTTGAGGCCATAGCCAAAGCTGCATCCATCTGTCTCTGCGGGGCCATCCTTTTCCCTTCAGCCGACCACGTCCTGGAGATCCCCTTACTCAGCACCATCAGTGGCCTTTGGCGGGGACTTTCCATTTCTCAGGCCGTCTTAGCTTATTCGTACGAGGGTCTTACTTCAGCAGCCTTAGGAGGTCCTCTCTTTGGTTCGATGATCCTATTGGAGTGCTGGATAGGAGTTAGGATGAAGTTCACCCCGAGGGAGGATATCACTTCAGTCAGCCGGATCTTTGGGAGCCATCCCCTTTACTTCATAGGAGGTGCCTTCAGGTTTTCTCCACAGGTTGAGTGCAGGACGGCTGAGCTGAAGACCAGGGACGAGTGGCGCCCCTACATCAACAGGCTTCCCTTGGACAGGTTTGTGATGCGCCCGAACTTCCTCCACGACACTACCATCATGCTACCGAGGAGAGCCGGCTTGGACTTGAGGCTCGTGAGCGACACTACCTTAGCGATGTACAGCCCACACAGATGCTACCTGCAGATTGGACTACCCCGGACGGTGCTACCTACGCTACCCCACCTTCCCATGCTACAGGCACGGAGGATCGGGACAGAGGAGGACGAGCAGGCGGTCAGGAGCGCGCTGATTATGTGGAAGGTGAGCAGGGTGCGTACCCTACCAGCAGCGGTTGAGGAGGCTCCAGAGATGCGACAGGCTTACCTTAGGGAGTTGAGAGAGATACGTCCTCGCGGGGATGCCCAGCGGCGGACTGAGTGATCTTCCTTTTATTTTTATGATGATATGGCATGAGACTTTGTATCCAGACAGCTTGACATATGAAATGAATAAGATTTGATGAGATTGAGTTTGAGCTTTGTGATGTGATGGTGATGTGATGTGATTGCATGGGCCAAAACGAGGATTGAATAGTCACGTGGTCTCGAGCCAACTGCCCTTCCAACCTGCCCCTGTACACATGCAAACATGAAACAAATTAAATCTATTTTAGGCTTAGCCCCCTGCCTATAGCAAGTTAGGGGATGACCCTTTCTTGTTTTTTTTTTGGTCAAGGGGTTGAGCCTTATTAAATAGGCGAATACCAAAATGCGAGAAATGCATATGAATGTGCGTCTTTTTCTTTTTGGAATACTTGATTTTTTGTTGGATTTTGAAAATGCTCGATCTTTTTTGGGTTTTGAAATATTCGATTTTTTTGGGTTTTTTGGAATATTCGATTTTTTGGGTTTTTGAAATATTCAATTTTTTTTTGGTTTTGAAATATTTGATTTTTTTGGGTTTTGAAATATTCAATTTTTTTGGGTTTTTGAAATATTTGATTTTTTTTGGATTTTGAAATATTCAATTTTTTTGGGGTTTTGAAATATTCGATTTTTTTTGGGTTTTTGAAATATTTGATTTTTTTTTGGATTTTGAAATATTCGATTTTTTTTGGGGTTTTGAAATATTCGATTTTTTTTGGGTTTTTGAAATATTTGATTTTTTTGGATTTTGAAATATTCGATTTTTTTTTTTGGGTTTTGAAACCAGCTCGGGTCTCAATAGCAGGGACCTTCTCGTCTTGCTATGGACTTCCAAGGCTCAGCGCGTGCAGGAAGGGGGACCGCCCGTGATCAGAGTCAACTTTGCTCGACGGTGCTTCTACTGAGGCCATACCCGAGGTGGGATTCATTCCTTGGGAAAGTAAAAAAGATCACGTAGGGAGGCTGACGATGGGTATCGGGGTTTTTTAGGGCTTGAGTTCTTTCCCGGGACACTCCCCTTTTTAAAGAATATGGTCTGTTGCGCCGGGGCTTTGCGTCTGTCATCGAACCTTTATCCGCCTTAGGCACGCATACGGCCGGGCTCATAACGTCCCGCGGGGAAACTGTACTGCCACTCTTGCCATGCCTAGTTGTATGCTTTCGGGGGAATTTTTGAGAGCTTCGAGCTTTGCGCTTTCGGCCTTACTTTTCAATTTTTGCCCTTTCCTTCCTTGTGTTTCCCCTTTTCTCTCTCTTTTTTTTTTCATGCTTTGCAGAGTCAGGTCTTAACGGACTACCCCTATTTGAGACCTCTTTTCATTGGGGAGTGTAGGTCAGTTCTCTCCCCCTTATTCACCACTTGCCCCTATCCTCAGCCGAGAGAGAGGAAATACAAGGATTTTCATCCATCCTGAGCATGGCCAAGGAGAAACGGTGTCAGGCAGCAAGAGAGACTACCGAACCACGGGCGACCGTGTAGTGTGTGAAGTGCTGGACCTGGGTCCTCCTTTTGCCATACGGTGGGGTATTCCCTGCCATTGAGCCGTTCACTGGATTTTGATTTTCAAGGATAAAAACATTTTAAATATAGCCCATTCCACGGGTTCGGTAATTCTTCACCCTCCGCGTTAATTAGACGATACGCATTACCCAGGTAAGCTTCTTTGATTACGAAGGGCCCTTCCCAGTTGGGTTGCAGCTTAGACCTGGGGCCTGCTGACCTGATGAATTTGCGTTTCAAAACCATATTACCCACTTGAAATTTCCTTTCAATGACCTTCTTTTGAAAATATCGCGAGACACGCTTTTGATATACTGAAACATGATTGGCCGCATTCAACCTCTTCTCGTCTAAGAGTTCCAGTTGGACTAGCAACGGCTCTCGACGTTCGTCAAGATTAAGTTCCTTATCCAGCTCCACCCTTAGGGAAGGGATCAGAATTTCATACGGGAGCACCGCTTCCATTCCATAGGTGAGGGCAAAGGGAGTCTGCCCTGTGGGAGTGCGGACGGAGGTGCGATAGGCCCATAGAGCTTCTATCAATTTGTCGGCCCAATCAGCAAATTTATGTGATTCACATGTTTTCTTGATAATTTTAAGAAGGGTTTTATTCGTGGCCTCAGCCTGGCCATTACCCTGGGGGTAGTATGGTGATGAATGATGCAAAACTATATTGAATCTCTTACAGAGGTCCTGGAGTTCTTGTGAGACGAACTGAGGCCCGTTGTCGGTGACGATGTCGCGTGGCACCCCGAACCGCGAGATAATGTTCTTCATGATGAAGCGGCATACTGTGGTGGCTTTGATTTCTGCATAAGCTTCAGCTTCAGCCCACTTGGTAAAGTACTCCGTAGCCGTCAGAATGAAGGATTTTTGTTTAACAGCAGAATTCGGATCACCGAGGGGTCCGATGATATCAAATGCCCACATAGAAAATGGCCAGGGGGCCGTAATAGGATGAAGAGAAGAGGCCGGAGCGTGGATTTTGTCGGCATGGATTTGGCACTGAAGACACCTACGGACATAGGTGGAGCAATCTTCTTCTAGGGTTGGCCAGTAATAGCCCTGCCTAAGAATCTTCTTTGCCAAGGCCTCTCCGTTCACATGCCCTCCACATTCGCTGGAGTGGGCTGCTTCCACGACTTTCCAAGCTTCTTTATCATCTAGGCACCTCATTAGAACTCCATTCAGAGCCCGCCTATATAATTCACCTGCGATGATCGTGTATCTTGCGGCGACTCTTCTAATGGCTCTTCGCTGCTCAGCATTGGCCGTTTCCGGAAATGTACCATCCTTGCAGTATTGTTCTATCTCATAAAACCACGGCAGCTCTTCTTCTTCAATGATCTCCTCGAGCTCAGTCAATGAAACTTCTTTTGTCTCCCCCCTTTCTATTTCCTTCTCTACGGACATTCTAAGATTGTTGAACCAGGGATCCTGAAGAGAAGGAACATCTAGCCTTTGGACCACAATGGTCTCAGTGGCGCGACTCAGCGGAAGTGATAGGGAAGAGGCGAGCGATGCAAGGGCATCGGCCAAGATATTCTGAGAACGAGGAGTGTGAATATAGACGAGTTTTCTGAATTGCCTGGCCAAGAGCGTGACCAAATCCTGGTAGGGTTTGAGCTTAGGGTCGCGGGTGCGGTAAGTCGCCAAAACTTGCCGCAGCACCAGCTGAGAGTCTCCTATGATATTAAGGTATCGCGCGCCCAAGATGTAGGTGTGCTTCAGACCGGCAAGGAGAGCCTCATACTCGGCTATATTGTTGGTGGCGGGAAATGAGAGTATATATGCCACGGGGATGGTTACCCCTTCTGGAGTAAGGAGGACGGCGCCGACTCTGCTGCCCTGGGAATTAAGGGCACCATCGAAATGAAGAGACCAGAAAGGAAGATGAGTGATCACTGTCAGGTGTTCATCGGGGAATTCGTCCTGGATGGAATCAGTGCGAGGGATAGGAGAATGAGCCAGATGCTCGGCAATAGCATATCCCTTGATTGCTTTCTGCACGATGAAGGTGATGTCGAACTGGGAAAGAAAGCTTTGCCAGCGAGCTAGCCGATTAGAAAGGACCGGCTTTTGCAACAGATAACGAATGGGGTCCATTCTAGAGATGAGCCTAACCTCGTAGGCAAGAAAATAGTGTTTAAGCTTCTGCGCTACCCACACTAGTGCTGCACAGGTTTTCTCCATAGCAGTGTACTTGGATTCAGTAGGATTAAATAACCTTGAGAGATAGTACGCCGCCCTTTCCATTCCTTCATCGTCTACCTGTGCCAAAACAGCTCCTAGGGAGTCCTCAATTACAGAAATGTACAAGATCAGGGGTTTCCCGGGGACGGGTGGTTGTAGAACCGGGGGATTAGAGAGCTAAACCTTGAGTTCCTCATAGGCCTTCTGACATTGTTCATTCCATTCAAATTTCGCGCCTGCCTTTAGTAGTTCATAAAACGGGCGGCATCTTTGCAAATGCTGAGATATGAATCTCCTGATAAATTGCAAACGCCCGATCAAACCTCGAAGCTCAGTGATGTTCTTCGGCGGCGGCATTTCCATGACGGCCTTTGCCTTGTTTGGATCGATCTGAATCCCCCTTTTACTAACTATAAACCCGAGCAATTTCCCTGATGCAACTCCAAACACACATTTCTTTGGATTCATCTTTAACTTGTATTCCCTAGCCCTTTGCAACACCTTGGCTAGAATGGCGGGGTGCTCTTCTTGTGACCTCGATTTGACTAAAATATCATCCACATAAGCTTCTAAATAAACGTGCATCATATCGTGGAAGATAGCCATCATCGCTCTTTGGTAGGTGGCACATGCATCTTTCAACCCAAATGGCATAACGACGTAGCAGTATGTGCCGCAAGGTGTGGTGAACGAGGTCTTTTCTTGATCCTCCGGAGCCAGAAGGTTTTGGTTATACCCTGAGTAACCATCCATGAAGGAGAGGGCTTCATACCCAGCTGTATTATCGACCAAGACATCGATGTGAGGAAGTGGAAAATCATCTTTCGGACATGCCTTGTTTAAGTCCCTGAAGTCAATACAAATTCGAATTTTACCATCCTTCTTCATTACCGGGACTATGTTCGCCACCCACTGTGGGTACAGCACAACTCTAATGAACCTGGCCTTATGCAATTTATCGACTTCTTCCTTAATCCTCAAGGCCATTTGTGGGTGGAATCTCCTTGCTTTCTGTTTAACAAGCGTTGCCCCTGGTTTGAGAATCAGCCTGTGTTCGACCAAGGCGGGGTCAAGGCCCGGCATGTCTTCGTAGGACCAGGCGAAAGAATCGTTGTACTCCCTCAAGACCTTGACAAGTTCCTCTTCGACTTGAGGAGGGAGATTGACGGAAATAAGTATGGTCCTGGGGTCCTCTTTTGTTCCGAGGTTAATTTCCTTAGTGGATTCATCCACTGCTACGGAAGGCTCGTCGAACTTCTTCAAGCCTTGGGCATATAGGTCGGCAGTGTCATCCATTTCATCTTCCTCATCAACAGCTGGGTCTTTCTCATTCACAATTTCATATACTCCTAATTCATCATTGCTCCATACCTCCTCAATTCCCTCATCATCTTCCAGGACAATCGCGGTCTCCACAAATTCCGGACACTTCAACAGAGCATGACATCTCCCAGCCAAATCTTGCAGAAACCTATCGGGGATGATTTTGGGAGGGCGCGTTACGGCGGGTGCCGCAGACGTGGATGGGGTGACAAAACTCGAACTAGACTCTACTCTGACTGACTCAACCATCCTAGAAGACTCTGTACACTGTACATCTAATCTAGGGGAGAAGAAATCTACCGGAAAAGAAACAGGGGTCTCGTGCCCCTGGGAATCTAGGTAGAACATAGCGTAATCTTCCATGGAGACCTCCGTTTTGAAATTGGTGTTTTTTTTTGGAGGCCGGAGGTGATCACGCAGCAGGAGGAAGAAGACGGAGGAGGAGGAAGCTGCATGGGGAACAATTCTGGGAAGATGCAGTCAAAGAAAGGATCAGAAGACTTAAACCACATTTCATGGAGCTGAGCTCCTGGGGGAGGAGGAGTGAACAGAGTTGATAGATCAATGGGCGGGCAACGCCCGCAAGCACATGGAACGAATAGAATTTCGGGTCTCTCCGCAAAACACGGGTCGACCAGAAGTGGAGGGGAACGGGGAACAGAATCCAACCGTTGAAACCAGGAAGCGAGACGGGACGGGGACATAGAATAAGTAGTGGCGGAGCTTCCCATCTTTCGTGGCCCCTGGCGGGCCAATGGCATCAGAGGGCGCTTTACCAGCTGCGTCTCCTTCTTCTTTGGGTCACCCTCTTTTTCATAAAACATCCTTATAAAGCAATCAGAAAGGTCTTCCAAGTCACCGGCTAGCCCTTGTGGTGATGGTGGCGGATCGGCAACAGCACAAGCTTCGTCTAACTTTTCTTCAAGGCTGGATGGCGAGGTCTTCAAGGTGCCGGGCTGCAACGGACCCTTCACAAAATGTTGCCGGTAATCCCAGGTCAACGGCCCAGAGTCCCCAAGCATCGACATGGAGGATTCATGGTAGCCGAGGCCCCGGCGGCCCATCTTCCTTCCCTTGGGAACGGGGTTGGTTCGGCCCTGCAATTGTGCGCCGAGTCCTCGGCCTGGCTGATAGCCCAATTTTCGAATTAGGTGCCACCCTTTGGAGTCTCTCATTTTGGGCTTAACTTTCACATTGATTGGTGCAGCGGTGGGCTTGCGTGACGCATATGCCCACGAATAGTTTAAGTCTATGACAGATAGAACAGGCCTGTTACTCGGCCACAGTGTGGGAAGAATCTTGGCCGCTATGGCGTCAACGTTTTGAACTGTGGAAACACTTTTCACCTTGACTACTCGCCCTTGGAATGGGAACTTCAGACACTGGTGGGCTGTCGAGGGGACGGCGTTCAAACTATTCAACCATGGACGACCCAGAATGGCTTTGAACATTGGGTCTATGTCCAACACATAAAATTCTACATCCATCACTAAGGGCCCTAGCTCGGCTTGCACAGTTACCACCCCGTGACAAGCACGTCTGGAGTTATCATATGCGGCTATCGTAGTTGGTGTCGGCTTGAGCATGTCCTCTGATATATTACAAGCACGAAGGGTACTCAATGGGCAGACATTTATTGACGCCCCTGTGTCCACAAGGGCAGATTCTACGGCTGTTTTGTTTAGAGAGATGGTGATACATAACGGCATCTGCCGTGCCTTAGGAGGTGCTAGCTCTAACTCAGCAAATGCAATAGAGGGCCCCTTTGTGATTGTGGCCAAGACGGAGGGCAGGCTATCCGCTGCCACATCTTCACTCACCATAACTTTCTGCAGGAAGGTCTTCAGGGCATCTTAATGGAGCGGTGACCTCTTGATCAGCTCTAACACTGAGATTTTGGTCGGCATCTGGTCTAAGTGCTATAATAAGTCATATCTTGTGCCTGGCACAGGGTCCATCTCTTCTAGCTCAACTATAGGGGAGGAAACTGTAGGATTCGGTGCAGACACACCTGAAGAAGGAAAAATTCTTTGGAAGGGACGCCCGCTCTGAAGGGCGCATTGTGATGCTGGCACGGCATGGACTGGACCCCCGCTTGGCCTGGTGGGGTAGGTGAATGGCGTGGGAACGGAGGTGAGGATGACTGTAATGGGTTTAGTAGACCCTGGTGGAGGGGAAATGGGTGAAGGGTTAAGCTTAGGGGAAATGATGGGAGGTATGGCGGGTGGTGGTGAAAGGACGGACGGAGCAGAGGGGAATGTAGCGGGCCTAAGAGGCGACGCGGAGGAAGTGACGAGTGGTGTGGCGGCCGGAATGGCGGGTCTAAGAATGGAGGGGATGGCAGGTGTGGGAGAGTAGTGGTGGTGTAAGGCCAAGAGATGGGCGGGGGTCTCATCATCAAACGTCCACCCAGCGTTGGGGGCTGGGCACTGGACCATATTCACTTGTGCTGGGGCCGGTGCCGGCGGCGGCTGTTGTTGCTGAGGAGCGGGCTGATGTACTGGCATGGGATTTTGATGGATCCCGAGGTCTTGCGGCTGCGGTTGAGGTTGCTGTTGCTGCTGGGGTTGTTGCTGCTGCTGTTGCTGGGGCGCCGCCTGCTGCGGCCTGGCCTGTCTCTGCCTCTGCTTGATATCCTCAATCAGCTGGTGCATCTGGGCCCAATCAATCCTCTGGCCCTCATGCAAATCATACACCAGGTCTCTGAACTGGTAGCATCGCTCTATCGTGTGCCCGGGTTGCCGATGGAATATACAATATCAGGATTGGTCGGCAGCCGGATTCCAGTTCGGGCGTTCAGGAGGCAACTGAAGGTCACCAGTATACATTAGAGCATAGAAGATATCTGGCAAGGTCTCCGGAAGAGGAGGGTAATGAGCCCTTTTTGGAGCTGGTCGTGTAGAGCCATAGGAGGTGGGTGGAGGAACATTATTGTACTGCGGGGGCCGCTGAGGCTATTGGGGTGGCGGAGGTGCTTGTTGAGGGTATTGCGGGACTTGGAAGGTGGGCCGGGGAACTTGCGGAGCGGCATACTGGGGGTTGCGCTGAGGCGGTGGGAAGCGGCGTGGCGCGGCTTGCTGGGGGAATTGAACGGCCTGGACTTGCTCATTAATTTGTACTCCCTCAGTGACAGGGCCTTGGGTTCTTTTGGTGGCTTTTGGCTTCTGGGCCTCGAATAAAGAATGGATGGGGGAGTCCTTGAATTGGGTTTGAATAAACCTAGCTCTGCTGTATAGCTGGTGCATGTTTGCGATATCATTCATTGCCAAAATGTTTCTGAAAGTCGGTGTAGCATTGGAAATTAACAACTTCACTTTTTCCTCTTTCGGAATCTGCCCGGGCACACGTGAGGCCATCTGCCTCCAGCGGTCTGCATAGGTTGCGAAGTCTTCTTCCGGCTTCATCTTTTCTGCCACTAGGTCAGTGAAAGAGTATTCGGGTCCAACCCGATCCTGAAATCTCTGTATGAACCTCTCCTTGACTGTCTTGAAATTCTCGGCCTCCTCCATTGGCAAGGTGTAGAACCACTCCAGAGCGATCCCTTCCAGAGACCGACGGAACAAATAGGCCATCAAACGATCGTCTTGCTGGAACTGTGCCGATTCATATAAGAACTCCCGGACATGGATGAACGGGTTGCCATTCCCATCGTACTTACGGTACACGGGGAGCTCCGACTGGGAGGGAAAACGAATGTCCCTGAAGTTAGGGATAGGGACATCGGCAAGAGATTGCGGGCCGACCCGCTTGTGGAGGAGATCAATTTGTTGCTGCATAGCAGCCCATTTGTCTAGAATTTCCCGTTCCCGGGAAGGAGGAGAAGGAGCAAGAGGAGCAGTACCTGGATAGGCGGCCAAAGGATAAGCTGACGAAGGAGGCGGCCCGTAAGAGGGATAATGGGCAGAGGAAGGGCCCATATCCGTATGAGCCAACTGGGCTGCCCCTGACTGTAACCTAGCGAAGTCCGCCAGGGCTATGAGGGCCTGAGGTGATGGAGAAATTGTAGGGTACGGCTCGAGATAGGGAACAGAGGGGATCGGGGATTTTCCTTTATCAAGTTGTTGATGGACCGATGTGGAAGCCTGGCCCATTTCTATATTGGGATAGCGAAGGGTCTGAGGGCGGACAGGAGTAAGGTCAATGGGAGCCACAGAGGTTGTAGCAACCCTGATAAAATATTAATAACAATAAAGATTTTAAATAAATCAAATAAATAGATAAATAAAACAATATAAAATAACGCCTCGGATAAAGGCGCTATTTAAATTAGAAACGCCTCTAGATAAGGCGTTATTCAATAAGTGACGCCCTGACCACACGGCGTCAAATTCCAACGTCAAAAATGGTAAGGCCAAGAAACGCCCCTATCTTGGGCGTGTTTTAAACAAAGGAACGCCCTAACGAAAGGCGCTTCTTAAGAAACGACCTGAACCAGGTCGTCAATTCAAGAATCGACGCCCTGACCAAAGTCGTTAATTCCATTCGTGAACCGTTCGAACCCAGAGCTTATCCAGGGAAGGATCATGTTGATCTAGTAAGTATCTATTAGGGTAAGGACTCTATATTGGAAGCATTACTTCCACTAGAACACTAACTCCAATAGGATTCCCAAAATCCCTATAAATAACCTACTGATCGAACCTTAAACGCTATTTGGCGTTTGGAAAACTACAAGGTACGTAGTAGCAGTTCATATAGTTTCTCTTTGCTTCGGTTACATGAAGAACTAATAGTTCTTCATCCTCCTTTCCTCTTACAGGTTAAGGACGCAGCAGTATAAGTGAAGAACAAGGTAACGTTCTTCTACTATCTCCTCTGTTCCGATAAGTGAAGAAATTAATATATGTTTCTTCTTCTCTTCTTATAGGAACTGCAGCAAATTGGTGAACCGAAGAACAAGGGTTCTTCAGCAAAAACCTTCTCTTCCTCTTATTGTGGATATTCGTTGCTGTGAAGCAACAGAGCCACTTTTCCTATCAATCTTCAAGTAGTCGTCCCAAGTCTTGTTAAGGTAGGTTTTCTCAAGTCACTATAGCCCAAATAAAATAATTTAAGATATATGTATATTAGCATGACATGCATACGGTTTATTATAGTTTTAATGCATTTTTCTGCAATATTTTGAAAGAGACGCCCCTGTCAAGGGCGCTATTTTACAAGACACGACCCTGACCAGGTCGTCAATTCTAGATTTGACGCCCTGAACACAGGCGTTAATTCCATGAAATTACCTGAAATTAATAATCGTTCACAGTTTAAAAATTCATTTTATATGGAATATCAAAACTAATATACTGCATGACTCTACCTGTGAATTCCTACCAATTTTCCTGTCATGATGATATGATTGTTATCCTGAAATTTATTTCTTCCTGTTCACGATAATTTCTGAAATTTCTTGAATTCACGATCTAGACTAGGTCATCTCCCACTAGACTAACGCCTGACACTAAGGCGTAAAATGAAAAGTAACGCCCCTTCATAGGGCGCGTTTCTGTTAAATTCCTGAAAAATATATTCTGTAAAAATAAAGAATTAAAGAGTAACGCCCCTTCCTAGGGCGCGTTCTTGATAATTCCTGAAATTATTGATATTCTGTCAAACAGTGACAAGAAAAGGACGCCTTCTGGTGTAGTCGTCAAAACTTAAAGAAACGCCCCTGATCAGGGCGCGTTTTTGGCAAATTTCTGAAATATGGAAAATCTACAAAAATGGAAAATAGATAAACGCCCTTATCTTAGGCGTTAATTACTTGATAAACGACTCTGCGTAAGTCGTTACTTTACTGTAAAACTGATTTTCCACTGTTTCTGTTAACCGATGGTTTCATATGTTATATAATATATATATCGGCACTATTCTCCACTCCGTGAGTATAGTCCCACGTTTCACGATTATTTTATCGGTCACACTACTCTCATTGACATACAAGCTCTCCATTGGACATTCCGTTCCTTTGGACTAGCGAGTTAGTCATAGAGACCTCCGTAAGACTCCTCGTAGCCTTGGATTCCCTCAAGGCCGACTGAGCTGGTTGTACCCTAAAAACCCATTACACCATTGATGCCATGTCACTCTAAAGAAACATGGGATACCGGCCCTTATGATTATACAAAGAGTATATCATAAGAAATTCTTAATGGGATGATGATATCATGCCATATCATGTCATTCTTGTAAACCTCAATTCTATGATAAGAATGAGGGTATCTTACCTTTGATATACTGTTCATGTGGACCTAAATTCTATATAAAGAATGTCCATATTGATTTGTCATGGTACCCAAGTTAAGGGAACCATATTCTACCTAGTTTTATCGATATCGTGATTATACCGTTATTATCGCCACTCTATGTCCTTTGTCATATTTTGGACTCCATTCTGTCAAAGTTGTCATACATGTCTACAAGCTTGATTATTGAAATTCAAAAATTGGCTATATATATATAAGAGTGGATGTCAAAACACATGATAAATGCATGCGCATATAGGGCCCGATCTGGTCCTGGGAGGAGCACCCGAAAGTACTTGTGCCCATGGGAGTTAAAATGATAAGGTATCTGGCATTATACCGAGTGCATGACTAGCTTGATTGGACATTCCACACAAAATCTTGTACTTGAATCGTACTTGACTTGACATGAAATGCGTGACCCGAAAAAGGGTAATTTACTTGCTTGATACATGATAGCCAAAATTCTTGACATGACTTGTTAAATGTACTTGCTTGAATATCTCAAATGTCTTGTTATCTTATTGAAAGTTCATGATTAGTTCATCTTAATTCTTGATATTACATTTCTCTATCTTGTCGTTTTATGCGAGCATGCATAGCTTCATTGCATTCATGAAAGATGTAATTACTTAAACCCCTTGCTAGTACTTGAGATATAATTTCTACTGAGCGTTCGCTCATTCCGTTTGTCCCTTTTACTTTTCAGGTAAGTCCGACGACGATGGAAGTCAATCGGATGGGAAGGTCAAGAGTGAAAGTGCTAGAGCTTGTCCAAGTGTCAATTAGTCTTTTCCTATTTTCTTGAGTCAACTATGTACTTTTCCTTTTTATTAAACAGAGTATTGGATTTGTAATAGCCTATTAATAATAAGGATTGGGTTATCTTGCTATTTTGCGCATCTCTGTCTTTGTGTCGAATACACGACCACTCTGATTGACATGATTGATATAAACTCGTCACGCGTCTCCGGGTATCTTCCGCGCTCGGGGCGTGACAGTTTTTGTGGTATCAGAGCCTAAGGTATTCAATTCCTAGGAAAAACCCAAGTCCAAGGATAAGTTGAACGTTTAACCAAGTGAGATTGGGTAGAACCAAGGGTTAAGAGTCAATGAGTCTTTTAATAAGATCACAGTGATATAATACTAACGTAGCTATTGTAATTGTAGGATAATGGCTGCCGAACGTGCTCAATGGCGCAACATGCAGCGTACCCTTCAAGGATGACTCAAGTGCTACAACAGGTAGCACAAGGTGATGCTCCACGAGCTGGAAGCTTACACCAAGCCTTTAAGAGCATGAATCCCCCGAAGTTTATGGGATCGACCGATCCGGACGATGCCGAGCATTGGGTTCGGGAGACTGAACGTATATTCCGTGTTATGCAATGCACGGATCAGGACAAAGTCTTACTAGCTACTTTCCAGTTAGAAAAGGATGCTAGATGCTGGTGGGAGTCTATTGAAGCAACCATCGATCCTACTCAAGTAACATGGGAAGAATTTGTGGAATACTTCAATGCTAAATATTTCTCGGACCGAGTCCAAGAAAAGAAGGCTGCAGAATTCGCTGCATTAAAGCAACGATCTTTATCATTAGCAGATTATGAAGCTCAGTTCTCCAGGTTGTCTAGATATGCTAAGCATCTTATTAGCACGGAGAAGATGAAAGCCCGTAGATTTCTTAATGGGCTTAGGCCCCACTATATTACTCAGCTGGCGCCTATGGACATCAAGTTTATTCTGAAATAGTGCGCCGAGCTCAATTACTTGAAGATGCCACGGAACTATCTGATAGGATCCGTGGAAAAGACAAGAAGGAGCAAGTCACAGGTTCGGGTTCTTTCAAACCCAACTTTAAGAAGAGGCCCAATAATGGAGGTTCTTCCTCTCAAGATCAGAAGTTCAAGAAGACCAAGCCCTTCTCTATCACCACTACACCTTCAAACGTAGTATGCAAGCATTGTGACAAGGCTGGTCACAAGACAGAAGAATGCTGGAGGAAATTAGGAGCATGTCTCCGTTGTGGAGCCGTGAGCATCGGATTCCAGAGTGTCCATTAATGAATGACCAAGCCGGTGATGGTAAACGCCCGGTGACAAAGAACGCTCGACTTCATGCAATAAAGGAGACCGAGCAAGAAGAAGATGGACTGGTAGAAGGTACATTAACAGTTTGTTCCAAAAGTGCTTATGTCTTATTTGATACGGGTGCATCGCATTCCATTATTTCTAAGAAGTTTGCCGACCCGTTACCGTTAGAACCAGAATGGATAAAAATAGTTCTAACTACTCCTCTTGGAAGTGAAAATGATATTACTCATCACTACCAAAACTGTGAGGTAATGGTTCAAGGTAGGAATTTACCTATAGATCTCATATGCCTCGATCTAAAGGAGTATGATGTTATACTAGGAGCGGACTGGTTATCCAAATACCAGGCAACGATTGATTGCCGCAATAGCCAAATTGCTTTCAAAGATATTCCAGAATTAGTCTTTACTCGCCCCAAGAGCCGGAGCAATTCCCCTCTTATTTCGGCCCTCCGAGCTAGCAAGCTCATCAGGAAAGGATGTACATCTTTCCTTGCATTTGTCACAGTTAAGGAAATAAAGGACACTAAGCTAGAAGACATTCCAGTAGTACAAGAATTCCGGACGTGTTTCCGGAAGAGTTGTCGGGATTACCCCCTCAAAGGGATGTGGCCTTCACCATTGACTTAGTCCCTGGTGCTGGTCCAGTTTCAAAGGCAGGCACCTTATAGAATGTCACCTGCTGAACTCAAGGAGTTAAAAGAGCAATTAATGGAACTAATTCGAAAAGGGTTCATTAGACCAAGTACTTCCCCGTGGGGAGCATCAGTCTTATTTGTAAAGAAGAAGGATGGATCCATGAGATTGTGCATCGACTATCGACAGTTGAATCATCTCACTATCAAGAACGAGTATCCACTGCCGAGAATCGATGAGTTATTTGATCAGATTTCAGGATCCAAATATTTTTCAAAGATTGATCTCAGGTCGGGATATCATCAGTTAAGGATCAAAGATGAGGACATTCATAAGACCGCATTCAGAAGCAGGTATGGCCATTATGAATTCGTTGTTATGCCTTTTGGACTAACAAATGCCCCTGCTGTCTTTATGCAGTTAATGAATAGCATATTCAGGCCCTATCTAGATCAATTCGTGGTAGTCTTCATTGATGATATATTGATATATTCCAAGACTAAGGAAGAACATGAAGAGCATTTGAGGATGGCATTGCAAGTCTTGAGGACAAATCAATTATATGCAAAACTCAGCAAGTGCGAGTTCTGGTTTGAAGAAGTGGCTTTTCTCGGACATGTCATATCCAAGGACGGTTTATCTGTAGATCCGTCAAAGGTTGAAGCTGTAAGAAACTGGGAAAGACCTACTAATGCTAGCGAGATCAGAAGTTTCTTAGGTCTTGCAGGATATTATCGGCGATTCATCAAAGATTTCTCTAAGATCGCCGTACCACTTACAAGATTAACTCGTAAGGAGATCCGATATGAATGGAGTGAGGAATGTGAAAGAAGTTTCCAAACTCTCAAGGATCATCTCACTACAACTCCGGTGTTAGCTCTACCAATAGAAGGAGAGAAATTCGAGGTCTACACAGATGCTTCTGGCATTGGCCTCGGATGTGTCCTAATGCAACAAGGAAAGGTCATAGCATACTCTTCACGTCAACTGAAGAAGCATGAGGAGAATTACCCCGTCCATGACTTAGAACTGGCCGCGGTGGTATTTGCCCTAAAGATATGGAGACACTACTTATATGGAGTGCAGTTTACTGTATACTCCGATCACAAAAGTCTCAAATATCTATTTTCACAAAAGGAGCTAAACATGAGACAAAGACGCTGGCTAGAATATCTCAAGGACTTCGACTTCAATATACAATACCATCCCGGAAAGGGTAATTATGTTGCTGATGCCCTTAGTCGAAAGCCGAGAGTGATGATAGCCAATTGTATGATACAAGAATGGAAGTTACTAGAACAGTTCTCCGAGCTCAATATAAGCATGGACACGAAAGCTAGGTATGTCACATTATCTCATGTAAGCATACAGTCAGATTTATTATCTGAGATACAGGCACTTCAGGATGATGATCCTATATTAGTAGAAATCAAGGCAGATTAGAAGGACAATCTGATTTTCAATTAGCTTCTGATGGAAGATTATGTTTAAAGATAGAACTTGTATACCAGATTGTCCAGAATTAAAGAAGAAGATCTTAGATGAAGCTCATAGATCAAGGTACACTATTCATCCAGGATCTACCAAAATGTACCAAGATGTGAAGAGGAACTTTTGGTGGCCTAATATGAAAAGAGAAATAGCAGACTATGTATCTCGCTGTCTCACATGCCAACAGGTCAAGGCAGAACACCAAAAGCCTGCTGGAAAGCTACATCCTCTAGATATTCCAAAGTGGAAGTGGGAGGATATTGGTATGGATTTCATCATGGGTTTATCTAAATCAAAAGGAGGACATGATGGAATATGGGTTATCATTGACCGATTAACTAAATCGGCACATTTCTTGCCAATAAAAAGCCGATGGTCAATTGATGTGCTAGCTGCACTATACATCAAAGAAATAGTCAGGTTACATGGAATTCCTGTCTCAATCGTGTCTGACAGAGATCCCCGTTTCACTTCTCATTTTTGGAAGAGATTACAACATTCGTTGGGAACAAGGCTTAACTTTAGTACAGCTTTCACCCACAAACGGATGGTCAGACCGAGAGAACTAATCAAGTTGTTGAGATATGCTAAGAGCTTGCATCATTGACTTTGGTGGAAGCTGGCATGACCACTTGCCTCTAGTGGAATTCGCATATAACAACAGCTACCAAGCTAGTATCCAAATGGCACCTTTCGAAGCTTTATATGGAAGGAGTTGCCGATCACCCTTATGCTGGAACGAAGTTGGAGAGAAACAACTGTTAGGTCCAGACATGGTAAGGGATACAACTGAGAAGATACAAGTAATCAGAGAAAGATTGCAAGTTGCTCAGACCAGGCAAAAGGCTTATGCTGATTCAAGAAGAAGAGATCTTGAATTGCAGGTTGGAGATCATGTATTTCTTAAAATATCGCCTGGACGTGGCATACGAAGATTTGGTGTTAAGGGCAAGCTTACGCCAAGATTCATCGGACCATTTGAGGTACTCGAAAGAGTTGGCGAGGTTGCTTATCGCATCGCATTGCCTCCTCAATTGTCCGAGGTACATAATGTATTTCACATATCTATGTTGAAGAAGTATGTACACGATCCCTCGCATATTATTGAACATGGAGATCTGGTGATCCAGAAAGATCTCACATATGAACAGAAGCCTATGAAGATCTTAGATCATGAAATACGAGCTCTAAGGAATAAGGTTATTCCCATGCTCAAGGTGCAATGGAACAAGAATTCTGAACATGAAGCAACATGGGAGACCAAGGAATCTATGAAGAAACGATTTCCCGAATTATTCTAAGAGGTATATATTCTATGCTCTCCACATATATGTTTACATATTATGCAATTGAATTTGGGGACCAAATTCTTTTTAAGTGGGGGAGGGTGTAGCAACCCTGATAAAATATTAATAACAATAAAGATTTTAAATAAATCAAATAAATAGATAAATAAAACAATATAAAATAATGCCTCGGATAAAGGCGCTATTTAAATTAGAAACGCCTCTAGATAAGGCGTTATTCAATAAGTGACGCCCTGACCACACGGCGTCAAATTCCAACGTCAAAAACGGTAAGGCCAAGAAACGCCCCTATCTTGGGCGTGTTTTAAACAAAGGAACGCCCTAACGAAAGGCGCTTCTTAAGAAACGACCTGAACCAGGTCGTCAATTCAAGAATCGACGCCCTGACCAAAGTCGTTAATTCCATTCGTGAACCGTTCGAACCCAGAGCTTATCCAGGGAAGGATCATGTTGATCTAGTAAGTATCTATTAGGGTAAGGACTCTATATTGGAAGCATTACTTCCACTAGAACACTAACTCCAATAGGATTCCCAAAATCCTATAAATAACCTACTGATCGAACCTTAAACGCTATTTGGCGTTTGGAAAACTACAAGGTACGTAGTAGCAGTTCATATAGTTTCTCTTTGCTTCGGTTACATGAAGAACTAATAGTTCTTCATCCTCCTTTCCTCTTACAGGTTAAGGACGCAGCAGTATAAGTGAAGAACAAGGTAACGTTCTTCTACTATCTCCTCTGTTCCGATAAGTGAAGAAATTAATATATGTTTCTTCTTCTCTTCTTATAGGAACTGCAGCAAATTGGTGAACCGAAGAACAAGGGTTCTTCAGCAAAAACCTTCTCTTCCTCCTACTGTGGATATTCGTTGCTGTGAAGCAACAGAGCCCCTTTTCCTATCAATCTTCAAGTAGTCGTCCCAAGTCTTGTTAAGGTAGGTTTTCTCAAGTCACTGTAACCCAAATAAAATAATTTAAGATATATGTATATTAGCATGACATGCATATGGTTTATTATAGTTTTAATGCATTTTTCTGCAATATTTTGAAAGAGACGCCCGTGTCAAGGGTGCTATTTTACAAGACACGACCCTGACCAGGTCGTCAATTCTAGATTTGACGCCCTGAACACAGGCGTTAATTCCATGAAATTACCTGAAATTAATAATCGTTCACGGTTTAAAAATTCATTTTATATGGAATATCAAAACTAATATACTGCATGACTCTACCTGTGAATTCCTGCCAATTTTCCTGTCATGATGATATGATTGTTATCCTGAAATTTATTTCTTCCTGTTCACGATAATTTTTGAAATTTCTTGAATTCACGACCTAGACTAGGTCATCTCCCACTAGACTAACGCCTGACACTAAGGCGTAAAATGAAAAGTAATGCCCCTTCATAGGGCGCGTTTCTGTTAAATTCCTGAAAAATATATTCTGTAAAAATAAAGAATTAAAGAGTAACGCCCCTTCCTAGGGCGCGTTCTTGATAATTCCTGAAATTATTGATATTCTGTCAAACAGTGACAAGAAAAGGACGCCTTCTAGTGTAGTCGTCAAAACTTAAAGAAACGCCCCTGATCAGGGCGCGTTTTTGGCAAATTTTTGAAATATGGAAAATCTGTAAAAATGGAAAATAGATAAACGCCCTTATCTCAAGCGTTAATTACTTGATAAACGACTCTGTGTAAGTCGTTACTTTACTGTAAAACTGATTTTCCACTGTTTCTGTTAACTGATGGTTTCATATGTTATATAATATATATATCGGCACTATTCTCCACTCCGTGAGTATAGTCCCACGTTTCACGATTATTTTATCGGTCACACTCAACTCTCATTGACATACAAGCTCTCCATTGGACATTCCGTTCCTTTGGACTAGCGAGTTAGTCATAGAGACCTCCGTAAGACTCCTCGTAGCCTTGGATTCCCTCAAGGCCGACTGAGTTGGTTGTACCCTAAAAACCCATTACACTATTGATGCCATGTCACTCTAAAGAAACATGGGATACCGGCCCTTATGATTATACAAAGAGTATATCATAAGAAATTCTTAATGGGATGATGATATCATGCCATATCATGTCATTCTTGTAAACCTCAATTCTATGATAAGAATGAGGGTATCTTACCTTTGATATACTGTTCATGTGGACCTAAATTCTATATAAAGAATGTCCATATTGATTTGTCATGGTACCCAAGTTAAGGGAACCATATTCTACCTAGTTTTATCGATATCGTGATTATACCGTTATTATCGCCACTCAATGTCCTTTGTCATATTTTTGGACTCCATTCTGTCAAAGTTGTCATACATGTCTACAAGCTTGATTATTGAAATTCAAAAATTGGCTATATATATATATAAGAGTGGATGTCAAAACACATGATAAATGCCTGCGCATATAGGGCCTGATCTGGTCCTGGGAGGAGCACCCGAAAGTACTTGTGCCCATGGGAGTTAAAATGATAAGGTATCTGGCATTATACCGAGTGCATGACTAGCTTGATTGGACATTCCACACAAAATCTTGTACTTGAATCGTACTTGACTTGACATGAAATGCGTGGCCCGAAAAAGGGTAATTTACTTGCTTGATACATGATAGCCAAAATTCTTGACATGACTTGTTAAATGTACTTGCTTGAATATCTCAAATGTCTTGTTATCTTATTGAAAGTTCATGATTAGTTCATCTTAATTCCTTGATATTACATTTTCTCTATCTTGTCGTTTTATGCGAGCATGCATAGCTTCATTGCATTCATGAAAGATGTAATTACTTAAACCCCTTGCTAGTACTTGAGATATAATTTCCTACTGAGCGTTCGCTCATTCCGTTTGTCCCTTTTTACTTTTCAGGTAAGTCCGATGACGAGACTGAAACGGATGGGGAAGGTCAAGAGTGAAAGAGCTAGAGCTTGTCCAAGTGTCAATTAGTCTTTTTCCTATTTTCTTGAGTCAACTATGTACTTTTCCTTTTTATTAAACAGAGTATTGGATTTGTAATAGCCTATTAATAATAAGGATTGGGTTATCTTGCTATTTTGCGCATCTCTGTCTTTGTGTCGAATACACGACCACTCTGATTGACATGATTGATATAAACTCGTCACGCGTCTCCGGGTATCTTCCGCGCTCGGGGCGTGACAGTTTTTGTGGTATCAGAGCCTAAGGTATTCAATTCCTAGGAAAAACCCAAGTCCAAGGATAAGTTGAACGTTTAACCAAGTGAGATTGGGTAGAACCAAGGGTTAAGAGTCAATGAGTCTTTTAATAAGATCACAGTGATATAATACTAACGTAGCTATTGTAATTGTAGGATAATGGCTGCCGAACGTGCTCAATGGCGCAACATGCAGCGTACCCTTCAAGGAATGACTCAAGTGCTACAACAGGTAGCACAAGGTGATGCTCCACGAGCTGGAACCTTACACCAAGCCTTTAAGAACATGAATCCCCCGAAGTTTATGGGATCGACCGATCCGGACGATGCCGAGCATTGGGTTCGGGAGACTGAACGGATATTCCGTGTTATGCAATGCACGGATCAGGACAAAGTCTTACTAGCTACTTTCCAGTTAGAAAAGGATGCAAGATGCTGGTGGGAGTCTATTGAAGCAACCATCGATCCTAATCAAGTTACATGGGAAGAATTTGTAGAATACTTCAATGCTAAATATTTCTCGGACCGAGTCCAAGAAAAGAAGGCTGCAGAATTTGCTGCATTAAAGCAACGATCTTTATCATTAGCAGATTATGAAGCTCAGTTCTCCAGGTTGTCTAGATATGCTAAGCATCTTATTAGCACGGAGAAGATGAAAGCCCGTAGATTTCTTAATGGGCTTAGGCCCCACTATATTACTCAGCTAGCGCCGATGGATATTCAAGTTTATTCTGAAATAGTGCGCCGAGCTCAATTACTTGAAGATGCCACGGAACTATCTGATAGGATCCGTGGAAAAGACAAGAAGGAGCAAGTCACAGGTTCGGGTTCTTTCAAACCCAACTTTAAGAAGAGGCCCAATAATGGAGGTTCTTCCTCTCAAGATCAGAAATTCAAGAAGACCAAGCCCTTCTCTATCACCACTACACCTTCAAACGTAGTATGCAAGCATTGCGACAAGGCTGGTCACAAGACAGAAGAATGCTGGAGGAAATTAGGAGCTTGTCTCCGTTGTGGGAGCCGTGAGCATCAGATTCCCGAGTGTCCATTAATGAATGACCAAGCCGGTGATGGTAAACGCCCGGTGACAAAGAACGCTCGACTTCATGCAATAAAGGAGATCGAGCAAGAAGAAGGTGGACTGGTAGAAGGTACATTAACAGTTTGTTCCAAAAGTGCTTATGTCTTATTTGATACGGGTGCATCGCATTCCATTATTTCTAAGAAGTTTGCCGACCCGTTACCGTTAGAACCAAAATGGATAAAAATAGTTCTAACTACTCCTCTTGGAAGTGAAAATGATATTACTCATCACTACCAAAACTGTGAGGTAATGGTTCAAGGTAGGAATTTACCTATAGATCTCATATGCCTCGATCTAAAGGAGTATGATGTTACACTAGGAGCGGACTGGTTATCCAAATACCAGGCAACGGTTGATTGCCGCAATAGCCAAATTGCTTTCAAAGATATTCCAGAATTAGTCTTTACTCGCCCCAAGAGCCGGAGCAATTCCCCTCTTATTTCGGCCCTCCGAGCTAGCAAGCTCATCAGGAAAGGATGTACATCTTTCCTTGCATTTGTCACAGTTAAGGAAATAAAGGACACTAAGCTAGAAGACATTCCAGTAGTACAAGAATTCCCGGACGTGTTTCCGGAAGAGTTGCCGGGATTACCCCCTCAAAGGGATGTGGCCTTCACCATTGACTTAGTCCCTGGTGCTGGTCCAGTTTCAAAGGCACCTTATAGAATGTCACCTGCTGAACTCAAGGAGTTAAAAGAGCAATTAATGGAACTAATTCGAAAAGGGTTCATTAGACCAAGTACTTCCCCGTGGGGAGCACCAGTCTTATTTGTAAAGAAGAAGGATGGATCCATGAGATTGTGCATCGACTATCGACAGTTGAATCATCTCACTATCAAGAACAAGTATCCACTGCCGAGAATCGATGAGTTATTTGATCAGATTTCAGGATCCAAATATTTTTCCAAGATTGATCTCAGGTCGGGATATCATCAGTTAAGGATCAAAGATGAGGACATTCATAAGACCGCATTCAGAAGCAGGTATGGCCATTATGAATTCGTTGTTATGCCTTTTGGACTAACAAATGCCCCTGCTGCCTTTATGCAGTTAATGAATAGCATATTCAGGCCCTATCTAGATCAATTCGTGGTAGTCTTCATTGATGATATATTGATATATTCCAAGACTAAGGAAGAACATGAAGAGCATTTGAGGATGGCATTGCAAGTCTTGAGGACAAATCAATTATATGCAAAACTCAGCAAGTGCGAGTTCTGGCTTGAAGAAGTGGCTTTTCTCGGACATGTCATATCCAAGGATGGTTTATCTGTAGATCCGTCAAAGGTTGAAGCTGTAAGAAACTGGGAAAGACCTACTAATGCTAGCGAGATCAGAAGTTTCTTAGGTCTTGCAGGCTATATCGGCGATTCATCAAAGATTTCTCTAAGATCACCGTACCACTTACAAGATTAACTCGTAAGGAGATCCGATATGAATGGAGTGAGGAATGTGAAAGAAGTTTCCAAACTCTCAAAGATCATCTCACCACAACTCCGGTGTTAGCTCTACCGATAGAAGGAGAGAAATTCGAGGTCTACACAGATGCTTTTGGCATTGGCCTCGGATGTGTCCTAATGCAACAAGGAAAGGTCATAGCATACTCTTCACGTCAACTGAAGAAGCATGAGGAGAATTACCCCGTCCATGACTTAGAACTGGCCGCGGTGGTATTTGCCCTAAAGATATGGAGACACTACTTATATGGAGTGCAGTTTACTGTATACTCCGATCACAAAAGTCTCAAATATCTATTTTCACAAAAGGAGCTAAACATGAGACAAAGACGCTGGCTAGAATATCTCAAGGACTTCGACTTCAATATACAATACCATCCCGGAAAGGGTAATTATGTTGCTGATGCCCTTAGTCGAAAGCCGAGAGTGATGATAGCCAATTGTATGATACAAGAATGGAAGTTACTAGAACAGTTCTCCGAGCTCAATATAAGCATGGACACGAAAGCTAGGTATGTCACATTATCTCATGTAAGCATACAGTCAGATTTATTATCTGAGATACAGGCACTTCAGGATGATGATCCTATATTAGTAGAAATCTAGGGCAGATTAGAAGGACAATCTGATTTTCAATTAGCTTCTGATGGAAGATTAATGTTTAAAGATAGAACTTGTATACCAGATTGCCCAGAATTAAAGAAGAAGATCTTAGATGAAGCTCATAGATCAAGGTACACTATTCATCCTGGATCTACCAAAATGTACCAAGATGTGAAGAGGAACTTTTGGTGGCCTAATATGAAAAGAGAAATAGCAGACTATGTATCTCGCTGTCTCACATGCCAACAGGTCAAGGCAGAACACCAAAAGCCTGCTGGAAAGCTACATCCTCTAGATATTCCAAAGTGGAAGTGGGAGGATATTGGTATGGATTTCATCATGGGTTTATCTAAATCAAAAGGAGGACATGATGGAATATGGGTTATCATTGACCGATTAACTAAATCGACACATTTCTTGCCAATAAAAAGTCGATGATCAATTGATGTGCTAGCTGCACTATACATCAAAGAAATAGTCAGGTTGCATGGTATACCTGTCTCGATCGTGTCTGACAGAGATCCCCGTTTCACTTCTCATTTTTGGAAGAGATTACAACATTCATTGGGAACAAGGCTTAACTTTAGTACAGCTTTCCACCCACAAACGGATGGTCAGACCGAGAGAACTAATCAAGTTGTTGAAGATATGCTTAGAGCATGCATCATTGACTTTGGAGGAAACTGGCATGACCACTTGCCTCTAGTGGAATTCGCATATAACAACAGCTACCAAGCTAGTATCCAAATGGCACCTTTCGAAGCTTTATATGGAAGGAGTTGCCGATCACCCTTATGCTGGAACGAAGCTGGAGAGAAACAACTGTTAGGTCCAGACATGGTAAAGGATACAACTGAGAAGATACAAGTAATCAGAGAAAGATTGCAAGTTGCTCAGACCAGGCAAAAGGCTTATGCTGATACAAGAAGAAGAGATCTTGAATTGCAGGTTGGAGATCATGTATTTCTTAAAATATCGCCTGGACGTGGCATACGAAGATTTGGTGTTAAGGGCAAGCTTACGCCAAGTTCATCGGACCATTTGAGGTACTCGAAAGAGTTGGCGAGGTTGCTTATCGCATCGCATTGCCTCCTCAATTGTCCGAGGTACATAATATATTTCACATATCTATGTTGAAGAAGTATGTACACAATCCCTCGCATATTATTGAACATGGAGATCTGGTGATCCAGAAAGATCTCACATATGAACAGAAGCCTATGAAGATCTTAGATCGTGAAATACGAGCCCTAAGGAATAAGGTTATTCCCATGCTCAAGGTGCAATGGAACAAGAATTCTGAACATGAAGCAACATGGGAGACCGAGGAATCTATGAAGAAACGATTTCCTGAATTATTCTAAGAGGTATATATTCTACGCTCTCCACATATATGTTTACATATTATACAATTGAATTTGGGGACCAAATTCTTTTTAAGTGGGGGAGGGTGTAGCAACCCTGATAAAATATTAATAACAATAAAGATTTTAAATAAATCAAATAAATAGATAAATAAAATAATATAAAATAACGCCTCGGATAAAGGCGCTATTTAAATTAGAAACGCCTCTAGATAAGGCGTTATTCAATAAGTGACGCCCTGACCACACGGCGTCAAATTCCAACGTCAAAAATGGTAAGGCCAAGAAACGCCCCTATCTTGGGCGTGTTTTAAACAAAGGAACGCCCTAACGAAAGGCGCTTCTTAAGAAACGACCTGAACCAGGTCGTCAATTCAAGAATCGACGCCCTGACCAAAGTCGTTAATTCCATTCGTGAACCATTCGAACCCAGAGCTTATCCAGGGAAGGATCATGTTGATCTAGTAAGTATCTATTAGGGTAAGGACTCTATATTGGAAGCATTACTTCCACTAGAACACTAACTCCAATAGGATTCCCAAAATCCCTATAAATAACCTACTGATCGAACCTTAAACGCTATTTGGCGTTTGGAAAACTACAAGGTACGTAGTAGCAGTTCATATAGTTTCTCTTTGCTTCGGTTACATGAAGAACTAATAGTTCTTCATCATCCTTTCCTCTTACAGGTTAAGGACGCAGTAGTATAAGTGAAGAACAAGGTAACGTTCTTCTACTATCTCCTCTGTTCCGATAAGTGAAGAAATTAATATATGTTTCTTCTTCTCTTCTTATTGGAACTGCATCAAATTGGTGAACCGAAGAACAAGGGTTCTTCAGCAAAAACCTTCTCTTCCTCCTACTGTGGATATTCGTTGCTGTGAAGCAACAGAGCCCCTTTTCCTATCAATCTTCAAGTAGTCGTCCCAAGTCTTGTTAAGGTAGGTTTTCTCAAGTCACTGTAGCCCAAATAAAATAATTTAAGATATATGTATATTAACATGACATGCATACGGTTTATTATAGTTTTAATGCATTTTTCTGTAATATTTTGAAAGAGACGCCCCTGTCAAGGGCGCTATTTTACAAGACACGACCCTGGCCAGGTCGTCAATTCTAGATTTGACGCCCTGAACACAGGCGTTAATTCCATGAAATTACCTGAAATTAATAATCGTTCACAGTTTAAAAATTCATTTTATATGGAATATCAAAACTAATATACTGCATGACTCTACTTGTGAATTCCTGCCAATTTTCCTGTCATGATGATATGATTATTATCCTGAAATTTATTTCTTCCTGTTCACGATAATTTCTGAAATTTCTTGAATTCACGACCTAGACTAGGTCATCTCCCACTAGACTAACGCCTGACACTAAGGCATAAAATGAAAAGTAACGCCCCTTCATAGGGCGCGTTTCTGTTAAATTCTTGAAAAATATATTCTGTAAAAATAAAGAATTAAAGAGTAACGCCCCTTCCTAGGGCGCGTTCTTGATAATTCCTGAAATTATTGATATTCTGTCAAACAGTGACAAGAAAAGGACGCCTTCTGGTGTAGTCGTCAAAACTTAAAGAAACGCCCCTGATTAGGGCGCGTTTTTGGCAAATTTTTGAAATATGAAAAATATGCAAAAATGGAAAATAGATAAACGCCCTTATCTTAGGCGTTAATTACTTGATAAACGACTCTGCGTAAGTCGTTACTTTACTGTAAAACTGATTTTCCACTGTTGCTGTTAACCGATGGTTTCATATGTTATATAATATATATATCGGCACTATTCTCCACTCCGTGAGTATAGTCCCACGTTTCACGATTGTTTTATCGGTCACACTCAACTCTCATTGACATACAAGCTCTCTATTGGACATTCCGTTCCTTTGGACTAGCGAGTTAGTCATAGAGACCTCCGTAAGACTCCTCGTAGCCTTGGATTCCCTCAAGGCCGACTGAGCTGGTTGTACCCTAAAAACCCATTACACCATTGATGCCATGTCACTCTAAAGAAACATGGGATACCGGCCCTTATGATTATACAAAGAGTATATCATAAGAAATTCTTAATGGGATGATGATATCATGCCATATCATGTCATTCTTATAAACCTCAATTCTATGATAAGAATGAGGGTATCTTACCTTTGATAAACTGTTCATGTGGACCTAAATTCTATATAAAGAATGTCCATATTGATTTGTCATGGTACCCAAGTTAAGGGAACCATATTCTACCTAGTTTTATCGATATCGTGATTATACCATTATTATCGCCACTCTATGTCCTTTGTCATATTTTTGGACTCCATTCTGTCAAAGTTGTCATACATGTCTACAAGCTTGATTATTGAAATTCAAAAATTGGCTATATATATATAAGAGTGGATGTCAAAACACATGATAAATGCCTGCGCATATAGGGCCCGATCTGGTCCTGGGAGGAGCACCCGAATGTACTTGTGCCCATGGGAGTTAAAATGATAAGGTATCTGGCATTATACCGAGTGCATGACTAGCTTGATTGGACATTCCACACAAAATCTTGTACTTGAATCGTACTTGACTTGACATGAAATGCGTGGCCCGAAAAAGGGTAATTTACTTGCTTGATACATGATAGCCAAAATTCTTGACATGACTTGTTAAATGTACTTGCTTTAATATCTCAAATGTCTTGTTATCTTATTGAAAGTTCATGATTAGTTCATCTTAATTCCTTGATATTACATTTTCTCTATCTTGTCGTTTTATGCGAGCATGCATAGCTTCATTGCATTCATGAAAGATGTAATTACTTAAACCCCTTGCTAGTACTTGAGATATAATTTCCTACTGAGCGTTCGCTCATTCCGTTTGTCCCTTTTTACTTTTCAGGTAAGTCCGATGACGAGACTGAAACGGATGGGGAAGGTCAAGAGTGAAAGAGCTAGAGCTTGTCCAAGTGTCAATTAGTCTTTTTCCTATTTTTTTGAGTCAACTATGTACTTTTCCTTTTTATTAAACAGAGTATTAGATTTGTAATAGCCTATTAATAATAAGGATTGGGTTATCTTGCTATTTTGCGCATCTCTGTCTTTGTGTCGAATACACGACCACTCTGATTGATATGATTGATATAAACTCATCACGCGTCTCCGGGTATCTTCCGCGCTCGGGGCGTGACAGAGGTGGTCCCGACCACAGGAGATGAAGTGGCAACACTGGCTGTGGCATGATCCGGAATTGAGGCCGGGGCATCGCCCCCTTGCAGAGCTTGTCTGACGAGATGGAGTTGGGTGGGGTCCAACTGGGCCATCATATCGAGGATCATACTGGCTGAATTCTGATTGGGCGGGTTTGAAAAAGAGGGTCGGGGACCCTCGCTAAGAGTGGTCGGGAGTGAAGGGGCCGTCCCCTCTCCTCCCTGCAAATGGGTGACCCTAGGTGGGTCCTCAAGGAGACCACGAGGAAGGGAGTCCTCGTGGGCCGAAGAGAAGTCGTACGACGACATGGAAGAAGAGGAATCGAACAAGGGGTTGGAGTAGGAATGGAAATAAGAGTCAACCCTAGGAGGTGATCGTGGGGGCAGAAGGCAACCCCACATACACCAAGACACCTACGACTAGAACAAGCAACACTAATCAATCCGATCTACCAGGCAAGTAATAAGCATACAATGGAGCGAGATGAGAGCAGAATCACTCAGTAATACAATCAAGTTCTTAAAATGATGCTCGTCAGTTCCTTATATCTTTGGGTTTGAGCTTTAGTGGATTAATGAAAATACAAATTCTCTCGACCACTAGGTGCCTGATTGGGATGAGAAATGAGGAACTGTGTGACTCTATCGGGACTTCTCACTCGCGGATGCAACCCTAGCCTGGGGTGGATACGGTACAACCTGCCCGGCGTCCGTGTGGGAATCCACGGCTCACGGGGGCTTACGGAGGTCCACAGTAAGGTCCCTAGTCGGCTCCAAGGAATATGGAGACGAGAGGAAACCCTACCTCGGTAGGAATGCAACTAATATGGGAAGATGTCGATGCTCCTATGCGCACCGGAGTGCATGCACAAACTAGCCTAGCAGCTATCAATCAATGAGCAAGTATACACATGAGTAATAAAGAGCATGGTGATGCAGTGATAATAAGGGAGCAGGGGGGAGTCAATGAACAGCACCAGGAGCAATATATATCATGCGAAAACTAACCAAGATGAAATAAATGCACTGTGATAGGAGATGTGCGGTCCTCCTCTGATCGCTCTAAGTACACAGACGGTTAGTATCCAGCCGTAGTTGACGGGAAGAAAGCAAGGGAAATACCAGACAGACGGCCGATAGTCAACCGCTCACGTACTTGAACCGCCGCGTCACAGTCGCGTATCTGCCACCCAGAAAAGTACAGCGTACCTGTGCCTGGGAGCGGGACGGCTATGTGAAAGCCGCTCAAACAGATGGACGGCGTCCAGGGCGCCGTCTGTGATAGGAAAGGTCGGGGTAGCTGACTCTGATGGCAGCGGATGGACGGTGGAGTATAGACCGTGCGTCTGGGTAGCCGGTTCTGTACGAACCGTGTATACGCCAGAGGACAGAAACCGCATCCAACCTGTAAATCACTCCAAGAAGAAAACCTGGACAACAACTAAGAAGGGTCAGCAACTCAAAAGCATGATGGGCATTAGGCGTCCCACCGTGATCGCCAAAAAAGGGATGTAGACATATATTTTCCTTCTCTCTCCCTTCACTAAGGGTCAAAGTGCATCACGTGCGTGGAACAACGTGAGACGGGCAAACCACGAGAGTGAGAGAAAGAAAAGAAGACAGGGAACAACGAAGAGTACCGTGATCGCCACCAAGATGCCGTACGTGATAGACACGCCGTACCTTGGAAAGTGGGGAGACACTCGCCTTAGTGCAGCGCTGAGGGATGAACGGTTCCCTTAGGTCCGCCTGACGTTGAGCGGTCTTACGATAGACCGCCCTGGGACGCTACGAAGGACGCGGGAGGAACTGCTGCACTGGGATGGACGGCACTATGGGGACCGCGCTCCGAGGAAGAACGGCCGTTGATGCTCCGCACGTATAGTTGAACGGCCAGAGAGTAACCACTCAATACCTTCACGCAGCAAGTTAAAAAGGGTTCGACCTCCACCCTCTCCGGCCGGCCAGAGGGGATGGGCCTCGTGCTGATGAAGTGCTGACCTGCAAAATAAGGCGAAGACACAGAAGAAACACCCAGATTAGAACTAAATAACGTAGTATGCGTTCAAACGAGAAGAATTAAGCATAAACAAATGAAAATGGGAATACCTGGGGGGTTTTAAACCCCTAGGGCGACAAAAAACTGGGTGGTTGTGTGCATGATAATGAGAAGGAGAGGGTACGTGGGGAAGAAACGATGCATGCAATGAAGGAAAGCGGCAAAAGCCACGGAACGAAAGAACTACAAAAACTGGGCTACTCCCTGAACCAGAGGCTCGTGCGGACGTAGAGAGCCTCCCTCCTTGGTGCTAGGTCGCTCAAAAATGTGGCAGGGCTTCGCCGTCGACCAAAATCTCCCCCCCTTTCGACGTCTGGCCATAGGGTCTATTTATAGAGCCTGGAAGGCCAGCCTCGAAATTGGGGTTTTTAGATATTTTTAGGTCGAGATTATAAAATATAAATCATAGATATTATCATGATCTCTTATCCAGTCGAAACGGCATCAAAAATGGCTGATTATCCACGGAGAAATCGTTAAAACAAATCAGGGATAAAACTATTCATAAAAGGATAAAAATCTATTAAAAACCTTCCATCGAAGGGATGAACGGTCTAACGATAGACCGCGCACAACTTGAACGGTTATGTTCAGACCGTTCAACCTGTCGGTGGAAATGGAATTAAATCAGATAATTAGCCCAATTATCACTCGAACAGACCGAAACGTCCGCCGTTGGACCCTGAACATATGAACGGTTGTATTCAGACCGTTTTAGTTTAGGGCGGCACTAAACCGACCGTTTCACCCTGTCGGTGATAATTCGAATCATTTGGATAATTATCTGAGAAAATGGGCGCGCGTAGGACTTTGAGATATACGCGGTTGGAATAGGCCCGTCCATGAGCTTGAACGGTCCTAACTACACCGCACAAAAGCCTGTCGGTGATTATTCAGAAAATCCTCAGAAATTAGATAAAATGTATGAACGGTCAATATGCAACCGCCCATCTGTTGAACGGCTGAGGTTAAGCCGTTCATGCCCTTAGGCACTTGATTCTCGTAAAATACGTTCAATTGACCAAAGCCAAGGCCCATTAAGCCCTGAATCACCACAGATTGCACCAAGGAGGGAGACGACCCATAAAATGAGCCCAAGACATGCCACAAAAAATGGCCCAATGACCGATGAACAACTCGAGGCATCAACTAATGGGAGTAAGAGAAACGGCTCGAATTATCGGTATAAAACGTGATAGGTTCGGTGCTGTATTCAGAGGGGGGGTGAATGAATATGGCTTTTAAAAAACAATTCGCCCAGTTAAAATTTCGCTCACTAAAAATGCTCGCTCGCAAACTAAACAAACTTGAAGGCTAATTGGGAGTAGAGAAACAAACAAGCACACAGTGAGATCACTAGAGAGCTAACAAGACAGATTTAGTCAAACTGAAAACTAATTAACTCTTCTGCACAACTAGAAGCCAAACACATGGAGTGCCCCTATGCAATCACCTAGCGGAAGCACAAATAGACAAGATAAACCACAGTGCACAAGAGGTTTTTAGGTGGTTCGGTCCAACAGACCTACATCCACCCCACACTCAACCCGAGTGTGGCTTCCACTAGCTCACGCTAGAAACCGCAGACTCAGTCTGCAACAAATGCTGCCTAACAGCTTGACCAAGGGAACAACCTCCCCTCTTCCTCCCAACCGGAGGGAACCACTAGTGACAGCAGTCACTAGCAAACCAGAGACACAAGTCTCTCTTCCTCCAGACCGGAGGGAACACCTAGTCTTGCAACCCAAAAGACTAGAACTGGAGGACCAATCCTCCCTTCCTCCAAACCGGAGGGGAACCTAGAGACCCAAGTCTCTCTTCCTCTGAACACCAGAGGGAAACACAAGTGACACTACGTCACCTGCAAACCAGAGGTCTAGGACCTCTCTTCCTCCCAACCGGAGGGACCCCTAGACTTGAAACCTACAAGCCCAGAACTGGAGGACGAGCCTCCCTTCCTCTAACCAGAGGGAACCCACAAGTAGCACCCAGCTACTTGCAACCGGAGATAGCAACCTCCCTTCTCCTGAACCAACAGGAGGGACCCCGACCTCTCTACAGAGAATCGGAAGAACAGCAAATGGATAAAAACAAAAAATGAAACCAGCAATAGAAAGCTGAAAAGATAAAAACAAATGTGGCTCTCGCAGGAGCTGGCTGGTCTGGATCTGATCCACGGTCCAGCAGGAACAAATCTTTAGTTGAAGCTTCTATCACTCTAGCTCTCTCTTCTTCTCTATTCTTCTTCCTCTTCTTCTCTTCACACTCTGCTATCTCGATCTCTTACTCAACCTCTCTTTCTCACTCTCTTTCTCCTTTCTTCTTCTGCTCTTCTCCTTTCTCTTTTCTTTTTCTATCTGGATCGTGGCTCTCTGTATGAGCTTTTCTTCTTGCCAACTCAATCCCTTTCATCTATGGATGAAGGTCTCATATATATAGCAGCAGCAGCAGCATCAGCCACGACGTGTGACCTCCACATTTCCAGCCCTAAGAATTCGGACCACGTGGCAGTCTCTCAGCAGGCTTTATTCCAGCCTCGGATCACGTGCCCTCCTTAAGCTTCACGATCAAAGCACCTGTAAAACAGGGTATCGGATAAGTCATCAGTTTAAAGAACAACTCTGTATAGACTTATCAGAAGAACAGCGTTTTAGAAGAAACCTGGACGAGGTTAGAACGAAACAACACGGAGACAACACGAAGACAGAATAAGGAAACGACACGAGGTACATACGAAGATAAGACAGAAACCAATCATGAAGTATGGTTTCAACAAACGAAAGACACAAGGTGGTATACAGAAAGCAACACGAGGTGCTGCAATGTTCTGCACGTAGTGGAACAAAAATGACACGAAGACACAGAAACAACAGTAACTGACACGAAGTAAGTACGACACCAAGACGAGGTTGACACGAAATGAAAACAACACGAGGTGAAGTTGACATGAAATGAAAACAACACGAAGTGAAAACAACAGTAACCGACAAGAAGTTCATGAGAGGAAAAACGACACGAAGTCATGAAAACAACAGTAACCGACACGAGGTGAGGTTACTAAAGCGACAACGACACGCGGTGTGGAAAACACGACACGAAGACCTGAGACGGAGAAACGACACGAAGTGTAACAGGAACGACACGAAGTAAAAACAGTGATCGACACGGGTTGAAAACAACACGAAGTCGAAACAGTAATCGACACGGGTTGAAAACAACATGAAGATGAAATACAAAGAGACGACACGAAGTGAAGTTGACACGAAGTGAAAACAACACTAAGTGAAAAACAATAATCGACACGCGGTGAAAACAACACGACGACAGTGAGAACAGCACGAGGTGAAATGACACGGGGTGTAGAAAACCAAGAATCGACACGAAGTGTGGTCAAGGCGAAAAAGACACTAAGTCGAAAAATGAAAGACCAACACTCAGACAGAAACATAAAAACAACACGGAGACGTAGACACTAAAACAACACGAAGATGAAGACAAGGGAAATGACACGAAGTCTAACCTCATACAAGGTTCCTGTCACGCATGGAAATCAACACGAAGTGTTGTAAGCTCATACGACACGAGATCTTTTCGTGTTAGTGAGGGGAAACAACACGAAAACTCAAGTACAGAAACAGCACGAAGATGATGTACAATCTGATGTACAGACTTTGAAGAACAGTCCAAGGTATAGACTTGCACGAGCAAGCTACAGTGCCAAAGTATAGACTTCACGCTGTACAGACTTGGAAATGTGAACCCAATGTACAGACTTGATAGTGAGCTCTGCAGCGAATGTAGACTTTCAATGAAGGGCGTTGTGTAGACTTTGGCTTTGAACGAAGGTAAGAATGAGGCTGTATAGACTTGGCCAGAACATAGGGAAAAAACACCAATGTGCAGACATGTACATCCAGCAGTGTATAGACTTCGTGAACACAATGCAATGCTGACTGATGTATACACTTGGCAAAATAGAGTAATGCGTGAACAAACAATTAGCCACTACGTTAACCCAATCTAGCCATATTCATGAATTAACTATTCAAGCAAGCAATCAGATAAAACAATCAGATATTCAAGCAGTCAATCAGCCATCTATATTAATTAGCACACCTCAGTGTGACTCATGGTGTGTCAGTCATCATCAAAACCACACAGGGGCACAACAAAACGGGCGTCAACACCCGCGACTCGATCCGAGTCCGGAAGTTGAGTCAGACTACCCTTGACCTCCGCCGGTTCCTTAACCGCGCACAGTCCGCGCTTTCCCTCGCTTGGGACGACGAGTGAGCTTCCACTTCTGTTAGCAACGTTTCACCACTAGGAGCTCGTAGTGTCGGGCTTAGTGTCTCCCTGGTGTGTGCTGCTGGTCGCGTCTTCATCTAGAGTCTGAGGGTGGCACCTAATAGTGTCGTCTCCCGTGTCCGTCCCGCATCACAAGTCTATACACTGGACTGTTAGGTCATGTTTATACACTGGTTCTAAATGTACACACTTATTCATTGTGCTGCTTCACGCATAAAGTCTATACATCCACAGTGGATCTTCAAGTCTGTACATCCTCAGTGGAACTTCAAAGTCTGTACACCGCTTGTGCCTCAACAAGTCTGTACACTGGTTCAAAGTCTACACAACGCCTCTTTGATTCTAAGTTCACTGAGTCTATACAATGCTTTGCATTCTTCAGAGACTGTACAGGGTTTAGACTTAAACTGATGACTTCGTTTCATCTGCCTGACAGGGACTAAAAAGGTCAGGCTGTTTGGTCACTGGAACACACCAATGTGTCAACGCCTTGATCAAGTGGCGTGGACGCAGTAGTTCAAACAATCAAGGAAGAAGCTTACTGGATTACTCTGGTGCATCAAAGCAGTCATCATGTGGCGTCGACGCAGCAGGGTGAAGGATCGACAAGGTGACCAGAGGGTGGACGCAGTTGCACAATGCGTCAACGCACTCCGTATGAAGTCTGATGCTAAAAGAAGGCTGCGTCAGCTCCTTGATGCAAGAGGGCTGAAGCCATCTAATTTCAGCTGCTGGAACACATCAATGCGTCAACGCAGCAGCCTAGCGGCGTCAACGCAGCCCTTTTACTTGTTGAAGAAGGATGAAGGTCTCTGAAGAGTTAACGAGGCAAGACCATGGGCCATTGGAATACTGCAAGTGCGTCAACACCATTGCAAGATAGCGTCGACGCAGCCATTGAGCCTGATGGGGTTTTAGCTCGGAGATAGCTCAGAAGGGTTAATGCAGGATGATCATAGCGTCTACGCAGCATGCAAACCAGCTGAACTCTTAGTTGCTGGAACACCACTGCGTCAACGCTATGGGCTAGCAGCGTCCACGCAGCACGTCAGTCTGCCGAAGAACGTGATCACTGGATCACCGATGCGTCAACGCAGCAGTGTAGCAGCGTCGACGCAACTGTCAATAGGGCTAGGCTGGTTGCTCACTGGAACGCATCAATGCGTCAACGCCATGGGTTGGAAGCGTCAACGCAGCAGACTTGAGTTTTGCTGGTAGAATGTCTTTGAAGGCTGCGTCAACCCCTTGAAGCAAGTGCGTTAACGCCACCTGACTCTAGTTGCTGAGCGTGCTAATGAAGGGCACGTGATCCGAGGTGCCTGGCTCGTGAACCAGGATGCTGCCACGTGGTCCAAATTTCTAGGGCAGGAAACGTGGAAGCCACACTCGCCCAGTGTGCTGCTGCTGTTGCTATATATACGAGTCTTCATCCTCTGTAGAAGACTGATCGAAGAAGAAGCCTGGAGAGCAGAAAGCCCTTCGATCTAGAAAAAGAGAAAAAGAAGAGAAGCAGTGAGCAGAAGAAGAAGGAAGTAGAAGAAGAAGAAGAAAGAGAAGAGATAGGGAGAGCCTGCGAAAAAGAGAGCTCATGAGGTCTGAAAGAAAAGAGAAAGACAGTGAGAGAGAAAAGGAGAGCAGAGAAGAGAAAGAGAGATTGTGAGTTGAGAAGAAGAAGAAGAGAAGTAGCAGAAGAAGTTCCTACTGGACCGTGGATCAGATCCAGGCCAGTCAGCTCCGTTGAGAGCCACATTGTGCATTTCATTTTTCAGCTTTATGTTTGCTGAAGTTATTTTCATTTCGTGTTTTTGTTTTTCCTTTTTCATTTGGTTATATTTGTTCTTCCGATCCTCTGGTCTGAGGTCGGGTTCCTCCTGGTGGGTCAGGAGAAGGGAGATTTGATCTCCGGTTTGCAAGCAGCAGGGGGGCTGCTTGTGGGTTCCCTCCGACTAGGAGGAAGAGAGGCTAGGCCTCTGGTGGATTGCTGGTAGCAGAGTGCTACTGGCTGGTTCACTGGTAGCGGGGCTACTACTAGTGGGGTTCCCTCTTGGTATAGAGGAAGAGAGGCGTGAGTCTCTGGTTTCTATGACCGTGGGTTGCTAGAGGTTCCCTCCGTGTAGGAGGAAGAGGGGAGGTTGTTCCCCTGGGTAAGCTGTATATCAGCGTCTGTTGGCAAGCTGTGTTGCCCAGCTGTTAGTGAAGCCACACTCGGGTTGAGTGTGGGGTGGATGTAGGTCTGTAGGACCGAACCACCTAAAAATCCTCTATTGCATTGTGGTTTGATTGCTTATGGTTTGCTTCCGCTAGATGTCTGCATAGGGGCACTCCAAGTGTTTGATCATAGGTTCATTAGATGATTTGATCATATTTTGTTCTAAATGTTTAATCTGTTGAGTGAGCGAAATTTATATTGGGTGAAAGTTTTTATAGGCTATATTCATTCACCCCCCCTCTGAATACTTGCACCGAACCCAACAGATAGATGGCCGTCTATGATAGAAAGCTTGCAGGAGAACTGGCACTGTTCGCAGAGAGGGATGGTGGACGTTCAGCCGCACAAGAGATGAACGGCTCTGGGAGAACCGTACACGTTCCAGAAGGCAGAGAACGCGACCCAACCTGCAATCACTTCAAGAAGAGGACTAACACAACAAAAGAAGGGGTCAGCAAATCACTAACACGATGGGCACTAGGTGTCCCACCGTGATCGCCACAAAAGAAGGGTGTAGATATATTTCTCCTCCCGTCCGTTCTTTTAATGCCTTCTCATGTCTATCCTACCACATTCGACATGGGAAATGAATGAAGACAGGGGGAAAGGGAAGTGTAAAAACCTGTGATCGCCACCAAGGCGCCGAACGTGACGGACACGCCGTACCTTGGAAAGAGGGAGAGGTACTCGCCTGACCTGTAGCGCTGTAAAGATGTACGGTTCAGGAGGAACCGCCTATAAGATGCACGATCTCACGACAGACCGTTTAAGAATGCTGCAGAGGATGCGAGATGAAGCACTCCTGGCAGTTGAACGGCTCTATCACGACCGCAGGAAGAAGAAGAACGGTCCAGGTTGCATCGCACGTCTCCTTGAACAGATGGTAGAGAACCGCACAAGATCACCACGCTAGAAGTCACAAAGGGTCCAACCTCCGCCCTCTCCGGCTGGCCAGAGGGGATGGGCCTCGTGCTAGGGATTGCTGACCTGCAAAAATGATGTGAAGAAGACAGAAGAAACCCAAGATTAGAATTAAAAAGTGTAGTAAATGCCAAAATAAGAAGAAATGAACATGAATAAGTGGAAAGGGGGATACCTGGGGGATTTTAAACCCCTAGGGTGTCACAAAAGTGGGTGGATGTGTGTGCATGACAATGAAGGTGAAGAAAAACGTGGGGAGAAAGTAAGAAGAGTGGTGCATGCAATGAAAAAAAATGGCCAAAACCTATCAAACACACAAGACTTAAAAACTAGACTACTCCCTGAACCGGAGGCTTATATGGACGTGGAAAGCCTCCCTTGTTGGTGCTAGGTCACTCAAGAATGCGGTAGGGCTTCGTCGTCGACCAAAAATCTCCCCCCTTTTCAAACCCGGCCTTTAGGGTCTATTTATAGAGCACCTAAAGTCCTAGCTCGAAATTAGGGTTTAGAAGCATTTTCAAGTCGAGATTATCAAACAAAAGATGAAGATAATTCAATTATCTTTCATCTGGAAGAAACGACACTCAAAATGGTTAAGGATTCGCAGAGAAATCATTGGAAGAAGTTTGGGATAAATCTACGAGGAGAGAGAGAAAATATGTTGAATCTTCAGCAATCGAGCACAAGAACGGTCTAACGATAGACCACACATCCATATGGGCGGTCCATTCCGGGCCGTCCAACCATGTCGGTGGAAATTCAACAGTTCACAAAATAATTCAAATTATCCATTAAACCGGCCGAATAGTTCGCCGTTGGATTCTCATACATGAACGGCTAAGATGAGACCGTTCAAAAGTAGAGCGGCCCAAAGACAACTGTTCTAGCCTTGTCGGTGATAAATAGATTAATTGGATAATTATCTGAGACAGTCGCCAAGCGCAGGACTCTGAGAGATGAGCGGCTACCACCCGTCCGTCCATCATATTGAACGGCTATGAGAGGACCGCATAAATGCTTGTCGGTGGAAATTCAAAAAATTAACCAAAATATATGGACGGCCCACAGGCAACCGCACATTGATTGAGCGGTCAGGGATAAACTGTACATGTACATGGGTGCTTGAAACTCATAGAAAAGCCCAATCAACCAAAAACAAGACCCATTAAGCCCAGAATTGAAACAAACCCAGCCAGGGAGGGAGGCTACCCATAAAATTGGCCCAAAACGTGCCTGAAAACAGTCCCAACGAGTGATGGACAACTCGAGACATCAACAAATGGGAGTAAGAGGAACGACTCAACTTATCGGTAAAAAGTGGGTGTCAACAGGCGTCCTTTGGGATCACGGGGATTTGCTTGACCCAACGTGATCATTGGTCCGATATGAATTAACCAGCCAACCAATAATTAGCAGCTCTATGGCCAGGATTACCACAATCAAAACATGTAAAGAATTGTTCTTTAAGAACTGATTTATTCCAAAAGATACTTTGATTTACATGAAATTTAACACACTCAGATTTAAAGTTCTTTCCCTGAGCATGCCAACAGTTCTTGACTGTATGGCAATGCTTTCCACAGTGAGAGCAAGAAGAAGAATCTCTTCTATGAGAACCTAACCAGCATTCATTAGCCTTGTGACCTGGCTTGTTACAGTTGAAACTTGTGATACGTTGGTTTATTGAAACAAATTTATTCTTATTAAAACCACGATGGTTTGCTAGGAATTTAGCATGATATGACTGTGAGTTTTTCTTACCATTTACAAACCAGTACCGTGCAACAACATGTCCTACCTTACCATAATTAAAACATGTGTTATTCTTTTTCTTGGTAGTATGAAAATCCCTAGCATGCATTCTATTAACATTCGGATCATCCTTTTTTAGCACAGAACAATCATCTATGAAGTGACCATGCTTACCACAGTAATGACAAGAGCTACTAGATTTCCTTGTAGCATGGTTTCTATCAGATGAGTTTTTAGCATGCATTTTTCCACAGTTCAGATTCTCTTTTTCATGTGCATGTATGTGTGTGTTCATCCTATTTACAGCATGCAAATTCTCAACGTGAGAGTGAATGAGCTTTTTCTGCAAACTATCATTCTTTTGGCCCTTTTTAGTTTGTTTCTGATTTGTCTGAACAATAGCTTGCTTAGGATTCTTCTTAGCCATGAATTCAAAAACAAATGGATTCTTGGTTGTCAGGTTATTGTTTTCTGTTTGAATTTTCTGGGATGACAATTTTTTCAAGAAAACATTAGAAGTGCTAGCTCCTTCTGAACTTCGCACAAATGTTGTATACAGTTGATTCCTCATAACCCTTTTAATTTTAGAATCACAGCCTACCCTTTCTCTTTGTTCAGTTGCCTCATCATTCAAGAGATCTTTTGACTTCTCTTTATCCTTTAGAGATTTTGACAGAGTCTTTTAGATCACAAATTTCATTTTCTAGAGAAGCAATCTGAATCTCATAACTGGTAATCTCTTGTTCACTGCAATTAACACATTCACTTAGCACTTTGTTAGCAGTTTTATATTTCTCAATTTCTTGTTCCAGATTGCTCAGTTCTTTAGATTCTGCATTACAAACAGTTTCTCCTTTTTCTAAGGCAAGTAGTCTTTCAGACATAACAGAGTTCAACTGTTTTAACTTTTCATTTTCTTTCTTAAATTTATCATTTTGAATTAACTCATTTATTAGAACCTGATCCTCTAAGTTAACTTCATGCTTTCTTCTAGTTTCAAATTCATTCAGATCTCTTTGCTATTTTTCAACATTTTTCTGTAACTCCATGTTTACAAACTTAATAGCATCATTTTTTTTAGCAAGCAGATTCTTCTCTTGTTTGAGTTTCTCAGATTTCTCTTCATTTCTTTAACAGATTTCTGAGATATTCGTTTTGAGATTTCAGCCTGTTTAGATCTGTGTTAACATGTTCAAAGATCCTTCAGTAATTTTTCATTCTGAACATGATTGCTAATGAGAATCTGATTATCATTAGTTGAGCTAAGCTTTTCTTTAAGTTCGGAAATCTCATTTTCAAGTTCTTGGTTTTTAGTTTTTAACAATCCATTTCGTTTCTTAAGCATTTGAATATCAGACAAACAAGCATCATGCGTTTGTTTCAATTTTAAACAATTTTCACATGAAGAATTAGAACTATTCAAGCTAATAGTCTTTTTCAATTTTTTGCGTTGCTTTCTTAACATCTCATGTGATTCTAATAATTCAGCATATGCATCCTCCCAGTCATCTAGAGAAAAAATTTCAAAGGGGTTTACCTGATCATTGTCCTCCTCTTCATTTTGGTTGCTGCTATGATCGCTGCCATTAGCCATCATGCATCGGTCTTTATTTCCATGGCAAGCAGTCTTCAGTTTGTTCAGGATATCCTTAGCAGACCTGCAATCATGAAGGCAAGAATGTAAGGCCTTGTCAGTAGCTGCTTTCATTAAGTCGAAAGCTTTCTAATTTTCTCTATACTTTGATCTGTGACTGTCAGTCCATTTGGACTTTTCCTTTGGTACTTTGTGAGGACCTTGTGAAATTAACTTCCATAGATCAAGATCAATCAGTTTAACATAGCCATGCAGACTACTAAACCAGGAATCAAAATTAGACCCATTGAAAATCGGTGGATGAGCCATGGAAATTAGTTCAAGAGTAATTCAAGCAATAGACTAAGCACAAATAGAAATGCACCTAAAAATAGGATAGCAGGATCATCTACCGATCGTTGGATCTGATGAATCAGATACCCGCTCTGATACCAATTGTTAGTCTGTGCGGACTAGGTGCAATGGTGCACGTTTGCTTGAGCACATAGTCGGTGCAGGTTTTGCATATAGTCGGTGCACGTCTGCCTTAGTTACACTAGGGTCGATGCACAGTTTGCATGTTGTGCATTGAGCATGCAAAGGTCGGTGCATGTCTTGTCTTTAGCATGTAGAAGTCAGAGCATACTTTATATAAGGTCAGTGCACATTTTTTCGTATGCATATATAAGGTCGATGCATGTGACTATTCCTTATTGAAGGTCGGTGCACGTTTCATGCATTCTGTACATAAGGTATGTGCACGTTCCTGTTTTGCATGCGTGAAGGTCAGTGCATGTTACTGCTCCTCAATGAAGGTCGGTGCACGTTTCATGCGTTCAGTACATAAGGTCTGTGCACGTTCCTGTTTTGCATGCATGAAGGTCGATGCATGTTACTGTTCCTCAATGAAGGTCGGTGCACGTTTCATGCATTCTGTACATAAGGTCTATGCACGTTCTTGTTTTGCATGCATGAAGGTCAGTGCATGTTACTGTTCCTTAATGAAGGTCGGTGCATGTTTCATGTATTCTGCATATAAAGTCAGTGCATGTTCCTGTTTATGCACATATGAAAGTCAGTGCATTTTGTGAAGGACCTCTCACAAGGTCGGTGCACATTTTGCCTTGTACCAATACAAGGTCAGTGCACATTTGAATTAGGCAAACTCATGGTCAGTACATACCCCCCTGTCGTACAGAAGAATGTCAGTGCACATCTCCATTTAGTCTAGCTAAGTCGGTGCACATTTGCATTGATCACCTAGAAGGTCTGAGCACATTTTAGTCTGTACTTGACCAAAGTCGGTGCATGTTTTCTATATAGCATTCTCAAGTCAATGCACATATGTTAGCCATAACACATAAGGTGTTTGATGAAATTCCTCTACTTTGTTCTCAGGGAATTTTTGATAAAAAGACTCAAGCAATGAGGATCGAACACCTGAAAGGCAAAAAAGGGGTTTTTCATCCCCTACTCATGAAAGATAAGTGAGGCACGTGATCCCAGATACCATGGAGCTCATGATTGGCACGTGATCCAAGGCAAGGCTCAAAGGTGATTCTGCCACATGGACTACTCGCCTTCAGATTCTGACACGTGGAGCATCAGCGAGGCATCTTCTAGAAGTGAGAACATGCTTCTCACGCGTTGGTCTCCTGCGGGGTTATATAAGAGACCAGATCATTCTGAAGAAAGTAGTGGCGCAAGAAAGGAAGAGAAAGAAGGGTGTGCAGAAGAAAGAGTGAAAAAATAGAAGTAGCAGCCGCCATAGAAGAGAACCAGCAAAAGAAGAAGAAGAAAAATTGAGAGCCAGAGTGAGAGAAAAGAAGAGAGAGCAGAGAAGAAGAAGAAGAAGAAAGAGCTGAGAGCAAGAGTGAGAGAAAGAAGAAGAAGAGAGGAGCAGCCAGAGGGCAAGAGAAAGCGTGTAGCCTAAGCATCAAATTGCTTATCTGTTCATGTATTGACTCATGGATCAAATCTAGAGTCACTGTGCTCCTCGGAGCTACATTCTGATTATTTTTTCTTTTGTCCTTTTGTTTGATCTTTTCCACTTACCTTAGTGTTCTTCCGATACCCTGTTGTGGGTTCGGGGTTCCTTCTGCGGTAGCAGGAGAAGGGAGACTGAGTATCCGATTTGCGAGTGGCAAGGTGTCATTCGTGGTTTCCCTCTGGGGTTCAGAGGAAGGTAGACTTTGGTCTCCTATTGTGACTGGCTGGGGGTCACTCACGGTTTCCCCTCCAGTTTGCAGGAAGGGAGGTTTGCCTCCGGTTCTCGTTCTGTGGGTTGCAGAACCTGGTTGAGGGATTTGTCTCCCTCGGTTATTAAGCTGTAAGGCAGCGTCTTATTTGCATACTGAGTCTGCGTCTTGCATTTTGCAAGGGAAGCCTCACTCTGGTTCGGAGTGAGGGGTGGACGTAGGCAGGAGGGTGTCTGGCCGAACCACCTAAAAATCATGTGAGTCGTATGATTGCTTTGGTGTGTTTGCTCCCTGACTTCTACCACCCATTTGTAGGGTAGCTTCTGAAATGGTTTGATTGAACTCGTGATTTCTGATTGGGTTTGTGATTCACGATAGATGTTTGCTTAGGCGCACTTTATTTTCATTCGGTTGGCCTATATCTATTTGAAGCTCCGTTGTTCGTTATAAGTTCTGTTCCAACACTGCAGCCTAGTGTTGTCCGTTGATTTGTAGAGTCTTCAGCTGCGTAGGTTGGTTAAGCGTTTAAGTATGAACTGCATTAGCACTTCTATTTAGATTGAGTCATCATATTTTATTTTCGAACGTATTGCTCAAAGTGAGAGTTAATCGAAGTAATTTTTAAAGGGGATTCATTCACCCCCCTCTGAATCCGTGTGTGCACCATTGCACCTAGAGTTTATGGGCCTTAAACCTACGTTAGTATTGTAATGCCCCGGGATCCGATCCCAAGGTTTAAGGTATATTTTTTTTGTCGGACCCCAAAATAGTTACTTTGTACGTATCGCGGAAGCACCAATGTAAATAAACGTGCATGCATTCACATGAGAGAGAGAGAGAGAAACCACAGGTTATAAGAAATGTAGGCAAACATCTCAACCATTCATAATCTCCAACAAGAGTACAGGTTCATTGCTCCAGATTACACATGAGCCCGCATTGGCTTACCACTCCACAACCCTACATAAAATACAACATTCGACCATAGCATACCCAGACGTACAGTGAGCTAACTCTACACTTCAGCTGCTGCCTCCTCCTCAACCTCTTTCTCTATGTCCCCTGAAAACGTGTGTCATAAGGGGTGAGTGTGATGCTCAGTAGGCAACCTATACAAACTGTGGTTAACTCGCATCTATATAACCAATTTATAGACATAATTTAGATGTTAATAATAGCATAATCCATTTATTATCATATGCTGAAAATAACTCATATGAGGAAAATACACATTTTTAACTAACATATAGGGTACCCAAGCATGCCACCAGAACTAAGTGAATGAGCAATTTATCACATTTTTATGAGTTTTCACATCTTTGTTATTCATGGGACTAAACAGTTGCCGTAAACATAGGAGGCACACACACAAACGAACGGATGAAAGAGTACTGCACAGACCTGAGAGCGAACTCCCACCTAGACTCATGTGGCCCACACAGTTCTGCCGTCCATAGAACAATCGACTGAATCATAGGTTTTTCACCTAGACTCCTACTGCACAGGGTGTTACGCACCGCCATCCCCCGGGTTCTATGGCGCTCCAATCGCCGAATCAATAGTATTTTTGACCAGGGCGTTACATACCGCCGTCCCCTGGGTTCTTTTACTTTCGCAGCATTACGTCTCGCCGTCGCACAGAAGGGCCGCCACACAAAGGGACCGGAGTCCTATCTCACAGAATGCTGTTGTTTCCATTCATAACATTCACATCATGTTCGCATTCACATTCATACTCATTTTACAAATATTAGTATGATACTTTATCATAACAAGCATGCTTCCAAATAGTTTAAGTGGACAAATCACAACATAAGCTTACTTGATGTGGAAAGGAGCATGATCATGTTACTGCATAAAAGAGGATAATTTTTACTTCTAGGTTACATATGCATGGGAAATGACTCATAACTGCAAGTACAAAATTTCTAGGAGTATGAAATCTTTACAGAGAGATACCACCTTAGTCTTCCACCATTTTCTAATTTTTTTTTCAGATTTTTATGAATTAAAATGCCCTTTCAAAATTCTCTTTTTCTCTGTTTCTAGAAACTGAGACAAGGCCCTAGACATGCACAGACCCATATGTGCACGGACTTGAAGATGTGCACATACCTTGAATTCTGAATATGCATAGACCCTAAAATGTGCTTAGACCTATATTTGCACAGACCTTGACATGTGCATAGACCTTGAATTACAAATGCGCACAGACCCAACCATGCATAGACCTATATGTATACAGACTTGAAGGTATGCACAGACCCAAACATGCATAGACCTATATGTGCACAGACTTGAAGATGTGCACAGACCAAAACATGTATAGACCTATATGGCCTTTCCCCAAATGTGCAACAACTTTGTTCTGGCCTGTGCCAATGTGCATCGACCTTGTATAGCCCATCCCCAAATGTGCATCGACCTTATACATGCCATTCCCAAATGTGCACAAACCATACTATGGCTAACACCAAACGTGCACAGACCTTACTATGGCTAATACCAAACGTGCACAGACTTTATCATGGGTAACACAAAACGTGCACAGACCTTACCATGGCTAATACCAAACGTGCAGAGACTTTACCATGGCTAACACAAAACGTGCACATACCTTACTATAGCTAACACCAAACGTGCACAGACCTTACCATGGCTAATACCAAACGTGCACAGATCTTACTATGGATAACACCGAATGTGCACAGACCTTACTTAAGTCCGTGCAGCACGTGCACCGACCTTACCTATGCATGGGCCAAACGTGCACCGACCTTAGTTATGCTTGGACAAAACATGCACCGACCTCACTATGGCCTGGGGAAAAATATGCACCGACCTCACTTTGGCCTGGGGAAAACATGCACCGATGTCACTATGGCCTGGGGAAAACATGCACCGACTTCACCCTGGCCTGGATAAAACATACACCGACCTCACTTCGGCCTGGGGAAAATATGCACCGACCTCACTATGGCCTGGGGAAAACATGCACCGACCTTACTTTGGCCTGGGGAAAATATGCACCGACCTCACTATGACCTAGGGAAAACATGCACCGACCTTACTTTGGCCTTGGGAAAACATGCACCGACCTCACTATGAATATTAGGAACTATGCACAGACCTTGCCATGATCAACATGAAATATGCACAGACCTTGCTATGAACCATATGAAATATGTACAGACCTTGCCATGATCAACATGAAATATGCACAGACCTTGCTATGAACCATATGAAATATGTACAGGCCTTGCCATGATCAACATGAAATATGCACAGACCTTGCTATGAACCATATGAAATATGTACAGACCTTGCCTCAAGGCTGACCTTCCCAGGTGTGCAATTCTTTAGAGACACAGAGGTAACTCGTGGAAGCCAAAACTTGATGAAACCAAAAACCAAAATGAACATGGGGGTGGTCCCCACATGCCCTTAATACCTCTTTAAAGTGTATAAAATATATTTAAAACCGTTCTAATGCATCATTGACCCCTAAAGTTTGGGGTTAGGTGCCTACCTTTGAGATGTTAATCGACGATCCGGGGATAATATCCACACCCCAGATCCACCTCAGCTTTACCCTTCGATCCGGAGATGAGATCCACACCCCGGACCCTTGCTCGTTGTCCTAGGAACTATAGGTTTGCCCCCCCTTCACAGGGCCAAGGTCCCTCACCACTCTTCTCTTTCAAGTGAGACCATAGATGGTGGATGTTGAGGATAGGTGTTGCTAAAGGCTGATCACCCTTGGAACCCACTTCCTTATTTAGGTTTCAAGTCTCGCAAGGCCTTTCCCACGTCTAACAAGGTTCAGCCCAGCCCCAAGGTCACTGGCTTAAAGAGAGGGTTAATGCTAAGAACCCCTTCGGTTTGAACATAGGTGACCCTTCATCTACCCAGTCTTAAATGTGAATGGATGCGCTTTTCTGTTAGGAGTTAGGTTGGGATGTCTTCACATGAAATTAAGAGGACTTCCAGATCTAACTTCTAGTCATGGTTTCATTGAATTTCATTAACTGTGGCGTGAGTTATGATTTTCGTAATATTAACATTATTCCTCTTCTTTTCCAATCGTGACCCTTCGTCTACCTGGTCATAAATGCGAGTGGGCGCGCTCTTCTATTGGGATTTGGATTAATATGTCTTAAGATGAAATCAAGAAGACTTCTGGATCTAACCCTGAGTCATAGTTTCATTGAATTTCCTCATTCCTACCCGAGTTATGAGTTTTGCAATATTATCATTTATTCTTCCTCATTCCAGTTGCGACCTTTCGGTAGCCTGAGGTAATCCGAGTATGACTCTTGTATCCCGAGAGTATTTGGCTTGGACCTAAACATGGAAGTTGTAGCTAACATCCTACTCGAAATTGTGGCCTTGGTTTCAGGTCATGTCATTAACCATAGACGAAGTTGTGAATTTCCCATTAATTACCTTTGAATTCTCCCAACAGTCACACCTCTTCGTGATACCTGACAGCCAAAGGGCTCAGAGCCCTGGTTCTAGTGCGAATTGGGCTTCCACCCCAACAGAGGAGTTTGGGATAAGGGCCCAAGCTTTCTAATGAGCCTAGTTTCATGCCATTTGGTTGATTGTGGTCGAAGATATCTTCATTTAAACGGGTGACTATATTTTTTTATAACTGTTTCGACCCGCTATCAGAAATTCCCTCTTACCCCCCTATTAGGCCTAATTTCAGAAGTTGTACTCTTCACCGAAGTTATTCCTTACCCAATGGTTGTTGCTTGGGCTTTGGTTTCACGAAGTTCTGATCTTCCTACGTTAGGTCACGGACTTTTTAAGGGTTCTTAAATAATCTGTCCAGATTTCTGGCCCGAATTGTACACAGTTGGGCCAGTGCCCAACTGGTGGTCATAACATCCTCTCCCCTTTAAAAATAATTTCATCTTAGAAATTGACTCGAGAAATTTTCCATTTAAGAGAAATTACCCACCGGATAGTTGAGGGTATTTCTAGCGCATCTTGTCCTCTGGCTCCCATGTTGCTTCCCCGGAATGAGAATCCCTCCATAACACCTTCAATTTTTCTTAAACATATGGACTGAAACGACAGAGCTTTACAAAGCCTATAACTCCATGTTAAAGCCTACCTGCTCAACAATCTGAAAAAAAATGGGGAAACGATTTCATACCGCGTGCAACATAGAACTTCAAAACTAACTTGGTGAGGCACAGGGCAAACCCATTTCTATGATTCTGTTATGTAATTTGTAAACTAAAATGGCTCATTACACTGCCTAATTAGTCATTCCAATTCCTTGCTCTGTACCTTGAAAAGAGGAGTGCCTAATAATGGATGGAATGGAAGATTATATATCTTTTATCAATTCAGAAGGCTTAACAGACCTGAAGTTGGGATAACCATGAGTCAAGGATGACCTCTTCCATTTACAGTCAAGAATCTATGTTGCTGAAAATAGCATCCGGCATTTTCTAATTTCCATCAGATTTCTCCTACGGTGGTACAGGCTTTTGCTGAGCCTTCCTAGGGTAGTCCCTCACAAAATGGCCGGCCTCGCCGCATCCATAGCACTTGCCTTCTGACTTTTGGCACTCATGCCCCAGATGGGTGGGCCAACAATGGACGCAGACTGGAACCCCTGACCTGTTCCTCGGTACAGGCTCCTAAGGTGCCACCTTTTCCTTGTTCCGCCTCCCTTCCGCCCGCCTAGGCCTTTTGCCCATTGTCTTCTGCTCCTTAGTCAACCTATACATAGGTATTCTTTAGAACCTAACTTAATATGTCCCTTAATCTCTTATGGTCTCAATTGTTACCTGTGAGGGTTTGTTTAAAATGGGTTACAAATATACTCTACCCTTTTTCCACTCTAGCCTATCTCCCCTTCTACTATTTGGGCAATTGGAATGGTTGTAACCATGTTTTGTCTCTCGTGCTCTGATACCACTTGTAACGCCACGGGATCCGATCCCAAGGTTTTGGGTATATATTTTTTTTGTTGGACCCTGAAATAGTTACTTAGTACGTATCGTGGAAGCACCAATGTAAATAAACGTGCATGCATTCACATGAGAGAGAGAGAGAGAAACCACAGGTTACAAGAAATGTAGGTAAACATCTCAACCATTCATAATCTCCAACAAGAGTACAAGTTCATTGCTCCAGATTACACATGAGCCCGCATGGGGTTACCACTCCACAACCCTACATAAAATAGAACATTCGACCATAGCATACCCAGACGTACGGTGAGCTAATTCTACACTTCAGCTGCTGCCACCTCCTCAACCTCTTTCTCTATGTCCCCTGAAAACGTGTGTCACAAGGGGTGAGTGTGATGCTCAGTAGGCAACCTATACAAACCGGGGTTAACTCGCATCTATATAACCAATTTATAGACATAATTCAAATGTTAATAATAGCATAATCCATTCATTATCGTATGCTAAAAATAACTCATACGAGGAAAATACACATTTTTAACTAACATATAGGGTACCCATGCATGCCACCAGAACTAAGTGAATGAGCAATTTATCACATTTTTATGAGTTTTCACATCTTTATTATTCATGGGACTGAACATTTGCCGCAAACATAGGAGGCCCACACACAAACGAATGGACGAAAGACTACTGCGCAGACCCGAGAGTGAACTCCAACCTAGACTCATGTGGCCCACACAGTTCTGCCGTCCATAGAATAATCAGCCAAATCATAGGTTTTTCACCTAGACTCCTGCTTCACGGGGCGTTACGCACCGCCGTCCCCCGGGTTCCGGGGTGCTCCAATCACCGTCCCTTAGAACGAACCAGCCGAATCAATAGGACTTTTAACCAGGGCGTTACCTACCGCCGTCCCCTGGGTTCTTTTACTTCTGCGGCGTTACGTATCGTCGTCCCGCAGAAGGGCTGCCCCACAAAGGGACCGGAGTCCTATCTCACAGAATGCTGTTATTTCCATTCATAACATTCACATCGTATTTGCATTGACATTCATACTCATTTTACAAATATTAGTATGATACTTTATTATAACAAGCATGCTTCCAAATGGTTTAAGTGGACAAATCATAACATAAGCTTACTTGATGTGGAAAGGAGCATGATCAGGTTACTATATAAAAGAGGACCATTTTTACTTCTAGGCTACATATGCCTGGAAAATGACTCATAACTGCAAGTACAAAATTTCTTGGAGTATGAAATCTTTACAGTTAGATACCACCTTACTCTTTCACCATTTTCTAATTTTTTTCAGATTTTTATGAATTAAAATGCCCTTTCAAAATTCTCTTTTTCTTCGTTTCTAGAAACTGAGATAGGGCCCTGGACATGCACAGCAGACCCATATGTGCACAGACTTGAAGATGTACACAGACCTTGAATTCTGAATATGCATAGACCCTAAAATGTGCTTAGACCTATATGTGCACAAACCTTAACATGTACATAGACCTTGAACTCCAAATGCGCACAGACCCAACCATGTATAGACCTATATGTGTACAGACTTGAAGGTATGCACAGACCCAAACATGCATAGACCTATATGTGCACCGACTTGAAGATGTGCACATACCCAAACATGCATAGACCTATATGGCCTTTTCCCAAATGTGCATCGACCATGTACTGGCCTGTGACAATGTACATTGACCTTATACAGGCCATTCCCAAATGTGCATAGACCTTACTATGGATAACACCAAACGTGCACAGACCTTACTATGGCTAATACCAAACGTGCACAGACCTTACCATCGCTAATACCAAATGTGCACAGACTTTACCATGGCTAACACAAACGTGCACAGACCTTACTATGGCTAACACCAAACGTGCATAGACCTTACTATGACTAACACCAAACTGCACATACCTTACTTAAGTCTGTGCAGCACGTGCACCCACCTTACCTATGCATGGGCCAAATGTGCACCGACCTTAGTTATGCTTGGACACAACATGCACCGACCTTAGTTATGCTTGGACACAACATGCACCGACCTTACTTTGGCTTGGGCAAAATATGCACTGACCTCACTATGGCATGCGGAAAAACATGCACCGACCTCACTTTGGCCTGGGAAAAACATGCACCGACCTCACTTTGGCCTGGGAAAAACATGCATCGACCTCACTATGGCATGGGGAAAAACATGCACCGACCTCACTATGGCATGGGGAAAACATGCACCGACCTCACCCTGGCCTGGGCAAAACATGCACCGACCTCACCCTGGCCTGGGCAAAACATGCACCGACCTCACAATGGCCTTGGAAAAACATGCACCGACCTCACTATGGCCTGGGGAAAACATACACCGACCTCACTATGGCCTGGGGAAAACATGCACTGACCAGGCACCGACCTCACTTTGGCCTGGGGAAAATATGCACCGACCTCACTATGGCCTGGGGAAAATATGCACCGACCTTACTTTGTCCTGGACAAAAGATGCACCGACCTCACTATGAATATTAGGAACTATGCACAGACCTTACCATGATCAACATGAAATATGCACAGACCTAGCTATGAATCATTTGAAATATATACAGGCCTTGCCATGATCAACATGAAATATGCACAGACCTTGCTATGAACCATATGAAATATGTACAGGCCTTGCCATGATCAACATGAAATATGCACAGACCTTACTATGAACCATATGAAATGTGTACAGACCTTGCCTCAAGGCTGACCTTCCCAGGGGCTGTGCAATTCTTTAGAGACACAGAGGTAACTCGTGAAAGCCAAAACTTGATGAAACCAAAAGCCAAAATGAACATGGTGGTGGTCCCCACGTGCCCTTAATACATCTTTAAAGTGTATAAAATATATTTAAAACCGTTCTAATGCATCATTGACCCCTAAAGTTTGGGGTTAGGTGCCTATCTTTGAGATGTTAACCGACGATCCGAGGATAATATCTGGAGAGGGGGATTTCTATAGCCCAATTAAGAGCAGCCGAACTAGGCCTCTCTGGGCCCAACAAGGCTCAGCTCCGCCAGGTGACAGCCCCCTGGGGCCCACTTAGGCAAGAAAGCCCAATAAAAGTTTCGCTCGAGGATACTACCTTCCTAGGCGGCCTCTAGGCTCGGAAGGCTCGAGCGTCGATCAGGTCTCAGGAAAGGTCCATGCCCAAACCATCTCTCCGCCCAGGGGAAGAAGGCGCATGTCGACCAATCCGACCCATTTTCGTCCGAGCTAAGCCTGCCGCCCGGATAGGGCTGGCCTCTCTGAGCTCGGTACGACCGACGATTGCTTATCCATGCAGCCGTTAAGAGTCCTCTGTGGGCAGGAATTTATAAAGGTGAGGGACTCCAGCTCCCCAAGGTGATAACGCTACCATGATAAGGCAATGAAAGCCCACGTCGATGACGTAACCCCCACCTGAAACTCCTGGACTTACAGGACTGCAGAAGACGGCGCACTATTTAACCCAGGGATACCCTCCGGCGAAAGGTAAGGGCAATCACACGCTCAAAACTCCTGAGCAGGAACCACTTCACCCTTCTGGTGGAGAGGGATCTCGCATAGAAGCTACTTCCTCCCTATATTGCTCCCACCATAGCTCCACTGACTTAAGCATCGGAGGGTTTTCCCAAGGGACTCACCCCTGGGCCCCCTGATCCGTTTCCCTTTCTTGCAGTTTATTATCCGGTGATCCACTGCCCGCTTAGGATCTGCGCGAGATCTTGCCTCTTCATCTGGCGCCGTCTGTGGGAAACGTACGAGAAGCCAGTATGGTGCGAAGGAGCTCAGGGAGGAGGTTCGCCGGTGACAGGGGAAAGGCCATGGTAGCGGCGGGGGATGGCCCCTCTCGGGCCTCACAGAACCCCCCCTTCGACGCCAGTGCCCCCACCGACGGACCACCACCACCACCACCCCCCCTGCGGCGATAGGGCTACCGCCCAACGATGGTACGGACGCCTTCCAGGCCCTCAACGCGAAACTGGATGTCCTCGTGGAACTCAGGAGGATCCAGGTGGCTAGGGATGGAAGATCCCATGCCCCATCAGGGAGCCCTCCCCGTGAGAATGCATCCCAGCACACTGCCGGAGGCCGCTTCACTCTCCGCGGCCAGCAGATCATCCGCAACAGAATTGGAGGACCCTCGTAGGCTCCGCCTCCGGAGCAAGAGGCTTCCTCCACACCAAGGCGGGGAAAACCTGGGGCGCGCCATCCAAACCCAGAGACCGATGTTCCCGGGGATCACCAGTACGCTCCTCCCAGCCCCACGACATGACAACAGTCGGAGTTATCCCTCCGACTGCGAGATTTCGAGAGGCGGTTCGCAGAACAGGAGCGCGCCCTCCGCGCCCTGCAGAAGACCTCTTTCCCGGAGGATGAGGAGAAATCCCCATTCTCCGAATACGTCTTGAAGGCAGAGGTGTCTCCTAGAACCTCCATCCCGACCTTCAATCTCTACGACGGCCAGGGCGACCCGGGCGACCATTACGACAGCTTCGACGCTTTGATGACCTTGCATTTAGCGTCGGACGCCATCAAGTGCCGAGCCTTCGCGACCACCCTGGTCCAGGGCGCCCAGGTGTGGTTCCGGACCCTCGCCCCCGGATCCATCCGAGACTTCAAGCAATTTGGGTGAGTCTTCAAAGAGAGTTTCACCGGAAGTGCCCCCCCAAGGTCGGTAGCGGGGCTCTTGGCCCTCAAACAGGTGCAAGGGGAAAGACTCCGGGCTTATATTCACCGATTCAAGTCGGAAGCCCTGAGAATCCCCTGCCTGGACGTGGCCTCAGCCATAACCGCACTGACTGGGGGCACCCAGGATGAGAATTTCCGCCGCGAACTTGTCCTCCACCCTCCCTCGACCCTTGCCGAGCTAGTGACTCTGGCATTACGCCACGCCGAGTGCGAATAGGTGCTCAGCGCTTGCCGAGACGCAACCGGATCGGGTCGGGAGGGGGACAAGAAGCGGGCTTTCGAGCCAAGCTCAGGTTCAGGGAAAAGGCGGACTCGCGATGGGGAGCGCAAGGAACCGTCACGGAAGTATGAGCGGTACACCCGACTAGCCGCGCCGATCTACAAGATCTACGAAGGCATCAAGGACTCGGGCCTCCTCCGCCAACCCGAGCCAATGAGATCGAAGAACCGTAATCGCAACAAGCACTGCTTGTTCCACAGCGATCACGGGCACCACACCGGCGACTGCCACCAGCTCCAGGACAAGATTGAGAGCCCCATCCGTCAGGGACATCTAGCTCGGTTCATAGCCAAGCGCAAAGAAGACCGAGGCACCCCAGAGGAGATCGACAATGCCCCCCGCGAGGTACACATCAATGTCATCTCCGGAGGAGTAGCATCAGGTGGCGACAGTAGCCGAGGAAGGAAGCATCATGCTGAGCGGGTGAGCCAAGCCACAGAGCCTCCCAAGGCCCCGCCGAGTGAGCCCCAGGTCATAGTCTTCTCCGACCAAGACCTGGAAGGGCTGAGCACCCCGCATGACGATGCCCTTGTGATTTCGGCCACAATAAACCATTGTAACGTAGATAGGATTCTAGTTGACAATGGGAGTGCCCCTGATGTACTGTCTTATGATTGTTTCCTTAAGATGGGGGAGGAACCATCCAAACTCCACCCAATCCGAACCCCTCTCTGCGTGTTCAATGGCCTAGCCACCTATCCCGAGGGAGCCCTAAGCCTGCCGGTTACCCTTGGCACCCCACCCAAAACCGTTATGGTCATGGTGGACTTCATAGTGATTAAAGGTATGATAGCATACAACGCCATCTTCGGCCGGGGAATCCTCAGCCGAATAAAAGTGGTGCCATCTACCTATCACTAGAAAATGAAGTTCCCCACCAAAAACGGGTTGGGAGAAGTCCGAGGTAACCAGGCCACGGCCAGAAGGTGCTATAATATCTCAGTAGAGGCCACAAGGCCGGACGGGAAGGACAAGGGCCCCCGGGGAGTCGAGGATTAAACCGTAACCACCGAACCTTATGGTGAATTGCTGGCGATTTTCCTAAACGATGACCCGACCCTAGGAGTAAAGATCAGAGCCGAACTACCGTCTGAGGTTCAACAGTAATATAAAAAGTTCCTTTCTGAGTACATCCGAGTTTTTGCTTGGGCTGATGATCAACTCTCCGGGATACCAGAAGAGACTATAATGCACAAGCTCAACCTCGACCCCGCCGTGAAGCCCGTATAGTAGAGCAGGAGGAAGCATGCACCGGAGAAACATGCGATCATCAAGGTGCAGGTCACCAAGGGGCAAGAGACTGGCCTTTTTAGGCCGGTCCTGTACCTGACGTGGCTAGCCAACGTCGTCCTGGTACCGAAAGCTTCAGGCAAGTGGCGGATGTGCGTGGATTTCACCGACCTGAATAAGGCCACCCCTAAGGACTGTTATCCGTTGCCGAGCATCGACCAATTGGTTGACTCAACCTCGAGCAATGAGATACTCAGCTTCCTAAACGCCTATTCAGGTTACCACCAGATCAGAATGGATCCAGAAGATGTCGAGAAGACCGCCTTCATCACCGACTACGGCGTATACTGCTACACCTGGATGCCTTTCAGGTTGGAAAACGTCGGAGCCATGTACCAGAGGCTGGTCAACCACATGTTTAAAGGACAGCTAGGTCAGAACGTCGAGGCCTACATCGACGATATGCTTGTCAAGACCCCCAACGCCGAAGACCACTTCACCGACCTCGCTGAGACCTTCAACACCCTCCTGAGGTACAACATGAAGCTCAATCCTGCCAAGTGTGCCTTCGGAGTGAGATCCGAGAAGTTCCTGGGTTTCCTAGTCACTCAACGTGGGATTGAGGCCAACCCCAACAAAGTCCAGGCCATCCTGGACATGCGCCCGCCCACCTGCGTCAAGGACGTCCAACGCCTAACTGGGCGTGTCGCCGCTCTCAGTCGGTTCCTATCCCGTGCGGCCGAACGATGCATGCCCTTCTTCAAGCTGTTGAGGGGGCCCAAATTGGCATCTTCTACGTTCGCATGGGATGAGGAATTCCAGAGAGTGTTCGCCGAGCTCAAGGAGTTCTTGGCCTCACCCCTGGTGCTCTCCAAGCCCGTTTCGGGTGAAGTCTTGCTGCTCTACCTCTCGGAAACACCATCTACAGTTAGCTCGGTCCTAGTCAGAACTGACTCGGGAGTAGAGAGGCCGGTCTACTACACCAGCAAGGTGCTCAACGAGGCGGAAAGGAGGTACCCCGCAACCGAGAAACTCGTGCTAGCATTGGTTATCTCCGCCAGGCGCCTCCGGCCCTTTTTCCAGGGTCACCCCATCACCGTGCTAACCGGTGAACCATTGAAGAAGATCCTGGTCCACCCCGAAGCCTCGGGACGACTCGTCAAATGGGCCATTATCCTTGGGGCCTACGATATATCCTATCGGCCGCGCTCACCTATGAAGGGCCAAGCGCTCGCCGACTTCATCGCCGAAAGCACCATCCCGACTGAAGAAAGATCCCCATCCGCTCCCGGGCCGACCTGGGAATTGTTCATTGATGGATCCTCCAACTCGATCGGTAGTGGTGCCGGAATCCTCCTGATGTCCCTCGAAGGAGCAGAATTGCAATATGCCTTGAAGTTAAGCTTTCAGGCATCCAACAACGCTTCCGAGTACGAGGCCCTTATCTCGGGAGCACGCATGGCCCGACGGTTAAGGCCTGAGCGAGTCAAAATCCATACTGACTCCCAACTAGTCGCTAGCCAAGTCAACAGTGAGTACGAAGCTCGAGAGGCACCAATGATCAAATACCTCCAACTGGTCAGAGACCTGGCCCAACAATTTGAGAGATTTGAGGTAGTCCGAATAGCTCGGGAGGAAAACTCCCGAGCGGACGCCCTCTCTCGGCTGGCCTCCTCTCTCAACCCCGAAGGTACCCGATCGGTCCTCCTTGAAGAGCTAGAGCGCACGAGCATTGACTCGGAGCTCCTTACTGTTGACTCAGCCATTCCGAGCGACTGGCTCCGGGACTCTCAAGAGCTTCCGACCCTCGAGAGGCCCGCAGATTGAAGTACCAAGCCCGGCGCTTCATCGTTCTAGATGACACTCTCTACCGGAGATCTTTCTCCGATCCCCTCCTGAAGTGTCTCGGCCCCGATGAAGCCAACCGAGCTATCCAAGATATTCATGAAGGCCTGTGCGGAGCGCACTCAGGAGGAAGGTCACTCACCCGGATCCTGCTATGGCAGGGTTACTGGTGGCCCACTCTGTAGCATGACTGCACAGCCTACGTGCAACAGTGCGACCGATGCCAGCGATTCGACCACTTAGTCCATCAGCTGGCCACGGAGCTCGTCACCCTGACCAATCCATACCCCTTCGCTCGGTGGGGGATTGACATTCTTGGGCCGTTCCCTACGGCTCAGGCCCAGAAGAAGTTTATCATCGTCGCCATCGACTACTTTACCAAGTGGATCGAGGCCAAAGCCACGGCGAGGATCATCGAGACAGTCGTCTGGAGTTTCATCTGGAAGTCGATCATTTGTCGTTACGGCATCCCCCGGGTGATAGTGAGCGATAACGGTCGGCAATTTGACTCTCGTTATTTCCGAGACAAATGTGCCGACCTAGGTATTTGTAACCACTTCACTTAGGTCGCCCACCCTTAGGCCAACGGGCTAGTCGAGAATGCCAATAAGACTATCTTAAAAGGTAAAAAGACTAGACTCGGCAAGGCCAAGAGCAACTGGCTCGAGGAACTACCTAGCGTACTTTGGTCCCACAGAACGACTCCCAGAACGGCAACCGGTGAGAGTCCTTTCCAGTTGGTATATGGCACCGAGGCCGTCATTCCGTTGGAGATCGCCAATCCCTCCCTCCGAGTCATCTGCTTCTCGCCTGAGGTAAACGAGCAAAAATTACTCGAGAACCTCAACCTAGCAGATGAACTCCGACAGATTGCCAGCATCCGAGCAACGGAGTACCATCGTCGCCTCACTCGATACTACAACGCCAAAGTCTGAGACAGGCACTTCCAACCGGGAGACTTCATCCTTAGGAAAGCCGAAGCCTCTCGACCACTAGAGGCGGCGGGCAAGCTATCCCCTAACTGGGAAGGCCCCTACCGAGTGGTCGAGACGCTCGGGAAAGGAGCATACCGGCTATCTACAATGGAAGGGGAACCCATCCCTCGAACATGGAATGCAGCCACACTACGCAAGTTCTACTTTTGAAGTTGTGCAAACAATTTGAGTGAAATAAAATTTTCTCCTTTTTCATTCAAACGATTGTTGGTACATCAGAAAGGCAAAAGCCAATACATTACACAACAGAAAGCAAAAAATCCATCTGGCACCACTGCAAGAGGCCATTGCTCGGCTGACTCGGTTGATCTCCTTGCGTCCAGCCACTGACTCTGCCTCGCGTAGAAACTGGCTCGGATAAAAGGCCGTCGACCCAGTTGGCTCGGGTGGCCCATGACAAAGGTGACAGAAGGGACTGTGGAGGGGAAGGCTACCTTCCAAGTTGACAGAGGCTGGGGAAGAGGGAATGCCTATGAAGGCCTCCTCTCTTCCAACTTGCCAACTCTTTGGAACGAACAGAGAGAAAGCACCCTCCGAAGAGTGAAAGAAAGGATGAGCAGAAGAGGGAAAAAGAGGCTGCCAGAAAGAAAAAGAAACCAGCATAGCTGGATGAGGAGGCAGAGGAAGGCCCGAAAGGAGGGAGCTTAATTCGCTTCCTCCCCCCGTCCCTGAAGCGAGCAGAGAGGGACTGGCGACGGAGATGCCGGATGCCCCCATCTGCCCTCCATCTCGCCCCCCTGAAAGCCTCACCGGAAATGATAAAGGGAAGACGGCGTGCCTCCGCGCGTCGACCCCTTTTCAAATCCACCCGCCGGCCATCGACTCCTTTTCAAATCCGAGGTAGCAGGAACTCCCTGCCCCCTGCCATCGATAGCCCCCTCATCTGGATCCTCCTCCATGCTCCGAATGCAAAGGCTCAGCGCTACGAGAAAATGGGAGAGGAAAGACTGTCAGGGAAAATCCTAAGCGATGGAGAGGAAGGGACGCCCTTCAGTCTTTTTATAGGCAAAGGTAGGCTACTCGCCTTAAACGACTCCCTCCTCGAAAACAAGCCAAAGGAATTTCCCCCTATGAACGGTCACCTCAAACCCCTTGTCTTCCGCCCCAGCGGGACACGCGAAGCGGCCAGGCATTTAAAGCATGAGAACGCGGAAAGGCACCCTGGCAGACGCTCACCCAACCATCATGCGAGATCTGCGCAGAAAGTATCGGTCCTTTCCAGCTACTACAGATACGCTGATCAAATCACGGCAAGGATAGCGTGAAGCAAGTAAGATTTTATTTATTGCCTTACAAAAAGTGGAAGTCCTTTTTTGAAAAAAGAAAGAGACAAACAAAGAAGGAGGCAAAGCAGGACGATACATCAGGCCTAGGGCCCACTTTGAAGCTCGGAAGTGGGAGGCACAGGTGTTTCGCCCCCGGCGCCCTCGGCGACGGCCGGCCCTGGCACTGACCCCGCCTGCGCGGGAACTGCCTCGGTCGCGAGCTCTCCCGAGGCAGTCGGAGTTGGCGACCCCTCAGGAGAAGAGCCCTCTGGATCTTCCCCGCCCGATGCAGAGGAGCTGGAAGACGACTCGTCCGAGTCATAGCGTTGGCCAGAGGGGAAGTCAATCCCAGAATCTTGTTCCCCGGCATAAGCTACTGCCCGGCGGTAACCCTACTTAAACCCCTTGTGGATGCCTCGGCGAAGTGCTGACTCATAGTAAGGAAGGGCAGATGCCTGCAGGTCGGCCCGGTAGGCCTCTGAGCCCTTGTATTGCTCGATCGTCTCCGCCCCGGCCAGTCCCATCCTGTCGGCAAGCACGGCCTTCTCCCGCTCTACCTCGGCCGCCCGCTCCTCGACCTCTACGGATCGTTTCTCTGCCTCGGCCGACTTCTGTTTGGCCTCGGCCGCCCACTCCTCGGCCTTGACCGATCGCTTCTCTGCCTCAGCTCGGTCGGCCTCGGCCTCCAAACGAAGGCGCTCCACTGCCTCCGCCCGGTCCACCAATTCGGCGCGCTTGGCCTCCCAACAGCCATCCTGCTCGAGACGAAGAAGGCGCTCCTCTTCAAGGAGTTTACTTTTCCTCTTGAGCGATTCCCGAGCCTTGGTTAGTTGCTCGGTCAGCACTCCGACCTCCAACCGGCTCGACCGCGACAACTCCTTGATCGCGGAGAACTCCCATCGGAGCCCCTCATGCACCTCATTGAGTCGAGCTAGTTTCCTCTCGCACCCTCCGAGGGTCCAAGCAATATTCGACCGCTCTGACTCCGATCGGGCATAAGTCTCCGCCATTGTGGCCCCCATCTGGGCCATGACTAGGCCGCCCTCCATAAGGATGTCGAGGACCCCGGGTGGAGAATGACGCTTGTCTCCTCCTTTCATCCTCGCGGATACCTCGCGGCAAAGCTGGTATAAATTGCTCGAGATGCCGAGCCTTTCCAGAGCCTCCGGCATGGGAACCCTTTCCGCACCTGGCGCCTCGCCTGAAGGCCCAGATCGAGCTGCTGGCTCGGCCGCCCCACGCGCTACCGTCGGTTGGGGTTGCGACGCCCCCGCAGGTGAACCCCCGACCTCAATCGACGCTGCGAGCCCGGCCCCCCCAATGCGCCACGGACGGTTGGGGCTGCGACGCCTCTGTCGGCGAAACCCCAACCTCGATCGTCTCGGCCCGCGCATCATCGCCCGCCTCGACCGGCACCCCAACCTCGGCCACGGTTGTTTCAACTTCGGCCCCCTCTATTCCCGACAAGGGGAGAGCCGACCCATCACCGTCATCCCCAGGGGTGCCCCTGGTGTCCTCGGCCCCCTCTCGCTCAGCAGATGGGAGAGCCGGCTCGGTAGGGTTGGCCCTATCTTGCCCCAGAGAGGGGAGCGCCGCCGAGCCAAAATTGCCCCCAGCGGCGGGGACGGCCCTACCTGGCCTTCCGACCCGTTTCCTGGCTTTCACGGCCTCCCGCAACCTCCCCTCCACGGGATCATTGCGCTTCGCCCCGCACGGTCGAGAAGTCCCCTCCAAGGCCCCCCCCCTTGCCCTTGTCCCGGGCTCGGGGGCGACCCACAGGAGCGCCCGGCTCATTAGCCGCTGAGCCGTCACCAAGGTCAATGATCTCAGCGGCCTCCTCCAAAGGCTCTCGCCTGGTGTCTGCATAAAGAAGAAGGCGTGATCAGGAAAAGGAAAGATGACCCCCGCCTCCGAAGGAAGATCTAAGTGGTGGCACCTGACGGCTTCAGCCGCATAAGAAGACACCGCTCGATATTCTCCGGCGTCACCAACTCTTCGGTAGACTGGCGATTTTTCAGCAAACGAGCAGCATACTCCTCCACATGTGGGGAGAACTCCTCCTGCCGGGGAGGGATATTCGGGTGGAAATTGGGCATTACTTGGCACCTCCAAGTCTCCTCCACCGAATTAATCCTCGCCCAAAAAAATTGGGTCTTCCACCCTTTGTGCGAAGAATTCTTCACCGCCAACGAAATACAGCTCCTATTCCTCCTCGCCTGGATGAAGTAAAAATCCTTCCCCGCCGACGGGTGCGCCTTCAACTCGAAGAAATAGTGGAAGAGGTCCAAAGAAGAAGGAACCCCGCACTGACGACAGACGATTCGGAAAGCGGAGAGGAGAAGGTACGAGTTGGCTACCAACTGAATGGGTGCCAGCTGGAAAAAGTTGAGAAGCGTGAGGACGAAGGGCTCGAAGGGGAGGCGAAACCCGCTCTTCCACGCCAGAAGAAAGATGCAGATATGGCCCGTACGAGAATCCAGGCTCGTCTCATACGGGGCAACAGCAGCGAAGCTATACTTGTGGGGCAGGCGAAACTGATGCTCTAGCCTCTTCACCTCGGCTTCCCCCAACTCGCTGCAGTTCGGGACCGGCGCTCTCACCACCGGTTCGTCGCCCCATCCCTCGGCATCTGAGCGCCGGCCCGCCATAGATTCTGAGGAAGAACTTGAAGAAGAATTCTCTCGAGACCTCGAAGATTCTGGGGAAGGAGGAAGCTGTCGGACCGCCTCCGTAGTTATCTTCGCCAACTCGTCAAATGCCGCCGCGAGTCTCTGCTCCTCCGCTGTGTCCTCACGACGCATCAAAGAGCCCCAAAAGTAAAAGAGCGAAGGAAAGCCAAAACCCTAACAACGGAAAGAGTTTGGGATGACAACCAGCGCCCAACGCCTATAAACCCACGCGGGAGGCGGCGCGTCATTCTGACCTCCGAGAAAAGGGGGCCCCTTCATTTCAAATCCGTCAGGATTGCAATTATTACGGGCCCTGGTGACCACGACATGTGGCTTCATAACACCGCCAGATTTCCACCCACCTGAGCCACGCTGGTCCAAAACCCCAAACGACTACTCCTCCGAGCTTATTAAGGCTCGGGAGTAGGAGGGGGACAAGTGGAGAGGGGGATTTCTGTAGCCTAATTAAGAGCATCCGAACTAGGCCCCTCAGGGCCCAACAAGGCTCAGCTCAGCCAAGTGACAGCCCCCTGGGGCCCACTTAGGCGAGAAAACCTAATAAAAGATTCGCTCGAGGATACTACCTTCCTAGGCGGACTCTCGGCTCGGAAGGCCCGAGCGTTGGTCAGGTCACAGGAAAGGTCCATGCCCGAACCATCTCTCCGCCTAGGGGAAGAAGACGCATGTCGACCAATCCGACCCATTTTCGTCCGAGCTAAGCCTGCCGCCCGGATAGGGCTGGCCTCTCTGAGCTCGGTACCGCCGACGATTGCTTATCCATGCAGCCGTTAAGAGTCCTCTGTGGGTAAGAATTTATAAAGGTGAGGGACTCCAGCTCCCCAATGTGATAACACTTCCACGATAAGGCAATGTAAGCCCACGTCGAGGATGTAACCCCCACTTGAAACTCCTCGACTTACAGGACTCCAGAAGACGGCGCACTATTTAACCCAGGGATACCCTCCGGTGAAAGGTAAGGGCAATCACACGCTCAAAACTCCTGAGCAGGAACCACTTCACCCTTCTGGTGAAGAGGGATCTCGCGTAGAAGCTACTTCCTCCCTATATTGCTCCCACCATAGCTCCACTGACTTAAGCATGGGAGGGTTTTCCCTAGGGACTCACCCCTGGGCCCCCTGATATGTTTCCCTTTCTTGCAGTTTATTATCCGGTGATCCACTGCCCGCTCAGGATCAGCGCGAGATCTTGCCTCTTCAATATTCACACCCCAGATCCACATCAACTTTACCCTTCGATTCAGGGATGAGATCCACACCCCAGACCCTTGCGCACTGTCCTAGGAACTATAGGTCCGTCCCCCCTTCGCAGGGCCAAGGTCCCTCACCACTCTTCTTGATGAGGGCATCTCACGACACTCCCTCTAGCTTTGGTCGTCTACACACTCTTGATATGGATTGATCATGGTCTCCACTTGTTATCTTCATTTTCCCAGGTTCATTTTATGTATTTTCCTTTTATTGAGTCATATCTTATGTATTTTCCTTTATTAAGTCATGTGGTTCTAGTCCATTTCCCTTATTTTGCTTAATTGGGCCTTATTTCCTTAGTTATGGGCCCATAGGATTGAGTCTAGGTTATGCTCGGTCTTTTGTCCTATTGTCAGGGACATTTTGGTCATGTAAAGAGTGGTTGCCTATATATAGGCCCCATCTCTCCACTTGTACTCACTTTTTGGATATTGAAAAAAACCACTTTCTTTTACCTCTTAAATCTCTCTCTCTTACTCTCTTTCCTCACTCTCTCTCACTCTCTCTCTCTCCCAAGGGGAGTTCGCCCCCACCCTCTCTCCTCCTCCCCCCCCCTCACTTACTCCAACCCCCAACCACCTCCATTACCTCACCCACCTCCATTAAGACCCTCCACTTCCCCAAGCCCCTCATTTACTCCCCTCTCTTTGTCCCAAAGCAAATCCTCCACCTCCCAACACAATCCACCACTTCCCCACACAAATCCCACCCCTCCCTAGACCCATTTCAAATTTGAACCTTCCCTCCCTTGCCTTGACCGCCCCTCAACCCCCTCCCTTGAACCAAGTTCGCCCCCACCATCTCCCTCTCACCCCTCTCTCTTGTGCACCCTCATCCTCCACCACCTTCACTAGCAGACCATATTCTCTTCAGCCCCACTTCGCCCCCCCCCCCCACCTCCATCTCCATAGCCTCCAATACCCCTCAAACACCACTCATCTTCCTCCCATAGCCAGTAGAACCACCTTCCACCACTTTCTCTCTTGGCCATTCCCTTCCCCACCACTTCATCTTCCCTTCATTCCCGCCCTGTTTCAGGAAGCAGGATTACAGCACTTGCAGAGGAGGCCACGGTCATCCCTCAACGACTCAGGAGGCGAGGCCTACATTTCTAGATTCGTCTGCAAGTCAGCTTTCAAGGCGAGGTGGTTTCGTCGGCATCCGAGCTCGGTGCTGTCCGCAGCACCATTCTTCTCCGACTGTGCAGAACTTCTCAGACCAGAAGCCAGAGCGGCAGAGAAGACTCTCCCACGACGAACCTTGAAGGAACCAGCCTTCAGGGTCTTCTACAAAGTTCTTCCTCCCCCTGTCAGCGTCCAGGAACAGAAGGCGGAATCCCGTTCGGCATCTGACAACCAGAGATACCAATTTTCTACCACAACCACGCCGGTCTGCCTCCTCACAGTCTGTCCCGACCACCGTCCACTTCTCTGGACATCCAGCTCATCTCCGACATCAGAAGACTTCCCAGTTTGTTTTGCTGCAAAGTAGACTCGTATACGATTCCAACGAGTCCAGCGGTGCCAGATTTGGAGCTCAGGAGCGACCGTGGCCACTTCTGCAACCTGTTGTTTCAGACTGAGCTCGGCCAGAGACCAGAGCTGCATCCATCTTCCAGTCACCAGAGCAGTCAGTCCCCAGATCAGAACGTCATCCAAAAATTCAAGCCGCACCCCTCTCTGGTTAGCAATCTTTTGGCGTAAGTCTCATCAGATTCTGAGCTCGGTGGATTTATTGGCTGCATCAACATCGACTCCCTATCCAGAATTACAGAAGCTAGATAGAATCGGCGAAGCTCAGAAACTCGGTTTCCTTTGCATCTCTCCCCACCCCGCTTGGCCGGCTGAAGGCCCCTCCCTGCGTGGAGGTAGTTTTGAATGTATTAAGCATAACCCCCACCCCAAGATCACCCCTCCTGCGTGAGGAGTAGTGCTGAACCATTTGCAATTTCAGGTCAAGCTACATCGCCGCGGCGATCGGGTGCATACCCTCGCCTCCTGGCGCGCCCTCGTCTCCGATCGGGATCGGTGTCTTCACACCGATCAGGTGAGCTTCTGATACTATCCTTAGTAGCCTTATTCCTGCTAGTTTAGTATTGCTTTGATTGCTCGTCGGCGGTGAGAAGAGGGCTCGAACTTGCATGCTAGTTTGTTAGTGTCCACCGCGGACCGTGAGTGAGTGCCACCAAGCCCCCCGCCTTGCGGGCCAGCCGCCCACAAAGTTGGGTATCCTAGACTCATTTGGGGTCAGCCCTAGCATTGTAAGTCCATTAGAACAATTGGGTCCCGCCCCGGACCTTCATCATTATCTCCCGGACCCACCGGGTGAACGTGTGAATCGGGTGAGCAAAAATCGTCATCGTGAGAATCATTGAGCGCTTGTATGCTTGCGGGTCTAAGTCCTAGGGTCATCTCATCATATTTAGTGGTCTTTGGGCTGTGCCACATCAAGTGGTATCAGAGCGGTCATAGGCTTGTCCTTACAAGTCTAGTCTTGGGTCACACTAAGTCTTTCTTAGGTGCATTCGCACACCCTTGCATAGCCCACCCAACCTTGCATGACCACCCGTAGTGGAACTCATTATCAAGGCAATCCATCTTCTTCCAATAACACCATGAATCCCAATCCCCAAGGAAATCCCCCTCACAATGAGCATGAGCTTCCCGACCAAATGAGGTTTCTTGTGGACTACATGACCGAAATTATGGGAAGGCTTGACGGTATTACGGCCCGGCTTGAACAACTTGAGGAAAATAGACCTATTCCAAGGGAAGGAGATAGGAGAGATCCCCCTCCACATGTGGAGCCAGCCATAGGAGGACTCAACCTTGACCCCCCTCCCGAACCGGAAAGGGACCCACCCCCTAGAAGGAATGAGAGGCCTCCCCGGGACAACCCGGATGACCAACTAATGAGACTTGTGAAAGTCGATGCTCCCACTTTTGATGGATCTCATCATCCGAGCATCTACTTAGATTGGGAGGCAGCCATGGATCAATATTTTGATTGGTACCCAATGACCGAGGATAGGAAAGTCCGACTTGCAAAGATGCAATTAACCAAACTTGCCAAGACTCATTGGATGAATGTTGAAGCCTTAAGGATAGTTAGGAGGGAAGTTCCAATCACCACATGGGGGGCCATGAAAGACCAACTCAAACTCAAATATGTCCCACCCTCCTACCATCAAAACCTCCTAGATGAATGGCAAGCCTTGACTCAAGAAGGAAAGACCGTTATGGAATACATTGAAAAGTTTGACTACTACCTCCTCAAATGTGGAGTCCAAGAGGACCCCTCCGTCACACTCTCCCGCTTTAGGAATGGGCTTCAATTCCATATCAAAAAGGAACTATTCATGCGTCAAGTAACAACTTTAGAGCAAGCCTACCAAGTAGCTCGGGATGCCGAGAAATTCTCTCGGTACACGCGAATGGTTCCCCCTCGGGGAATGGACCCTAGAGCCATGGCACCTCGGGCCAACCCCCCACCACCCCAAAGAGGTCTCCTTCCTACACCCATGGGAACTCCTCCCACACGGGTCACCCCTCCTAATGCCAATCCACCATTCCGCCCACAAGTGGGCCCCTAAACACAACTCCCAATAGGCCCAATTCGACACCCACTCTCCCTCACACTAAGGTGACCCCAAACCATCAAAGTGGGCAGCAATGCTTTAGGTGTTATGGGTATGGACACTTTGCCAATCAATGCCCCACCAAGGGAGCATCAAACTTACTCATAGAGGAGACCAACCCCCAACCCCAAGCTGAATTTGAAGGAGAGATTGAGGTATATGAACCCTCTCTTGAATGGGAGGAGGAGTATGAGAACCACTACATAGAGAGCAACCAAGAACAACCTCCTCCACCCACCGAATCCCACCTCGGGGTGGTTAGATGCACCCTCACTCAAAACCAAGAGCATGATTGGAGAAGAAACACCATATTCCACACCTACATAAGAATAGGGAGCCATATTAGGAAGGTCATATTGGACAATGGAAGTAGTGTGAATGTGGTGTCACCCGACACCGTTAAACTTTTGGGCCTTACCACCTCCCCACATCCCCACCCATATAGGGTAGCATGGATTAATACCACCTCCATGCCCGTTAGTGCCCGTTGCCTTGTCCCAATTACATTCCAATCCTATCAAGGCCAAGTGTGGTGTGATATCCTTCCAATGGAAGTTGGGAGTATCCTTTTAGGACGGCCTTGGATCTACGATGTAGATGCCACCTTCTTAGGAAGAACCAACGCTTGCATCTTCATTCATGAGGGGAAGAAGATCCAACTCAACCCATCTCCACCCCGCACTCTACCTAAGAAGGCCTCTCCCTCCCTTGAGGGACCCACTACCTTTCCCCCCATCCCAACACCAACAAACCCCACCCCATCAAGTCCTAGTCCTAGTAACATCAAAGAGCCTCCTAGGAGCCTACACCTTGTCACTAGGAAAGAGTTTGAGGAAGAAGTCAACCAAGGGGATCAAGTATGTGCCATTGTCATTTGTCTAGGGGAATCCACCCCAACCGATCCACACCCCCTAGAAATTCATCAACTCCTTAAGGACTTCCATGATGTATTTCCCGAGGAGCTTCCGGACAAACTACCACCTATGAGAGATGTGCAACATGCCATCGACCTCGTGCCCGGGGCTACCTTGCCCAACCTCCCACACTACCGACTCAACCCCACCGAGCATGCCGAGCTTCGGAGGCAAATTGAAGAACTCATCAAGAAGGGCTTCCTCCGAATTAGCAAAAGCCCTTGTGCCGTCCCGGCTCTTCTTACACCCAAAAAGGATGGGACTTGGCGCATGTGTGTAGATAGCCGAGCCGTCAACAAGATAACGGTCAAATATAGGTTCCCCATCCCTCGGCTTGATGACATGCTAGACATGCTAGCGGGAGCCACCATCTTCTCCAAAATTGATCTCAAAAGTGGCTACCACCAAGTCCGCATTAGGCCCGGGGACGAGTGGAAAACCGCCTTTAAAACTAAGGACGGTCTCTATGAATGGCTTGTTATGCCTTTCGGCCTTTCTAATGCACCAAGTACCTTCATGCGTCTCATGACCGAGGTCCTCCGGCCCTTCATTGGCATCTTTCTAGTTGTCTACTTTGATGACATCCTCATATATAGCCAATCCAAGGAAGCCCACCTCGATCACCTCAAACAAGTGTGCACCATCCTTAGGAAAGAGAGTCTCTTTGCCAATCCCGGGAAGTGTCATTTCTTGACCAATCAACTAGCCTTCCTAGGATTTATTGTCTCATCCCAAGGAGTATCCATGGACCCCGAAAAGGTCCAAGCTATTCTTGAGTGGCCCGAGCCCAAAACCATTCATGACGCCCGAAGCTTCCATGGGCTAGCCACCTTCTATAGGAGATTCATCCGGGGGTTTAGCACTATCACCACTCCTATCACGGATTGCCTCAAGAAAGGCACATTTGTTTGGACTAGGGCAGCCTCCAAAGCCTTCCTAGAGCTTAAAGAGAAAATGACCCAAGCCCCGGTCCTTTGCCTACCCGACTTTTCAAAGGTCTTTGAGGTCACATGTGATGCTTCCGGGGTAGGGATTGGAGGTATCCTTAGCCAAGAGGGTCACCCGGTAGCCTACTTTAGTGAAAAACTTTGTGAGGCTAGGACGAGATACTCCACATATGACAAAGAGCTTTATGCCGTGGTTCAATCCCTCCGGCATTGGAGGCACTATCTCCTACCCAAAGAATTTGTGATCTTCTCGGACCATGAGGCTTTGAAATATCTCAACACTCAACAAAAGCTCAATGCCCGCCATGCCCGATGGGTAGAATACATTCAAGCCTACACCTTTGTCCTCAAGTATAAGATGGGTAGTGAGAACCGCGCCGCCGATGCACTAAGTAGGCGGGTAGCCTTACTCTCCACCGTCCAAGTGGAGGTAACCGGATTTGAGAGAATCAAAGGGGAATACCCACATTGCCCCGACTTTGGGACTCACTACAACACCCTTTCCACCCAGCCACTCAAGGAGTATAAGGGGTTCATACTTCAAGATGGATATCTGTTCAAAGGGGATAGGCTTTGCATACCTAGGACTTCACTTAGGGACTTCCTAGTTTGGGAGTTACATAGTGGTGGCCTAGCTGGTCACTTTGGGGTCCACAAAACCATAGAGTTGGTTGAGAGGCAATTCCACTGGCCCAGTCTCAAGAAGGATGCGGCCCACATTGTGGGACAATGCCGCATATGTGCATCCGCCAAGCAAGTAAGACAAAACACCGGGCTTTACACACCACTACCCATACCCGACCAACCATGGGAGGATTTGAGCATGGATTTCATTCTTGGCCTACCAAAGACCTTGCGCAAACATGATTCCATCTTTGTAGTGGTTGACAGGTTCTCAAAGATGGCCCACTTTATCCCCTGCTCCAAGACCTCTGATGCCTCTAGGATCGCCCGGTTATTCTTTGATGAGGTAGTCCGACTCCATGGGTTACCTAAGACTATTGTGTCCGATAGAGATGTGAAGTTCACTAGTTATTTTTGGAAGACTCTATGGCACTTGATGGGGACCCTCCTCAAATTCTCCACTGCCTATCATCCTCAAACCGATGGCCAAACTGAGGTCGTCAACCGAAGCCTTGGGAACTTGCTCCGATGCCTTGTAGGGGATCACCCTGGGAATTGGGATCTCCTCTTATCTCAAGCCGAGTTTGCCTACAATGATTCTGTCAATAGGTCCATAGGCAAGAGTCCATTTGAGGTAGTACATGGTTTTAGGCCTAGAAAGCCCTCGGATCTCATTCCCCTTCCCCCACATGCTAGAGTGTCAGTCTCAGCTGAGTCCTTTGCACAGCATATCAAAGAGTTGCATGATGACATCCGCAAGCATATAGGTAAAAGCAATGAGGCTTACAAAAGAGGGCCGATGCTCACCGGCGCCACTGTGAATTCCAAGTGGGGGACCCGGTGATGGTGAGGACGGAGCGGCTCCTTCCCGGGCCTGCCTCCAAGTTGAGGGCACGAGGGTCGGGACCCTTTCGAGTTCTACGACGACTTGGCAGCAATGCTTATGAGCTTGACCTACCAGAGAGCTATGGGGTACACCCTACCTTCAACGTGGCGGACCTGGTACCCTACAAAGGCCCCGCGGTGGAACCTAGTGAGGAGCTTGAGCCTTTACCCCCCCTTATGAGAGACACCCCCGGAGGGACTCCACTTTCTAGCTTGAGGGACCGACAAGAGCAGGTAGAGGCAATACTGGATGAGCAGAGTATCATTACAAGGCACAAGGTGTATCAGCGCTATCTGGTTAGGTGGAAGAACCGTCCCCCGACCGAGGATGCATGGGTGAGTCGGGAGGATTTGATGCGCCTGGACCCCGACATGATGGAGCAGTACGACAGTCAGGCAGACCCATACTCGACAGGGTCGAGTTCTCCCCACCCCGGGGGATTTGATGAGGGCATCTCACGACACTCCCTCTAGCTTTGGTCGTCTACACACTCTTGATATGGATTGATCATGGTCTCCACTTGTTATCTTCATTTTCCCAGGTTCATTTTATGTATTTTCCTTTTATTGAGTCCTATCTTATGTATTTTCCTTTATTGAGTCATGTGGTTCTAGTCCATTTCCCTTATTTTGCTTAATTGGGCCTTATTTCCTTAGTTATGGGCCCATAGGATTGAGTCTAGGTTATGCTCGGTCTTTTGTCCTATTGTCAGGGACATTTTGGTCATGTAAAGAGTGGTTGCCTATATATAGGCCCCATCTCTCCACTTGTACTCACTTTTTGGATATTGAAAAAAATCACTTCTTTTACCTCTTAAATCTCTCTCTCTTACTCTCTTTCCCTCACTCTCTCTCACTCTCTCTCTCTCCCAAGGGGAGTTCGCCCCCACCCTCTCTCCTCCTCCCCCCCCCTCACTTACTCCAACCCCCAACCACCTCCACTACCTCACCCACCTCCATTAAGACCCTCCACTTCCCCAAGCCCCTCATTTACTCCCCTCTCTTTGTCCCAAAGCAAATCCTCCACCTCCCAACACAATCCACCACTTCCCCACACAAATCCCACCCCCTAGACCCATTTCAAATTTGAACCTTCCCTCCCTTGCCTTGACCGCCCCTCAACCCCCTCCCTTGAACCAAGTTCGCCCCCACCATCTCCCTCTCACCCCTCTCTCTTGTGCACCCTCATCCTCCACCACCTTCACTAGCAGACCATATTCTCTTCAGCCCCACTTCGCCCCCCCCCCACCTCCATCTCCATAGCCTCCAATACCCCTCAAACACCACTCATCTTCCTCCCATAGCCAGTAGAACCACCTTCCACCACTTTCTCTCTTGGCCATTCCCTTCCCCACCACTTCATCTTCCCTTCATTCCCACCCTGTTTCAGGAAGCAGGATTACAGCACTTGCAGAGGAGGCCACGGTCATCTCTCAACGACTCAGGAGGCGAGGCCTACATTTCTAGATTCGTCTGCAAGTCAGCTTTCAAGGCGAGGCTGGTTTCGTCGGCATCCGAGCTCGGTGCTGTCCGCAGCCACCATTCTTCTCCGACTGTACAGAACTTCTCAGACCAGAAGCCAGAGCGGCAGAGAAGACTCTCCCACGACGAACCTTGAAGGAACCAGCCTTCAGGGTCTTCTACAAAGTTCGTCCTCCCCCTGTCAGCGTCCAGGAACAGAAGGCAGAATCCCGTTCGGCATCCGACAACTAGAGATACCAATTTTCTACCACAACCACGCCGGTCTGCCTCCTCACAGTCTGTCCCGACCACCGTCCACTTCTCTGGACATCCAGCTCATCTCCGACATCATAAGACTTCCCCGTTTGTTTTGATGCAAAGTAGACTCGTATACGATTCCAACGAGTCCAGCGGTGCCAGATTTGGAGCTTAGGAGCGACCGTGGCCGCTTCTGCAACCTGTTGTTTCAGACTGAGCGCGGCCAGAGACCAGAGCTGCATCCATCTTCCAGTCGCCGGAGCAGTCAGTCCCCAGATCAGAACGTCATCCAAAAATTCAAGCCGCACCCCTCTCTGGTTAGCAATCTTTTGGCGCAAGTCTCATCAGATTCTGAGCTCGGTGGATTTATTGGCTGCATCAACATCGACTCCCTGTCCAGAATTACAGAAGCTAGACAGAATCGGCGAAGCTCAGAAACTCGGTTTCCTTTGCATCTCTCCCCACCCCGCTTGGCCGGCTGAAGGCCCCTCCCTGCGTGGAGGTAGTTTTGAATGTATTAAGCATAACCCCCACCCCAAGATCACCCCTCCTGCGTGAGGAGTAGTGCTGAACCATTTGCAATTTCAGGTCAAGCTACATCGCCGCGGCGATCGGGTGCATACCCTCGCCTCCCGGCGCGCCCTCGTCTCCGATCGGGATCGGTGTCTTCACACCGATCAGGTGAGCTTCTGATACTATCCTTAGTAGCCTTATTCCTGCTAGTTTAGTATTGCTTTGATTGCTCGTCGGCGGTGAGAAGAGGGCTCGAACTTGCATGCTAGTTTGTTAGTGTCCACCGCGGACCGTGAGTGAGTGCCACCAAGCCCCCGCCCTGCGGGCCAGCCGCCCACAAAGTTGGGTATCCTAGACTCATTTGGGGTCAGCCCTAGCATTGTAAGTCCATTAGAACAATTGGGTCCCGCCCCGGACCTTCATCATTATCTCCCGGACCCACCGGGTGAACGTGTGAATCGGGTGAGCAAAAATCGTCATCGTGAGAATCATTGAGCGCTTGTATGCTTGCGGGTCTAAGTCCTAGGGTCATCTCATCATATTTAGTGGTCTTTGGGCTGTGCCACATCAAGTGGTATCAGAGCGGTCATAGGCTTGTCCTTACAAGTCTAGTCTTGGGTCACACTAAGTCTTTCTTAGGTGCATTCGCACACCCTTGCATAGCCCACCCAACCTTGCATGACCACCCGTAGTGGAACTCATTATCAAGGCAATCCATCTTCTTCCAATAACACCATGAATCCCAATCCCCAAGGAAATCCCCCTCACAATGAGCATGAGCTTCCCGACCAAATGAGGTTTCTTGTGGACTACATGACCGAAATTATGGGAAGGCTTGACGGTATTACGGCCCGGCTTGAACAACTTGAGGAAAATAGACCTATTCCAAGGGAAGGAGATAGGAGAGATCCCCCTCCACATGTGGAGCCAGCCATAGGAGGACTCAACCTTGACCCCCCTCCCGAACCGGAAAGGGACCCACCCCCTAGAAGGAATGAGAGGCCTCCCCGGGACAACCCGGATGACCAACTAATGAGACTTGTGAAAGTCGATGCTCCCACTTTTGATGGATCTCATCATCCGAGCATCTACTTAGATTGGGAGGCAGCCATGGATCAATATTTTGATTGGTACCCAATGACCGAGGATAGGAAAGTCCGACTTGCAAAGATGCAATTAACCAAACTTGCCAAGACTCATTGGATGAATGTTGAAGCCTTAAGGATAGTTAGGAGGGAAGTTCCAATCACCACATGGGGGGCCATGAAAGACCAACTCAAACTCAAATATGTCCCACCCTCCTACCATCAAAACCTCCTAGATGAATGGCAAGCCTTGACTCAAGAAGGAAAGACCGTTATGGAATATATTGAAAAGTTTGACTACTACCTCCTCAAATGTGGAGTCCAAGAGGACCCCTCCGTCACACTCTCCCGCTTTAGGAATGGGCTTCAATTCCATATCAAAAAGGAACTATTCATGCGTCAAGTAACAACTTTAGAGCAAGCCTACCAAGTAGCTCGGGATGCCGAAAAATTCTCTCGGTACACGCGAATGGTTCCCCCTCGGGGAATGGACCCTAGAGCCATGGCACCTCGGGCCAACCCCCCACCACCCCAAAGAGGTCTCCTTCCTACACCCATGGGAACTCCTCCCACACGGGTCACCCCTCCTAATGCCAATCCACCATTCCGCCCTGCAAGTGGGCCCCTAAACACAACTCCCAATAGGCCCAATTCGACACCCACTCTCCCTCACACTAAGGTGACCCCAAACCATCAAAGTGGGCAGCAATGCTTTAGGTGCTATGGGTATGGACACTTTGCCAATCAATGCCCCACCAAGGGAGCATCAAACTTACTCATAGAGGAGACCAACCCCCAACCCCCAGCTGAATTTGAAGGAGAGATTGAGGTATATGAACCCTCTCTTGAATGGGAGGAGGAGTATGAGAACCACTACATAGAGAGCAACCAAGAACAACCTCCTCCACCCACCAAATCCCACCTCGGGGTGGTTAGATGCACCCTCACTCAAAATCAAGAGCATGATTGGAGAAGAAACACCATATTCCACACCTACATAAGAATAGGGAGCCATATTAGGAAGGTCATATTGGACAATGGAAGTAGTGTGAATGTGGTGTCACCCGACACCGTTAAACTTTTGGGCCTTACCACCTCCCCACATCCCCACCCATATAAGGTAGCATGGATTAATACCACCTCCATGCCCGTTAGTGCCCGTTGCCTTGTCCCAATTACATTCCAATCCTATCAAGGCCAAGTGTGGTGTGATATCCTTCCAATGGAAGTTGGGAGTATCCTTTTAGGACGGCCTTGGATCTACGATGTAGATCCCACCTTCTTAGGAAGAACCAACGCTTGCATCTTCATTCATGAGGGGAAGAAGATGCAACTCAACCCATCTCCACCCCGCACTCTACCTAAGAAGGCCTCTCCCTCCCTTGAGGGACCCACTACCTTTCCCCCATCCCAACACCAACAAACCCCACCCCATCAAGTCCTAGTCCTAGTAACATCAAAGAGCCTCCTAGGAGCCTACACCTTGTCACTAGGAAAGAGTTTGAGGAAGAAGTCAACCAAGGGGATCAAGTATGTGCCATTGTCATTTGTCTAGGGGAATCCACCCCAACCGATCCACACCCCCTAGAAATTCATCAACTCCTTAAGGACTTCCATGATGTATTTCCCGAGGAGCTTCCGGACAAACTACCACCTATGAGAGATGTGCAACATGCCATTGACCTCGTGCCCGGGGCTACCTTGCCCAACCTCCCACACTACCGACTCAACCCCACCGAGCATGCCGAGCTTCGGAGGCAAATTGAAGAACTCATTAAGAAAGGGCTTCCTCCAAATTAGCAAAAGCCCTTGTGCCGTCCCGGATCTTCTTACACCCAAAAAGGATGGGACTTGGCGCATGTGTGTAGATAGCGGAGCCGTCAACAAGATAATGGTCAAATATAGGTTCCCCATCCCTCGGCTTGATGACATGCTAGACATGCTAGCGGGAGCCACCATCTTCTCCAAAATTGATCTCAAAAGTGGCTACCACCAAGTCCGCATTAGGCCCGGGGACGAGTGGAAAACCGCCTTTAAAACTAAGGACGGTCTCTATGAATGGCTTGTTATGCCTTTCGGCCTTTCTAATGCACCAAGTACCTTCATGCGTCTCATGACCGAGGTCCTCCGGCCCTTCATTGACATCTTTCTAGTTGTCTACTTTGATGACATCCTCATATATAGCCAATCCAAGGAAGCCCACCTCGATCACCTCAAACAAGTGTGCACCATCCTTAGGAAAGAGAGTCTCTTTGCCAATCCCGGGAAGTGTCATTTCTTGACCAATCAACTAGCCTTCCTAGGATTTATTGTCTCATCCCAAGGAGTATCCATGGACCCCGAAAAGGTCCAAGCTATTCTTGAGTGGCCCGAGCCCAAAACCATTCATGACGCCCGAAGCTTCCATGGGCTAGCCACCTTCTATAGGAGATTCATCCGGGGGTTTAGCACTATCACCACTCCTATCACGGATTGCCTCAAGAAAGGCACATTTGTTTGGACTAGGGCAGCCTCCAAAACCTTTCTAGAGCTTAAAGAGAAAATGACCCAAGCCCCGGTCCTTTGCCTACCCGACTTTTCAAAGGTCTTTGAGGTCACATGTGATGCTTCCGGGGTAGGGATTAGAGGTATCCTTAGCCAAGAGGGTCACCCGGTAGCCTACTTTAGTGAAAAACTTTGTGAGGCTAGGACGAGATACTCCACATATGACAAGGAGCTTTATGCCGTGGTTCAATCCCTCCGGCATTGGAGGCACTATCTCCTACCCAAAGAATTTGTGATCTTCTCGGACCATGAGGCTTTGAAATATCTCAACACTCAACAAAAGCTCAATGCCCACCATGCCCGATGGGTAGAATACATTCAAGCCTACACCTTTGTCCTCAAGTATAAGATGGGTAGTGAGAACCGCGCCGCCGATGCACTAAGTAGGCGGGTAGCCTTACTCTCCACCGTCCAAGTGGAGGTAACCGGATTTGAGAGAATCAAAGGGGAATACCCACATTGCCCCGACTTTGGGACTCACTACAACACCCTTTCCACCCAGCCACTCAAGGAGTATAAGGGGTTCATACTTCAAGATGGATATCTGTTCAAAGGGGATAGGCTTTGCATACCTAGGACTTCACTTAGGGACTTCCTAGTTTGGGAGTTACATAGTGGTGGCCTAGCTGGTCACTTTGGGGTCCACAAAACCATAGAGTTGGTTGAGAGGCAATTCCACTGGCCCAGTCTCAAGAAGGATGCGGCTCACATTGTGGGACAATGCCGCATATGTGCATCCGCCAAGCAAGTAAGACAAAACACCGGGCTTTACACACCACTACCCATACCCGACCAACCATGGGAGGATTTGAGCATGGATTTCATTCTTGGCCTACCAAAGACCTTGCGCAAACATGATTCCATCTTTGTAGTGGTTGACAGGTTCTCAAAGATGGCCCACTTTATCCCCTGCTCCAAGACCTCTGATGCCTCTAGGATCGCCCGGTTATTCTTTGATGAGGTAGTCCGACTCCATGGGTTACCTAAGACTATTGTGTCCGATAGAGATGTGAAGTTCACTAGTTATTTTTGGAAGACTCTATGGCACTTGATGGGGACCCTCCTCAAATTTTCCACTGCCTATCATCCTCAAACCGATGGCCAAACTGAGGTCGTCAACCGAAGCCTTGGGAACTTGCTCCGATGCCTTGTAGGGGATCACCCTGGGAATTGGGATCTCCTCTTATCTCAAGCCGAGTTTGCCTACAATGATTCTGTCAATAGGTCCATAGGCAAGAGTCCATTTGAGGTAGTACATGGTTTTAGGCCTAGAAAGCCCTCGGATCTCATTCCCCTTCCCCCACATGCTAGAGTGTCAGTCTCAGCTGAGTCCTTTGCACAGCATATCAAAGAGTTGCATGATGACATCCGCAAGCATATAGGTAAAAGCAATGAGGCTTACAAAAGATGGGCCGATGCTCACCGGCGCCACTGTGAATTCCAAGTGGGGGACCCGGTGATGGTGAGGACGGAGCGGCTCCTTCTCGGGCCTGCCTCCAAGTTGAGGGCACGAGGGTCAGGACCCTTTCGAGTTCTACGACGACTTGGCAGCAATGCTTATGAGCTTGACCTACCAGAGAGCTATGGGGTACACCCTACCTTCAACGTGGCGGACCTGGTACCCTACAAAGGCCCCGCGGTGGAACCTAGTGAGGAGCTTGAGCCTTTACCCCCCCTTATGAGAGACACCCCCGGAGGGACTCCACTTTCTAGCTTGAGGGACCGACAAGAGCAGGTAGAGGCAATACTGGATGAGCAGAGTATCATTACAAGGCACAAGGTGTATCAGCGCTATCTGGTTAGGTGGAAGAACCGTCCCCCGACCGAGGATGCATGGGTGAGTCGGGAGGATTTGATGCGCCTGGACCCCGACATGATGGAGCAGTACGACAGTCAGGCAGACCCATACTCAACAGGGTCGAGTTCTCCCCACCCCGGGGGATTTGATGAGGGCATCTCACGACACTCCCTCTAGCTTTGGTCGTCTACACACTCTTGATATGGATTGATCATGGTCTCCACTTGTTATCTTCATTTTCCCAGGTTCATTTTATGTATTTTCCTTTTATTGAGTCCTATCTTATGTATTTTACTTTATTAAGTCATGTGGTTCTAGTCCATTTCCCTTATTTTACTTAATTGGGCCTTATTTCCTTAGTTATGGGCCCATAGGATTGAGTCTAGGTTATGCTCGGTCTTTTGTCCTATTGTCAGGGACATTTTGGTCATGTAAAGAGTGGTTGCCTATATATAGGCCCCATCTCTCCACTTGTACTCACTTTTTGGATATTGAAAAAAATCACTTTCTTTTACCTCTTAAATCTCTCTCTCTTACTCTCTTTCCCTCACTCTCTCTCTCTCACTCTCTCTCTCTCCCAAGGGGAGTTCGCCCCCACCCTCTCTCCTCCTCCCCCCCCCTCACTTACTCCAACCCCCAACCACCTCCACTACCTCACCCACCTCCATTAAGACCCTCCACTTCCCCAAGCCCCTCATTTACTCCCCTCTCTTTGTCCCAAAGCAAATCCTCCACCTCCCAACACAATCCACCACTTCCCCACACAAATCCCACCCCTAGACCCATTTCAAATTTGAACCTTCCCTCCCTTGCCTTGACCGCCCCTCAACCCCCTCCCTTGAACCAAGTTCGCCCCCACCATCTCCCTCTCACCCCTCTCTCTTGTGCACCCTCATCCTCCACCACCTTCACTAGCAGACCATATTCTCTTCAGCCCCACTTCGCCCCCCCCACCTCCATCTCCATAGCCTCCAATACCCCTCAAACACCACTCATCTTCCTCCCATAGCCAGTAGAACCACCTTCCACCACTTTCTCTCTTGGCCATTCCCTTCCCCACCACTTCATCTTCCCTTCATTCCCACCATGTTTCAGGAAGCAGGATTACAGCACTTGCAGAGGAGGCCACGGTCATCTCTCAACGACTCAGGAGGCGAGGCCTACATTTCTAGATTCGTCTGCAAGTCAGATTTTAAGGCGAGGCGGTTTCGTCGGCATCCGAGCTCGGTGCTGTCCGCAGCCACCATTCTTCTCCGACTGTACAGAACTTCTCAGACCAGAAGCCAGAGCGGCAGAGAAGACTCTCCCACGACGAACCTTGAAGGAACCAGCCTTCAGGGTATTCTACAAAGTTCGTCCTCCCCCTGTCAGCGTCCAGGAACAGAAGGCAGAATCCCGTTCGGCATCCGACAACCAGAGATACCAATTTTCTACCACAACCACGCCGGTCTGCCTCCTCACAGTCTGTCCCGACCACCGTCCACTTCTCTGGACATCCAGCTCATCTCCGACATCATAAGACTTCCCCGTTTGTTTTGCTGCAAAGTAGACTCGTATACGATTCCAACGAGTCCAGCGGTGCCAGATTTGGAGCTCAGGAGCGACCGTGGCCGCTTCTGCAACCTGTTGTTTCAGACTGAGCTCGGCCAGAGACCAGAGCTGCATCCATCTTCCAGTCGCCGGAGCAGTCAGCCCCCAGATCAGAACGTCATCCAAAAATTCAAGCCGCACCCCTCTCGGTTAGCAATCTTTTGGCGCAAGTCTCATCAGATTCTGAGCTCGGTGGATTTATTGGCTGCATCAACATCGACTCCCTGTCCAGAATTACAGAAGCTAGACAGAATCGGCGAAGCTCGGAAACTCGGTTTCCTTTGCATCTCTCCCCACCCCGCTTGGCCGGCTGAAGGCCCCTCCCTGCGTGGAGGTAGTTTTGAATGTATTAAGCATAACCCCCACCCCAAGATCACCCCTCCTGCGTGAGGAGTAGTGCTGTACCGTTTGCAATTTCAGGTCAAGCTACATCGCCGCGGCGATCGGGTGCATACCCTCGCCTCCCGGCGCGCCCTCGTCTCCGATCGGGATCGGTGTCTTCACACCGATCAGGTGAGCTTCTGATACTATCCTTAGTAGCCTTATTCCTGATAGTTTAGTATTGCTTTGATTGCTCGTCGGCGGTGAGAAGAGGGCTCGAACTTGCATGCTAGTTTGTTAGTGTCCACCGCGGACCGTGAGTGAGTGCCACCAAGCCCCCACCCTGCGGGCCAGCCGCCCACAAAGTTGGGTATCCTAGACTCATTTGGGGTCAGCCCTAGCATTGTAAGTCCATTAGAACAATTGGGTCCCGCCCCGGACCTTCATCATTATCTCCCGGACCCACCGGGTGAACGTGTGAATCGGGTGAGCAAAAATCGTCATCGTGAGAATCATTGAGCGCTTGTATGCTTGCGGGTCTAAGTCCTAGGGTCATCTCATCATATTTAGTGGTCTTTGGGCTGTGCCACATCACTTCTCTTTCAAGTGAGACTGTAGATGGTGGATGTTGAGGATAGGTGTTGCTAAAGGCCGATCACCCTTGGAACCCACTTCCTTATATAGGTTTCAAGCCTCCCAAGGCCTTTCCCAGGTCCATCAAGGTTCAGCCCCGCCCCATGGTCGCTGGCTTAAAGAGGGGGTTAATGCTAAGGCAACCCTTCGGTTTGAACAGAGGTGACCCTTCATCTATCCGGTCTTAAATGTGAATGGACGCACTTTTCTGTTAGGAGTTAGGTTGGAATGTCTTCACATGAAATGAATAGGACTTCTAGATCTAACTTCCAGTTATTGTTTCATCAAATTTCATCAATTCTAGTGTGAGTTATGATTTTCGCATAATCAACGTTATTCCTCCTCTTTTCCAGTCTCGACCCTTCGTCTACCTGGTCATAAATACGAGTGGACGCGCTCTTCTATTCGGATTTGGATTAATATGTCTTCAGATGAAATCAAGAGGACTTCTGGATCTAACCCTGAGTCATAGTTTCATTGAATTTCCTCATTCCTACCCGAGTTATGAGTTTTGCAATATTATCATTTATTCTTCCTCATTCCAGTTGCGACCTTTCGGTAACCTGAGGTCATCCGAGTATGACTCTTGCATCCAGAGAGTATTTGGCTTCGACCAGGAAGTTGTAGCTAACATCCTACTCGAAATTGTGGCCTTGGTTTCATGTCATTTAATTAACCATAGACGAAGTTGTGAATTTCCCATTTATTACCTTTGAATTCTCCCAATAGTCACACCTCTTCGTGACATCTGGCAGCCAAAGGGCTCAGAGCCCTAGTTCTGGTGCGAATTGGGCTTCCACCCCAACATAGGAGTTTGGGATAAGGCCCCAAGCTTTCTAATGAGCCTGGTTTCATGCCATTTGGTTGACTGTGGTCCAAGATATCTTCATTTAAACGGGTGACTGTATTTTTTTATAACTGTTTCGACTCGCTATCAGAAATTCCCTCTTACCCCCCTATTAGGCCTAATTTCAGAAGTTGTACTCTTCACCGAAGTTATTCCTTACCTAATGGTTATTGCTTGGACTTTGGTTTCACCAAATTCTGATCTTCCTACGTTAGGTCACGGATTTTCTAAGGGTTCTTAAATAATATGTTCAGATTTCTGGCCCGAATTGTGCACAGTTGGGCAGTGCCCAATTGGTGGTCATAACAACTATGGGCCTAGAGGATCACACACATAAGATTATCAGGTGATGGGATATTATTGTAAAGATATATATATTAAACGCTTTGAATTCCTTTGGAAAGGAATATAAAGAAGGGGTTAATATATATGTACAATAATATGGAGTATATATATACAATATTGGTGATTAAGGGTTCTTTTAGAAAGGACCATCCCACCTTTATATATATCCTACGTGAGAGCCTTTTCTCCACAACCAAGCATAAGAGGAGAAGACCCACCACCATTCTTTTCTCCTCCCCCCCCCCCTCTCTCTTGATCTCTCTCTCTTCCTCTCAAGGGAGAAAGATTGCTGGAAAAAAGGGGGAGTTTTGAGGATCCGTGGTTCGTGCGTGCGGGGGGAAATGAACAGGTGGGCACCGAATAAGTGTGGATTTACTCTAGAGGCCAAACATCTATGTGACTCTGCGTTTGAGGAAATCTTCATCGGGCACTGCGGACAGCATTGTTCCGTACTAGGTAAAGATCTACAACCCTATTTTTGGGGTTGGGTAATTTTATTGCATCGATTAGGGTACGGTTCTTGGATTCTAAAAGGACATGGGTTCGAGATTTAATTTTATTTTCGGCTATGCTACCCAAACCAGTCTATGTGAATCCTTACAGTGGTATCAGAGCCAGGTTCCGCTTTGATCGATGCGATTTTTCTGCATAGAATCATATATTAGGGGTTATTTTCATGATCTTCAATTTTTTTAAATTTTAAATGGATTAGATATGATTGAACAGAGGGAATAGGACGCTGGGCGTCCTTGTTAGCATGATTGGAAGATCAAAAGAAAAAAAAACACACACACACAGCCGTTCCATGCAAATGAAAAAAAAAGGTAGAGGCGTGGCTAGTGCGCCTATGTGTGCGTGGGCCCCGCCCACGCGCATGGACCAGCCACCCATGTGGGTGGCCCACGTGCGCAGACCAGCCCCATGTGGGCGGGCGGCGCCCGCGCACGCCGGTGTGCACGCGCCCTGTATGCGTGCTCGCGTGGGCGCGCGTAGCCTTTGCACCCTATGCTATTTCTTTTGTTTTTTTTGTTTTATTTTTTCCCGTTTGATTCTTCTGCTAGATTCATTGCGCCACGAACTTATGTGACGTGTGCGGGCACATTATGCCAATCTGGTTTTTATCTCAACTGATAATTATCCTGGTATCATTTTGACTTTGTAATTTAATTTGTTGGGATAATTATCACTTAATTTGAGATAAAAGAGTAATAATTGAAGATAATCATGAGAAATTCAATATTTCTTATTTTGAATATTTGATTCTTAGATAATCATTAATTTTAATTTTTAATTTTTGAAATAGGGCAATTATATTATTAGATAATTAATTTGAAATTAAAATTGAATAATTATCTTGTTTAATTTTTTAAATTTGATTATTAGATAATTAAATTTAAATTTAAATTTAAATAATTATCTCAATTATCTAAATTATTTGAATTTTATTCAAATATGCATGCTCCTCATATAAGTGATGATTCTATATATGCCTTGCTTCATGTTGCTTTGTATTGGCTTACTTATGTGTTTTAATTATAGTTAATCTGACTTGGATTTTAAAAGTAAATAAAGCCAATCTGTTTTTGTTTACACATCCCACTTTTCAATCCAAATGTAAGGATTATTTTAAAAATTGACCCTTTACTTGATTAATATGAATGTGTGGATTAGCTAGTGATCATGGACATAGCTGATGTTGTTGTTTGGGGCCTGCGAGCCTCCATTCTCTCTCTGGTGTAATTCCTATATACTTCTATCTCCCTTCACTAGTTGTACTCACCCTGAGGGCTTCTGGAATTTTGTTTTGCATGTAATTTAAATTTTTTCCGATCTGCGAGCCATGTAAAATTTATAATTTATGCGATATCAGAGTTTGAAGGTGTGGAGAACAAACAATGAGGACGATCCAGTTGCCTCGGAAGCGAGCCAAATGTATTAGTAGCATTAGGCTTAGGGTCCATGATCACTCACATTTTAATTTTTGCATTGGATGCATTTACTTTGTGCGAACTACAAGATATAGTAATATATATTGGATATATTTATATTACCACCTAGGGTGAGACAAAGATAAAATCAAATTCCCTCGCAATTTAACATTAGATCTGAGAAGCACGGCTCTAGGAGTCGTCGTGGCCCTCCACCATTATGGGGTGAATGAATGTCATCATCTCATGAATTTGTTGTGCTTTCCACAAGGTCCATGGGCTGAGGGAAGGATTCAACTCTAAGGCTAGGCCTCAATGGGGTGAGGAATTGAACTTGACCTTTTTATGCTTTCCATAAGGGTCAGGTCATAAACTCACTGCTGTATAGTAATGGTGGTAAGATCTAACCGAGAGTATCATTTGTTGTGCTTTTCACAAGGGGATGACTTCTCGAGGGTGAAAAGTCGGATATTGCATTGGATGCAAGTGCTTGTTGATTGTCCTTGAGATGGCGTATGGCTTGTTGTGCTTTTCATAAGGTCATACCCCAGTCTCGTTGGGATTTGGACCCACTAGGATGATCCCGTTGATCTCCCGTTCTGTATACTGAGGGTTATATAGTTCGATCGAAAAATAGTGGGACTAACTAAGATAGAAAATCACATCTAAGTTAGAATTTGAACATATGCTAAGTTGTCTGTTATTTCTCATCCAGATCACCATGTCGTCATCCAAACCCCTCCGTGGCATCTTAGATGTCAACAAGCTGACAGGACCAAACGTTCCAGATTGGCTGCGCAATTTACGCATAGTCCTTACCGTCGAAAAAATTACTTATGTATTGGATATAGTTCATTCTGAGCCAGCTGATGATGCCGATGAGGGAGACTTGATAACTTATTCCAAATGGTTAGAAGATTCTTCCCTTGTCCAGTGCTATATGCTGGCCTCTATGGCTCCTAAGCTGCAGAGGCGATTTGAAAATACTGATTGTAGAACCATACTTTTTAACCTACGCCAGCTCTTTGGGGAGCAGGGTAGGATAGAGAGGTATTATATCTCCAAGAAGCTTTTCAGGATCCGGATGTCGGAGGGTGCTTTAGTTCAGGCACATGTATTGAAAATGATGGAGTGGATTGAGAGACTTAATGCACTGGGGTTCAAGTTAGATCTTGAATGTGTATTGATCTTATTCTCCAGTCATTGCCCGACTCCTTTTCTCCTTTCATCATAAACTTCAACATGAATAGGATTGAAGCAACTCTCCCTGAGCTGCTCAACATGTTGAAAAGTGCTAAAGGGACTATGCAGAAAGATAAATCATCATCTATAATGGTTGTTGGTCGGGCCAACAAGAAAAGGATGGTCGCCCAGACATCCACCAAAGGGAAGGGAACGAAGAAGGCCAAGGGTAAGGAAATTGTCAAAGGTGACAAAAGAAAGGGCAAGAAGAATGAAAAAGAGAACAAATGTTTTAGGTGCAGACAGATTGGGCATTGGAAAAGGAATTGCAAGGTAATTCTGAATGAAGGTATTTTTGTCATAGACCTTAATTTGTCATATGTGAAATCCACATCATGGGTATTGGATACTGGATGTGCATCTCATATCTACAACTCTTTATAGGTGTTGGCAAATAGAGGCGGCTGGGTAAAAAGAAGATTGAGCGGAGGATGGGCAATGGAGCTTTAGTTGCTGCTAAAGCTGTTGGGACTGCACGCCTTAGTTTACCTTCAAGAGTTAATTTGGAACTTAGTGATGGTTATTTTGTTCCTAATATCATTAAGAATATTATTTCAATCTCTAGTTTGAATAATGTTGGATATACATTGACTTTTAATAGCATTGGGTGCTCTATAATGAAAAATGATTTAGTGATAGCCAATGGTTCATTAGTCAATGGTCTTTATGTATTAGATACATGCTTTAATGTTATGCAGGCTTCCAATGCCAATGAAGTGAATCTTGCATACCTCTGGCATTGCAGGTTTGGTCATGTAGGTGAAAAAGAGTCTCTCACCTACACTCAAATGGGTATTTGAACTCATTCGAATACAAGTCATTTGATACCTGTGAGTCTTGTCTCATGGGGAAGATGACGAAGGCTCCCTTTAGTGGACATGGTGAGAGGGTTGTTGACCTTCTCGAGCTCATACACTCGGATGTGTATGGACCCATGTCCATATAAGTAAAAGGGGGCCACCCATATTCAATCCCTTTTATTGATGACTTCTCGAGATATGGCTATGTGTATTTAATGAGGCATAAATCACAAGCCTTTGAGAACTTTAAGGAATACAAGAATGAAGTGGAGAAACAGATTGGCAAGAGTATTAAAGTTCTCGGATCAGATCAGGGAGGAGAATACCTTAGTCATGAATTCACTTCTTACCTTAAAGATAATGGGATTGTTTCTCAGTGGACTCCACCGTATACACCATAGCACAATGGTGTATCCGAGAGGAGAAACATGACCGTGTAAGACATGGTCCGATCCATGATGTCCATGCCAGGACTACCCTTATCTCTCTGGGGCTATGCCTTAGAGACTGTCGCCTATTTACTAAAAATGATCTCAAGTAAATCAGTTCCTTCTGTACCACATGTCACATCCTGACGCGGAATATTGGAACGCAGTAGTAGAAAATAGTTAAAATATGTTGATTTCCATACATGCCGTGCCTTGCGCTAGCGATTAGATAATTCCAACATACGCCATACTAGAGAAGAAATACATTCCACAATAATTATTCAATTCCAACTAATTAAACATAATAAGAGTCAATATCCATCAACTCCAAACATACCAACAACCGTCTTAAACAAATTACAACTCTTGAACTTAAACTATCTAAATGACATCTCTAGAAGGCTATCTAGCTAGCTCGCTCCAGGATCTTCACTCCTGCCCATCCCCATCAGTTTGAGAGTCCTCACCTAAGCTACTTGAAAGGCGAGAAAATAACTGCGTGAGCGAACGCTCAGTAGGTAATAGCAGGAAATGTTTAAGTAATTAACCACTTACATCAATCTTATGCGATAAAAGAAAAGAATAATGACAATGAATTGCTCAGAATAAAAGAACAAGAATATAGCATATCCAGAGATTGGCTGATTAAGCATGTAACAAGCAAGTCAAGTAGATATTTCAATGGAGGAAATTAATAACTTGAATTCAAGAAAAGTAATCAAGTAAATGAACTGTCGTAGACATCACGCTAGTCATACACTCGGTGCAATGCCTCACCATGTCAATACAACTCCCCGGGGCACTAGTACTTTTTGGGCGCTCTTCCCAGGACCAGACTGGGCCCTTATGATGCGTTGGCATTGATTTAGGTGGACCCAAGATCCCAAGTTATGTCTAGACATTCCCAAGATTCGGCCAGAAAAGAAATGAAAGTTTCAAGATATAATAAGAATAATCAAGTGTTATAAATAGTACAAGCCACTCTTGGCCTGACTACTGAGGCACACAAGAAACCACGAGAAATTAAAAAGCTGGAGGATACGGGGTCACATTTGGGCCGCTTATCTCAAAACGGTCTTATACTGGACCAAAGGAAACCCAGTTCGGTGCCAAAGGATAAACGGTCCTCTAATGGGCCGTGCAACAATTGAATGGTCTAACATGGACCGCTGAAGGCAACACTGGGCTTGATGAACAAGGCCCAGAGTTAAGAGTGTAAACGGTCCTAGAATGGGCCGCTCCACACAGAACGGTCCCGAAGGGGCCGTTTACTAACTGAGGTTGACGCACCCCATAGGTCAGTGCATAAAATAGGAAGGTCGGTACACAATAGGGTCGATGCATCTGGCAAATGTACACGGTCTCAAGAGGGCCGTTCAATGATTAAAACGGTCCGGGTCTGACCGTGTACAGCTCAAACGGTCCAAGGTGAGCCGTGACAAAGGACCGAGCCAAACGAGGGATCCGATCGAGATAATCAGGTGCAGGATTGGTGGTACAACCTACCTGGCGTCCTAGTGGGAATCCCAGACTCGCGGGGGCTTACGGAGGTCCCATAATGGAGGTCCTAGTCCGACAGAAGGAATATCTGGTGGATAGTCCCAACAAGAATTTAGGGCTATTGAACATCGGAAAACGAGTGTATGGCGGTTAGTCAGCTTCACCAGAGTGAAGTGACTGTCAAACAACCTAACAATTTATCCATGATCAACGTCTTATGAATTTAACAAGTTGTTTATCAAGTTAAAAGAAATGGACAAGGGAATGCAAATTTGATCAAAGGAAGGATATTGACAATCATAAACATAGATTAATGATTCCATACATTCCAATTATTTAATGGGTTGCTACCCTAATCATGATAGCTAACAAGATATAATGAAACAAAGGTATCATCAATCTGTTCATGTAAACGGTCGGTCACAGGGCCGCTCAGTCATAAACGGTTTAATGCTGGACCGTGAACCGCAGACATAGCGGTCTATCGAGGGGCCGTTCAGGTCAAAAGGGTGTAAATTTGCAAAAAGGGGGAAACGGTCTGTCGAGCGACCACTGCGAACCCTAGATGGTCTGTTGTTCGACCGCTCAGGTCCCAAGACGGTTTTTGTTAAACTGTGAAACAAGACAACAGCCTAGCTTTAGGCGATCATGATAGCCTCTACTTGCGATACAAAATTCGCGCTATACAATGAATAGAAATTGGGCAAAAGTATATCACCAGAAACAGAATGAAAAATGGCATAACATGGATTGATCAATTTCATCTTGAGCCTGCTAAACCCAGCATTAATCGAAGGTAACGAAGTTAACCCTAATTCTGACATGCTCCGATTAAAACATAAAATACTCTCATGATACTAAACCAAATTTAGGGCTTTTACTATCAAAAGAACGAGGACTCGAAGACAAATCCAATGGTACCAATTACTTAAGGTTTGGTCTGCTAGAACCTAACTTAAAAGAAGGAAGAAAATGGATGATGTCGTCGCCAGATGCACGAAGAACAACCCAAGAATACGCTAAAATCCTCCCACGAACGCACTCCTCGTCGGTCACCGCAGTATCCAATAGTTTCTAAGTCGGGTTAGGGTCTGAATAAATAGGGACACATGCTCTGGGGACGCCACAATCGGCCGGATAGAGTCCCACGACCCGTCGTGCACGCGAATGACGGATGACCAAGTCACGCCGCCTTATCTCTCGAAATTGGACTCCTACGGTTAGGGTTTTGGTGGGCAAGGAGAGGGAAAATGATCTACTCATCTAGGCCGTTAGTTTGGGTCCGATCAGAGCTTAAATGATCGAGAAAGGGGTCCAAATTTGATGATCCAAGGCCCGATAGGGTAAAACGTGGATTTAGACCTAATTCTCTTAATTCGACAGGCTTAGAATTTTATTTAAGGTTCCCTGTAGAAGACAAATTATCTAAGTTTTTGGTCCTCTACGTGATTATAATTTTTCAGGATTTTTATAAATTGGTCCAAATTTTACCTACCGTAATTCCATAATATTTCTTGTAATTTCCCGTTATTTCATTGAATGCTCTACCGGGGTGCTACACCCTCCCCCACTTTAAGGAATTTGGTCCTCCAAATGTAGTGCGCTTATTGAAATGCGAAGGTTTGATATTGATGAAGAGGGGCGATCTCGCGCTAGTCCTGAGCTGGGGAGATGATCACCGATTAGTGAACTGCAAGGAAGGGAAACGGATCAGGGGGCCCAGGGGTGGTTCCCTGGGGAAAACCCTCCGATGCCTAAGTCAGTAGAGCAGTGGTGGAAGCTATGAAAGGAGGAGAAGGGAGATGCACGAGATCCCTCTCCACCAAGGTGGTGAAGTGGTTTTTGCTCAGGGAGTTTTAGGCGTGTGTAGGCCTTACCATTCGCTGGAGGGAGTCCCCGATTTAAATAGTGCGCTAGCCTCATGAGTCCTGTAAGCTGAGGAGTTTCAGGCGGGGGTTACGTCCTCGACGTGGGCTCTTTATGTCCTCATCGTGGGCTCTTTATAACCTTGAGGAATCGTGGGTCCTTTATCTTTGTAAACTCCTGCTCATAAAGCGCTCTCAACGGCAGCGTGGATAAGTAATCGTCGGTCGACCCAAGCATGAAGAGTGTTAGCCCTATCCAGGCGATAAGCATAGCTCGGATGAGGCTCGGTCGGAGTGGGCGCAGGGCACTAGCCTTTATCCCGGTGAGGGGGATAGGTCGCGCTTGGGTCTTCCTCCTACCGGACCGACGCTCGGGCCTTCCGAGCCTAATGGCCACCGAGGAAGGGCTTGATCCCGAGTGATCTTATTGGGCTTTTATGCTAAGTGGGCCCTGCGGGGCGGTCACTTAGATGAGCTGGGCCTTGTTTGGTCTTGCTGGACCTGGTTCGGCCACTCTTAGATGGGCTACAGAAATCCCCCTCTCCACTTGTCCCCCTCCTACTCCCGAGCCTTGGTAGGCTCGGAAGAGTAGCCGTTAGGGTTTTGGACCAGCGTTGCTCGGGTGGGTGGAGATCTGGCGGTGTTAAGAAGCCACATGTCGTGGTCACCTGGGCCCGTAATAATGATAATCCTGACAGATTTGAAATGAAGGGGCCCCCTTTTCTCGTAGGTCGGAACGATGCGCCGCCTTCCACGTGGGAATATAGGCGTTGTGCGCTTGTTGTCGTTCCAGACTCCCTCCATTTTAGGGTTTTTTGCTCTTTTTTGTGCTTGCTTTTGGGTCTCTTTGATGCGTCGTGAGGACACGATGGAAGAGTAGAGGCTTACAGCGGCGTTCACAGAGTTGGCAGAGATCACCGCGGAGGCGGTTCGACAGCTTCCTCTTCCTCCTCCTCCAGAATCTTCGGAGTCTCGGGAGCATTTTTCTTCAGGTTCCTCTTCAGATCCCATGGTGGACCAGCGTCTGGAGGTTGAAGAGTGGGAGGGTGAGCCTGAGGCGAGGGCAACGGTGATACCGCCGGCTCCAAATTGCAGCGAGCTGGGGGAGGCAGAGGTGAAATGGTTGGAGCACCAGTTTTGCCTGCCCTATCAGTTTCACTTTGCCGCGGCTGCCCCGCACGAGATGAGCTTGGATTCTCGTATGGGCCATTTCTACTCCTTCCTTCTGTCGTGGAAGGGTGGGTTCCACCTTCCCTTTGAGCCCTTTGTTCTTAAGCTTCTTGATTTCTTTAAGTTGGCTCTCATACAATTGGTAGCCAACTCTTATCTTCTTCTCTCCGCCTTTCGCATCCTCTGCCGCCAATGCGGGGTTCCTCCTTCCTTCGACCTCTTTCACTATTTTTTCGAGTTAAAGGCGCATTCCTCGGCCGGGAAGGGCTTCTATTTCATCCTGGCGAGATGAAACAAGAGCTGTGTCTTCTTAGCCGCGAAGGACTCTTCTCACAAGGGATGGAAGACTTAGTTCTTCTGGGTGAGGATTTTTTCGGTGGAGGAGACTCGGAGGTGTCCCGTAATCCCCAATTTCCATCCGAACATCCCTCCGAGGCAAGAACAGTTCTCTTTGGATGTGGAGGAGTATGCGACTATTTTGCTGAAGCATCGCCAGTCCAGGGAGGAGCTGGTTACTCCGGAGAACATCGAGTGGTGCCTTCTCGCGCGTCTACGGCCGACAGGTTCGGAAGTCACGAATCAGCTTCTTCATTAGATGATGAGACCATTTTCTTTTCCTCACCATATCTTTCTTCTGCGCAGACGCCAGGCGGCCGGCTGTGGAGGAGGAGCCTGCGGCAAAACGAGAGGTGATCGATCTCGGTGATGATTCAGTTGCCGACGAGTCGCGAGCTCCCGAGCCCGAGATAAGGGCAAGGGGATGGTCCAGGAGGGGTCTTCCAGGCCACGGGGGGCCAAGCGTAAAGATCCCGTGGAGGGCATGATACGGGATGCCGTGAGGGCCAAGAAGCGGGCCATGAAGGCCGGGTCTGCTCCTGATGTCGAAGATGACTCTGGCTTGGTGGCTCTCCCCTCTTCCGAGCGAGATAGGGCCGACCCTGTTGGGCTGGCTCCCCCATCCACCGAGCGAGAGGGTGCTGAGGAGGCCAGGGCCGCTTCTGGGGGCGGCGGGGTTTGATCGAATCTCCCCTCAGCAGGAGCTGAGGGGGCTGGGGCCGCTTCTGCTGGTGGCAGTGGCGCTAGATCGGCTCTCCCTTCAGCAGGAACCGAGAAGGCCGGGGTTGAAGTGGGTGACTCTAGGACCACGGCCGAGACTAGGGCGTCGATCGAGGTGGGCGACGCTCCAGGTGGCAATGTAGGGGCCGAGTCGGTCGAGGCCGGGGGGTCGCGAGGAGCGGTGACACAGCCCCGACTGACTGAGGCAAGGGGGGCGGATGAAGCAGCGGCTCGATCCAGGCCGGCCGGCAGGGCTCCCGAGGGGGTACGGCCCGGAGGGGGGGCCCTATTTCGGCGGCTCTGGAGAGGCTGGGCATCTAGGGCCCTCTGTATCGGGCGTGTTGCAGCATAGCTATGAAGGTGGTGAAGGGTGGAGACAGGCAACGCTCCCCGCCCGTGGCCCTCGAGCTTGTTATGGAGGGCGGCTTGGTCTTGGCCTAGATGGGGGCCACTCTGGTTGAAGCTTAGGCTCGGTCGGAGTCAGAGCGGGCGACCCTTGCCTGGACCCTATGTGGTTCTGACAGGAAGGTGGCTCAGCTCACTAAGGAGCCTGATGGGCTTTGATGGGAGCTCTCCGCAGTCAAGGAGCTGGCGAGGGTGAGCCAGGCGGATGCCCGGTAGTTGTCTGAACAATTGGCTCGGGCCCGCGAGTCGCTCGAGAGGAAGAGTCAGCTTCTGGAGGAGGACTCAGTGGCCCATACCGAGCTAGACGGCCAGTGGGAGGCCAAGCGCGCCGAGCTATTGGGCCGGGCAGAGGAAGCCATGCACCTTCGGCGGGAGGCCGAGGATGATCAGGTTGAGGTAGAGAAGCGGTCAGCCGTGGCAGAGTGGAGGTTGGCCGAGGCGGAGCGGGAGAAGGCCGAACTCGCTGGTAGGGTAGAATCGGCCGGGGCGGAGGCAATCGAGCAATACAAACGCTCGGAGGCCTACCGGGTCGACCTCAAGGAGGCTACCCTCCCCTACTATGAGTCAGCACTTTGCCGGGGCATCCGCAAGGGATTCAAGCAAGGCTATGATCGGGCCATCTCTTATGCGGAGAAACAGGCATCTGAGACAATCAATTTTCCATCCGGGCAATGCTATGACTCGGATTTGTCATCCTCTGGTTCCTCTGGTTCGGCGTCGGAGGAAGGGGACCAGGGGGACTCTTCATCCGAGGGGTCGCCAACTCTGGATGCCTCGGGACGGTGCACAACCGAGGCAGTTCCTACGCCAGTGGGGTTAGTGCCAGGGTCGGCCGTCGTCGAGGGTGCCAGGGGCAGACCATCCGAGCCTTCTATTTCCGAGCCTCAGGATGGGCCAGAGGCCTAATGTATCTGTTTTGCTTTTTCTCCTTGTATGTAAACTTCTCTTGTTGTGTAAAGGAAAAAATGTAAGATAGTAGCGTTATGATGAAGACTTAACTCTTTTGTATCGCCATTGCCATAGTTTGATCAGCGTATCTGTAGTAGTTGGAAAGTGCTGATACTTTCTGCGTGGATCTCGCATGATGGTTGGGCGGGCGTCTGACAGGGTGTCTTTCCGTTTTCTCATGCTTTAACTGCCTGGCCATTTCGTGTGTCCCGCTGGGATGGAACCGAGGAGTCGTTCGTAGGGAGAAGTCCCTTTAGCGTGTTTTCAAGGGGAGAATCATTTAAGGCAAGTAACCTCCCGTTGCCTATAAAAGGTCTGAAGGGCGTCTCTCCCTCTCCATCGCTTAGGGTTTTCTCTGACAGTCTTTCCTCTCTCTTTCTTCACGAAGCGTTGTGCCGTCGAATTTGAAGCATGGAAGACGTTCTGGAAGACGAAGCTGCCGATGGTGGAGGGTAGAGAGTCCTTGCTACTTCGGGTTTGAAGGGGGCTCGACGGCCTGTTGTGTAGTGGACAGCGGATCTAGAGGGGAGGGGTGAATAGATCTGCCCCTCTTTTCGCAATGCAGCCCTCTATATAGCTAGATGAAACAAGTTGCAGCGGAATATAACTAGCTAAACGAAGAACACAGTGATTTGCTTAACAAGATGATTATGCAATATAAATATTGAACCTAAGCATGCATCTAACACAAAGCAATCGCACAAGCAAACCACAACACACGAGATTTTAAGGTGGTTCGGACTGAATCCCCAGTCCTACGTCCACCCCTCACCAAAACCCGGTGAGGCTTCACTTGTGCAGCGCACAGAACCGCAAATCGAAAACCACCAATTGCCTTCCTACTAACCACCTGGTAGGGACGTCAACAACGCAGATCGGACAACCTCCGATTGCCTTCCTACTAACCACCGGTAGGGACGATCTTCAGTTCCAAATGTTTGAATGAAATGGAAAAAAACAATTATGAAAATACTCAAACAAGATATGAAATATGTTCAAAGAGAAAGGATCTTGTCTGAGATTGCTGGAGCTTGAATCTGAAGCTTCACTTGGCTTGGAATTGATCTCCTCTTGAAGTGGCTTGAATCACTTGGAGATATGATGAAGAACTTCTTCACGGAGTACTGTTCACAGCTACAGTAACTCGAACTTCTCTCCCTTGAACACACCCTAGCAACCTCCTTTGTTCTCCCTTATTAGCCTCTCTTGCTTCTACTCTTCCTTGGAGGTTGCTGGATTGAGATATGAACTTGAATCACCTTGAGTTGATGGAGAGAGTGTTGATGTAGCCTTGATCTTCCTTTTGATCCTCTTAAGTTGATGAAGAGGATGTAGGATGCAGCTTAGATCACCCTTGATAGCCTTGTTACTTCTTGCTTCCTTGGAGGTTGAGATAGCTTCAGATCTAGCTTGAATCACCTTGGATGGATGAAGAACTTCCTCCCGAAACACTATTCACGGAGGTGCTACAGTACCTCGAAAATGGCCTCCCTTGATCTCCCTTGAAGCCTTGAAGCATTAGGGTTTCCATCCCCTCATGTGTTGGTTTTATAGACCTTGAATGGTCTATAGACAAGCCTCAGACCAGATCCACAATTTGTGGGTGATTAGGTGACATTTGGATTAAAGAAATCTATGTTGAATGGCCCTTTTCAAAGTTGGAAACAAAGTCAACAATGAAGGCTCGGGGCTGGCGGTCGACCTGCAGCTCCTGGCGGTCGACCGCTACTGTGAAATCTGCAAATGGGCGGTCCCTGGGATTTCCGATCGACCGCCACTGGCTGGCGGTCGACCGCTACTGAAAAAGCCTGTAGACGGTGAGGCTCTGGCTGGGGCAGTCGACCGCCCCTGTGCTGGCGGTCGACCGCCAGCTGGGCAGACCTGGTCCAGCCCGGGTCGGTCCGTTAGCCGCTTCAGCTCCGCCGCTTGACTTCTTTAGCAGCCCGTTCATGTTCGTGGCATCTCCCTTGACTGTCTTGAAGATTTTATTATTGAGTCTTCAATCAATCCCCGCGACCTGACCGCGCAGGTCGATCCGCGTTCGAGGGCGCAACATTCATCGTTCACGTTCACCATTTCCACTTGATTCCTTGTCCATTCATTGGCGCACCTGTCATGAACAAAAACATCACGTATGCCAATCACATGAAGGTGAAAAACATCAATGACTAATAGTGTTTAGCCATTATCAAAACCAAGAATACATTAGAACTCATATGACCATAGAATGATGTCGAATGACCCAAGTGACCATATGAACTCAAGTGACCATAGGGGCACAACACGGCCGACGGGCAGGTTTAAAGGGGGTTCTACGTGTGGAAACACGTCGCCTTCTTCTATCAATTCTGGCCGGCACTTGCGGGGAGGGGTGTGATGGCGGACGGATGGGGGAATCAGGCATCCTTCTCGCTCACTCTCTGGAGGGGATTCCTCAAGATTCCTCTCCACTTCCTGCTTCTCCTTCTTTCTCCCTGCAGCCTCTTTCTCTCTCTTCTGCCCTTCTCATCATTTCATTCACTCTTCGGAGGGTGCCTCTCGACATCCTCTTTTATTAGTTGGCTTTCTCTTCCCCTTCATCTTCCTTGTTCAACTTGGAAGGTAGCCTTCTTCTTCCTAATCCCTCTGTCACCTTTCTTCCGAGTTACCCGAGCCAACGGGGTCGACTATCCTTAATCCGAGCCAGTTACTGCACGAAGCAGAGTCAGTGGCTGGACGCAGGAAGGCTAACCAAGTCAGTCGAGCGATGGGCTCGTACGGCGGCGCCAGATGGATTTTTCCTTTTTTGACATGTATTGTCTTGGCTTCGGCCTTTCTGATGTACAAACAAATTGTTTGAATAAAAAAGGAAGGAAACTTTTATTTTATTTCATATTGCTTACACGATGCTCGGTGTTCAGAAATAGAATTTGCGTAGTGTAGTTGCGTTCCACGTCCGAGGGATGGGTTCTCCTTCCATAGTAGATAGCCAGTATGCTCCTTTCTCGAGTGTCTCGACCACTCGGTAGGGGGCTTCCCAATTAGGGGATAACTTGCCCGCCGCCTCAAGTGGTCGAGAGGCTTCGGCTTTCCTGAGAACGAAGTCTCCCGGTTGAAAGTGTCTATCTCAGACTTTGGCATTGTAGTATCGAGTGAGGCGGCGTTGATATTCCGTTGCTCGGACGCTGGCAATCTCCCGGAGTTCATCCGCTAGGTCGAGGTTTTTGAGCAGTTTCTGGTCATTTTCCTCGGGCGAGAAACAGATGACTCGGAGGGAGGGATTGGCAATCTCCAACGGGATCACGGCCTCGGTGCCGTATACCAGCTGAAAGGGACTTTCACCGGTTGCCATTCTGGGAGTCGTTCTGTGCGACCAAAGTATTCTTGGCAATTCCTTGAGCCAGCTGCCCTTGGCTTTGCCGAGCCTGATCTTGAGGCCTTTCAAGATAGTCTTGTTGGCATTTTCGACCAGCCCGTTAGCCTGAGGGTGGGCGACCGAAGTGAAGTGATTACGAATGCTTAGGTCGGCACATCTGTCTCGAAAATAACGAGAATCAAATTGCCAGCCATTATCGCTCACTATCACCCGGGGGATGCCGTAGCGACAGATGATCGATTTCTAGACGACTGTCTCGGTGATCCTAGCTGTGGCTTCGGCCTCGATCCACTTGGTGAAGTAGTCGATGGAGATGATGATGAACTTCTTTTGGGCCTGAGCCATAGGGAACGGCCCAAGGATGTCGATGCCCCACCGAGCGAAAGGATAAGGCTCGGCTAGGGTGACGAGCTCCGTTGCCGACTGATGGACCAAGTGATCAAATCGCTGGCATCGGTCACACTGTTGTACGTAGGTCAAGCAATCGTGCTGCAGAGTGGGCCACCAGTAACCCTGCCGAAGCAAGATCCTGGCGAGCGACCTTCCTCCTAGATGCGCTCCGCACAGGCCTTCGTGAACCTCTTGGATTGCTCGGTTGGCTTTGTCAGTACTTATGCACTTTAGGAGGGGACCGGAGAAGGATCTGTGGTATAAAGTGCCGTCCAGAATGACGAATCGCTGAGCTTGGTACTTCAATCTCCGGGCTTCTCGAGGGTCAGGAGGCTCCTGGGAGTCTTGGAGCCACGACAGGTAGGGGGTACGCCAGTCGCTTGGGGAGGCCGAGTCAATAGCCATGAGCTCCGAATCAATGCTCGGTCGCTCTAGCTCTTCGAGAAGGACCGATCGAGTACCTTCGGGGTCAAGAGAGGATGCCAGCCGAGAGAGGGCGTCCGCTCGAGAGTTTTATTCCCGAGCTATTCGGACTACCTCAAAACTCTCGAACTGTTGTGCCACGGTTCTGACCAGCTAGAGGTATTTGACCATCGGTGCTTCCCAAGCTTCGTAATCGTCATTGACCTGGCTAGCAACCAGTTGGGAGTCAGTGTGAATTCTGACTCGCTCAGCCCCCAACCGCCGGGCCATGCGGGCTCCCGAGATAAGGGCTTCATACTCGGAGGCATTGTTAGATGCCTGGAAGTTGAACTTCAAGGCGTATTGCATCTCTGCCCCTTCGGGGGACTTCAGGAGGATTCCAGCACCGCTCCCGGCCGAGTTGGAGGATCCGTCGATGAACAATTCTCAGGTTGGCCCGAGTACGGACGGAGATTTTTCTTCGGCCGGGATGGTGCTCTCGGCGATGAAGTGGGCGAGCGACTGTCCTTTGATAGTCGAGCGGGGCCGGTACGATATATCATAGGCCCGAGCATGATGGCCCACTTGACGAGGCATCCCAAGGCTTCAGGGTGGGTGAGGATCCTCTTCAGTGGTTCGCCGGTTAGCACGATGATGGAGTGCCCTTGGAAATAGGGTCGAAGGTGATTGGCCGAGGTAACCAACACTAGCACGAGTTTCTCGGTTGCGGGGTGCCTTCTTTCAGCCTCGTTGAGCACCTTTCTAGTGTAGTAGACCGGTCACTCGACTCCCGAGTCATTTCTGACTAGGACCAAGCTAACTGTGGATGGAGTTGTCGAGAGGTAGAGATGCAAGGCTTCACCTGGGATAGGCTTGGACAGCACCGGGGGTGAAGCCAGGAACTCCTTAAGCTCAGCGAATGCTATTTGGCATTCCTCGTCCCATGCGAACGTAGCAGATGCCATTTTGGGACCCCTCAACAATTTGAAGAAGGGTAGGCATCGTTCGGCCGCACGGGACAGGAATCTGCCGAGCGCAGCAATGCGCCCGGTAAGGCGTTGAACGTCCTTGATGTAGGTGGGTGGGCACATGTCCAGGATGGCCTGGACCTTGTCGGGGTTGGCCTCAATCCCACGCTGGGTGACTAAGAAGCCCAGGAATTTTTCTGACCTTACTCTAAAGGCACACTTGGTGTGGTTGAGCTTCATATTGTACCTTAGGAGGGTGTCTAAGGTCTCTGCTAGGTCGGTGAAGTGGTCCTCGGCCTTGGGGGTCTTGATGAGCATGTCATCAATATAGGCCTCGACGTTTCGGCCGAGCTGTCCCTTGAACATATGATTGACCAGCCTCTGGTATGTGGCTCCAGTGTTCTTTAACCCTTCGGGTGTAGCAGTATACGCCGAAGTCGGTGATGAAGGCGGTCTTCTCGATGTCTTCTGGATCGATTCTGATCTGGTGGTAACCTGAATAGGCGTACAGGAAACTGAGTATCCCGTTGCCCGAGGTTGAGTCAACCAGTTGGTCGATGCTCGACAACGAATAGCAGTCCTTTGGAGTGGCTTTGTTCAAGTCGGTGAAGTCCACGCACATTCGCCACATTCCTGAAGTTTTTGGTACCAGGACGACGTTAGCCAGCCACGTCAGGTACATGACCGATCTAAAAAGACAAGTCTTTTGCACCTTGGTGACTTGCTCCTTGATGATCGCCTGCTTCTCTGGCGCGTGCTTCCTTCTGCGCTGTTGTACGGGCTTCACGGTCGGGTCGAGGTTGAGCTTATGCATCACCATCTCCTCCGGTATTCCTGGGAGTTGATCATTAGACCATGCAAAGACTCGAATGTACCCGGAAAGAAAGTCTTTGTATTGCTGCTGAACCTCAGATGGTAGGTCGGCTCCAATCTTTACTCCCAGGGTTGGGTCATCGTTTAGGAAAATCATTAGCAACTCGCCTCCAGGCTCGGAGGTTGCGGGTTTTTCCTCGACTTCCCGGGGGTCCTTATTCTTCCAGTCCGGCCTTGTGGCTTCAACCGAGATATTATAGCACCTTCTGGCCATCGCCTGGTTGCCCCAGACTTCTCCTACCCCATTTTTAGTGGGGAACTTCATCTTTTGGTGATAGGTAGAGGGCACCGCTTTCGTTCGGCTAAGGATTCCTCCGCCGAAGATTGCGTTGTATGCTATCATACCCTTGATCACTATGACGTCCACCATAACCGTAACGGTTTTGGGTGGGGTGCCGAGAGTAACCGGTAGGCTTAGGGCTCCCTCGGGATAAGTGGCCTGGCCATTGAACCTACAAAGGGGGGTTCGGATCGGGGGATTCTCTCCCATCTTAAGGAAACACTCATAAGATAACACATCAGGGGCACTTCCATTGTCAACTAAAATCCTATCTATGTTACAATGGTTTATCATGGCCGATATGACTAGGGCATCGTCATGCGGAGTGGTCAGCCCTTCCAGGTCTTGGTCGGAGAAGACTATGACCTGGGGCTCACTTGGCGGGGCCTTGGGAGGCTCAATGGCTCGGCTTGCCCACTCAGCATGACGCTTCCTTCCTTGGCCACTGTCTCCTCCTTATGCAGCTCCTCCAGTGATGACGTTGATGTGGACCCCGCGAGGGGCGTTGTCTATTTCTTCTGGGGCGCCTCGGTCTTCCTTATGCCCGGCCACGAACCGGGATAGGTGTCCCTGGCGGACGAGGCGCTCGATCTCATCCTGGAGTTGGTGGTAATCGCCGGTGTGGTGCCCATGGTCGCTGTGGAACATGCAATGTTTGCTGCGATTACGGCTCTTCGACCTCATTAGCTCGGGTTGGTGGAGGAGGCCCGAGCCTTTGATGTCTTCATATATCTCGTACACTGGAGCGGTTAAGGGAGTGTACCACTCGTACTTCCAGGACGGTTCTTTGTGCTCCCCGTCTCAGTTTTGCCTTTTTCCTTGGCCCGAGCTTGACTTGGGTGCTCGCTTCTTATCCCCCTCCTGACCCGAGCCGATTGTGCATCGGCATGCGCTGAGAACTTCTTCGCACTCCATAAGGCCAGAGTCACTAGCTCGGAAAGGGTCGAGGGAGGGTGGAGGACAAGTTCGCGACGCAGGTTTTTGTCTCGGGTGCCTCCGGTCAGCGCGGTTATGGCCGAGGCTACATCCAGGCGGGGGATTCTCAGGGCTTCCAACTTAAATCGGTTGATGTAGGCCCAGATTTTCTCCCCTTGCGCCTGTTTGAGAGCCAATAGCCCCGCTACCGACCTTGGGGGGCCACTGCCAGCAAAACTCTCCGTAAATACTCGCCCAAACTGCTTGAAGTCTCATATGGATCCGGGGGCGAGGGCTCGGAACCATGCTTGGGCACCTTGGACCAGGGTGGTCACGAAGGCTCGGCATTTGATGGCGTCGGACGCCTCGTGAAGGGTCATCAGGGCGTCGAAGCTATCGAAGTGGTCGGCCGGGTCGCCCTGGCCGTCGTAAGACTTGAAGGTTGGAATGGGGATTCTGAGAGATACCTCTGCATTCAGAATATAGTCAGAGAATGGGGATTTTTCCTCATCCTCTGCTGGGGAGGTCTTCTGTAAGGCGCGTAAGGCGCGCTCCTGCTCTACGAAGTGCCTCTCGAACTCTCATAGATGGAGGGATAGCTACGGCTGCCGTTGCACCGTGGGGCTAGGGGGATGTGATGGCAGGCTGTCCTGGTGTTCCCTGGGCACTTCGGTCTCCGGGTACAGACGGCGTGCCCCGGGTTTTCCCCATTTCTGCGTGGAAGAGGTCTCTTGCTCCGGAGGAGGGGCTTGTGAAGGTCCTCCTGACTTGTTGTGAATAAGCTGCCATCCTCGGAGGGTGAAGCGACCTCCGGTAGTGTGTTGGGACGCATCTCCGCGGGGAAGGCTTTCTGGAGGGACGCGTGACCTTCCTTCCCTGGCAGCCTGGGTCCTCATGAGTTCCACGAGGACATCCAGTTTTATGTTGAGGGCTTGGAAATCGTCAGCGCCCTCGTTGGATGGTTGCCCTACCGTCGCGGGCGGAGGTGATTCGTCGGCTGGGGTGCTGGCGTTGGAGGGGGGGTCTTGCGCGGCCTGAGAAGGGCCCTCTCCCCCCACTACCATGGCCTTCCCCCTATCACCGGCGGATCTCCTCCCTGTACTTCTTCGCACCATGCTTGCTCTTTGATCGTTTCACACAGACGGCGCCAGATGAAGAGGGGCGATCTCGCGCTAGTCCTGAGTTGGGGAGATGATCACCAATCAGTGAACTGCAAGGAAGGGAAATGGATCAGGGGGTCCAGGGGTGATTCCATGGGGAAAACCCTCCGATGCCTAAGTCAGTAGAGTAGTGGTGGAAGCTATGAAAGGAGGATAAGGGAGATGCACGAGATCCCTCTCCACCAAGGTGGTGAAGTGGTTCCTGCTTAGGGAGTTTTAGGCGTGTGTAGGCCTTACCGTTCGCTGGAGGGAGTCCCTGGTTTAAATAGTGCGCTAGTCTCATGAGCCCCATAAGCCGAGGAGTTCCAGGCGGGGGTTACGTCCTCGACGTGGGCCCTTTACGTCCTCATCGTGGGCTCTTTATAACCTTAAGGATTCATGGGTCCCTTATCTTTGTGAACTCCTGCTCATAAAGGGCTCTCAACGGCAGCGTGGATAAGTAATCGTCGGTCGACCCAAGCATGAAGAGTGCCAGCCCTATCCGGGCGATAAGCATAGCTCGGATGAGGCTCGATCGGAGTGGGCGCGGGGCGCTAGCCTTTATCCCGGCGAGGGGGATAGGTCGGGCTTGGGTCTTCCTCCGACCGGATCGACGCTCGGGCCTTCCGAGCCTAATGGTCGCCGAGGAAGGGCTTGATCCCGAGTGATCTTATTGGGCTTTTATGCTAAGTGGGCCCTGTGGGGCGGTCACTTAGATGAGCTGGGCCTCGTTTCGTCTTGCTGGACCTGGTTTGGCCACTCTTAGATGGGCTACAGAAATCCCCCTCTCCAACTGACCTCAGAATAAATCGGGGTATTACTTCCGGATAGCATCTTCGGACTCCCAAGTAGCTTCTTCAGTTCCACGTTGACTCCATTGAACCTTGACCATAGGTATGGAACAATTCCTAAGTTGCTACTGCTTACGGTCCAAAATCTTGATGGGACTTTCTTCATAAGTCAAATCTTCCTTTAATTCTAGGTCTGCATGTTGAATGATGTGCGTGGGGTCATAAACATATTTCCGTAACATAGATACGTGGAAAATATTGTGTACTCCAGATAACTGAGGTGGTAAAGCTAATCTGTAAGCAACCTCTCCCACTCTCTCCAAAATCTCGAAAGGGCCAACATATCTTGGGCTTAGCTTGCCACGGATGCCGAACCTTCGAATTCCTCTCATTGGCGAAACTTTCAATAATACATGCTCACCTATTTGAAACTCCAAGGCTCTTCTTCTGCTATCAGCATAACTTTTCTATCTCGACTGTGCCACTTGCAGATGATCTCGGATAATGCGGATGTTCTTAGATGATTCTAAAATGAGATCCGGTCCCAACCATTGCTTCTCGCCTACCTCATCCCATCACAGTGGTGATCGGCAACTTCTCCCATAGAGTGCCTCAAACAGAGCCATCTAGATATTGGACTGGTAACTATTATTGTAGGCGAATTCAATCAAAGCCAAGTGTTCAAGCCAACTGCCTCCAAAATCAATCATACAAGCTCTTAACATATCTTCAACGATCTGGTTAGTTCTTTCAGTCTGCCTGTCTGTTTGAGGATGAAAGGCAGTGCTGAAATTCAGACAGGTTCCCAAGGATTCTTGTAGTCCTTTCCAGAAATGCGAAGAAAACCGGGGGTCTCTATCTGACACAATACTCACCGGTACTCCATGTAGTCTTACCACTTCCTTCATATACAGGGCAGCCAAAACATCAACTGTCCACTTAGCCTTGATGGATAAGAAATGAGCGGACTTAGTCAGTCTATCAACAATAACCCATATCGCATCAAATACACCACGAGTTCTAGATAGACCCATGATAAAGTCCATGCCGACACTTTCCCACTTCCATTGGGGTATATCGAGTGGCTTTAACTTTCCTGCAGGTCTGAAATATTCAGCCTTGACTTGCTGACATACTAAATATCTACTCACAAATTCTGCCACTTCCTTGTTCATGCTCGGCCACCAAAAGGTCCTTTTTAAATCTCGGTACATCTTAGTACCTCCAGGGTAAATAGTATACTTGGACCTATGGGCTTCTTCTAAGATCTTACTTTTTACTTCGGCCACATCAGGAACACATGTTCTTCCTTGAAACATTAACATGCCGTCATCAGCTAACATAAAATCTAGTCTATTCTTCAGATTCTCCTTGACTTCTACCAACATAGGATCATTTTCTTGCAGGGACTTGATTTCTGTCAGTAATTCTGGACGAAGCAGAAATTGAGCGATCAAGACCCGATCCTTACTAACACTGAGATCCAAACTAGCTAATTGCTCCAACAGTCTCCATTCTTGCAACATGAGACTTGACAATTTTGCTATTGGCTTGCGGCTCAAGCCATCAGCCACCACATTACCTTTTCCAGGATGGTACTCAATAGAGAAATCAAAATCCTTCAAATATTCAAGCCACCTTCTCTGCCTCATGTTAAGTTCCTTTTGAGAAAACAAGTATTTAAGTCTCTTATGGTCAGAGAATACAGTAAAAGCCTCTCTGTATAAATAGTGCCTCCAAATTTTCAGGGCAAACACTACTGCAGCAAGTTCCAAGTCGTGGACGGGATAATTCTCTTCATGTTTCCTCAATTGCCTTGAGGAATATGCTATCACCCTGCCATTCTGCATAAGCACACAACCCAATCCAATACCCGAAGCGTCTGTGTAGACCTCGCATCTTCCTTCTCCAGAAGGCAAAGCCAAAATAGGGGCAGTGGTAAAACAATCCTTCAGAGTTTGGAAACTCCGCTCACAATCTTCCGACCACTCAAACCGATTCTCCTTTCGGGTTAATCTAGTCCAGGGTACCGCAATCTTGGAGAAATCTTTAATGAATCTCTGATAGTAACCTGCTAGGCCTAGAAAACTTCTTACTTGCGTGACATTCGCATGCCTATTCCAGTCTCTTATTGCTTCTACCTTCGAGGGGTCAACAGAAATTCTCTCCTTGGTGATGATGTGTCCTAGAAAGGATACTTCCTGCATCCAGAAGTCACATTTGCTAAGCTTTGCATGCAACTGGTGATCTCTTAACAATTGCAATGCCATCCTCAAGTGCTCGGCATGCTCTTCTTCACTCTTAGAGTATATCAAGATGTCATCAATAAACACCACAACCCACTGATCTAGGTAGGGTCGAAACACATTATTCATCAACTGCATAAAAGCTGCAGGAGCATTCGTCAGTCCAAAAGGCATCACTACAAATTTAAAATGCCCATACCTGCTACGGAAGGCAATTTTAAAGATATCCTTATCCTTGATTTACAGTTGGTGATATCCCGATCGAAGATCAATTTTAGAGAAATAAGATGCTCCCGCTATCTGATCGAACAGTTCATCTATCCGCGGCAATGGATACTTATTTTTGACAGTGAGCTGGTTCAATTGCCGGTAGTCGATGCACAGCCTCAACGAACCATCCTTCTTTCGTACAAACAGCACAGGGGCTCCCCACGGGGATGTACTCGGATGAATATACCCTTTCTCGAGCAATTCCATTAATTGTTGCTTTAATTCTCTCAACTCCGCAGGAGACATGCGATACGGAGCTTTAGAAACAGGAGACGCGCCAGCAATCAGATCAATAGGAAAGACTACCTCTCTCTCAGGCGGAAGTCCTGGCAAATCCTCTGGAAAGACATCATGAAAATCCCGGACAATAGGGATACCCTTAATCTCATACTCCTTCTTATTAGCTAAAGAAACCAAAGCTAGAAAAGCCTAACATCCTTTCTTTACCAACTTCTCAGCTCGAAGGGCCGAAATGAGCGGCACGGATCTAGAGTGCCTAACCCCAACAAAAGAAAGCTAGGGGTGTCCAAAAAAAGACACGGAGCCGAATCTACAATGAACACTGGCCTCATTTCTAGCTAACCAATCAACTCCTAGGATTACATCATAATCCTTCATTGCCATATAAACCAAATCAGCTGGCATATTCTGCCCATTAATCAGGATCTTACTAGAAGGGTAGTAATACTTAATTGCTGAACCCGAACCAATCGGAGTTGAAATTTCCAATAGAGAATTCATTAATACCGGTTTCATAGTTAAGGATTTAGAAAAATTTTGAGAAATAAAAGAATGCGTTGCTCTGGTATCAAATAGAACAAATGCTGGCGTATCAAAGACAATAAGTGTACCTTCCACAAGTCCACCCTTCTCGATGGTTTAAGTCTCAATTTCGTGTAGCGCCTGAAGCTTGCCCTGCCGCTTCTGACCTCCATGCGGCTTGTTCGGAGTAGCTTGAACGGACAAGAGGGGACACTCAAGAATGCGATGGTCCCGACTTCCACGGCGTAAACAAGCGCCTAACTTACGCCAACACTCCTCCATCTTGTGACCTGGATGGTCACGGTACTTGCAAAGGGCCTTAGATGGCACAGTCGGGCCAGGCTTCTTCTCATCATTTCTCGGCACCTTACCTTTCCACAAACTAGACCCACCGTTGGGTCTCTTCTTGTCATAGCCGGGTTTGAAATTCCCAGAACTAGTGGTCTGCTCTTTCTTAGGGTTCTTCCCTCGAATCCTCTCGGTCATTTCTAATGTGTCTTCCATAACTTGAGCTTTTCTCACCATCTCTGCATAGGTCTGAATTTTCTAGGGTGCCAACTGGTTAATATAATGGAGCTTCAATCCGTTCATAAAGCGCTTGGCCTTCATCCTCTCGGTGGACACCAAGTGTGTTGCATAGCGGGAAAGTCTAGATAACTAAGCTTCATATTCTGCAACTGACAGGTTCCTCTGTTTCAGAGCAGCAAATTCTGCCGCCTTCTTCTCTTGTACCCAGTCCGAGAAGTACTTACTATTAAAGTGTTCCTTGAATTTGTCTCACGTCGCATGCCTATTTCCAAGCGTAGCTTCTACCGCCTCCCACCAAGCACGTGCATCGCGTTCTAGCTGAAATGTCACCAAAAGAACTCGATCTTGGTCATTGCACTGCATTACTTGAAAAACCCGCTCTATCTCCTTCAGCCAGTTCTCAGCTTCGTCGGGATCCGCCGATCCACCAAAACGCGGGGGATTCAGGCCTCTGAAATTCTGGTGGAGGTCACCTGCTCCATGGTGTGCTGCACCTCCTTGGGCTACCTGTTGGAGGGCCTGAGTCAAGCCTTGCACGGTTCATTGCATGTCCATCCACTGCGCACGTTCTACCGCCATTAGAATTGCACTCCTACAAATGCTAGCAAATTGATTAAAAGAATAGTCTAGTGAGAATCTTTTAGTGTTTACTAATTAGCTCAAACCAAGTCTCTACCCAATCTCACCGGGCTAGATTCTTAGACTTTAACAAGGCTATATGTTCTACGACATCACTTTCAAACCGCTGCTCTGATACCACCAAACTGTCACGTCCCGACACGGAATATCGAAACGCGACAGTAGAAAATAGTTAAAATATGTTGATTTCCAGACATGCTGTGCCTTGCGCTAGCGATTAGATAATTCCAACATACGCCATACTAGAGAAGAAATACATTCCATAATAATTATTCAATTCCAACTAATTAAACATAACAAGAGTCAATATCCATCAACTCCAAACATACCAACAATCTCTCACGTTCATCAACTTAGCATAATTACATAACAACCATCTTAAACAAATTACAACTCTTGAACTTAAACTATCTAAATGACATCTCTAGAAGGCTATCTAGCTGGCTCGCTCCAGGATCTTCACTCCTGCCAATCCCCGTCAGTTTGAGAGTCCTCACCTGAGCTACATGAAAGGGGGGAAAACAACTGGGTGAGCGAATGCTTAGTAGGTAATAGCAGGTAATGTTTAAGTAATTAACCACTTACATCAATCTTATGCGATAAAAGAAAAGAATAAAGACAATGAATTGCTCAGAATAAAAGAACAAGAATATAACATATCCAAAGATTGGCCGATTAAGCATGTAACAAGCAAGTCATGTAGATATTTCCATGGAAGAAATTAATAACTTGAATTCAAGAAAAGTAATCAAGTAAATGAACTATCGTAGACATCACGCTAGTCATGCACTCGGTGCAATGTCTCACCATGTCAATACAACTCCCCGGGGCACTAGTACTTTTTGGGCGCTCTTCCCAGGACAAGACCGGGCCCTTATGATGCGTTGGCATTGATTTAGGTGGACCCAAGATCCCAAGTTATATCTAGACATTCCCAAGATTCGGCCAGAAAAGAAATGAAAGTTTCAAGATATAATAAGAATAATCAAGTGTTATAAATAGTACAAGCCATTCTTGGCCTGACTACTGAGGCACACAAGAAACCACGAGAAATTAAAAAGCTGGAGGATACGCGGTCACATTTGGGCCGCTTATCTCAAAATGGTCTTATACTGGACCGTGGAGGGTGAGCGGGGCCAAAGGAAACCCAGTTCGGTGCCAAAGGATAAACGGTCCTCTAATGGGCCGTGCAACAATTGAATGGTCTAACATGGACCGCTGAAGGCAACACTGCGCTTGATGAACAAGGCCCAGAGTTGAGAGTGTAAACGGTCCTAGAATGGGCCGCTCCACACAGAACGGTCCCGAAGGGGCCGTTTACTAACTGAGGTCGACGCACCCCATAGGTCAGTGCATAAAACAGGAAGGTCGGTGCACAATAGGGTCGGTGCATCTGGCAAATGTACACGGTCTCAAGAGGGCCGTTCAATGATTAAAATGGTCCGGGTCTGACCGTGTACAGCTCAAACGGTCCAAGGTGAGCCGTGACAAAGGACCGAGCCAAACGAGGGATCCGATCGAGATAATCAGGTGCAGGATTGGTGGTACAACCTACCTGGCGTCCTAGTGGGAATCCCAGGCTCGCGGGGGCTTACGGAGGTCTCATAATGGAGGTCCTAGTCCGACGGAAGGAATATCTGGCGGATAGTCCCAACAAGAATTGAGGGCTATTGAACATCGGAAAACGAGTGTATGGCAGTCAGTCAACTTCACCGGAGTGAAGTGACTGTCAAACAACCTAACAATTTATCCATGATCAACGTCTTATGAATTTAACAAGTTGTTTATCAATTTAAAAGAAATGGACAAGGGAATGCAAATTTGATCAAAGGAAGGATATTGACAATCATAAACATAGTGATGAGGGCATCTCCCGACACTCCCTCTAGCTCGGGTTGACTACACACTTTTGTTATGGGATGGCTGTGATCTCTACATGTTATCTTCCTTTTCTTGATCCCATCTTATGTATTTTCATTTTATTGAGTCTTATCATATGTACTTTCTTTTTATTGAGTCTTGGTATCTAGTTTATTTCTCTTATTTTGTGTAATTGGGCCTTAGTATCTTAGTGTGGGCCGAATGGGTTGAGTCTAGGACTTGTTGAGTCTTTTATCTTAATGTCAAGGTCATTGTGATCATGTAAAAGATGGTTGCCTATATATAGGCCCATCTCTCCTCATGTACTCAACTTTTGATGAAATTTGAAAAGCATTTCTACTACTTCTTATTACCTCTCACTCTCTCTCTCCCTCTCTCTCTCTCTCCCCAAGGGGAGTTCGCCACTTTCCCTCTCTCCTCTTTCCCCAACCAACCTCCAACTCCCACCCACCCCCATTAAGACTCCCCACTTCCCATAGCTATCTTTACTCACCCCCCTAGTCCCAAGGGGAATCTTCCCAACCCCAACACATTCTTTCCCATTCCAACACAATCACCCCTCTTCCCCACACCATTCCCCAACTCCCTAGGCCATTTTTGAATTTGAAATCCTTCCCTCCCTTGCCTTGACCGCCCCTCTCCACTCCCCCTTAGGCCAAGTTCGCCCCCCTCACCTCCTCTTCCACTCACCCCCTCTCTTGTGCACACCCACCTCTCCACCACCACCTCTTGCAGCTCCAGCCCTCTCCACCTTCCCTGCCCCACCAGAACCCCTTGGAAGCCCTAACCACATCCCTCCCCTCTCCCAAACCCTCAGCCATCACCCCCAAGCTGTGCTAACTCCCTTTGCCCCTCCCCTTGTTCTTGCAAGTTGCAGCTTCAAGTAGCAGGTCGCAGGCAGCAGAGTGAGGCCCTGAAGTCGCGTCATCCCCGGCCGCTCCCTGCTCCTCCTGGTGGCAAGGCCAACATCTCTGGAAAGGTCGTCCAGAGAGCTTCCAAGGCGAGGTGGTTTCGTCGGCATCTGAGCTCCGAGCAGTCCACAGCAGCCATTCTCCCGCGACCTCGCAGAAGCTCTCAGGCAGGAAACCAGAGCTGCAGTCACAGTCCGACCACGGCTTCCTCCCTGAAGATCTGAGTGCCATTTTCGGAGGGCTGAAACTAATACCAGTTAGCTGTCATCTCCAAGAAGAAGGACTTCATTAGGCCTCCGGAGCTTCCAGTTACCATTTTCTTCGTCGGGGTGTGTCGTCTGCCCCCTGTGGGTCCAGGTTTGACCTGTCCCTGCTTATCCGGCTACCTCGCTCTTCTCCGACATCCGATTGGGGCCCCGTCAATTCCTGCTCGAAACTACTCCGATCATGATCACGTCACCGCCAGGCTCGTCTCATTTGGAGTTCAGGAGCGTCCGTGGTACCATCTGCAACTCACTGTACCTGTTCTGCACCAGCCAGAGGAAGAAGTTGCTGTCCTGTTCCAGTCGCCGGCCCGACCAGCCCTGAGTTCCAGAGCTCCTGCCAAAATTCAGAAACCATCCCCGTCCTGTTGGGGAACTTTTGGCGCAGGTTTCATCAAGATCCATGCTCTGTGGAATTTCTGGCAACATCAACACCGCCCCACTGTCCGGAGAATTTGCAGATTGGCAGAACCGGCGGGGTTCGACAAGTCGGGTTCCTTAGCTTAATTCCCCACCCCGCTTGGCCGGCTGAAGGCCCCTCCCTGCGTGGAGGTAGTTTTGAATGTAATAAGCCTAATCCCCACCCCAAGATCACCCCTCCTGCACGAGGCGTAGTGTTGTACACCTTTGCATTTTCAGGTCAAGCTACATCGCCGCGGTGATCGGGTGTATACCCTCGCCTCCCGGCGTGCCCTCGTCTCCGAGCGGGATCGGTGTCTTCACACTGATCAGGTGAGCCACTGATACTAACCTTGATAGCCTTACTTCTGCAAGTTTAGTATTCCTTTGATTGCTCATCGGACGGTGAGAAGAGGGTCCGTTCTTGTATGTTCATTTGTTGGTGCCCACCGCGGGCCGTGAGAGAGTGCCACCCAAACCCCGCCTTGCGGGCCAGCCGCCCACTAAGTTGGGAATCCTAGACTCTTTGGGGTCAGCCTAAGCCAACTAAGTCCATTAGACTCATTGGGTCTCGCCTCAGACCCTTGCCATCATCCCCCGGCCCCGCCGGGTGATCGCGTGTGCCGTGTAAGTAAGATGCTATTGTGAGAATCATTGAGTGCTTGTATGCTTGTGGATCTAGGTCCTAGGTTGTTCATTACACATTTAGTCATCCTTGGGCTGTGCCACATCAAGTGGTATCAGAGCGGTCATAGGCTTGTCCTCACAAGTCTAGTCTTGGGTCATACTAAGTCTTTCATAGGTGCATCCGCACACCCTTGCATAGCCCACCCAACTTTGCATGACCACTCAAAGTGGAACTCATTATCAAGTCAATTCATCTTCTTCCAACAACACTATGAATCCCAATCCCCAAGGAAATCCCGCTCACAATGAGCATGAGCTTCCCGACCATATGAGGTTTCTTGTGGAAGGCATGACCAATATTATGGGAAGGCTTGACGATATTACGGCCCGGCTTGAACAAATTGAGGAGAATAGGCCTATCCCAAGGGCAGGAGATAGGAGGGAACCACCTCCACATGTGGAGCCAGCCCTAGGGGAGCTCAACCTTGATCACCCTCCCGAACCGGAAAGGGACCCACCTCCTAGAAGGAATGAGAGACCTCCCCGGGACAACCCGGATGACCAACTAATGAGACTTGTGAAAGTCGATGCACCCACCTTTGATGGGTCTCATCATCCAAGTATTTACTTAGATTGGGAGGCAGCCATGGACCAATACTTTGATTGGTACCCAATGACCGAGGATAGGAGAGTCCGTCTTGCAAAGATGCAACTCACCAAGTTAGCTAAGACTCATTGGATGAATGTTGAGGCATTAAGGATAGTTAGGAGGGAAGCTCCCATCGCCACATGGGCAGCCATGAAAGACCAACTCAAACTCAAATATGTCCCACCCTCCTATCATCAAAACCTCCTAGATGAGTGGCAAGCCTTGACCCAAGAGGGAAAGACCGTTATGGAGTACATTGAGAAGTTTGACTACTACCTTCTCAAGTGTGGAGTCCAAGAGGACCCCGCCGTCACACTCTCCCGCTTTAGGAATGGACTTCAATTCCATATCAAAAAGGAGTTATTCATGCGTCAAGTAGCCACTTTAGAGCAAGCCTACCAAGTAGCTCGGGATGCCGAGAAATTCTCTCGGTATACACGAATGGTTCCCCCTCGGGGGATGGACCCTAAAGCCATGGCACCTCGGGCCAACCCTCCACCTCCCCATAGAGGTCTCCTTCCCACACCCATGGGAGCTCCTCCCACCCGGGTCACCCCTCCTAGTGGCACACCACCATCCCGCCCCACAAGTGGGCCCCTAAACACAACTCCCAATAGGCCCAATCCGACACCCACTCCCCCTCACACTAAGATGACCCCAAACCATCAAAGTGGGCAGCAATGCTTTAGGTGCTATGGGTATGGACACTTTGCCAACCAATGCCCCACCAAGGGAGCATCTAACTTGCTCATAGAAGAGACCAACCCCCAACCCCAAGCTGAATTTGAAGGGGAAATTGAAGTATATGAACCCTCTATTGAATGGGAGGAGGAGTATGAGAACCACTACGTAGAGACCAACCAAGAACAACTCCCTCCACCCACCGACTCCCACCTCGGAGTGGTTAGGTGCACCCTCACTCAAACCCAAGAGCATGATTGGAGAAGAAACACCATATTCCATACCTACATACGGATAGGGAGCCATGTTAGGAAGGTCATCTTGGACAATGGGAGTAGTGTGAATGTAGTGTCACCCGATACCGTCAAACTTTTGGGCCTTACCACCTCCCCGCATCCCCACCCATATCGAGTAGCATGGATTGATACCACCTCCATACCCGTTAGTGCTCGTTGCCTTGTCCCCATTACATTCCAATCCTATCAAGGCCAAGTGTGGTGTGACATCCTACTAATGGAAGTTGGGAGTATACTCCTAGGACGACCTTGGATCTACGATGTAGATGCCACCTTTCTAGGAAAGACAAACACTTGCATCTTCATTCATGAGGGGAAGAAAATCTAACTCAACCCTTCTCCACCTCGCCCCCTTCCCAAGAAGGCATCTCCCTCCCTTGAGGGATCCCCTACCCCTCCCACTATTCCAAACCCACCAAACCCCACCCCACCAAGCCCTAACCCTAGTATGGTTAACAAGCCTCCTAGGAGCCTACACCTCATCACTAGGAAAGAGCTTGAGGAAGAAGTCAACCAAGGGGAACATGTGTGTGCCATTGTTATTTGCCTTGGGGAATCCACCCCAACCGACCCACACCCAATAGAAATTCAACAACTCTTGGAGGACTTCCATGATGTGTTTCCCGAGGAGCTTCCGGACAAGCTACCACCCATGCGCGATGTGCAACATGCCATCGACCTTGTGCCCGGAGCTACCTTACCCAACCTCCCACACTACCGCCTCAACCCCACCGAGCATGCCGAGCTCAGGAGGCAAATTGAGGAACTCATCAAGAAGGGCTTCCTCCGAATCAGCAAAAGCCCTTGTGCCGTCCCGGCTCTTCTTACACCCAAAAAGGACGGAACTTGGCGCATGTGTGTGGATAGCCGAGCCATCAACAAGATAACGGTCAAATATAGGTTCCCCATCCCTCAGCTTGATGATATGTTAGACATGCTAGCGGGAGCCACCATCTTCTCTAAAATTGACCTCAAGAGTGGCTACCATCAAGTCCGCATTAGGCCCGGGGACGAGTGGAAAACCGCCTTTAAGACTAAGGACGGTCTCTATGAATGGCTTGTTATGCCTTTTAGCCTTTCTAATGCGGCAAGCACCTTCATGCGCCTCATGACCGAGGTCCTCCGGCCCTTCATTGGCATCTTTTTAGTTGTCTATTTTGACGACATCCTCATATATAGCCAATCCAAGGAAGCCCACCTCGATCACCTCAAACAAGTGTGCACCATTCTTAGGAAGGAGAGTCTCTTTGCTAACACCGGGAAATGTCATTTCTTGACCAATCAACTAGCCTTCCTAGGATTTATTGTCTCATCCCAAGGGGTATCCATGGATCCCGAAAAGGTCCAAGCTATTCTTGAGTGGCCCGAACCCAAGACCCTTCATGAGGCCCGAAGCTTTCACGGGCTAGCTACCTTCTATAGGAGATTCATCCGTGGGTTTAGCACAATCACCACTCCTATCACGGATTGCCTCAAGAAAGGCACCTTTGTGTGGACTAGGGCAGCCTCAAAAGCCTTCCTAGAGCTTAAGGAAAAGATGACCCAAGCCCCGGTCCTTTGCCTACCCGACTTCTCAAAAGTCTTCGAAGTCACTTGTGATGCATCCGGGGTAGGGATTGGGGGCATTCTTAGCCAAGAAGGTCACCCGGTAGCCTATTTTAGTAAGAAACTTTGTAAGGCTAGGACTAGGTACTCCACATATGACAAAGAGCTTTATGCCGTGGTTCAATCCCTTCGGCATTGGAGGCACTATCTCCTACCCAAGGAGTTTGTGATCTTCTCGGACCATGAGGCCTTGAAATATCTCAATACCCAACAAAAACTCAATGCTCGACATGCCCGATGGGTAGAATACATTCAAGCCTACACCTTTGTCCTCAAGTACAAGATGGGTAGTGAGAATCGCGTAGCCGATGTGCTAAGTAGGCGGGTAGCCTTACTCTCCACCATCCAAGTGGAAGTAAACGGGTTTGAGAGAATCAAAGGAGAATATCCAAATTGCCCCGACTTTGGGACTCACTACAACACCCTTTCCACTCAGCCCCACAAGGAACATGAGGGGTTCATACTTCAAGAAGGGTATCTATTCAAGGGAGCTAGGCTTTGCATACCCCGGACTTCACTTCGGGACTTCTTAGTTTGGGAGTTACACAGTGGGGGCCTAGCTGGACACTTTGGGGTCCAAAAGACCATAGAGTTAGTTGAAAGAGAATTCCATTGGCCTAGTCTCAAGAAAGATGTGGCCCACATTGTGGGACAATCTCGCATTTGTGCCTCAGCCAAACAAGTGAAACAGAATACTGGGCTTTACACACCCCTACCCATACCAGACCGACCATGGGAGGATTTGAGCATGGATTTCATCCTTGGCCTACCTAAGACCTTGCGCCAACATGATTCCATCTTTGTAGTGGTTGATAGGTTCTCTAAAATGGCCCACTTTATCCCATGTTCCAAGACCTCCGATGCTTCTAGGGTTGCCCGATTATTCTTTGATGAGGTAGTCCGACTCCATGGATTACCTAAGACTATTGTGTCTGATCGGGATGTGAAGTTTACCAGTTATTTTTGGAAGACTCTTTGGCACCTAATGGGAACCCTCCTCAAATTCTCCACTGCTTACCATCCTCAGACCGATGGCCAGACTGAGGTCGTCAACCGAAGCCTTGGGAACTTGCTCCGTTGCCTTGTAGGGGACCACCCTGGGAATTGGGATCTCCTCTTATCTCAAGCCGAGTTTGCCTACAATGATTTTGTTAATAGGTCCATAGGCAAGAGTCCATTTGAAGTTGTGCATGGTTATAGGCCTAGAAAACCGTCCGATCTTATTCCCCTTCCCCCATATGCTAGAGTGTCAGTCTCAGCTGAGTCCTTTGCACAGCATATCAAAGAGTTGCATAATGACATCCGCAAGCATATAGGAAAAAGCAATGAGGCTTACAAGAGGCGGACAGATGCTCACCGGCGCCACTACGAGTTCCAAGTGGGAGATTCGGTGATGGTGAGGACAGAGCGGCTCCTTCCGGGGCCTGCCTCCAAATTGAGGGCACGGGGTTCGGGACCCTTTCGAGTTCTGAAACGACTTGGCAGTAATGCTTATGAGCTAGACCTACCCGAGGGCTTTGGGGTGCACCCTACTTTCAATGTGGCGGATCTGGTACCCTACAAGGGCCCCGCGGTGGAACCCAGCGAGGATCTTGAGCCTTTACCCCACCTTGAGAGAGACACTCCCGGAGGGACTCCACTTTCTAGCTTGAGAGACCGACGAGAGCAGGTAGAGGCAATACTGGATGAGCAGAGTATCATTACTAGGCACAAGGTGTATCAGCGCTACCTGGTTAGGTGGAGGAACCGTCCCCCGATAGAGGATACGTGGATGAGTCGGGAGGATCTACTGCGCTTGGACCCTGACATGCTGGAGCGTTACGACAGCCAGGCGGACCCATACTCGACAGGGTCGAGTTCTCCCCACCCCAGGGGATTTGATGAGGGCATCTCACGACACTCCCTCTAGCTCAGGTTGACTACACACTTTTGTTATGGGATGGCTGTGATCTCTACATGTTATCTTCCTTTTCTTGATCCCATCTTATGTATTTTCATTTTATTGAGTCTTATCATATGTACTTTCTTTTTATTGAGTCTTGGTATCTAGATTATTTCTCTTATTTTGTGTAATTGGGCCTTAGTATCTTAGTGTGGGCCTAATGGGTTGAGTCTAGGACTTGTTGAGTCTTTTATCTTAATGTCAAGGTCATTGTGGTCATGTAAAAGATGGTTGCCTATATATAGGCCCATCTCTCCTCATGTACTCAACTTTTGATGAAATTTGAAAAGCATTTCTACTACTTCTTATTACCTCTCACTCTCTCTCTCCCTCTCTCTCTCTCTCTCCCCAAGGGGAGTTCGCCACTTTCCCTCTCTCCTCTTTCCCCAACCAACCTCCAACTCCCACCCACCCCCATTAAGACTCCCCACTTCCCATAGCTATCTTTACTCACCCCCCCTAGTCCCAAGGGGAATCTTCCCAACCCCAACACATTCTTTCCCATTCCAACACAATCACCCCTCTTCCCCACACCATTCCCCAACTCCCTAGGCCATTTTTGAATTTGAAATCCTTCCCTCCCTTGCCTTGACCGCCCCTCTCCACTCCCCCTTAGGCAAGTTTGCCCCCCTCACCTCCTCTTCCACTCACCCCCTCTCTTGTGCACACCCACCTCTCCACCACCACCTCTTGCAGCTCCAGCCCTCTCCACCTTCCCTGCCCCACCAGAACCTCTTGGAAGCCCTAACCACGTCCCTCCCCTCTCCCAAACCCTCAGCCATCACCCCCAAGCTGTGCTAACTCCCTTTGCCCCTCCCCTTGTTCTTGCAAGTTGCAGCTTCAAGTAGCAGGTCGCAGGCAGTAGAGTGAGGCCCTGAAGTCGTGTCATCCCCGGCCGCTCCCTGCTCCTCCTGGTGGCAAGGCCTACATCTCTGGAAAGGTCGTCCAGAGAGCTTCCAAGGCGAGGTGGTTTCGTCAGCATCCGAGCTCCGAGCAGTCCACAGCAGCCATTCTCCCGCGACCTCGCAGAAGCTCTCAGGCAGGGAACCAGAGCTGCAGTCACAGTCTGACCATGGCTTCCTCCCTGAAGATCTGAGTGCCATTTTCGGAGGGCTGAAACTACTACCAGTTAGCTATCATCTCCAAGAAGAAGGACTTCATTAGGCCTCCGGAGCTTCCAGTTATCATTTTCTTCGTCGGGGTGTGTCATCTGCCCCCTGTGGGTCCAGGTTTGACCTGTCCCTACTTATCCGGCTACCTCGCTCTTCTCCGACCTCCGATTGGGGTCCCGTCAATTCCTGCTCGAAACTACTCCGATCACAATCACGTCACCGCCAGGCTCGCCTCATTTGGAGTTCAGGAGCGTCTGTGGTGCCATCTGCAACTCGCTGTACCTGTTCTGCACTAGCCAGAGGAAGAAGTTGCTGTCCTGTTCCAGTCACCGGCCCGACCAGCCCTGAGTTCCAGAGCTCCTGCCAAAATTCAGACACCATCCCCATCCTGTTGGGGAACTTTTGGCGCAGGTTTCATCAAGATCCACGCTCTGTGGAATTTCTGGCAACATCAACACCGCCCCACTGTCCAGCGAATTTGCAGATTGGCAGAACCGGCGGGGTTCGACAAGTCGGGTTCCTTAGCTTAATTCTCCACCCCGCTTGGCCGGCTGAAGGCCCCTCCCTGCGTGGAGGTAGTTTTGAATGTAATAAGCCTAATCCCCACCCCAAGATCACCCCTCCTGCGCGAGGCGTGGTGTTGTACACCGTTGCATTTTCAGGTCAAGCTACATCGCCGCGGCGATCGGGTGTATACCCTCGCCTCCCGGCGTGCCCTCGTCTCCGAGCGGGATCGGTGTCTTCACACCGATCAGGTGAGCCACTGATACTAACCTTGATAGCCTTACTTCTGCAAGTTTAGTATTGCTTTGATTGCTCGTCGGACGGTGAGAAGAGGGTCCGTTCTTGTATGTTCATTTGTTGGTGCCCACCGCGGGCCGTGAGAGAGTGCCACCCAAACCCCGCCTTGCAGGCCAGCCGCCTACTAAGTTGGGAATCCTAGACTCTTTGGGGTCAGCCTAAGCCAACTAAGTCCATTAGACTCATTGGGTCTCGCCTCGGACCCTTGCCATCATCCCCCGGCCCTGCCGGGTGATCGCGTGTGCCGTGTAAGTAAGACGCTATTGTGAGAATCATTGAGTGCTTGTATGCTTGTGGATCTAGGTCCTAGGTTGTTCATTACACATTTAGTCATCCTTGGGCTATGCCACATCACATAGATTAATGATTCCATACATTCCAATTATTTAATGGGTTGCTACCCTAATCATGATAGCTAACAAGATATAATGAAACAAAGGTATCATCAATCTGTTCATGTAAACGGTCGGTCGCAGGGCCGCTCAGTCATAAACGGTTTAATGCTGGACCGCGAACCGCAGACATAGAGGTCTATCGAGGAGTCGTTCAGGTCAAAAGGGTGTAAATCTGCAAAAAGGAGGAAACGGTCTGTCGAGCGACCGCTGGGAACCCTAGACGGTCTGTCGTTCGATCGCTCAGGTCCCAAGACGGTTTCTGTTAAACCGTGAAACAAGACAACAGCCTAGCTTTAGGCGATCATGATGGCCTCTACTTGTGATACAAAATTCACGCTATACAATGAATAGAAATTGGGCATAAGCATATCAACAGAAAGAGAACAAAAAATGGCATAACATGGATTGATCAATTTCATCTTGAGCCTGCTAAACCCAGCATTAATCGAAGGTAACAAAGTTAACCCTAATTCTGACATGCTCCGATTAAAACATAAAATACTCTCATGATACTAAACCAAATTTAGCGCTTTTACTATCAAAAGAAAGAGGAATTGAAGACAAATCCAATGGTACCAATTACTTAGGGTTTGGTCTGCTAGAACCTACCTTAAAAGAAGGAAGAAAATGGATGACGTCACCGCCGGACGCATGAAGAACAACCCAAGAATACGCTGAAATCCTCCCACGAACGCGCTCCTCGTCGGTCACCGCAGCATCCAAGAGTTTCTAGGTCAGGTTAGGGTTTGAATAAATAGGGACACACGCTCTGGGGATGCCACAATCGGCCTGATAGAGTCCCACGACCCGTCGTGCGCGTGAATTGCGGATGACCAAGTCATGCCGCCTTATCTCCCAAAATTGGACTCCTAGAGTTAGGGTTTCATTGGGCAAGGAGAGGGGAAATGATCTACTCATCTAGGCCATTCGTTTGGGTCTGATCTGAGCTTAAATGATCGAGAAAGGGGTCCGAATTTGATGATCCAAAGCCCGATACGGTAAAACGTGGATTTAGACCTAATTCACTTAATTCGACAGGCTTCAGATTTTATTTAAGGTTCCCTGTATAAGACAAATTATCTAAGGTTTTGGTCCTCTACGTGATTATAATTTTTATGGATTTTTATAAATTTGTCCAAATTTTACCTACCGTAATTTCCATAATATTTCTTGTAATTTCCTGTTATTCCATTGAATGTTCTACCGGGGTGCTACACCATATGAGATATGGAAGGGCAGAAAACCAAATTTTAATCACAATAAAATTTTAGGGTGTCCTTCCCATGTGAAGAGGAACGATTGTGATAAGCTTGAGTCTAGAATCGATAAGTGTAGATTTGTGGGATATCAAAAGGAGACCTTTGGATATTATTTCTATCACCCCTCTGAGTAAATGGTCTTAGTGATTAAGAGCTGTATTTCTGGAAACGGAATATCTACTCCAGAAAAATAGTGGGAGCCAGATAGAATTAGACGAGGTCCAAGAGGCATAACCTAAAGACACGGTCTCATTGGATGAAACAATATCGATTGATCCTATTCAGAATGAAACACAGACACTACGGAGATCTAGTAGAGTAGCACGAGAACCTAAGAGATATGTTGGACATGTCTCAGAGAGGTCCTCTAAGGTATGTATCAATGAGGATGAAGATCCTCAATCCTACCAGGAGATGATCCGTACTACAGTCTCCGAGAAATAGAAAGGCAATACATTCAGAGATCTAGTCCATGTACACCAACAAAGTTTGGAACTTGGTTGATGTACTCAAAGGGAAAGTTCCTATCGGCTACAAGTGGATATTCAAGAGGAAGATCAGTGCAGATGGATGCATTGACACATACAAGGCCAGATTAGTGGTGAAAGGGTATCGTCAAAGATAAGGCATTGACTATGACGAGACATTTTCACCAATGGCCATGGTTAAGTCAATCAGAATCTTCCTTGCCATTGCTGCATACCTGGATTATGAGATTTGGCAAATGGATATGAAGATAACTTTTCTTAATGAAAATTTGTCAGAAGAGGTGTACATGGTACAGCCTGAAGAATTCATCTCCAAGCTTCATCCTAATAAGGTATGCAAACTTTAAATGTCAATTTATAGATTGAAGCAAACATCTCGAAGCTGGAACTTGAGATTAGATGAGGCTATCAAATCTTTCAACTTCATTCGGAATGAAGATCAACCATGTATTTGCAAGAAGGTCAGTGGGAGCTCTGTGACCTTTATGGTCCTATATGTTGATGACATCTTACTCATTGGGAATGATGTAAGGATGTTGACATCAACTAAGTCTTGGTTGTCCAAGACATTCTCCATGAAGGATTTGGGAGAAGCATCCTATGTGCTGGGCATAAGGATCTACCGAGATAGATCTAATAGGATGCTAGGATTATCCCAATCTATGTACATTGACACTACCCTCACATGGTTTAGGATTAAAAATTTCAAGAGAGGTCTCATTCTCATGAGACATGGAATTTACCTATCCAAAGGAATGAGCCCTAAGACATCTGAGGAGGTGACACACATGAGTAAAGTGCCCTATGCTTCGACCATAGGGTCAATCATGTATGCAATGCTATGTACACTACCTAATGTTGCCAATGCTTTGAGCATTGTTAGTAGATATCAGGTAAATCTAGGTGAGGAGCACTGGAAGGCAGTAAAGTGCATCCTTAAGTACTTGCAAAGGACTAAGAATCTTTTTCTGCTTTATGGAGGAGAGGACCTACATCTTAGAGCTTACACAGACTTTAATTTCCAGTGAGATCCAGATAATTGTAAGTCCATGTCTGGATTTGTCTTCATGTTGAATAGAGGGGCAGTCAGTTGGAGAAGCTCCAAGCAAGATACGACTACAGACTCGATGATGAAGGCAAAATACATTGCTACGACTGAAGCTGCTAAGGATGCTGTCTGGTCGAAGAAATTCATCTTGGAACTCGGCATAGTTCTCTAGATATCAGCTCGCATCCCATTATTTTGTGATAATAGTGGGGCCATCGCCCAGGCGAAGGAACCAAGGTCTCACCAAAAGTCAAAGCACATTCTGAGGCGCTTCCACCTTATTCAGAAGATTATTGATCGTGGAGATGTGGTGGTAGAACGTGTACCATCTGAAGATAACATAGTAGATCCACTGACTAAGCCTTTGACACAGATTGTGTTTGAGCGCCATCGGGATGAGATGGGCCTCATAATTTTGGGCAATTGGCTGTAGTTCAAGTGGGAGATTATTTGTATTGGGTGTCCTACAAGTAAATCTCGGGTCGGGTAGGCCCGATAGTTGTACAATCTTATTCATCATTAATAAAGTGGTATTTGAGCAAAAATTTGTAATTGTATATTACTCTACGATGTCCCTAGGATATGTGGTTGTAAAGTCAACTCGAGATAGGATCTCGATCATGATACCAAGTTTACATAGACACATACCTTAAAATTATTTCTGGTTGGAGGGTAATCACTCGGGGACTTTGATTACCTATTAAACCAGTACACATGATGTGTGGGTGAGCAGTCTTATGGTAACTAGGAAGATTTCCACTGGACGGATCCGCCATTGGATCTTCAGATGGTTGATTATACCAAATGTCAACTGAAGATCCAATTGTCTCAGTAGCATCGTTGGTCCTTTGACCTGAGATATTGATCGGATCTTACACGAGGACTGGAATGGTTTGATACTTGGCTAAGTGGCTTTAACCATAAGTCAGGAACTGCAAAGTCATTAACCATATCAAGATACATGTGAAGATCATCAAAAGTCAAGAAGGGATCGCTCATTGTCGGGTATATATTAGAAAGTTAATGGGTCAAGACACTAACGCTCCACTAAATCCCTGGCCAGGGTCATGTGAGTTCGTTTGGAACGGACGTCATACACTTTTAGGAGGTCGTGGTCGAATGGCACGATCATGGGGTTTGATAGTTACCATACCCTCGGTCGAACCAGACTCATAGAAAGAGCGAGGGATTATAGCGATGCGGCAACTGTAGACATACAGGTACCATATAGAATGGTTTGAACCCGACGTCCTTTGGGATCACATGGATTTGTTTGACCCAACGTGATCATAGGTCCGATATGAATTAAACTATTATTCAGCTCTTGTAGAAACGAATAATGAGTTTAATTTACTTCTAATTGGGAATTTGAAGTTTATGGGCCTTAAACTTGAGTGACTATGGGCCTAAAGAATCACACACATAAGATTCTCAGGTGACGGGATATTATTGTAAATATATATATATTAAAAGTCTTGAATTCCTTTGGAAATGAATATAAAGAAGGGCTTAATATATATGTACAATAATATGGACTATATATATACAATATTGGAGATTAAGGGTTCTTTTGGAAAGGTCCCATCCCAGTTTTATATATATCCTATGTGAGAGTGTTTTCTCCACAACCAAGCACAAGAGGAGAAGACCCACCACCATTCTTTTCTCCTCCCCTCCCCTCTCTCTTGATCTCTCTCTCTCCCTAGTTGATCTTTCTCTCTTCCCCTCAAGGGAGAAAGATTGAAGGAAGAAAAAGGGGAGTTTTGAGGATCCATGGTTCGTGCACGCGGGGGGAAAAGAACGGGTGGGCACCGTCATTACATGAGAATCGGTGTGGATCAACTCTAGAGGCCGAACATCTGTGTGGCTCTATGTTCGAGAAAATCTACATCGGACACAGTGGACATCATCGTTCCTCACTAGGTAAAGATATACAACCCAATTTTTGGGGTTGGGTAATTTTATTGCATCGATTATAGTACGGTTCTTAGATTCCAAAAGGACCTGGGTTCGAGATTTAATTTTATTATCTGCTGTGCTACCCAAACCAGTCTATGCGACTCCTTACAGGATCAACATCTACATCTCCTACATCATTAACGTCATTCGAAGCATGCAAAAAGTAGAAATTTTCACCATATTCTCAATGAATGAAGTTGTGGACCACATAGTAGGCAACTAATATGATTATTTGAGTTCAAAAAGGATAACGTATTCAGTAGCAACCCAAATTAAAATAGTGAATAAAATAAGATTAATTAATTATCTTCTCAAATTTAAAATGTGAGAACATTAACAAAAATATGGTAAATATATAACCCTGTAGAGAAAAGAATTTCTAACAAAAATGTAAAAAGGGGGAAACCCCAAAATAAAATTTGAAATAGGTTTTGGCCTGAATTAGAGCTTATTGAGTTAGCTCGGAGTTAGGAAGAACCTCACCGTAACTAGCCTAATTGGACCCCAAATACTTGACCTAATGGGCTCAAATCGAAGCCTAAACCCTAGCCCACCAATGATGGTCATTCGTACTCAAAACCCTAAACCCTAGGAACCCCTAATTTCTGATGGCGGCGTTAGATAAGGCAAACCAAAAAAAATTCGTGGATTTTTCTCCTTGAATTACCTAGATCGAATCAAGACTCTAGGGGGCATCTGATGTGCACTACACTCGCCATTTAAATGCCATGTCACAATTTCAAAAATTATCACACTCACTCAATAAGGGATTTGAAAACCAAGTAGAGTGGTGAGAACGTGTCGATCCCACGATGAGGAAAAATTATCCTTTTTTAGCAAGTTGAAAACTTCTTATATTTATAAATGCCAAGTTTGAGTGAGTTTTTTTAAAAAGAAAATAAAACTGTGTGAATTGAAATTGCTTAAAATTAAGTCTACCTAAAGAATATTGGAGAGGTGAGAAGAGAAATTGGAAGAAGTGGAGAGAGAAAATGAAAGAAACAATTGCACAAAGGATGAATTTTATTGCTAAGAGGGAAGATTTCAACTCTATGAAAGTGAAAATTATGACTTGCATAAAATAAAAGAACAAGGGAAGAAATAAAGCCAGGAAATTAGAAGAGTAGCACCGCCCAATCGCCGTGCCGAGCCTTTGAGATGGTCGCACCACCGTGGAGATGAACGTCACCTTTAGAAGACCGAAGTAGAAGATCCGCCTTGGGGATGTTTGGAAGAATATAGAGGAAGACGGAGAGGGAGAGAGAAGAGGAAGAAGACTAAAAACAATAGAAGAGATGTGTGTGCTGTGGGTTTGAAAACATAGAGAAGAGAGGGGATTTGAGAGGTTACGGGAGGAGAAAGGAAACAATGAATAAAAATAAGAAAAATAGAGCCAAAGAAGAATTCAAATAACTTTAAAACACAGTAGAATTAGAAGATGCGACAGAAGAGAAAGTTGAAGATCAGGAAGAGAGGAAGAAATTTGATGAAGAGAGTAGAGGGATAAGAAGATCGGAAGATGGTGAAATTGGCGAAGAACAGGGGTGATTTGCACAGGTGAAAAGTAAAAATGGGAAATCTAAACTTTAAAAAAGAGATTATAACTTGAAAATGAAGAGGAATTAGAGGAAGAGGAAGAAGAATAAAATCTAGATCTAGAAAAAATGAGGAACATTTCCAAAGAGACTAAGATGAAAAGAAGAGCAGAAGAGGAAGAAAACTTAAGAAGAACGGATGGATGCGCGGATGAACAGTAAAACATAAAAAGGGACCTTTGAAAAACTAGAAATAGCTTGAAAACTAGAGAGAACTAGCTAAAGGTGAAGAAGAAGAAATTAAAGATATTTTAAAAATGAAGAAGTTTATTGAAGATATTAAATTTAAATGAAGAATAGAAAGCAAGGAAAAAGGCCAAGATCTTTGCCATAGTCTCTCTAGGGTGGCTTTTATAGAGTGCAAAGGCTTCCAATCGATCAAAGCCTTAGAGGTTGATGCTCTATTCTGACTTTCCTTCATCCAAAGAGTACTTCCAGAGCTAAAACATGGGAAGATAGCTCCAAATCTGGGAAGATAACTCCTTTCATGGCAAGATAACTTCAAATAGATCTGCCCGTTCCATTTCGAGTTCAAACTAAAAATGGCGTCCACTGTATGGTCGTTTATTTCATAAAGTGCGACTTTTCAAACGGTCGCAGATTCTTCATTTCCTTATTTTGATATTTCTGGCTTTTCCTTACAAATGAATGGGCAACTTTCCAGATAGGCGCAGTTTCATTTTTCCATATTTTCACCCCTTTTCTTCTATTTCGTATAATGAATGTGCGCCTTCTTAAATGGTCACTCATTCTTGAAACGGTGCCCTTCTGAATAGGCGTTCATTTAAATGGCGATAGGGCTCTGGCCGTTGATTCTTTTCTTTTGCAAAACGGGTCAGGAATTGGCGTCAAGCATCACGCCGTTGTTTCTTGGAATGGTGCCTTTTCAGAAAGGTGTTCATTAATTGGCATCTGGCCTTTGGTCGCCCATTCCTGCAATACTTAAAACTCTTTGTAAATGCCAACAATAGATTATGCAATTGATCATTTATGCAAGTTCATATCTCACATAGTCATTATGGCTTCCAACCTAGGATAATTTCATGTAAACTCAATTTATTTGTGAGAATGATGTTAGTTATCCAAATTGCATAAATTTATTCTTTTAATACTCAAATATGACACTCATCACCCTCTTAGCTCTATAAATTGAAGGCCACGCCTCCCAGCAAACCCTATTTGCTCTGCAGGGCGGCAACGTGCTAGATCAAGGGAGGTTTCAGTGAAGTTAACGCGAGGTCATCTAGGGTTATGGTGTTCTTCGTCGTCCACTTCTTAAATTAGCTAAGGTAGGTTTTCTCTCAGGCCAAATCCTCAAGATTATATATCAATGAATGCACCTCCAAGTGCTCTTTTATTTGGTACCAATTTGCCTAATTTTTATTGATTATACTGATCGAAATCATGTTTTCAATCAAGGTGTGTCTGAGTTCACCAGAAGGCGTGGCACTATTTCAGATCGCGGTACTCCCAGTGACCATGACTCTGAATGAGGCACTGCAATCAACCGCGACTGTACCATTTGTTTTTTTTGTAAAATTTTGAAAATGGTTAAAGGCTACTCTGAACGTGGCACCACGATAGACCGCGCCTATCTTGTCATTGCCCATCTAAAGACCGCGTTCCATTTGTCTTGGGTAAGCTTGTCCGCTGTTGCATCCCATAGTTCGTGCTTGGTTTCAATGATATCAAAACGATTGTGTTTGTGTGTGTACGTGTTTCATTGAGCAACATGTTGTATATCTTGATTTTATGAGTTGAAAGATGGAGTCAATGATTACTCTTGAAAGCCATGTGAACTCTCGGTGTTTAAGGAACTAATGTTATATTTATGTTGGTTTGTAGGAACACAACTTCATGGCTCATACTTGGAATCTTAAGGAGTCCATCAATGAAGTTCTTCTTCTTAAAGGGAGTTAACTCTGTACATGTTTAAAGTTATATGAATGATTTGTATTTAAGGATCTCATGCCTTGAAAATTTTGATTTGCAGGATCAAAATCCATGCTTCATGTTTGGAACTCAAAGGAGTGCCTCAATGAAGATCTTATTGAAAAAAGAGGGTTGCTTCTCTCATTGCATTGCAATGATTCTTCTACATTTCATTCATTTCATCTAATAGCTTTCAACGTCTTGGTTGGATATTTTCATGCATTTTCTTCATAATATTTTGGACTTGAAATATTCATACAAGACTTTATGAAAGTTGGTTCCATATTGCTCATGTATTGGATGAATGATTGGTCATGTGTACTTTGCTCTAAAAGCTTGGGTTAATGACTTCTGTATGAAAGAATTGCATGAAGATGACTTTTCTGGAGATGACTTCTTTTGGGTCTTAATCTATGAGATTGTGTTCACTGAACACACATTTCTAATTGACTGATAGTGACATATCATTCATAGAGTTATTGTGATTTCAATATGTGCATGAATTTGTGAAACATGCTTGGAAGAATGCACATGCCTGGAAGAATGCACATGCCATGTACTCAAGAGAATTCATGAGAAAGCATGTTTGCATGATTGGTATATACTGATGTGTGAGATGCATGTGAAGATAATGTTCCTCTTAGGATAATGCTTCATGAATGTTAGCTCTTAATCAACAAGAATGCCATTTGAATGAATGTGGTTCCATGATATTATGCATGCTTTGCATTTGGCATATTTGTTAACACTTGTGTGATGAAGCATTTTGATGTTGAAGATTTGGTTGATTCAAGAATGTGATTGAATGGTTGAGCTTCCATATTATTATAGTTGATTGAATGATAGATTCATGCTTATCATTTCAAAACCTTGTCATTTGGTCAAATATATTTTTGCTAAGTGATTTGAGAAGCAAAACGCATGTTTGAATAGGTTCAATGATGTATTTCATTGTGAACATGTTCATAGTGTTAATGCATAACTCATATATTTTGATTCTCAACTAACCTCTTGGTTTATCATATTTTTCAGGATGCAAAATCATTGTTGATCTTCATGGGATTATGGTAACATTTAATCAATTATTTCCCTTTAGTTTGATGGGGGTTTTAGTTATTTTTTAAACTTAAACAGTCTTACAGTCTTCACCATTTTCAATCCAACCATTGGATCTCCCCTCTAAAAATTTTATGTTGTAGCTCTGGGAGTCCTCTTTCCAACGCCTCCAGTCTTGCTTCGATCGGGGTTCGGAGCTAGGAGAATTAATTCCTGCCGCCGGAGCGTGCAATGCTATTTTTTATGTAATCTGCTTGAAAGGGTCGACCCCAAAGGTCGACCCATGGAAGGGTCGACCCCAAAGGTCGACCCTTGTAACACAGGGTGCTTTTTTGTGTTTTCCAGCACCCTGGATGCCGAGGGTCGACCCCAAGGGTCGACCCCTTCCGGATGGGACTTCCGAAAGTGTTTAAAACCCTTTGAAAACCTTTCAAACATTACCATACTACCCCCTATTAGTTTCTATTGTTATTAAGGTGTTTTTAACATGTATTAGGAGGGTTTTATGAGTCTTTTCCCCACCCCTTGAGTTGCTTATATAAGAGTTACGAATTTGGGATGTGATTAACCCTAATGCTCATTTGCTCTTTCGTATAGGTGAAGAAAAAGAGGAGAACGTGCTGGAGCTCTTCCAAGGAGGATATCATCTACTTTCGTGAAGATCTGGAGATCGTGGAAGAAGAAGAAAAGGTGCGGATCGAAGAGAGGATCAAGAAGACGTAAGGATCGTCTTCATCCGGCTTCCCTCCAACTCGTGGTTCAAGGAACATCATCAGCCGACCTTGAAGAACAAAGGGGGATCACTTCTATGTCTTCTATCAGTTCTTTGTGATGTATTCTATGATCTATATTTTGGGTTTGAGCATGCCTGAATATTTGTGTTCATTTTCTGAACATTAGAGATATTTGTGTGTGTGACCGATTGTGTATACAGTCGTGTTTGATCGCCTTCGTGCGATCGTGTTTATGTCTTTGTGCTGCGGTTGTTGCAGCGTGTGTGTGTGTGTGTTGTGATCCGGTCGTCGGATCGTGTGTGTGTGTGTGTGTGTGTGTGTGTGTGTGTGTGTGTGTGTGTGTGTTGTGATCCGGTCGTCGGATCGTGTGTTGTGTTTGTGATCCGGTCGTCGGATCGTGTGGGAGACTTCGTCTCCGTCTGTGTGTGTGTTGGGGTGTGTCCCCGTGTGTGTGTGGGCGTCGTCCCTTGTGTGTTTGGAGCGTCGTCTCCGTTTGGGGATTTATCCCCGAGTGAAGCCTCACCGTGTTTGGTGAGGGGTGGACGTAGGGAATCCGTCGTGGTCCCAAACCACCTTAAAAATTCTGTGTCTTGTGGTTTGCTTTTGTGGATACGTGCTTAACTGTTTATATTGGTTGAATATTCGTGTGTGAACGGTGAGATCGAGAGAACCTAGTTATCGTGTTTAGCTAATTCCTCAATCTTATCAATCTTGTTAATTCCGCTGTGCGCTAGTTTGTGTATTTTAATTGGACATAGTTTTAGTAGAAGGATCTATTCACCCCCCCCTCTAGATCCGTGTTCTTGCACTACGGAACCCAACAATTGGTATCAGAGCAAGGCTCTGCTATCCCTAGATCTCACGATCTACAGAGTGATCCTAGTGCATTCTATAATCATGAATTTTTCTGTTGAACACATGTCAATGAACTGCCTTCCTATTCTTAATGGTTCTGATGTTACTTCATGGATAGGTAAAATGTGTAGACTGATCAATTCAATTAATCCTAATCTTTGGAAGTTAATTTATGATGGTCCTCACATATTGCCTTTAGATGAGACCAAGTGGTCTAGTCAAAATAAATTGAAGAACCATGAAAATGTCATTGTCTTAAGTTTATTGAAAAGTGCCATTGATACTCATATGTTTCCATTTGTTTCTTCTTGTAGAACGGCGAAGGAGCTTCTGGATCAGTTGATCAAAGCTCAAGAGATGGAAGGGTAAAAAGGCTTCATGGCCGACGATGCTGATCAATGCCGTGGTGAAAATGTTGATGAGGTAAACTCTGAAAATGAAGAACTCTCTAATGAGGAATGGCAAATGGCATATGCTACGCTGTATGATAGATGCAAGAAACTCAAATCTAAAAATAAAAACTTGAAAAGGAAGATTAATGAGAATGTGCATGATAATCCTTCCTGTGAAAATTGTAAAACTTTGGAGTCAAAGATTGAGAACCAAGAATATGAAAAAGAACTTCTAGAATCCAAAGTTGAATTATTTTCAGATGAGATGTCTTGTATGAATGAGGAGCTTGAGATGTTTAGAAAATCTAATACTGCTCTTGAAATTGATATTGATTCCCATGATTTGCTTGATCAAAATAAACACTTGTTGTCTAAGATTTCATTGTTTGAAGAAACACAAAAACATCTTAAAAGCAAGCTAGCATCTCTTTCTGATGATGATAAAATATTTGATAAATTGCTTGACAATGAAATTGACAACAAGAGGATCATGATTGAAAATCAGGAGCTCAAAAAGCATAATGGTGCTATGCTAATTCAGATTTCTCTACTTGAAAGTAGGTTGAAAAGCTCTGATAAACTTGAAAAGCAAAATGCTTTGTTGAAATCTGAAAATGAACAAATGCTTGCTAAGATTTCAAAACTTGTTGAAACTGAGAAAGTCCTTGAGAAATTGACTGAAAAACTACATTCCATGAATGTTGAAAACAAAGAACTCAAGGATGAAAATGAAAGCTTCAAATCTGTGAATTGCTTGTTGAATGAGAAAGTTTGTGCATGTGAAGAAGAAATCACGAGTGCCGAATTGCATGTTTCTGCTCTTGAAGAAGAAGTGCAAAGCTTAAAAGATGATTTGTCTAGATTTGTCAAAGGGAAGGAGAACTTAGACACATTGCTAGGTGTTAAAGTGAACTTTCAAAAAGAGGGTCTTGGTTACATTCCGGTCAACAAAAAATCTTTTGAATCAAAAATGAAAACCTCTTTTGTTCATGTCTCCAACATTCCTAGCACCTCCAAAACACCTCCTCCCGTTGCTCAAGTGAAAATCTCTGAAAATAATTTTGATAAAAAGAAAAATCTTAAGAAAAAGCCTTCCATGTCAAATAGATCTCAAAAATCAAAGTTGAATGTTGAATGCTTCTATTGTGGCATGTTTGGTCATGTGATGGATGATTGTGTTGTCATGAAAGAGGATGACAAACTTGCATGCAAAAAGAAAAATGCCTCATGCTTTTATTGTCACAAACTTAGCCATGTCATGGATGATTGATTTGTGAAACAAAATGATGATTATCGTGCCATGAATGCTAAGTTTAACCTTCAAAGAAAATTCAGAAATGAACATGCTTCACATGCTAAAAGGTTTGCATCCCATAAGAGAAACTTGTTCATAAACACTCATGCCAATAATGGAAAGTCATTCCGTAGACCCACATCTCCTTGTTGCTTTCATTGTGGAAGTACGGACATCTTATGAAAGAGTGTTGGCTTTTGAAAACAGAAAACTTCCATGCTTCTAGAATGCATGCTAGGTCTAATTTTGTTAAATCTAGACCTTTTGAAAATAGAAGATGGAATGGACTTGTAACTTCCTTTACTCCAAAAAGGAAGTCTTTTGGTAAAACTACTTTTCCTCAATGCCGTTATTATGGAAACTATGGACATATCATTGAGAATTGCAGGATCATGAAGAATGATGATGTTGTAGCAATGAAAAGGAAGAATGCATTTGGTGGCAATGCTACCAACCTCCAGGGACCCAAAAAGGCTTGGGTGCCCAAATCTGCTGAATGAATTGGCTTTGATGCAAGTGTGCCTTGAGGTAAATAAAGAATGCAAAGGGTTCCAGTAAATGGAACAAGGCACACTCATATGGTAAAACTCCAACTTTGCTCCTTCACTGTCAAACTTGATGATTTTGATGTTTTGGAATGAGATCTTGGTGTGTTCTCATGTTATACTCAAAATTCTTTGCAAGCCATACATGTCTTTAATGGATGAATATTTGGTATATCAAATGGTGGTTAGAGAAGGTTGGACTACGTTCAACTGGATACTTCCACTAAGCGTGATGGTGGTCTTCAGACTTATGTTCTCCGCCTAGTACCAAAATTCAGAAATTGAATTATATGGCTGATATGTTGCAACAATTTTGAATGAAATCAGTTTGCCTTGATTTGCATGTATTTTCAAATTGAATTTGAAAAACCTTCTTGTTTCAAAAGGGCAAAATTTTTGAACTGTGGAATTGCTTGATCAAATGCAACAATTGATATTGAATGTTGACCATGGCTCAGTTTAAAGCTCATTGACCATATGTGATTGATTCGCCAAATTGATAAGTTATTTGACATGTTCAAAAATATACTCTTGATAATAGTTGTTCAAACACTTATCTTGCTCATTTGCTAAATTTTGTGTGAAATCTGTTGGAAACTCGGTTATTTGCATATTCACACATGCAGGGCGTATCATGTTCAAACTGAAGCTTATGTCTCATGAAATATTATCATTGAATGATCATGGTTGAACATTTGGGTTCTAAGGGACATGACTTTTCATGATGAAATCTGAAATAAAATGCTCATGATTCAGTGCCAAAATCATTGAAAATCCATCTCATGCATTCACCTGGTTCATGCTTTTCTTATATGCTCAAGTCATTAAAAAAAACTGAAAACTTGCATAAAAAGAATGCATTGGCATCTTTGCATATCATTCATATAATATGCATATAAAATGACAAAAAGATGCATATTGCATATTCATGCATATAGAGCATATGCATATATTTTATGATAATCACATATCTTGACTCATGAATGCTTGCATGAATACTTCCATAAATCCTTGCATGCATGTATGTATTTATCTTATAAAACCATTCTTGAAAAATTCTAAGACCTCACCTCCTTGATAAATAACAATGCAGTGATTTATTCATATGTGATACATGTCATATATTAAGGGGGAGGATTTGTTTCCGACCGTGCATACATTTAGGGGGAGTCATAGCCGTGTCTTGTCAAATTTATTTTATACATGCAAAACAAAAATTTACCCTCACACTCTTGCACATAATGAATTTAATAAATTTCATTGATAAGGATTTAAGAAATTCCTTCCAACACTTTAAAGGGAACTTGAATCTCTACATCGACATTAAAGAGTAATCGTGAGGAAAAAGCTGCCTACCCCACAAAAATTCAATAAGTGGAATGTGGATCCGAGTAACCGGGAATCCCCCCTGAAACAAAGGAGAAACTCGCGTCAAAAGGAGAAATAAAAATCCATATGTGTGATGAATCCAAGTAGCCGGGAATCCCCATTGAGACATATGAGGAAACTCGCGCCGAAAGGTGAAGTCTATTAAAAGAAACAAAATCGGGGTTCTGTGAAGCTACCGAAAGTCGAGAATCTAAAGTGAAAGTGTAGAGAGGAGATTATCTTCTAGTGTTCTTTAGAAAATCTGAAAATCCATATGTTTTGAAGCTCATTAGTCATTACCTCACATTTCACATGGGCATTTTTGTGATGTATGTATCTTATGAATTTGCCTACATTCATGGTTTATGTAGTACTCCTAGTTGTGTATGCACAAATCTCTTAGTTATACTTCATGCCTTACATTCTTGAATTTGAATCACATGCTCTTTTCTTAACCCGTGACTCATTTAGGGGGAGTTACTATATCTAATATATGTGTGCATGACGATTGTGCTTGTGTGCTTACATGTTCATGCATTCCCCTTGAGTCTAATTCTGAGCATAAACCTTACATTTGAAGGATAGAAGTTATCATGTGCATAGCTTCATATCTTACATGATTAGCATTCACATAGTACATATTAAGTGCTAATTTGCATATTTGCATATTTGACATTTTCAGCATGCATATAGGTCATTCATGATATCATCTTGCTCAAATCCATCCTTTTCACCTATTGGCCCAATTCATTTTGAAATGCATATTCTGAACACTCCATGTTGCTTAAATGCCAAAATGAGTTCAACCAACAAATGGTATCATGATCCACAAATGCTATCTTTGAGGCTCTCTCTCTTCGAGAATTGAAATTGCCTATGTTTGTGCCTTTATCTTGATCACACACTTGGTATCATATATTTGAGCCTCTATCTTGGTCATGTTATGTCATATGCTCCCTTGTCTTTTTGTAGATGACAAAAAGGGGGAGAATGATTGGTGTGTACTAAATGGTGTATGAATGTTGTTGTCTTAGGGAGTCTTGGGGAGAATGTGTATGTATGAATGTTGTTGTCATAGGGAGTCTTGGGGAGATTGTGTATGCTCAATGTTTGCACATGTTTTCAACACATGTTTTCCAAATCTGTATTATCACACACATCGTTTTGTCATCATCAAAAAGGGGGAGATTGTTGCATCCCATAGTTCGTGCTTGGTTTCAATGATATCAAAATGATTGTGTTTGTGTGTGTACGTGTTTCATTGAGCAACATGTTGTATATCTTGATTTTATGAGTTGAAAGATGGAGTCAATGATTACTCTTGAAAGCCATGTGAACTCTCGGTGTTTAAGGAACTAATGTTATATTTATGTTGGTTTGTAGGAACACAACTTCATGGCTCATACTTGGAATCTTAAGGAGTCCATCAATGAAGCTCTTCTTCTTAAAGGGAGTTAACTCTGTTCATGTTTAAAGTTATATGAATGATTTGTATTTAAGGATCTCATGCCTTGAAAATTTTGATTTGCAGGATCAAAATCCATGCTTCATGTTTGGAACTCAAAGGAGTGCGTCAATGAAGATCTTATTGAAAAAAGGGGGTTACTTCTCTCATTGCATTGCAATGATTCTTCTACATTTCATTCATTTCATCTAATAGCTTTCAACGTCTTGGTTGGATATTTTCATGCATTTTCTTCATAATATTTTTAGACTTGAAATATTCATACAAGACTTCATGAAAGTTGGTTCCATATTGCTCATGTATTGGATGAATGATTGGTCATGTGTACTTTGCTCTAAAAGCTTGAGTTAATGACTTCTGTATGAAAGAATTGCATGAAGATGACTTTTCTAGAGATGACTTCTTTTGGGTCTTAATCTATGAGATTGTGTTCACTGAACACACATTTCTAATTGACTGATAGTGACATATCATTCATAGAGTTATTGTGATTTCAATATGTGCATGAATTTGGGAAACATGCTTGGAAGAATGCACATGCCCTGTACTCAAGAGAATTCATAAGAAAGCATGTTTGCATGATTGGTATATACTGATGTGTGAGATGCATGTGAAGATAATGTTCCTCTTAGGATAATGCTTCATGAATGTTAGCTCTTCATCAACAAGAATGTCATTTGAATGAATGTGGTTCCATGATATTATGCATGCTTTGCATTTGGCATATTTGTTAACACTTGTGTGATGAAGCATTTTGAAGTTGAAGATTTGGTTGATTCAAGAATGTGATTGAATGGTTGAGCTTCCATATTATTATAGTTGATTGAATGATAGATTCATGCTTATCATTTCAAAACATTGTCATTTGGTGAAATATATTTTTGCTAAGTAATTTGAGAAGCAAAACGCATGTTTGAATAGGTTCAATGATGTATTTCATTGTGAACATGTTCATAGTGTTAATGCATAACTCATATATTTTGATTCTCAACTAACCTCTTGGTTTATCATATTTTTCAGGATGCAAAATCATTGTTGATTTTCATGGCATTATGGTAACATTTAATCAATTATTTCCCTTTGGTTTGATGGAGGTTTTAGTTGTTTTTTAAACTCAAACTGTCTTACAGTCTTCACCATTTTCAATCCAACCATTGGATCTCCCCTCTAAAAATTTTATGTTGTAGCTCTGGGAGTCCTCTTTCCAACGCCTCCAGTCTTGCTTCGATCGGGGTTCGGAGCTAGGAGAATTAATTCCTGCCACCGGAGCGCGCAATGCTATTTTTTATGTAATCTGCCTGAAAGGGTCGACCCCTGGGGTCGACCCATGGAAGGGTCGACCCCAAGGGTCGACCCCTGTAACACAGGGTGATTTTTTGTGTCTTCCAGCACCCTGGATGCCGAGGGTCGACCCCAAGGGTCGACCCCTTCCTGACGGGACTTCCGAAAGTGTTTAAAATCCTTTGAAAACCCTTTCAAACATTACCATACTACCCCCTATTAGTTTCTATTGTTATTAAGGTGTTTTTAACATGTATTAGGAGGGTTTTATGAGTCTTTTCCCCACCCCTTGAGTTGCTTATATAAGAGTTACGAATTTGGGATGTGATTAACCCTAATGCTCATTTGCTCTTTCGTATAGGTGAAGAAAAAGAGGAGAACGTGCTGGAGCTCTTCCAAGGAGGATATCATCTACTTTCGTGAAGATCTGGAGATCGTGGAAGAAGAAGAAAAGGTGCGGATCGAAGAGAGGATCAAGAAGACGTAAGGATCGTCTTCATCCGGCTTCCCTCCAACTCGTGGTTCAAGGAACATCATCAGCCGACCTTGAAGAACAAAGGGGGATCACTTCTATGTCTTCTATCAGTTCTTTGTGATGTATTCTATGATCTATATTTTGGGTTTGAGCATGCCTGAATATTTGTGTTCATTTTCTGAACATTAGAGATATTTGTGTGTGTGACCGGTTGTGTATATAGTCGTGTTTGATCCCCTTCGTGCGATCGTGTTTATGTCTTTGTGCTGCGGTTGTTGCAGCGTGTGTGTGTGTGTGTGTTGTGATCCGGTCGTCGGATCGTGTGTGTGTGTGTGTGTTGTGATCCGGTCGTCGGATCTTGTGTTGTGTTTGTGATCCGGTCGTCGGATCGTGTGGGAGACTTCGTCTCCGTCTGTGTGTGTGTTGGGGTGTGTCCCCGTGTGTGTGCGGGCGTCGTTCCGTGTGTGTTTGGAGCGTCGTCTCCGTTTGGGGATTTATCCCCGAGTGAAGCCTCACCGAGTTTGGTGAGGGGTGGACGTAGGGAACCCGTCGTGGTCCCGGACCACCTTAAAAATTCTGTGTCTTGTGGTTTGCTTTTGTGGATACGTGCTTAACTGTTTATATTGGTTGAATGTTCGTGTGTGAACGGTGAGATCGAGAGAACCTAGTTATCGTGTTTAGCTAATTCCTCAATCTTTTCAATCTTGTTAATTCCGCTGTGCGCTAGTTTGTGTATTTTAATTGGACATAGTTTTAGTAGAAGGATCTATTCACCCCCCTCTAGATCCGTGTTCTTGCACTACGGGACCCAACATCCGCCTCTGTGGACTGATCCCTGCCTTTGTGGATAGATTTTCTTTCTCTGTCAATAGACCCAGTGCCTCTTCGCTGAATCCGGGTCTTGCCCTGACTCCGTCTATGAAGACCGCGGTGGGTATCTCGACCATGTTTGCCTCATCCTGTGTATCCTATCGACAGACCTGCGTAGCATGTCGACAGACATATCATCACTATAGACAGACCTTTTGGCTCTGTTTTGAATGCGGACAGGCCCCAGACTGCATCATGAACATCACGGTGTATATGTTAACTGCGATCTAGCCCAGTATTTTTTGAATTTTGTGTTTCTTGTGTTGTGTTATGTTATCCGAGCTTTGCCCAGGTTTTAGCCCTTCCAGGCTATTTTCCTTATATTTCACGACCCCTAATGTCATATTTCAGAACTTGTTACTACAATTACCTTGAATCTTAAGTCATTTCTATATGACTTATCTCTGATTTAAATGAACTTGTCATATCAAACTTTATCTAAAGAGTTCATCTTCCCTCTTGATGCCCTTGGTTACATGAGCTTATCCTTGGAATTCTTGGCCGGTAAATAATGAATGTCTATATTTTTACTTGGATCTTGGATCCACCACTCAATGCCAACGCATCATTAAGGGCACGGTCTGATCCTGGGAGGAGCGCGCGAAAGCACTAGTGCCCATGGGAGTTGTAATGACAAGGTGTGGCATTGCACCGAAGTACTTGCTAGCGTGTTAGATCTATGGCATTCATATTTCACATGAAAATTCATGATTTTACTTTACATGACTATACTTGCGTGCATGATATGGCCAAATACATGAAAGTTCTGATTCTACATTTGTTCTATCTCATGCTGTTATCTCTGGTTATGTTCATTTCATCATTATCGCTCATTTGAGTAAATGCTTTGTTATGATATTCTTTTGTTTTCCGCTTGCCTCATTAGCATGTTAAACTCCTATTAAATGGTTAATCACTTTGAGATTGCCCAGCACAGAGATATAATTCCTACTAAGCTTTCGCTCACCCAATTTTCTCAATCTTTTTTAGGTAGCACAGATGAGGACCTTCAATCGGATGGGGAGGGGCAAGAGTAATCTTGGAGCATTCCAGGTTAGCAGTCTTGGCGTGTCCTGTCATGTTGTCCTAGTTATGTAAATGTGGAGTCTATGAGTCGTTGTTATTAGAATGTTGAAGTGGTTTAGTAGGAGTTATGTTTTTCTATTGTCAAAGTCTGCAAGAGTCCATGTATCGATTATTTCTTGGAGTTATCAATAAAAGTTGGAATTTTATGGCCCCATGTGTTCTTGTTTCTTTTGTCTCTTGTGACTATTATCTTGCTCTGAATGACATGAATGATGTAACTATTGTGTTCCGATTTTTCGCATCGAGACGTGACAGCTTTGTGGTATTAGACCCTAGGTTTTCTTTAGACCCTAGGTTCTCAGAGTGTCATTGGAATCCATGACATTGATAGTGTCTTCAGATCAAACCGGGTAAGATTCGATAGAGACTTGGGTTAAGTTTAATTAATGAATGAACCATAAAGAAATTAAGTAAAGCATTCTTAATCCTTTCTCTACGCTTGTAGGTTTCAACTAGTTCTTTCGAATGGCTACGGAGCGCGCTCAATGGAGAGAGATGCAACAGACGGTGCAGGGCCTGACCTAGGCTTTGCAGCAAGTGGTGCAAGGCAGAGCTCATCATGGCGCTGGTGACCTCCATCGGAATTTTCATGGCAGGAATCCCCAAAGTTCAGCGGTTCTCCTAACCTAGATGAGACTGAGCATTGGGTCAAGGAGATGGACCGTATCTTTCGAGTTATGCAGTGTAGCGACCAAGAGCGAGTGCTTTTGGTGACTTTTCAGTAAGAGAGAGATGCCCACGGTTGGTGGGAGTCTATGGAGCCAACTTTTATGAATGACCAAGTGACATGGGAGGAATTTCTCGAGCACTTTAACAACAAGTATTTATCCGACTGAGTACAAGAGAAGAAAGTTGCTGAGTTCACTTCGTTGAGGTATGAGAATTTATCTATAGCTGAGTATGAGGCACAGTTCTCCAAGCTATCTCGTTAGCGCCACATTTAGTCTATTCTGAGAAGATGAAAGTGAAGCGTTACCTAAATGGTTTGCGGCTGCATTACATCAATCAACTGGCCCCGTTGGAAATTCATAACTATGTTGAGATTGTGCGAAAGGCACAAGTATTGGAGGACACGATGGAAATGACTAACCGGATCAAAGGGAAGGACAAGAGAAGGGAGCAAGCCACTAGCTCCAAAAAATTCGAGCCAGCTCCTGGCAAGAAGAGGCCCATTGGTGGGCTGAGTTTTTCTAAAGATAAGAGTCCGAGACAAAATGATAAGAAGACTGTACCGGATGCCCCATCTAAGGCAGTTTGCAAGTATTGTGACAGGCTAGGCCATAAAGCAGAAGAGTGCTGGCGGAAGTTTTGCGCATGCCTGAGGTGTGGAAGTAGGGACCATCAGATCCCAGAATGTCCGCTCATTACTGATCAAGTTTCACTCAGGAAATGGCAAGGTAATCAGAAGCCTCAGGGCAGGCTCCAAGCCCTCCGAGAAGTTGAGACCACTGAGGAGGGTGGTGTAGTTGAAGGTACCCTCACTGTTCTTTCCAAGTCAGCTTTTGTTCTTTTTGATACCGGAGCTACACATTCATTTATTTCTCAGAACCTTGCCAATTCTCTATCTGTGAAACTTGTACTGATGGAATCTCATCTTATAATCACTACCCTTATTGGATCAGATCAGAGATTAAGTATATTTATCCTTCTAGTGAGGTATTGATTAATGGCCATAATTTGCCTGCTGATTTGGTGTGTATGGCAATGGAAGGCTATGATGTGATCTTAGGAGTTGATTGGTTAGCTAGGCATAGTTCTAGCGTTCATTGTAAGTTGGGTTCAGTGTCTTTTTTTGGGCAACCTGAGCTTTTCTTTTCTGGCATTAAGCATTCTAAGTATGTGCCTCTTATTTCGGCACTCTGAGTTGATAGGTTGTTAAGGAGGGGGTGTCAAGCGTTCTTAGCATTGGTCACTCTGACCGAGAAGAGCTAAAGTTGGTGGATATTCCTATTGTGCAAGCTTTCCCGGATGTGTTTCTTGAGAAATTTTCTAGTCTTACCCCAGAGAGGGAGGTTGCTTTTTCCATTGACCTAATTCCTAGTGCTACACCAGTTTCCAAGGCTCCTTACCGTATGTCCCCTGCCGAGTTGAAAGAGTTAAAGGAGAAGTTGCTAGAGCTGTTAGAGAAGGGCTTTATTCTACCGAGTACGTCTCCATGGGGTGCACCTGTTCTTTTTGTTAAGAAGAAGTATAAATCCTTGAGGCTATGTATAGATTATCGTCAATTGAACCAGCTCACTATTAAGAATAAGTACCCATTACCAAGGATCAATGAGTTGTTCGATCAGATATCTGAAGCTCAATATTTCTCAAAAATTGATCTCAGATCGGGGTATCATCAATTGAGGATCAAGGATGAAGATATCTTCAAGACGGCATTTAGAAGCAGGTATGGGCACTTTGAATTTGTTGTGATGTCTTTTGGACTAACGAATGCTCCTACAGCTTTCATGCAGTTGATGAATAATGTGTTCCGACTCTACCTAGATCAGTGGGTCGTAGTTTTTATTGATGATATTTTAATATACTCTAAAAGCAAGGAGGAGCATCTGAAGAAGGCTTTGCAAATATTGAGATATCACAAACTACATGCCAAATTTAGTATGTGTGAATTCTAGCTGCAAGAAGTCTCCTTTCTAGGTCATATAATTTCTAAAGATGGTATTTCAGTAGACCCTTCTAAGGTTGAGGCGGTGAGAAATTGGGAGAGACCTATAAATGTAACTGAGGTCAGAAGTTTCTTGGGCTTAGCTAGTTATTATAGAAGGTTTATCAAGGATTTTTCTAAGATTACAGTACCTTTAACGAGATTGACACGGAAGGAGAATCATTTTGAGTGGACGAAGAAATGTGAGAAGAGTTTTTAGACCTTGAAGGAATGTTTGACCACTACCTCTGTCCTTGCCTTACCTTCCGAAGGAGGAGAATTTAAGATTTATACGGATGCTTCTAGGATTGGTTTGGGCTATGTGTTGATGCAGCAGGGTAAAGTGATTACTTATTCCTCAAGATAGCTAAGGAAGCATGAAGAGAATTATCATGTCCATGAATTGGAGCTTGCTGCAGTTGTTTTTGCTTTGAAAATTTGGAGGCATTATCTGTACGGAGAATCTTTTTTCATGTATTCTGATCGCAAGAGTCTGAAGTATTTGTTTTATCAAAAAGAGCTTAATATGAGACAGAGAAGGTGGCTCGAGTATTTGAAAGATTTTGATTTTTCCATTGAGTACCATCCTGAGAAAGGAAATGTTGTGGCTGATGCCTTGAGTCGGAAGCCGATGGCCATGTTGTCAAGTCTACTGCTTAATGAATGGCGGATGTTGGAGCAACTAGCCAGCTTGGATCTTAATATTAAGGAGAAGGGAGAATGGGTTATGCTTGCCCATGTTAAACTACACTCAGATTTACTTTCTAAAATCAAGGAGCTTCAATGTAATGATCCTTTGCTTGTCGAGATTAAGGAGAGCTTGAATAGTCGACTAGATTTCATGCTAGCTGAGGATGGTAGAACTTGTGTTCTCGATTTTGTCTAGGTAAAGAACAAGATTCTAGAAGAAGTCCATCGATCCAAGTAGACCATTCACCCTAGAACTAAAAAGATGTACAAAGATCTTAAGAGGACCTTATGGTGGCCAAATATGAAGAGAGAAGTGTCCGAGTTTGTAAGTAGGTGCTTGGTATGTCAGCAAGTCAAGGCCGGACATTTTAGGCCTGTTGTAAAATTGAATCCCCTTGAAATATCGCAATAGAAGTGGGAGAGCATAGGCATGGATTTCATCATGGGCTTACCAAGGACTCGTGGTGGCTTTGATGCTATTTGGGTAATCATGGATAGGCTGACTAAGTCCGCGCACTTCTTTCCCATTAAATCAAAGTGGACAGTGGATGTACTAGCTGCTCTATATATGACGGAAGTTATGAGACTGCACGGTATTCCTGCATCTTAAGTATCTGATAGAGACCCAAGATTCACTTGACATTTTTGGAGAGGGTTGCAGGCATCTTTGGGAACCCGATTGAATTTCAGTACAACTTTTCATCCTCAAACTGACGGGCAGACAGAGAGGACTAATCAGATCATTGAAAACATGTTGAGAGCTTGTATGATTGACTTCAGAGGTAGTTGGCATGAGCATTTACCTCTAATTGAGTTTGCTTACAACAATAGTTACCAGTCAAGCATTCAGATGGCACCTTTTGAGGTATTATATGGAAGGAGTTGCAGATCACCTTTATGCTGGGAGGAAGTAGGTGAGAAGTAATAGTTAGGACCAGATCTTATCTTTGAGATGTCTAAGAATATTAAGATCATCAGAGACCATCTGCAAGTAGCTAAGTCCAGACAGAAGAGTTATGTTGATAACAAAAGAAGAGACTTGGAGTTTCAAGTTGGTGAGCATGTGTTCCTAAAGGTTTCGCCTGTACGAGGATTCTGAAGATTTGGGATCAAGGGTAAATTAAGTCCAACATTTGTCAGGCCTTTTGAGATCTTAGAAAGAGTTGGAGATGTTGCTTACAGGCTGGATTTACCACCTCAATTGTTTGGTATTCATGATGTCTTCCATGTATCGATGTTGAGGAAGTATGTGCATGACCCCTCCCACGTAATCCAGTATGCGGATTTGAAACTACAAGAGGACTTATCTTACGAAGAGAAGCCCATCAAGATTCTAGACTGGAAGCAACAAAAACTCAGAAATCGGTCCATACCGATGGTTAAGGTCCAATGGAGTAGATGTGGAGTTGAAGAAGCCACGTGGGAATCAGAAGAGGCTATTAAAAAGAAGTACCATGAATTGTTTTCAAGTCATTGTCTATAATTACCTTTTTATTCCAATAAGTTAGGTGAATTTGGGAGACCAAATTCCTTAAAGTGGAGGAGGGTGTAGCAACCCAAATTAAAATAATGAATAAAATAAGATTAATTAGTTGCCTTCTCAAATTCAAAATGTGAGAAAATTAATAAAAATATGATAAATATGTAACCCTATAGAGAAAAGAGATTCTAACAAAATTGCTGAAAAGGGGAAACCCCAAAAGAAAATTTGAAATAGGTTTTGGCCTAAATTAGAGCTTATTGGGTTAGCTCGGAGTTAGGAAGAACCTAACCATAACTAGCCGACCCGAAATTCTTGACCTAATGGGCTCAAATCGAAGCCTAAACCCTAGCCCACCAATGATGGTCATTTGTACTTGAAACCCTAAATCCAAGGCCACTAATGATGGTCATTTGTACTTGAAACCCTAAACCCTAGGAACCCCTAATTTCGGATGGCAGCGTTAGATAAGGCAAACTGTGAATTTTTCACGGATTTTTCTCATCGAATTACCTAGATCGAATCAGGACTCTAGGGGGTCTCCTAGCTCTATAAATTGAAGGCCACGCCTCCAGCAAACCCTATTTGCTCTGGAGGGCGGTAGCGTGATAGATCGAGGGAGGTTTCGGCGAAGTTAAGGCAAGGTCATCTAGGGTTCTGGCATTCTTCATCGTCCACTTCTTAGATCAGCTAAGGTAGGTTTTCTCTCAGGTCAAATCCTCAATATTATATATCAATGAATGCGCCTCCAAGTGCTCTTTTATTTGGTACCATTTTGCCTAATGTTTATTGATATTACCGATCAAAATCATGTTTTGAATCGACATGTGTTGGAGTTCACCGGAAGGCAAGGCTCTATTTCAGATTGCGATACTCCCAGTGACCACGACTCTGAACACGGCACCGCGATCAACCACAACTGTACCATTTCTTTATTTTGTAAAATTTTGAAAATGGTTAAAGGCTGCTCTGAACGTGGCACCATGATAGACCGCGTCTATCTAGTCGCGGCCCGTCTAAAGACCGCATTCTATGCTCGGGTTTCCAGCAAACCCTAGTCTTTTCTCATGCTTTGATTTTTGAAAGCCATGATTAGACAATCTATTCTAAGGTACGAAATAATGCAGAACGCACTGAATGATTAGGATTTCTAAAAGATAGCATAAAATCTTGAATAAGATCCATGTTCTCTTGGTTTTTTAATTGCTTACTTCATCTCCATGCTACTTCATGAAAAGAGTAGAGTGACTTGCTATTGACCTATTAATCATTAGAAATTTATGCGCTTTCATGACAAGCTAGCCTAATGTTCTGTGATGCTTTATGGAGATTGTTTGAGGGTCATGCCACTGCGGTTGTATCAACTCACCGCCACTACTTGTTTTCCGCGTTACTGAAACCCTAATTTTTAGGGTATTTGGAACCCTCCGCCAGATATTCCTTCCATCAGACTGGAACCATTACCACAAGGCCTCCGTAAGTCTCCACGAGCTTGGGATTCCCACTTGGACGCCGAGCAGGTTGTACCCTAAAAATCTTGAACCCTCTGGAATCCATGTCCCACTAGGTGTGATGGGGTTCAACCGGCTTTTGAGTGGGCAGTACAAGGTTGTATATGAGTTCTGCCAACTCTGTCATGAACACGGCCCTTATGAGCACCGCATTCAACTCTCTATTTTCATCGGATCGCGAACCTTGACTTGACCGCGTTCATTTGAACGTGGTGGGTCTATCAACCACGTTCCATTTTTCTTGGGTAAGCTTATCTGCCTCTGTTGACTGATCCATGTCTGTGTCGACAGACTTTCTGTCTCTATCGATAAACCTTCTGTCTCTGTCGACAGACCTAGTGCCTCTTTTCTGAACGTGGGCCTTGCCCTGACCGCATCTATAAAGACCGCTGTGGGTCTCTCGACTGCGTTAGCCTCATCCTGTGTAGCCTGTCGACAGACCTGCGTAGCATGTCGATAGACCTATGTAGTCTATCGATAGACATATCGTCGCTGTGGACAGACCTTTTGGCTCTGTTCTGAACGCGGACAGGCCCCAGACCATGTCATGAACATAGCAGTGTGTATGTTAACCGCGATCTAGCCCAGTATTTTCTGAATTTCATGTTTCTTGTGTTGTGTTATGATATCCAAGCTTTGCCCAGGTTTTAGCCCTTCCAAGTTATTTCCCTGATATTTCATGTCCTCGAATGTCATATTCCAAAACTTGTTACTAGAATTATCTTGAATCTTAAGTCATTTCCATATGACTTATCTCTAATTTAAATGAACTTTTCTTATCGAACTTCTTCTAAAGAGTTCGTCTTCTCTCGTGATGCCTTTGGTTACATGAGCTTATCCTTGGAATTCTTGGCCAATAAATGATGAATGTTTAGATTTTTACTTGGATCTTGGATCCACCACTCAATGCCATCGCATCATTAAGGGCTCAGTCTGGTCCTTGGAGGAGCGCCTGAAAGTACTAGTGCCCATGGGTGTTGTAATGACAAGGTGTGGCATTGCACCGAAGTACTTGCTAGCGTGTTAGATCTATGACATTCATATTTCACATGAAAATTCATGACTCTACATTACATAACTATACTTGCATGCTTGATATGGCCAAACACATGAAAGTTCTCATTCTACATTTGTTCTATCTCATACTGTTATCTCTGGTTATGTTCGTCTCATCATTGCAGCTCATTTGATTAAATGCTTCGTTATGATATTCTTTTGTTTTCCGCTTGCCTCGTTAGCATGTTAGACTCTTATTAAATGGTTTATCACTTTAAGATTGCCTGGCACAAAGATATAATTCCTACTGAGCTTTCGCTCACCTAGTTTTCCCAATCTTTTTCAGGTAGCACAGATGAGGACCTTCAATCGGATGGGGAAGGGCGAGAGTAATCTTGGAGCATTCCAGCTTTACAGTCTTTGCGTGTCCTGTAATGCCCCGGATTTTTTGGATCCTTCTTCTCGGGTCTCGGATCTGCGTTTCTGGTGTATCTGGCTCCGTTGTGTCCAAAATTTCGTTCCGGACATCATTCGTGTTCGGATCGGCGCGATCCGGAGTTATTTCGGAGGCTCGGAAGCGTTCCACGACTTTTCCGCGTGTATTTTCCGATTCCCGATTTGTGTTTCGGTAATTCCTTCGGAACCTCGTTGCGGGTGAAGCGGGCCGTTCACCAGGGCGCGAGTGATACCGTTGCGATCGGTGCGTTCTGAGGATCGCGAAAACATGATTTTCTATTTTTTGATATTTTCCAGAATTTCCGGATTTTCCTATATAAACTCCCTTTCTCTCTCTTCCCTCTCATTTCTCACTCACTCCCCTCTCTCTTCTCTCACGCTCTCTTTCTCCCCTCTCTTCTTCGGCGGCTGACGGAGTGAGGCGGGGGCGAGGTGGAGGCGGCGCGGGCGAGGATGCGGGAGAGGAAGGGCAAGGATTGAGGCGGTTGCGGGGGCGATCCCTCAATGGATTCTGAGATGGCGTCGTTCACGTTCGGGCGATTTTCGACGTGGATTAGTCGCTTCGGCGTGCGGTTTCTTCAGTGGAGGTAGGGTGACGGAACATTGCTACGTTCTGCTCGTTTTCCCTGCCATTGCAAGTCGATCGGCGCAGAAACGGCTGTGTTTGGGTTTGTTCTAGCGAAACCGTGGTTTTGTAGGTTTCGTAGGGTCGGTCGGAAAATGACGATGGTTTCCAGATCGGTTATTGTTAATGGATTCCTTGGGGCGAGAGCATTCTTTTCCCCCTAATTTCATCTTGATTGGTGGTCCCGTTGGACCGATAGAGCTCCTGGAAGCTCGGTAACCCTTTTTGGGTAACTTCGGTAGAATCACTCGTTTCTCGCAATTCATGCATCATTTTGACTCCGGTAGGAGTCCATGTGATTGCTAGGGGGTTTACCGTCGTTTCCCCTTCGTTTCGGCACGAATGGGGCGTGGGAAGGCCACCGTTGGTCCAACCCCACGGTTTGCTCGCCGTAATGGTTGGGCGGTCGAACCAGGGCCCGTCCATCCCCATGGGCGGCCCCATCTTGACCGTTCATCTGCTCAGCGCGCAGCGTTCGGCTTGGCGCGCAGTGATGGTTATGCGGTCTATCGTGTGACCGCATAACCTAGGTGCGGCCAGGGTTGAGCCGTCCTTTCCCTCCGGTTTTGAACATTGTTGGGCTGTGCGGCCAGGGTCTGGCCGCATAACCCTTTGTACAGCTAGGAGCTGGCCGTACATCCCCTGGTGTCATGGGCTGTTGTGCGACCAGAGGTTGACCGCACAAGCCTTGCGCGGTGAGGTCCTAGCTGCCCTCTCCCCCGCGCGGCTAGGGGCTAGCCGCACATGTGTTCCCCGTTTGGAGGACGAATGACCACGTTGGACCGTTCATCCCCCAGTTGCGGCTGAGGGTTAGCCGTTCGACCTTGGTGCGGCTGGAGACCAGCCGCTTGTGTCTCATTTGAGCCAGGAGAAGAACGGCCTGCTGTTGGCCGTATATCCCTGGTACGGTCCCTTCCTGACCGTACGTCCCTGAGCGGCCCAGAGTGGACCGCCCAAGGGGCTGGTCTAGCCGGTGTTTCCATTTTGACCGATTCGAGTCCCGGGTGTGTGGTTCTCGATCCACGTGCCATCCCGTGGCCTGACGGATGTTGTGCACGTCGTCGGGGCCAGGTGTCGTGGTACGTTGTAGTCCCGGGTGTAGCGTTCTCGACTCGTGTCACCGTGTGTTGGCATGTGTCATCGGTTTCTCCGGAAAGCGATTCCCGAGTGGGTCCTGTGTGAGGCCTTGGGTTGCGAGCCCAGTTGTCCAGTCTGGGGCTGGAGGCTTCCCTCTTCTCCTTGAGTTGGGCTGCAGCTTGGCGATGTGCGAGTTGCCTTGGGAATCATGCTTCTATGCTTTCCACGTGGGTCGTGTGTGTGGCCTTAGTCCCGTGAGTTCCCTTCCCGAGGGAATGGTCTCGGCGGCTCGTGAGCTACCTCGGTACGCGTGCTATTAGACCTAGAGATTGGACTAGATTGACGGCCTTGTGCTGTTGCGTGCGACGGTCTTGACCCCGAGCCTTCTGACTCAAGGACCGTTGGCTGTAGTGCGTCTAGAGGACTGCCCAGAGTTCAGTGGCTTAGCGTCACTTGTGTTTTCTCGACTCTCACGCAGGGTGCGTGCGTAGCCATGAGCTGCGAGTCCCGTTCCTTCTCCGACTGTGGTCACCGTGCGACGGTGCCGGTACGTGGGATGGTCCCCGTACGTCGTCAGATTCAGACGTTGTTTTCCGTTGACTCGAGAGTCTACTCCTCCAGTGACCCTCCACTAGTCGTAGCCTGCTTACACACGTGTGGTCCCACCAGGGAGTGGTGGAGAGGCTAGCCTGAGGACGGTTTGGGACTGGTTTCCGTCGGGCCTCTCGTCGTTAGCCAGAGTCCGGCTACGGGGGAAACCCGGTCAGAGGGCCAGACCTAGGACGCATGGTCTGTGTGTGCACACGTGGTTGGGGGTGGTTGGACCCATGCCGACGGGAGTGACCCCAGCTAGTCAATCGTTGTGGTTCTTGTTCGGTGTCTGTGCCTCTGGTAGGCACTACCACGCTAGGCAGTTCACCTGTAGTGCGGTGTAAGTCGTCAGGGGATGCAACCGGCCTTGCTTCTAGTTGGGAGGTACTCCTGTCGAGTCGGGAGTGGCAGACTGTCAGTCTTGTGACTTCGACCTACGGGTTTAGTCGTGTTGACTGTTGTGTTTCGGTAGTCTCGTGGTGGCACGTGTGTCGATTCTCATGCCGTGAGACTAGTGCCCGTAGCTTTACCGAAGTTGCATCTTGCTGTGTGGTACCCGTGACCACGCGGTCGAGGTTGCACTTCGGACAGCGTGTCCAGCTTGGCCGTGTCCTTGGAGATAGGCCTCTGCAGTGCGATTACCGTGGGCTTTTCTTCGGTAGGTGGTACTGGTGTGGTTCGGTAACCGCGACTGTGAGCTCGAGGTGTGCCTTCTAGTACAGTAGGAGTAGTTGTAGTGCCGTGTTTCGACCGGCCACCGGGTTTACTATTCCTGCTGTTACTGTTGCTCTCGTAGTTACAGCTTCCTATGCCGCCGTCAGGTTCTTGGTGGGGTTCCGTGGGATCCCTGCTGAGTCTCTATTTTGGAGACTCACTCCCTACCTTTTAGGTGTGGCGGTTCTCCCTTGAGGTTCGAGGTTACTGTTCGGAGGTTCTCAGTTGCCAGCTCGCCGGGCCGAGTGTTCACTCGGCATGTGGTACGTTTTTACTGCTTTTGACTGTACTTTCTGTTGGACTGGACTCTGTTGTAGCTATAGTTGTTCTTTCTTTCAGCTAGTTGTTGCTGGTTGTCCTGCTTTATTTCCTATTTCTTTGTACCTCCACACTCCTTTTAGCCCTTTCGAGCCCTCCCGGCTCGTGGGCGGCGGTTCGAGTCTCGGGTTATCGGGCCTTCCCGGTAATCAGATTCTCAGGTCGTTACATGTCCTATCTTGTTGTCCTAGTTCTGTAAATGTGGAAATTATGAGTCATTGTTATTAGAATGTTGAAGTGGTTTAGTAAGAGTTATGTTTTTCTTTTGTCAAAGTCTGCAAGAGTCCATGTATCGAGTATTTCTCGTAAGTTATCAATAAAAGTTGGAATTTTATGGCCCCATGTATTCTTGTTTCTTTTGTCTCTTGTGACTATTATCTTTCCTTGAATGACATGAATGATATAATTGCTGCATTCCGATTTATCGCATTGGGGCATGACATATTCTCTTGCTTTAAAGTTGTGAAACGCAACTTCAGTACCCCAAATGTTCATTCAACTACATTCCTTAATTGAGCATGGTGATGATGAAACTTGTCTCGTAAACTATGATATGTTGTATTACCACGGCCTTTGCCTATATGATATCGCTCATTTCGATACAGTGCAATGAAACTCCCAGTGTTTGCGTAACCTAGATCAATCAGATACTATTTGTCTGAACGGAAGTAAGTCATGTCGAAGTAAATTTAATAGAGAGTCCCGACAATTGTTGCTACAACTCCAAGGAATGAACTTACCTTGTAGCAACCTGAATTTAAAAAGATGACTAAAATAAGACTATTTAATTGACTTCTAATTCAAAAATTATGAAAATTCATAAAAATATGAAAAATATGTAACCCTGTATAAAACGGAATTTCTAACTAAATTGTTGAAATGGAAAACCACAATGGAAAATTTGAAATAGGTTTATTCGCGTAAATTAGAGCTTATTGGGTTAACTCCGGATTAGGAAGATCCAACCCATATCTAGCCTAATTGGACCTCAATTCTTGACCTAATGGGCTCAAATCGAAGCCCAAACCCTTAGCCCACCTATGGTGGTCGATTGCACTCGAAACCCTAACCCTAGAATGCCTAAGTTCGGATGGCGACGTTAGATAAGGTAAATCACAAATTTTTCGCTGATTTTTCTCCCCGAAAATACCTAGATCAAATCAGGACTCTAAGGGGTCTCTTAGCTCTATAAATTGGAGGCCACGCCTGTCATGACCCGAGATATATATACAGCGGAAATAACTCGGGAACATGAACAGCCGGTAAAGTAAGCCTCGAGCTAGCAAGATAATCAGAGCGCCACATACATTCAAACATAGTGATGTACGCAATATCATATGACAAAAACCTTCAACTTTATTAATAATAATCAAAGTTACAATTGGACAACTGACTCTCTTGACATATGACACACTAGACTCAAGAAAATAGAAAATTACAAAACATGATCAACTTCACCGCCTATTACAATGAATGATTCTAAACATGACATAACAGACTTAATGTAGACAACTCTCTAAGGCTTCTCTCAATGTTCAATCACTCTCAGAATCGCCACTTCAATAATCTGACTCTGATCCACTAGAACTTCTTGAAAAGATTTGAAATAGTAGGGAATGAGCGCACTCGCCCAGTAGGTATCTTCGCGTCAACATAACGACATAGTTTAAATGTTTAACATTTTAGCTCTAGGAAACGTAATGAAGAAAGTGCGATAAAACATGCGAACAAAACCATAGTAACAAGTAACAAGGTAGGAATGTAAAGAACGATATAATTTGCAAGAATATATGATTATGTTCTAGCAAGAATATCAGTTGGCCTTTCAATCAAGCATGTAATATCACGAGAATGTACTTTCATAACTTTAGAAGGCTATGCACAAGAATGTCATGTAACGAGAATGTTCTTTCAAGCAAGCATGTAAACTTCATGAATTGCCCTCGTGGATTTCACCAGTTTATAAAAAAAGTACTCCTAGCGCAATGCGACGCCAATAATTATTATACCCCAAGGTTCGTAGTATATTTCGGCCATCTATCGAGGGGGCTAGACTGGAGCCCTTGGACACCGTCTGTGTCCGCCCTTGCATTTTCAAGTTATAAATCAAGCTACTTTCACGAGAAATATCAATAAAGTCGACTAATAATGTAATTTCAATAATTGCCATGGAGGCGAATGTAAACAAGGTAGGAACGTACCAAATACTTTGAAACGATGTCAATCATCGAACTAAAGGCACGTTGTGGCATGGAAGAATTGATCCAGTAGCATAACATCATCTTTCTTACTTTAATAGTTCTTTAATGACTTATTAGACATAGTTTCAGATTTAAGATAATTAGAAGGTCATCTGGAACTGTAAATAGAGCATAATCAACCCTTTTGGTCAAACCTCAGGTTGGACAATTTTTGATAGAACGCGGTTGTCATGGGACAGCAATAAGGAGAACGCGGTTAAGTGGAAATCTACGATCAGGAAGTGCGTCGACTCAGGATAGAATTGGGTCGACTCACAAACTGGGTTTCTGAACATGAACGCGGTCATTGGCCAGCCGCAATCTACAGGTCTCGGTTATGCCACCAGCCGTGATTAGTAGAACACGGTTGAGTAACTGGCCGCGATCAGGACAGAGTGCAGAAAACACGAAGTGCTCATCTAGACTTTGGGCTTTTATGGTACAACCAGCTCGGCATCCTAGTGGGAATCCCAGTCTCGCGGAGTCTTACAGAGGTCTTGAAACATGAATTCCTATTCTGGCAGAAGGAATATTCGACGGAGAGGCGCTCAAGTTCAAGAAAGTGTTCCTATCAAGTGCAAGTGACTAATAGCAACGTACCGGAGTATGGGCTATGAAGAAGTGACTAGGAAAAGAAAAAAGATCGATAGTGAATGTGGAAAATCATAGACCGACGTGTAAAAGCTCTATCAAAAGAATTTGAAGTCCTTTAGTAGAAAACTACATAGGTTTATGATGAAAATAGCATAGGATGAAAATAACCTTTTAAACATGATATGGCATAACACATGAACCTATTGAAACTTGATATAACAGGAAGATTAAACAACATGAAATTTAGTTTAGATACTACCATACATAATAGTAAAACGTGAAGCTTGATTTGATCCCAATTTGGGGTAAATAGAAGTCAGATCGTGGTTTTCCCCATGACCACTATCTTGAAAATCACGGTTGATCGGGCGACCGTTACATGAAGTCGCGGTCTCTGTGAGACCGCGATTACTCTATCATCGAACAGAAGAAACTCCAGCAGTGCGAGGCCCTTTTCTATAACTAATAAACTTGAAAACTAGGTAACACAGAGAGGGAAAGCATGCTAGCATGTGACTAATGCATAAGAGGACATGAATTTGATTAAAGTTATCATCTTTCTCACCTACGATGCAAGGACAACATGCACTATAAAAATCTATTGCGCGGTCCAATTAAAACATGAAATACTACAAGCATGATGCATGTCTTAGAACAGGTGCGGTGGATTCAGAGGGGGGTGAATGAATCCCACCCTTAAAATTTTCGCTCAATTAAGACTTAATAAAAAACTCTTTTGAACCAAAGAGCAAACATGTATAGCGCGCCTATACATTCATCTAGCGGAAGCAAAGGAAAGCAAACAACCACTGCACAGATGATTTTTAGGTGGTTCGATCCACAGACCTACGTCCACCCCTCACTCCAAATCGGAGTGAGGCTTCCACTAGCAACAGCTAGAACCGCAGACTCAGTCTGCAAACAATTACTACCTAACAGCTTGACAAGGTGAACAACCTTCCCTCTTCCTCCAGACCGGAGGGAAACCACTAGTGACTACCCGTCACTAGCAACCAGAGACCGAAGTCTCTCTTCCTCCACCCAGGAGGGAACCCACAAGCGACACCAGTCACTTGCAACCGGAGATTAAAATCTCCCTTCTCCTGAACCAACAGGAGGAATCCCGACCTCTCTACAGAGTATCGAAAAAACAAAAACCAAGGAAGTGTAAAGTAAAAAACAAGAAACGAAAAATACAGCAATCAGAAAGCTGTAAAAGATGATAGCACAAATGTGGCTCTCAACGGAGCTGACTGGCCTGGATTTGATCCACGGTCCAGCAGGAGCAGATCTTCAAGCAACTTCCCTTCTTCTCCTCTAACTCTCTATCTCTCTTCTTCTCTGCTGCACTTCTCTTCTTCTCTCGATCTCTACTCTCAAAGGATCTCTCTCTCTTTCTTCTTCTTATTCTCTCTTTCTCCTCTTTCTCTTCTGTTCTCTCTTTTTCTTCTTCTGCTGGATCTCTCGATCTCACTTCTGCTCTCTCTATTCTTCTTCTGCTCAGGCTCACTCTTCTTCTTTCTTCTTCTTCTTCTGCTCTCTGCCTCTCGGCTCGATTAGTCTTCTTCTGAGGAAGAAGCTTCATATATATATAGAGCAGCAGCTAGGACGTGTGCAGGGCTTGTGCCCCCTTTATCTAGAGAACACCTCGGATCACGTGCCAGGTGCCAACCTCAGATCACGTGCCCAAACATCTACCAGTTTAATGACAGAGTAACTTCAGTCGATCAACAGAACACGGGCTGTACATACTTCATATCAAGCAGCAATGTTCCGACTTGCAATGTACAGACTTTGCGTGCAGACGACCAGACGATGTATAGACTTGCTGTGCCTACAACAAGACGATGTACATATTTGTTAAAGTGATGCACGAGCATAACATCAAAGAATGCATAGACTATGAGTGCATGGTAAAGAGTGTACAGACTTGCTGTGGAGGAGTGTGTAGACTTTGTGTGCATGGTATGCAACAGAATGTATAGACTTTGTTTGTGCTGTGCAAACGATGTGCATACTTGCTATGGGGGATGTGTAGACTTTGTGTGCATGCTACCAGATGATGTATAAACTTTGAAGATGATGCCTGAACAAGCCAACAATCGATGTACAGACTTGGTGTTCAGACTTTGTGTGTGTGTGCGAGACAATGTATAGACTTTGGTTCGTGCAACACACATGATGTACATACTTTGTGTGCATTTGACAACAATGTACAGACTTGCTGTAATGCTGCACAAACATAACCGCAGGGAATGTATAGACTTATGAGGCAATCAGAATGTACAGACTTGCGTTGAAGCAACCAGAATGTACAGACTTACGTTGAAGCAACCAGAATGTACAGACTTGCGTTGAAGCAACCAGAATGTACAGACTTACGTTGAAGCAACCAGAATGTACAGACTTATGTTGAAGCAACCAGAATGTACAGACTTGAGAGACGATGCATGCACAAGGAAACGATGTAGAGACTTAGTCTCAAGACGATGCAATGTATAGACTTTGATTTATGCATGAACAAGTGGCAATGTATAGACTTGGCCAATGTACATACTTAGTCGAATGAACCACAAGCGGCGATGTGTAGACTTGGTCAATGTACAGACTTAAATGCTCCATGCACAAAGATGCTAAGTGAGACGCTAGAATGTACAGACTTGCTTGTGCAGTGATGTATGGACTTAGTGTGCAATATGCAAATGATGCACAGCCATAGCTCATGAATGTATAGACTTTGCGAGCAAGAGACAAGGCTGACGGATGTATAGACTTGCTAAATGATGCATGAACATTGGCTGTACAGACTTGAAGTAATGCATCCAGCAAACGATGTACAGACTTGGTCTTGCGAACACATGCTGTACATACTTTGAATAATGCATGCACAAGATGATGTACAGACTTGCCAGACGCATGGACCAAGTCTGTATAGACTTGCTTAACTGACGCATGCAGCAATGTACAGACTTGCCAGACGCATGGACCAAGTCTGTATGGACTTGCCACCTATGTACATACTTTAAACGTGAGTGATGCAGCGATGTATAGACTTTGCATATGCTCTGAAGACACTGAGTGAGACTTGAAATGCATTGGCTTTGGCTGTATAGACTTGATCAAAGAATGAACGCATGGACTTCTGTCATGAGACCTCATGCAATGCACAGACCTAGTGCTTAGACATTTTGTAGCATGGACTTCACATAGTGTATGGACTTGAACAAAGATAGGCCAGTGAAGCACAGCAATCACAATCATGCTCGTATGCATGGACCTCAAATACCATTTGATGAACAGAATGCTTCAAGGCTTTTTCAAGAGCCATCACCAATAGAAATGTTCATTTGATTAAACACAACAGCAAGTCATTAATACCATTATCAAGGAATGACTTATGAATATTGACATCATCAAAACCATAGAGACACAACAATCTCCCCCTTTTTGATGATGGCAATATTATGAATAATTGCATTAATGCAATTGTGAGTCTCAAGAAAACAAAGTACCCCAACAGAAATGTTCGAATGCACAAGTTTTCAAACTCCTCCCCCAATGACTCCGAAAACTTCTCCCCCTTTGCCAATAGCAAAAAAAAGGAGGTTGAGCAGGAAAGCATATTAAGAAGCATGGAGAGGTATGAATGCAGAGATGCAGATGCAACAAGATCTCCCCCTAAATGTATGAATGCAAGCACACAATTCTCCCCTTTTAAGAATTTCTATGCAGCATGATTCATATGACAAGGAAGCTCCCCCTGAATAAATGGAATCTTATGAGATGGATGAGAAGGAGACCACAGTGGCAATTAAGGATAAGTTCTGGTCATGATGAATCAAGGACAGTGAGCAAAAGAGTTTCAAGTAAGCTCCAAACACAAGGAATTCAACAAGATTTTCAAAAAGATACCAATCTCGTAAATCCAAAATAGAATTTTTCAAAGTCTTCCATTATAAGGGCTTATGAATGAACATTATTGATCAGCATGGTTTAAACATGATGTATGTAAAGTTTGTCAATAAAATTCTGTATTTATATCTAAAATTACGGTTTAATAAAAATGAACCAAGCCCTCATATTCATATCTTGATTAACCTCCCTTTCTCTTACACAATCAAAGTTATTGACTTCTTTCGGAATTACATTCACTAGTATTGAGATCAAGCAATTATGAAGTCAAGTGATTTTGTCTAGGGTTATAGCAATTTGATTTTTACATCAATATTCAAATATTGTAATTTGTTCAACAAATTTTCATGCTACAAATTTTACGAGCACTCTAGTTCAGTGCACACCTTGTAACTAGAGGATATACGTTGATCAGACGCCAATATCCCTAAGCACTTAGTGTGACTAACAGTCATGCTTTATATTAACAGAGTTAACATTTACACCTCATGACATACCTCAACTCATTTCTTTGATGAGTAAGATGTATTTCTCAGTGTGCATGCCATTGCTCTGCCAGATTATCAAACATTCTTAAGCAGAGTTAACTATGGCACCTCATGACACAGTCCTTCGGACCTGATTTCTGAGTGACCAAAGTCATTGCTCTGACAACTATTTACCCTTTAGACATTTCAGAAAGCTCATTTGCTTCAAATTAATACTAATTTCATGTACTTAACCAAATAAAGCCATGTATTCAATAGTACAGATTTCAGAAGTTTTTTACAAGACACAGTATGAAACAGTTGGTTAAAGTTTATTAAACATGATTCAGATATTTTTAAGAGATTTAAAGACAAACTCAATGGATACATTAAACTTAAACCACCTGAGTTATTTCAGACATTCATAAAATCGTATAATAGAAGATTCCTAGTTCAAGTGTTTTCAGATTTATGATCTAGACATGCCCCATTGAAATCTTCATGAATGACTGATAGAAGAGATTCAGCAAGAATAAGTGATTTTGGAGCCCATTGATTTTTGATATGATCAAGGTTTGTCAATTAAAATCAATGAAGAAAAAGGATATGCACACCAAGCAAGATATCAGGAGGTCAGACATGCTTCAGAATTTTCAAGGATAACATGCAATGAATTCTGACAAGTGTATCAATTTGACAACCTGTATGCAATGCATTGACTCCCCCTGACCATATGCATTCAATCAATCTTTTTGGCATTTTCAATGTAATGAAATGCAATGCAATTAACTACATGTATGCAAGGACACATGTGGCATAGAGATATGCAAGGTCTAGACAGACTCCCCCTGACATTATGCAATATATATGAGAATTCTAGAATGCACCATGTGTAATGACATCCTACAGGGCATAAAGCAAATTATTCACATGAAGATGCAGACTTTCTCTGATATGCAAACTTGACCCTTGGTACTTGGCGAAGGCAAACCTCTACGCATAGTAAGAACCTTCAGACAGATTTCTTCTGCCCTTTAGTAGCTTACCAATTGATATACCAAAGTGGTCATGCATGACAATGCAGTACCAACACAGTTCTAAATACATCAGATTTTCAATGACTGTATGTCAAACGGATGTGAGAACAATCAATTGACATGTGCAATCCGCATATATGCACCAAATTGAAGACCATGCTCATGGGTTTATAGTCTTCTCTATGAACACAATCACATGTTAAAACATTAGTGTATGCAGATGAAAAATCACTTCAACATGTCTACACTGAATATATATGCACACACAGTTCAAAGTACAAACAAGTAAGCCCATGTAGCTCAATGCAAGTGTCAAAGCAAATAAAGGAACTTGTATGCGTGAAACATGATATGCAGTTGAAAATAGATTCCTAAGGAATTCAATTAACCAAATGTGAAGAGTGCAAGTATTACCTGAAGAGTGAGAGAATGGGGTTTATCAACTTGGGTGCCTTGGTTTATTAACCCATTTTATTCTTCAGCTTCCAAGGCACACCTGCAAGTTAGCACACTATTTTGCATGGGCAGGTACCCAAACAGTCTTGGGTCCCGCATGGTTAATAGCACCTTTGATGGGTGCTCTCCATAGTCCTTGGGCTTTTGAGGCATCAAAAATCATTAAATGACAGTCACTCATGGAGTGCCCAAACTGCCTACAATAGTAGCATGAAGAATCATATTTTAGGTTCTTTTTATGCACATCATTATGAACATGAATTTTATGTGCATTGGCATGGAACTATCTATTATTTGCATGACCAAACTGTTTTCCATAATCAAAACATTCAAAGTTTTTCTTTTTAAGAACAACTTTGTTCTTTCTGAGAGCATTTGTATTTGCAGGGAATTTAAACCCTTCAGAAATGAAACTTTTCCCTTGAGCATGCCAACAGTCCTTGACTGTGTGGCCATACTTTCCACAATGAAAACATGTAATCTGACTACCTCTAGATCCCTTCCTGAACCAGCAATTCGAAGCTAGATGGCCCAACTTCCCACAATAAAAACATTGAATCTTTTTGTTCTGAGCAGGAATATGTTTCCTAGCATGCTTTCTGTTGTCTTGTTTCAAAATAAGATAATTATTCATAATGCGGCCAACCCTACCACAGTAATGACATGAATTCTTATTTTTATGTGCATGTGTATGTGTATTCGTGTCAAGCACAGATTGTACTTTCTCAACATATTTAAAATCAGTCTTTTTCTTGATGTTTTCAACCCTTTTAATTTGTTTCTGGGATTTCTGCACAATGGGCTACTTGTTCTGTGATGTGGTAGCTACACTTGAAGCTTTTACAAATGAAGTCATGAACTTGCTCTGAAGCTCTTTCTTGTTAACATTATTGTAGCCCAGCCCTTCCTTCCTAGGGTTGATTTTTACACCTAGTAGCTTGTCTAGATTTTTCTACCCACCTACGAATTTTGACAAAGATTCTTTCAGATCCTTGATTTCATTTTCAAGAGTAATGATGAGCAATTCAGAGTTAGCATTTTCCTTCTCACTCCTGTTGAGTGTTTCACTTAAAGTGGCATTGACATTTTTAAGATTTTCTATTTCAGTTTTGAGCTTTTCCACTTCTTCTGAATTATCGGACACCACACATTTACCTTTTTCAAATGTCAGCAATCTCTCTGACATGATGGTGTTCAACTGTTTTAGTTTCTCAATTTCTTCCTTTAGTCTGTCACTCTGAATTAATTCGTTTATCAAAATCTGATCGTCAGAGTTAATTCCAAGTTTTCTTCCAGCCTCAAATTCCTTCAAATCTTTTTCTTGCTTTTCAATATTTTTCTGTAATTCCACATTCACAGATTTGATGGCTTCAAATTTCTCGGTCAGCAACGTGTTCTCCTTTTTAAGTTTCTCTAAACTTTCTTCATTTTCTTTGGAGAACTTTCTGAGAGAGTCATTCTCACTTTTCAGCTTGTTTAAATCAGACTTAGCACATTCAAAAAATTTTAGCAAATCCTTACTCTGAACAGAATCATAACAAGTTAGGCTAAGCTTTTTCTCAAGTTCAGAGATTTCTTTTACATGATCTTGATTCTCAATCTTCAGCAACGAAATTTATTTTTTCAACATTTGAATATCAGACATACAAGCATCATGAACATTTTTCAGTTCAGCACAATTTTTACAATTAGAATTCAAACTGTCTGACCTACTACTCTTCTTCAATTTTTTGTATTGTTTTCTTAACTGATCATAAGACTCTTGCAATTCATCATAAGCAACAATCCAATCGTCTAGGGTATAATTATCAAAAAAGTTTACCTCACCATCATCCTGTTCTTCTTCTTGATTACTGCTTTGTTCGCTTCCTTGAGCCATCATGCAGCTCATTTGATTTTCTTTCTCGGCTCTCTTTATCATCTTCAATATATCCCTTGTAGATCTGCAATCAAGGAAACATGAATGAAGAGCTCCATTCGTCGCGGCCTTCATTAACTTCAGTGCTTTCTGATTTTCTGCACACATAGATCGATGCTTATATGTCCATTTGGACTGATCTTTTGGTAGTCTATGTGGACCATGTGAAATCACTTTCCACAGGTCTGGATCAACAGATTTAACATGAGCACGGAAAGCACTGTGCGACTGGTTGAAATCAGAACCACCAAAGACGGGTGGATGAGCCATTGGAACAGATAAAACCAAATTCAAAAACATTGAATGTAAACCGATAACTACGGACCAAGAACCACACCACAGATGCAGGATCCTCTGCAGATCGTTGGATCTGATGAGTCAGAGAACCGCTCTGATACCAATTGTTAGAACAGGTGCGGTGGATTCAGAGGGGGGTGAATGAATCCCACCCTTAAAAATTTCGCTCAATTAAAACTTAATCAAAAACTCTTTTGAACCAAAGAGCAAACATGTATAGCGCGCCTATACATTCATATAGAGGAAGAAAAGGAAAGCAAACAACCACTGCACAGATGATTTTTAGGTGGTTCGGTCCACAGACCTACGTCCACCCCTCACTCCAAATCGGAGTGAGGCTTCCACTAGCAACAGCTAGAACCGCAGACTCAGTCTGCAAACAATTGCTGCCTAACAGCTTGACCAGGGGAACAACCTCCCCTCTTCCTCTAGACCGGAGGGAAACCACTAGTGACTACCCGTCACTAGCAACCAGAGACCGAAGTCTCTCTTCCTCCACCCAGGAGGGAACCCACAAGCGACACCAGTCACTTGCAACCGGAGATTAAAATCTCCCTTCTCCTGAACCAACAAGAGGAACCCCGACCTCTCTACAGAGTATCGGAAAAACAAAAACCAAGGAAGTGTAAAGTAAAAAACAAGAAACGAAAAATACAACAATCAGAAAGCTGTAAAAGATGATAGCACAAATGTGGCTCTCAACGGAGCTGACTCGCCTGGATTTGATCCACGGTCCAGCAGGAGCAGATCTTCAAGTAACTTCCCTTCTTCTTCTCTAACTCTCTATCTCTCTTCTTCTCTGCTGCACTTCTCTTCTTCTCTCAATCTCTGCTCTCAAAGGATCTCTCTCTCTTTCTTCTTCTTCTTCTCTCTTTCTCCTCTTTCTCTTCTGTACTCTCTTTTTCTTCTTCTGCTGGATCTCTCGATCTCTCTTCTGCTCTCTCTATTCTTCTTCTGCTCAGGCTCACTCTTCTTCTTTCTTCTTCTTCTTCTGCTCTCTGCCTCTCTGCTCGATTAGTCTTCTTCTGAGGAAGAAGCTTCATATATATAGAGCAGTAGCTAGGGCGTGTGCAGGGCTTGTGCCCCCTTTATCCAGAAAACACCTCGGATCACGTGCTAGGTGCCAACCTCGGATCACGTGCCCAAACATCTGCCAGTTTAATGACAGAGTAACTTCAATCGATCAACAGAACACGGGTTGTACATACTTCATATCAAGCAGCAATGTTCCGACTTGCAATGTACAGACTTTGCGTGCAGACGACCAGACGATGTATAGACTTGCTGTGCCTACAACAAGACGATGTACATATTTGTTAAAGTGATGCACGAGCAAAACATCAAAGAATGCATAGACTATGAGTGCATGGTAAAGAGTGTACAGACTTGCTGTGGAAGAGTGTGTAGACTTTGTGTACATGGTATGCAACAGAATGTATAGACTTTGTTTGTGCTATGCAAACGATGTGCAAACTTGCTATGGGGGGATGTGTAGACTTTGTGTGCTTTCTACCAGATGATGTATAAACTTTGAAGATGATGCATGAACAAGCCACCAATCGATGTACAGACTTGGTGTTCAGATTTTGTGTGTGTGTGTGCGAGACAATGTATAGACTTTGGTTCGTGCAACACACAGAATGTACATACTTTGTGTGCATTTGACAACAATGTACAGACTTGCTGTAATGATGCACAAACATAGCCGCAGGGAATGTATAGACTTATGAGGCAACCAGAATGTACAGACTTGCGTTGAAGCAACCAGAATGTACAGACTTACATTGAAGCAACCAGAATGTACAGACTTGCGTTGAAGCAACCAGAATGTACAGACTTATGTTGAAGCAACCAGAATGTACAGACTTGAGAGACGATGCATGCACAAGGAATTGATGTATTGAAGCAACCAGAATGTACAGACTTGAGAGACGATGCATGCACAAGGAAACGATGTACAGACTTAGTCTCAAGACTATGTAATGTATAGACTTTGATTTATGCATGAACAAGTGGCAATGTATAGACTTGGCCAATGTACATACTTAGTCGAATGAACCACAAGCGGCGATGTGTAGACTTGGTCAATGTACAGACTTAAATGCTCCATGCACAAAGACGCTAAGTGATACGCTAGAATGTACAGACTTGCTTGTGCAGTGATGTATGGACTTAGTGTGCAATATGCAAATGATGCACAGCCATAGCTCATGAATGTATAGACTTTGCGAGCAAGAGACAAGGCTGACGGATGTATAGACTTGCTAAATGATGCATGAACACTGGCTGTACAGACTTGAAGTAATGCATCCAGCAAACGATGTACAGACTTGGTCTTGCGAACATAGGCTGTACATACTTTGAATGATGCATGCACTAGACGATGTACAGACTTGCCAGTCGCATGGACCAAGTCTGTATAGACTTGCTTAACTAACGCATGCAGCAATGTACAGACTTGCCAGACGCGTGGACCAAGTCTGTATGGACTTGCCACCTATGTACATACTTTAAACGTGAGTGATGCAGCGATGTATAGACTTTGCATATGCTCTGAAGACGCTGAGTGAGACTTGAAATGCATTGGCTTTGGCTGTATAGACTTGATCAAAGAATGAACGCATGGACTTCTGTCATGAGACCTCATGCAATGCATAGACCTAGTGCTTAGACATTTTGTAGCATGGACTTCACATAGTGTATGGACTTGAACAAAGATAGGCCAGTGAAGCACAACAATCACAATCATGCTCGTATGCATGGACCTCAAATACCATTTGATGAACAGAATGCTTCAAGGCTTTTTCAAGAGCCATCACCAACAGAAATGTTCATTTGATTAAACACAACAGCAAGTCATTAATACCATTATCAAAGAATGACTTATGAATATTGACATCATCAAAACCATAGAGACACAACAGCATGAAATCAAGAGGGAATAGAGGGCTTTTACTCCTGCTAGATGTTTAAGCCAGCCATGAGACAACCTACATCTGGGATAGTCCCTAGACTTTGAATTTCTCGCCAGAAGAGAGCCCCTATTCCTGCGCGTCCTGCATTGAACCAGCAACTTTCGCGCTCTCTAACTCCTTGACTGCTTGACCTCCTAACACGAAAATCGAATGGTTGTTAGAAGATACTAAGTGGAACAAATAACTCTAAAGGAATAACTTGGAACGACGACGTCTTACCTCTGCTACGCGTGATCCAAAACTAGGGTTCGCGTAGGTCGATCTGGATTCTATTTATAGGGAACAACCTAGGGTTTGGGTATTAATTCAAATTAGGTGTCCTATGGGGTGTCAAGTCGATACCCTAAGAATCCTGGATAGGTTTCCTCGCCAGATCACATCGAATCGTGGGCATTTCATGGATAGAAATCTGAGTTTCCCGTATTTATCACTTTCCATTTATGGAACTTAGTCGCGATTGGGTCTTGACCGCCTTCTCAAGAAACCGATCATGCGATAGGCCTCGACCTATCTGAGAATTTCAAACTTTGAGTTTTATTCTAATTCAACCTATAATTTACCCTATTTATCCATCTTAATTTGGGAAATATTTCCTATTACGTCTTTAGGGTTGGGCTTAGGCCTAAAGGCTCACTTTTTAAACTCCAAGGCCCATTCTGAATGGGCTTAATTACTTGGTTAATGGCTGGTTTCATAAATCCATTATTTAACTAATTAAAATACCTTAAAACCAATTTAAGCCTATTAAATACTTAAATAATTTCTTTTAAATTTCTAATAATTCCAAAAAATTATCAGGGGTGCTATACCCTCCCCCACTTAAAAAGAATTTGGTCCCCAAGTTCATCGCATGAGATTGTGGAGGGCACTTTACTTATGGTCAAATAGCTCCGGGTATCAAATAAGACAAAAGTCGGATGCGAATAGGTTAGGGTAGTACCTTCAACCACATTACCATCCCTTGTAGGTTCATCACCCATGACAGCATTGAGACGACCTTGTCGCCTATGTCCTCCATTATTCTTCGAGGGTTGTTCCTTTATGAGCGGGCAATCTGGCACTCTGTGTTCTCAACTGCCACAACGGAAGCATCCGCCGAGGCGCTTCCAGCACTCTTCGGCAGTGTGTCTAAATTGTTCACAAAATTTGCAATCCTCCATGACTTACTTTTCTTCTTCCTTTATTCTTATATTTTTGCCATTGCCATTTCCATTGTGTGGTCTCTTCTTGTTATCCCGGGAGTTATGAGTTCCCACGATGCTAAATTTGTATCCCTTCTCCTCTCGTCTATCATGTTTTTAGCTTGGCTCCTCATCTTTTCCCTTGAATTTCTCTACCTTTTCAAGGGTTCTCTCACATAAATATGCCTTATGCACCATCTCTGAATAAGTTTGGATATTTTGTGGGCCTAGTTGCTTGATAAATACTGGCCTGAATCCATCCATGAATCTATTGCCCTTTAACAACTCCGTATTGACAAGATGTGGGGCATATGGTGCTAGCCTTGAAAATTGTAGCTCATACTCAGCTACCAACATCATTCCTTGCCTTAGAGCAGCAAATTCGGCTGCCTTACTCTCTCGGACATGGTATAAGAAATACTTCTCATGGAAGAGCTCGAGGAACTCTTCCTAGCTGAGTTGTGCATTCGGTAGATGAGCGGATGTGGCTTTCCACCATGTACGGGCATCTTTGTTTAGTTGAAAGGTAGCAAGCAGGACCTTCTCCTGATCCGTGCATTGCATAACATGAGAAGTACGGTCCATCTCATCTATCCAATTGTTAGCCTCATCCGGATAGGACGATCCAGAGAACCAGGAAGGGTTCAAGCTCCTGAAGTTACGGTGGAGATCTCCGGTGCCAACTCGTGCGCCTGCCAGTGCCACAGTCTGTAGGGCCTGGGTGAGACCGGGGACTATTTGTTGCATGGCTTCCCAATTATCTCATTTTCCAGCCATTGGGAAGATAAGGTGCCTGAGAAAACAACAAAATTGTCATTTTCTTGGAATTCATGAGGTTTCATTCTTTCTTATGTCTAGGGGTTAATTCATAGTAAAGAGCTATCTTAATCCAGGCTCTACCCAATCTCACATAGGTTGAGAGAATAAATCTTTCCTAGTTCATAGGTTAGAAATTCCTAGAATCTTAGACTTAATCCTATACCTTGATATTTTCTCTTGGAGATATATACACAGTAGAAACAACTCGGGAACATGAACAGCCAGCAAAGTAAGTCTCGAGCTAGCAAGACAATCAGAGCGCCACATACATTCAAACATAGTGATGTACGCAATATCATATGACAAAAACCTTCAACTTTATTAATAAGAATCAAAGTTATAATTGTACAATTGACTCTCTTGACGTATGACACACTAGACTCAAGAAAATAGAAAATTACATAACATGATCAACTTCACCGCTTATTACAGTGCATGATTCTAAACTTGACATAATAGACTTAATGTAGACAACTCTCTAAGGCTTCTCTCAATCTTCAATCGCTCTCAGAATCGCCATTTGAATAATCCAACTCTGATCCACTAGAGCTTCCTGAAAAGATTTGAAAAAGTAGGGAATGAGCGCACTCGCCCAGTAGGTATCTTTGCGTCAACATAACGGCATAGTTTAAATGTTTAACATTTTAGCTCTAGGAAACGTAATGAAGAAAGTGCGATAAAACATGCGAACAAAATCATAGTAACAAGTAACAAGGTAGGAATGTAAAGAACGATATAACTTACAAGAATATATGATCATGATCTAGCAAGAATATGAGTTGGCCTTTCAATCTAGCATGTAATATCACTAGAATGTACCTTCATAACCTTAGAAGGCTATGCACAAGAATGTCATGTAACAAGAATGTACTTTCAAGTAAGCATGTAAATTTCATGAATTGCCCTCGTGGATTTCACCAGTTTATAAAAAACGTACTCCCAACGCAATGTGACGCCAGTAATCAATATACCCCATGGTTAATAGTATATTTACGACCATCTGCTATGGGGGCTAGATTGGAGCCCTTGGACACCGTCCATGCCCACCCTTGCATCTTCAAGTTATAAATCAAGCTACTTCCATGAAAAATATCAATAAAGTCGGGCAATAATGTAATTTTAATAATTGCCATGGAGGGGAATGTAAATCACATAGGAACGTACCAAATACTTTGAAAAGAGGTCAATGTAAGAATTAAAGGAATGTTGTGCCACGGAAGAAATCCAACAGCATAATAGCATCTTTCTTACTTTCATAGTTCTTTAATGACTTATTAGACATAGTTTATGATTTTAGATAATCAGAATCTCATCTGGAACTATAAACTGAGCATAATCAACCCTTTTGGTCAAACCTCGGGTTGGACAATTTTTGATAGAACACGGTTGTCATGGGACCGCGATAAGGAGAGTGTGGTTAAGTGGACTCATGACAGAATTGATCGCGGTCACTTGGCCAGCCTTGATCTGCAGGTCGCGGTTATGGGACCAGCCACGGTTGAGTAACTGGTCGTGATCAAGATAGAGTGCAGGAAACACGATGTGCTCATCTAGACTTTGGGCTTTTATGGTACAACCAGCTCGACGTCCGAGTGAGAATCTCAGACACGTGGAGTCTTACGGAGGCCTTGAAACATGAATTCCTAGTTCGATAGATGGAATATCTGACGGAGAGGCACTCAAGTTCAAGAAAGTGTTCCTATCAAGTGCAAGTGACTAATAGCAATGTACCGGAGTACGGGCTATGAACAAGTGACTAGGAAAAGAAAAAAGATCGATAGTGAACGTGGCAAAACATAGACTGACGTTTAAAAGCTCTATCAAAATAATTTGATGTCCTTTAGTACAAAACTGTAGAGGTTTATGATGAAATTAGCATAGGGTGAAAATGACATTTTAATAGTGATATGGCATAACACATGAACCTATTGAAACCTGATATAGCAGGAAGCTTCAACAACATGAAATTCAGTTTAGATACTACCATACATAATAGTAAAATGCGAAGCTTGATCTGATCCCTGCTTGGGGGTAAATAGAAGTCAGATCACGATTTCCCCCACGACCGCTATCTTGAAAATTACGGTTGATCGGGCTACCGCTACATGAGAAGCCGCGGTTTCTGTGAGACCGTGATTACTCTGCCATTAGACAGAAGCAACTCCGACCGTGCGAGGGCCTTTTCTATGACTAATCAACATGCAAACTAGGTAACACGGAGAGGGAAAGCATGCTAGCATGTGACTAATGCATAAGAGGACATGAATTTGATTAAAGTTATCATCTTTTTCACCTATGTTGCAGGGACAACATGCACTATAAAAATCTATTGTGCGGTCCAATTAAAACATGAAATACTACAAGCATGGTGCATAAAATCGAGAGGGAACAGTGGGATTTTACTTCTAACTTGATGTTTAAGCCAGTCATGAGACAACATACCTCTGGGATAGTCTCTAGACTTTGGATTTCTCGTCGGAGGAGAGCCCATGTTCCTGCGCGTCCTGCGTGGAACCAACAACTTCCACGCTCTCTAACTCCTTAACTGCTTGACCTCCTAACATTAAACTCGAAGGGTTGTTAGAAAATACTAAGGGGAACAAATAACTCTAAAGGAATAACTAGAACGGCGACGTCTTACCTCTGCTACGTGTGATCAAAAATTACGGTTCGTGCAGGTCTATCTGGGTTCCATTTATAGGGAACAACCCAGGGTTTGGGTTTTAGTTCGAATTAGGAGTCTTATGGGGTGTCAAGTCGATCCCCTAACAGTCCTGGATAGGTTTACTCGCCAGATCACATCGAATCGTGGCAAATTCATGGATAAAAATTTAAGTTTCCCCGTATTTATCACTTTTCGTTTCTGGAACTTAGTCGCAGTCGGGTCTTGACCACCTTCTGAAGAAAGCAGTCGCGCGATAGGCCGCAACGTGTCCGGGAATTTCAAATTTTTAGTTTTATTCTAATTCATCTTCTAATCTCTCCTGTTTATCCATCTTAATTAGGGAAATATTCCCTATGATGTCTCTAGGGTTTGGCTTAGGCCTAAAGGCTCAGTTTTTAAACTCTAAGTCCCGTTCTTAATGGGCTTGATTACTTGGTTAATGGCTGGGCTCATAAATCCATTATTTAGCCAATTAAAATACCTTAAAACCCATTTAAGCCTATTAAATACTTAAATAATTTCTTTTAAATTTCTAATAATTCCAAAAAAATATCAGGGGTGCAACAATGCCCCCAGTAAACCCTATTTTTGCTCTGGTTGCCGGTGATGTGCTAGATCGAGGGAGGTTTCGGTGGGTTAAGGCGAGGTCATCTAGGGTTCTAGCGTCCTTCGTCGTCCTCTTCTTAGAACATCTAAGGTAGGTTTTCTCTCAGGCCAAATCCTGAATAATATATATCAATATGTGTGCCTTTAAGTGTTCTTTCATTCGATACCAGTATGCCTAACTTCTATTAAGTGTACCGATCAAAAATGGTTTTTTGAATCAACGTGTGTCAGAGTTTGCTGGAAGGCGAGGCCTTGTTTCAGATTGCGGTACTCCTAGTAACCGCGACTCTGAACGCAACACCTCGATAAATCGCGACTATCACGTTCTTTATTTTATAAAAAATTCAAAAACATGTTAAAGGTTGCCTAAATGTAGCACCACGATAGACCGCGTCTATCAGGTCGCAACCCTGCTTAAGACCGCATTCCATGCTCGGGTTTCCAGCAAACCCCAGCCTTTGCTCGTGATCTGATTTCTGAAAGCATTGAATAGATGGCATGTTCTATGGTAGAAAATAATAGAGAATGCACTGAATGTCTAGGATTTCATGAAAGATGGCTTAAATCTTGAATAAGATCCATGTTCTTTTGTTCCTTGATGCTTACTTCATCTCCATGCCACTTCATGAAAAGAGTAGAGTAACTTGCTGTTAACCTATTAAACATTAGAAATTTCAACACTTTCATGACTTGATAGTGTTAAGTAGAGCGAGGCGGATCTAGAGGGGGGTGGAATAGATCAGCCCCTCTAATTGACCAATTAAAATTGAAATTCCAGCGAACATGCACTTGGCAGAAGGTTATATTGAGCAGACTATGAACTGAGAAAGTAATTGGATTAATAGAAAACACTTCACAAACACTTGCCTAGCGAGCTTGTGTATTGAATAATAGACTAGGGGAGCAGATTTCAAGAGATATTAGGAGAATGGAGGTAGAAGAAATGGATCAAACATACAGCACAAACTACAATGCACAGAGCTTTTTAAGGTGGTTCAGTTGCTACCCATCAACCTATGTCCACCCCCCACTTGATCAGGGTGAGGCTTCCCTTGCACAAGAAACCACAGAGAAATCTACTACAACAGTTGATTACACAGCTTGATCGAGGAAACCTCCTCACACACTCTAACCAATTAGAGTGCAACCATGCATAACAATCCGCAGTACACAACCCTGATCGTGTAATCTAGCATGATCAGAAACACTGCTTACAGCAGCACACGAGGAGCACACTCCTCATGCCCTGGTTAGCCAGAGCAAGACCGTAAATAGCTTCATGCTGCTCACACCTCTGATTCGTGCAACAGAGCACGATCAGACACAGAATACAGAAGAAATGGAAGGAAAATAAGAATCAGAAAAACATAAACAAGAATTGAAAAACAATAAAGCTCTAGAAACAATTCCAAGTGCCTCAATAAGCAATGTAGCTACTCCTCAGCCTTTTCCTCTCTTTCTCAACCGAATTCAAATTGAAAGCTCTCAGATCTTTTTCTCTCTTTCTTGATCTCATCTTCTTTTTCTCTTTCTTTTTCTTCTCTCTAATCTCAAGGTGGCTCTCTGCAGATTGCTCTCTAGGCAGCTTCCCTCTTTCGATAGCAGTTCTTCAAGCTCTCTCTCTTTCCTCCTTTCTTTCTTTTTCTCTGGGATGAGCTAATCTTTTCTCTTTGTGAAATTCTACTCAGCCCATCTTAACAGAAGGCAATCGTGTCATATTTATAGCAAGAAGGTTGAATCTGAGTCCTTCATCTTGGGAGATGTAATCAAGGTCGTTTAGACCCTTTGGAAGTCTCCATAAATCGAGGTACAATGATCCTCGGATCACGTGTAATGATTGGTCCTTGGACCATGTGCCCAGGAGGGACCCACTTTAAGTTCGCAACTCACTGCTACCATGATGAGTCAACTTGGTGTATATACTGAGTCGACTTGTTCTTTGAACCTTGCAAGATCCAAGCTTCTGGAAGACTATATGTTGACTTAGTATTGAGCTTGAGTCGACTTGCTTAGTGCATCGTCGGAAGTCTCTGCCTGAATGGAGAATTTGAGTCGACTTGATACTAAGGCCAAATCGACTTGTCACTCATTGTTGTACTGCTCCTGTGTGACCAAGTAAGTCGACACACGGATGAAGTAGGTCGACTCACTTACTATTTGATGTTACTATTGTGGTTCTGGAAGAGGCATTGAGTCGACTTGCTTTCTGCCTGAGTCGACTTAAATTTTTTGACCAAAAGCATAGAGTCGACTTGCTTTCTGCCTTGAGTCAACTTAAATTCTTGTTGTGCTATGCTTGTGATTTTGATGACAACAAAACTTTATGTATGTTTGAGAAAGTATGTTTGAGAAAGCCTTGTACTGAATGGGAATGGATGTGCAAACATGCTTGTAAGAATGCATATTTGCATGTGTGTGTATGATGCATGAGTCTAATGGTCTACATATCTTAAATTCCAAGCAGACTACATTTGATCTGTGTGCTCATGTCAAGTTGATTTTGTTCTCCCCTAGGTGTGAATTCCCCTCCTGTTTTGAGAGTGTGTTGAAAGCTTGAAATCTTCACATGTTAGAATGGTTCCTACTCACAGCCTTTCTCATGCTTATTGAATGATTAAGCTCCCATGCTATTGTATATGCCTTAGATGCTTGGAAGATTCAAAGTTCATCAAAAGCAAAAGCTTGTGACTTAAGTCTTTATGGAAACATTTCTTGGTGCAATGTGCATTTTGATGGTTGTGAAGTTGTGGACTTTTATGAGGAAGAATCAAGTTTAAATGTCAGAAGACTTTAATTTTGATACCTATGGTAACTTGATGTTCTTGTGATTTTGCAGGTTCAAGGATGGTTTTTAAACCTTCACATATCTAGTGGATCATGGTAATATCTAATCACATTTTTACCCTTGTGAAAATAGAGGTTTATGATGGTTTTTGACCCAAACTGGCAGGGGTCGACCCATGGGGTCGACCCTCACTGGGCCCTGGTCTGTCCAGGGGTGTTGGGAGGTAAGTATCTACAGGGGTCAACCCCCCTTGTCCAGTTTTCTGGACTGGGGTTTCTGTGTAGAAAATTGCACATGGGTCGACCCATACTGTCCAGACTTCTATCTAGGCAGTCCTGAGCATGGAATGCTCAGGGGTCGACCCATAGGGTCGACCCTTTCCGGACGGGGTTTGCGAAAGTGCCTAAAACCCATTGTTTAGCCTTGGAAACTTTACCAAATTGCCCACAAAAGGTTCCTAGACTTATGAGGGTGCTTTTAACACAGTCTAGAAGGGGTAGATGGGTCTTTTGGTCACTCCTTGTTATATATATCTCTCATCTCCGAATTTTAGACAAAATAACCTATTGAGCTAACATTTTCTATCTTGCAGGAGAAGAAAGGGAAGAAGGAGAGAAGGAGAGAAGGAGAACAAGGGATGGGGATTTCATCTACTTTAAGGCATTTCTGGAGCTCGTGGAAGAAGATAAAGAGGAGCGGATTGAAGAGAGGAACGACATGATGCTGAACTCATGACCATCCGTCAACGAATCAAGAAGAACCGGATCATCTAAAGAAGGGGGAGCTTTACACTTGATAGATTTTATTTGTTCCAGTCTTTAGAATACGTCTTGGGCTCATTGTATTTATTTGTGCACACTTCGTTCATTTCTGAAAGAATATTTTGTGTAAGTGTTCAGAGATTTGATCTCCGAGTGTCTGTGTTGATGCTTGTGCGTCGTCTTGTGTGGAGGATCTCCGAATGTGGTTTGGGGGTTGTTCCCTGTGTGTGGTTGGGAGTTACCTCCCGGGTGTGTGTGGGTGGTTCCCTACGTGTGTGTTGGACAGTCGCTCCATGTGTGCTATCTTGTAGGGAAATTACAAGATAGTGGAAGCCTCACCAATTTGGTGAGGGGTGGACGTAGGCATACAAAGGTGTGTGGCTGAACCGCCCAAAAATTCTCTGTGCCTTGTGATTTTCTTGTGGCTTAATTGTGGTTTGCACTTCCTGTATTTTAGTTCTTCACTATTCGAGGTCTTGGCACAGCATTGTATACACTCTCATATTCACATCATTATTAAACACATGTGAGTGAGTTTTGAGTGTGCGATTCAATTTGCTATATCTCGTTCATTGTTCATCTAGTCTTATAGGAATTAATTGCTCAACTATCAGTCGTTCAACAAAATTGGTCTTAATACTTTTGGGAATTAGTTTTTAGTGGGCTAAACAATTCACCCCCCTCTTGATTTCCATTGTCACCGGGACAACAATTCTAAACATCTGTCGACTAACTTTCTTCTTCTCTCGACTCACGCCGCCTAGCTTCGTGAATATCTATCGACTTCTTGGCATATCTATCGATTGAATTCCATATCTGTTGACTGATTTTCGAACTCAGTCGACTGAAATTTCTCCCTTTAAGTTCTGACTTGTGTACCTGTTGGGCCCATAAAAATATTGAAAATTAGCAATTTTTGGGGCCTTTTTATTGACCATTCAATCGGTAATTGTTTCAAGTATTTATCAATTATTCATAGTAAGACATCATCAAAATCAGGGACACAACATTCTCTCCCTTTTTGATGATGAAAACAATGAGTCATTGCCACAGTTTATGAAGGTTGAAGCAGGCATAAGCATGACAAAATCTAAGGTTCTAACAAAAAAACTCACTTGAGAACAACTAGCATCTCCCCTTTGAGTAGAGAACTGGACAACAACCATCATTTCCCCCTTGAGCAATTGGCAAAATGAAATGAGAAAGGATAAATAGTATGACTCAACAAAATCCACTCCCCCTTTGACATCATCAAAAGAACATTCATTGGGAGGATTTGTAAACAAGATAGAAGTAGTTGCATTCTCTGTCTGAAGAATGAGTTTATTTTGGGAGCCCGCCTTTAAGGAAACAAGTTATTGGACCACATTATTCTGAGTGGTTTAAGACTAATAAATCTTAAAGACATGATAATAAAAGACCTTAAAAAAATTCCACATACAAAATTAATGGAAGAAAAAAATAATTTGTCACATTAATGTCCTTATAATCCAACATTCAACTTTACTCATGAATTTCCAAGGACTTCTCTAGGACAAACTTCAACTAGTGTTGGGGACAAACACCTTAAACAAGCTAGATTGTGTTTTCTTTTGGGCACAATTGTGATACTTTTCGCTTTCAACAATTTTTGAAAGTTTCTTTGCAGAACTTTTTCTCATTGAGCAATCTGGTTTAGTCCACACTTTTTGATGTGAGGAAACACATTGTTTAGATATAGGAATCGCCAATTACTCAGTGTGTTAACCTTTTTACTTCTCATAAGAACCGAGTTAACAATGGCAACCCCTTTTTACGTGAGGCAAAATACGTCTTAGGTGAAATGACCCATTTACTCAGCATGCCATGTCATTGCTCTGCCATTTCTTTTTCATATCTGATTTAGGAATTTTTAAACAGAGTTAGCTTGGTTTTTCACTTCCTGACACAATCCACTTCACTTCTTGGTGAAGGATATTTGGTTACTCAATGAACCAAAGCCATTGCCCTGCAACTTATGGCCCTTTTAGAAGATGTTCTGATTGATCGATGTTTGAAAACAACACTAAACATGAAGTTTCTCAGCCAAAGTTGCCTCTTACTCTTAATTTTTAAGCCTAAGAGGATTTCAGGACACAACATTCCAATACTATTCTTAGTTCATTAAGTTTGTATATAGACATTTTCAAAGTACTTTTTGGTCTCAGTCTCACAGGGTTATTAACCTTAAACAACCATATTATTTGGTGTGATCAAAAAATATTGTGAGTTTCCATAATGGAAGGTCCTTATTTTAAAAATTCTAACATCAGTGAGAACCATTGTTACAAAGAGATGTCTGATGGGAATCAACACCGGGCACTAACATTTTATTTTTGCATTTGTGTCCTTTTGTTTGCATTTATATCCTTGGGTTAATTGGGTTTGCAATTGTAAGGCATTATAAGCCAATTTGTTAGTCTTTAAGAATCTTTGGATTTCTTTGCAAAAAGGCCTTTGGGTTTCTATGTAAAATATCAGTAGGTCCAGCAAGGTCTCCCACCCTCTTTCTCATTGGTCCACCTAGGTTCTAGGGCCCATGGGAGACTAGTTCAAAGTCCAAGATTGGACTTGGACTAAGGAGACAAAAGAAGAAAATTCAAATTTTATCTCTCCCTTGGTCCAAGGGGCGCCCCCCAATATATTATTTTAATTTGGTCATTTTGACCACATGGGGGATTAATTAACCTATCCCTAGTTTACCCCTCCCTAACCCTAGACTTGAGGGTAGTTTAGGTCTTTTTTCCATTTCTATATAACCCATGTATTTTGTTAATTCCATATCAATTAATGAAGAAAATCCCATTTTTTTGCTCATGGAGGCCTAAGGGCACACCCCCTCTCTCTCTTCACCCTTGGAGCTGTGAGAGCTCTGATCTTCAGAGATGTGAAGCCTCTCAATCACCCCCTCTCTGAGTGAGAAGCACCTCCGCCGCCGCCACCGCCATCGAGCCGTCTTCGCACCACCACCGCCACTTCGTCGGAAGTCTATCTACCCCTGGATAACAAGCTATTGCCCAATTTTTATCTCCCAATTAGGAGATCAAATCGAGCCTAAATTTTGAGGGTGAGTTCTCTACGAAATCCCCTCTCTCCAAAAAAATTTTCAGGTTATTCCTCCACTTTTTGACTCCCGTTCCACTATATTCTTCCCTGGTCTACACAATCTGTCCCTGTGCAGATTTATGTTCTAGCAAGCCATCTCCTTGCCCTTTTCACCCCCTTCCCTTTTTCAGAACAATCTGAAATTTGGGCTGGGATTTCTATCCACCAAAGCCCTCTTCCACAATTTTTTTCATGATTTTATGAATTTGTTTACCCATCCAAAAAATCTTTTTTTTCCGCAACACTACAACACTTTTTTTATTTCATTGTAAGAGAATCTTGCTTACAGTATCACCGGGGCATACCCCTGTACTACAATTGATAAAGCAAAACCTAAAAACTATTAGCTAATGAGAGAATTGAAGGCTAGGTAGGCCGGTCTTATCTAAGACCACAACACCTCTCGTCCTCGGTGGCAAATCCGCTAAAGAAAGAAAAATTCTATTTTGGGCTGAGGTTTTTGCATGAGTGGCTAAAGAATCAACCACTGTGTTACCCTCTCGATGCACATGACTCACTGATGCATTGCCCAGCATTGCTTGAATTCTCCTCCACCACACTGCAGTCTCCCAGCTAGGTGTCCTTCTAGTATGAATAGCCTGCACCAACAGTGAAGAATCTGAATAGATGGCCGACAAGGGAAAACCGTATCGAGCAGCTAAATGAAGACCATCATACAGTGCCCTTGTTTCAGCTATGAGGCTATTCCCAATCCCATAAAAAAAAAAAAGCAAAACCAATTAGGAAATTACCATGAGTGTCCCTGATACAACCTCCACCTCCACAAAGACCAGGGCTACCAGTTGAAGCACCATCTACATGCAACGTATAGTTATCCTTAGCCAATGACCTTATAACAACCAATGGAGGTTTGATCATTACTCTAGGCCTGAGATTATACTGATGAAGAATATTAGCTTGCTCAGCTGAAATTGGTTTTTGGAAAATCATACTATCCAAGGCCTGCTGAATATTGGCACAAATATTCCGCTGAAGTTTCTCAATCGTAGGTAGCTTCCCTTCAAACATGGCCTTGCACCTAGCTTTCCAAATTTCCCATATCATGAGGATAAAGGCATAGGATCCTACAAAAAGGAACGCCAACTTAGAGCTGGCATTGGTTAGAAAACTCCAGCATCTTGTTGTAATATGATTGCTCAGGCTCCTACTGTTGCCTGTCAAACAAGCCAGCCAGCGCCACAGTGCACTTGCCATATCACCTGTGATAAAAAGATGGTCCAAGTCTTCCACCATCGGCTGGGAAGAGCAATCACATTTGGAGACCATTGATACTCCACAGTCCATTACCCTATTGTCAACCTGCACTGCTCTGTATAACAACCTCCAAATGAACATGGCAGCTCTCGGCGATATTATTTGCTGCTAGAGCTTGAGCAAAATATTTCTGCAGGTGCCACTTGGTCGAGCTATGGTAGAAGCAGATTTGAGACTGAATTCCCCTGAAGGGGTGGGTGCCCAAAAGCGTATATCTTCGTCGATCCCCAAATCCGCCTTTATCTGACCCCGGTTGATGTTCAGAGTGCCCCATACTATATGCAGTTCATTAGTGAGCGCCTCTCTAATTGACACCCATGGAATGTGGGAGCCCGTACCCCCAACACCAGAGTACATATAATTCAAAAGTGGCTCACCTCCAATCCAGACGTCTCTTAGGAAATCAATGTTGTTGCCATCCCCCAACACCCATCTGGAATTCTGAGTTACTATGTTCTTGGCTTGGTTGAAGACCTTGACAGGTGTACCTACTGGGAAAGGGGTGGACATATCTTAAAGATGCTTAACCATGAATCTTTGTCTATCATACAATGACCATAGTGTTGATCCATGAATAATTTGCCGTAGTTGCTTGACTACTAGAGCCACCTGAATACGTTCCAGGCTTCTGAATCCCAACCCACCTTCGCCCTGCGGTTTTTGCAAAGTGCTCCAAGCCACCCAGTGGCATTTGTGGTTGCCCTCATTGCCTCCCCAGAAAAAATTAGCACATTGTTGGTCAATGAACCTGGCCACCCTTTTAGGGATAGTTATGGCTGCGGTAGTATAAATTGGTAGGCTTCTTATGATAGATCTGATTAGGACCGCCCGTCCTGCCTGGGACAATAGATTAGCTTGCCACCCAGCCAGTTTAGCATTGACTCTCTCTATCAGAAATTTGAAATCTGAAGCATTGTACCTTCCCTTTTTAATCGGCAGCCCCAGATATTTGGTAGTCCCTGAGTGCAGCTTGAAGCATGTAGTTTCCGGAATGCTCTGAGCCATCCTTGCCAGAGCCTTAGACGACAGTACAAAGGTGCTCTTCCCAGCATTTATTTTTTCCCCATAACAGTTTTCATATTTATCTAAAAACTGGAGAAGGGTTTTGATGTCAGGGGCTGCTGCATTCATAAAAATAAGTGTATCATCTGCATATAGCAGATGCGACACCTGATTACACCTCCGGGGGCCACTGTATGCCTTAATTCTGCCTGAAGTAAATAACTCCCGCAAACCTCTACTCAGCATTTCTGACGCCATTATGAAAAGGTATGGTGCAAGGGGATCGCCTTGCCTGATTCCTCGAGTGGACTTGAAAAAACCAGAACTCAAGCCATTAAAGTTCACCGAGAACCATGAATTGGAGAGCAGCATTCCCACATATGAGATAAATCTTGAACAGAAACCAAACCTCTTCAACACTGACAGAGTGAAATCCCATTCCATCCTATCATACGCTTTTGCCATGTCTAACTTGAAAATGACATTATGACCACGGACCTTCCTATCAATATCCCTGACCAATTGTTTGGAAAGAGATATGTTATCTAGAATGAAACATCCATTGACAAAAGCTCCTTGCTCTTGGGATATAATGGCAGGCAGCAAAGGAGCAATGCGCTCACATATAATACGAGAGATAATCTTATAAACAAAGTTGCACAGGCTCACCGGACGATACTCATTAAGAGATTGTGGCTCCTTTACTTTGGGCACCAAGGTGATGAGGGAGGAGGAAATCCCCCTCGATAGAGGGTGGCCGGCAAAGAAAGACTGAACTGCATCTATAACATCCAACGCAATGATATCCCATCAGCTAGTGAAGAAAGCTCCAATGAATCCAAAAAATCACTGTAAAATCTAAAATCAATTTTCTCTCCTGCAGTCCAGATCCGTCAACCCCCTGTTATAAAATACCTCAGAAAATTACAAACAAATTATCCTCGTGTTCCTTACTTCCCCCTCTATCTCCCAGAAAAATCCCAAGCCCAAAAGCCATAGTTTGAGCCACGGTCAACCCACGTTTTCAGGCAAATCCCAATCTACCCAATGTTTCCTGAGTCTGTTAGTTCGTCGGTTACAAATTCCACCAAGGAAACTATAGAGACAGGAAAATTCCTGTAAAACTAGGTGGTTGAAGATCTGCAAGTTAGCTTCGTAACGGCATTAGTTTCGTGTCAATCCGACGTCTGTACAGATCGCAGGAATTTTTCTTGCCCAGTGGCGCAGTGTTGAAACAGCAGAACCAGTTCGGGACAACAAGCTGCCGCCAGAGTAGCAGCGCGCCGGAACCATCGGAGCTGCCCAAGAAGTCACCCGTCAACCCAAATGTGATACTCCCAGGTCCCACGTGTAGCCCTTTATCTCCCTACGTGGAGTGGGAAGTGAAATCATTTATGTAATTATTGTGGATTATTTGTACCGGGAGTATGAGTTTTGGCCGAGGTCATCTTCTCCATGCCCGGAGCGTGGAGGTACACTCGCCACCCTCCTACTTCGACATTTTGCTTATCTTGTATATTTTCATATGTCGCTGCATGAGCGATAGGATAACTAGCTCGTTATAATTTTATCACTGCTGTAAGAGAGAATGAGTGTGACCCATCCCGTGACTCAATTCGAGAACGCAGAAAAGCCAATACCCTCGACTCATTGCTGGTTTCTCAACCGCACAGATCCACACATTTCTCTCACTTAGGGACATCCGCGAGCTAGAGTCCCTTGTTGTCTCGAGTCACGTCCCGTCCCGCATCAAATTGATATCAGAGCTAAGTCGAGTCTAGGGTAGTCGGTCCAAGGTGTCGCGTTGCATTCCTATACCCGGTATATCAAAAGGTGTTTCCGGAATGATAGGTTACGCCTATCGGGAAGGTAGCACACTTGCGTGAATGTAATCTTCAGATCAAACCTCCACCATGTATCAGATATGGGTTGAGTATAGGTTTCTATTCGAGTCCACATTTTACCCCTTTTCACCATTTAGAGTCGTGTCTAGGTGCTTGCATTAGTCTTGCATAAAAGTTTTGCATAAAAAAAAAGTGTTCCCAATACATGCCCACTCCTAGGGGAACCAATTCCCATCTCTTTGCAACTATGGCCAACCCCTACGCCCAAGTCTCCGCAATGCAAGAGAAAGCCTCGATCAGACCCGTCCAAGGTAACAAGTCTGTGTCTGAGTACATTAGGGACTTTGATGAGTACCGGTTGGGAAGTGGAGTTGGAGAGAAGAGCACCACGACCGCATTTCAGTTCCAGAGAGGTTTATGGCTTCACTACCAATTTGAATTGCTTTGCCGCGAAGTGACCACTCTGGCGCATTCTTATCTGGTCGCTCTAGAGGTTGAGCCTTTCGAGTCAAGGTTTGATGCTGCCCTTCGGCGAGCATCTACCTCTCAGTAGAATGCCAAGCCGGTCGGACGGCCACATGAGCTCCCGAGGCAGGACGCTCCTGCCCCGCGACCTCACCCACCACAGTCGGGGAACCCTTCCCCTAGAGCTCCTTTGCCACCTACTTTACCTTCCGATCTTTGTTTGGAGCCACCTCATTTGGAGCCACCCGTGTTTCTAACGGGAAATCTATTCATCACCGAGCCACTACTTAGTTGGCTCAAGATCGGCTTGGTCCCTAGACCGCCTTGCTATCCATCCGTGGACCCCGCACTACAAGTAGTGCCCGCCAACTCATTCCACACCTCATTCCGGTCTTGTCACCATGTTGAAACATTGGATGACCTTCTTAAGGGATTAGATTGGCAGGTGAAGTTGACATACATGTTGGCCCCAGGCTTCGACCAACCCACAAGTCGTAGATTCACCCATCCGCTTTGGGGTCCATTACCTCCGTGTGCACCGTGGGTCATGTCACCACGGAGGTTCTTTTATTCCTCCCTATGCTGGCCAAGCCGTATTTCATTCCACTTATCCCGAGGGAGGAACCATATATACTACATGAGACCACCGTCCCATCGACCCCAGTGTATGAAGGTGACCACCTACACCTTCAAGAATTCCAAACATGGGACCGTGACCTATGGGAACCCAACTCGAGGGGTCACACATTCTTTGATCCCTTCGACCCCTTCCCTAGTGAACCTCTTGACCCACCATATCTACTCCACTTCTTTAGGGGAGTTCACTATCACACCCCTTCCCCACGGGCCAGTCCGCTTACACTCCACAAGGAGCCTGTTCATTGGGATAATGAAGGAGGTGAATTTGATTCTCCGGGCCCACCCAAGTCACCGAAACTTCCCAAAGCTCCTGTAGACACGCTAAAATTAACATTATTGTGAGTACATCTCATATTGTCTCATAATGCCCCAATTTGACCCTCAAATTGACTTTGTTTGAGTGGTTTTTCTCACTTTTCTTGGATTTCTCCCTTTTTCTACTTTTTCTAATTTTTTCCTATTTTTCTGGATTTTCTAGATATTTTTCTCCATTTTTAAGGATTTTCCAAGAATTAACGGTATGAGGGGGGTGTCATTTGATTTTAAAGAAAATATAAAAAAATAATAAAGGAAATGACGACAATGTGAGGAGGCGTCCATTCCATTTGGGATTTTTTTATAATATATTTCTGTGGCTTTTTCAAGGGTGTTTTGGTGGCCTTCCGGGTGTCAGAAAAATACGAAAAAATAGGAATTGGAGTCAGCACAGTTAGATGCACATCTACCAAAAAAATGAGAAAAGAATAATAAGAAATGAGAAATAGCATTTTTTTAGAGAAACTGAAATAGCGACCCTCATGGGGGCGCTATATCAAATGACGCCCGAACGAGGGGCGATATTTCATTTTGGCATTTTTCTGCTTTTTTGATTCGCGACACTTTTAAAGTCGTTATTTCAAATAACGACCGTTTGAGGAGTCGTCATTTCCTCCAGATTTTTGAACCATCCCGAACCCCGTTCTTTCTCCGTTTTGAGCCCCTTTTCACTTCGGAAAGGACTCTAATGGCTTTCCATGACTGGGAGATTATTTCCAATGTTTATCTCCTGTTAAAATTATATTTCCCTAATCTTTGTCAGATTTAAACCACGCATCTCCCCTATAAATAGAGCCCTGCGGCTCATGCGTTGGGAAGAGGATTTTCAATTTTACAGGGGGAGGTGCTGCCATTTTCCTCGGTTGATGGAGGGAGCTCTCCTACACTTCAATGCTTCATCTTGCAGAGTCTTCCTTCCGAACGTCGATCAAAAGCCAAGGAGAAAACTACCCAGGCTTTCCTTCTTTCCTCTCTATATTCTCTATGTTTTTGTCTGTTGCATTTACAATGCATGCATCATATTGTTATTAATTTCTCTTTTCAAAACCACGTTGAGGCCCTCCAACAGTGCAACACTTGCATACTTTATCCTTTATTTTTATATACTTCATTCATCATCATAAATTTCCCTACCCATCGCATGGGGTTTAAAAGGGCAACACCCACAATGTGTGTTCTAGTCCATATCTTCACATTTATATTTATATTGTGGATTTGATACTACACCTTGGATTTACTAATTCCATTTCATTGGTTGTTGCCTTTGTTTATTGCAAGGTAATCTAAGAGGAACCCTCTCCGTCGGCCGGCTGATAGGAAGAGAAGGAAATCACTCACATCTCCCGCATCCTTTTAAGGTATTTATATCGCGATCCCTCCTCTATTTATTGATTATATCATTTGAGGCTCGCGGTCACTGGCGATCACGTTCCATATAGCACCACGTGCTTCTCTTTTCCTTTTATCATTCTTTTATTTTCTTGTTATTTTTATATTTTGTTTAGTGGATTTTTAAATAGATCTACAAATTGGCGATCACGGTGGGATGTCCTTGTGTTTTTCTTTGATTACCCTCTCCGTTAGGCACCTACGTGTGCCCCTCCTATTTTGCACCCACGGTGCACCTCCTCAAGTGATCCGCGTATCACTTCCTTTTCTCCCAAGTGATTGGTAATTTATAGATTTATTCAAAATTCCACTTCTGTTGTCCTTTAAAAAAGAAGAGAATGAGCGCCCACCTTAACATACGCTATTTCCTTGTGACAAATTCCTCACTATGTTGCATAGCATATTAGTTGCATTCATCTGTTACATATTAAATATGTGATATCTAGTGTTTCCCTGTTATAGCATCGTGGCACTTCATATGTGATGTCTATATCAAAGATCGCCGGAGGCCGGGTGTGTCGACCTGTTTAAGATCGTAATAGGAACTGCATGGGACCCTAGCAGTCGAACGATAGACCGTTTCCCCGGTCACTGTTCTGGACCATGCGGCCTGTCAAATGACCGGTTAAGGACCCTGGCGGTCGCTCGACAAACTATTTTCACCTATCTACCAGTTCTGTTGATCGTCACCCTAAGCGGTCATTCGATAGATTGCTAGCCTCTATTAGCGGTCCTCTATAGACCATTTCGTGTCATTGATTTCTTGTTTGTATGTTTTGATTATGTTGATTACCTCGGCTAGATGGCATGTGTAGAATAGAAACCCACACAAGAATTGGTAAATTATGGAATTTACGAACTGATCTAACTATGTTCATGATTAATCTCTTCCATTCCATCATACTATGTTCTCCAACAAGATCTTGGTTATAAAATTGAAACTTGTATCAACATGTCACAATGTGAAAATTATCTAGGATTATTTGACAGTCACTCCACTCCGGTGGTACTGACTGACAGATCATCTATCATTTTTTGATGTTTCATTAAACCTTAAATCTTGTAATGGTTGGGACTCTCCGCCAGATATTCATTCCGTCGGACTAGGAGCTCTATTATGAGACCTCCATAAGCCCCCGCGAGCCTAGATTCCCACTAGGATATCGGGCGGGTTGTACCCACAAAGCCTGAACCTTTCAACTCGTTCGAATCGCTTGTTTTTGCCCGAGCCCAGACTCGGGACTGTCATGTTTATTGTGGCCGTTCTAAGACCGTTTCTGTCAGTACGTGGTCCAGTTATGACCGCCAGACTATTTAAACGGCCCTCATGTGACTGCTTTCAACCGGCTGTGCGTCGACCTCCCTTGGGTGTGTCGACCTTAGTCCTCTGGACTCACTACTGTATGCGGTCGTTAGTAGACCGTTTACCTCTTTAATCGGCCCCTTCTTGACCGCATTTATCTGGCTATGCCAAGACATGTGCGTCGACCTTAATTTGGAAGTGGCCCAACTAGGACCGTCTAGTCTTGATTGTGGCCCATATTGGACCATTTCTACTCTTTCACTCTAGACTTTGGACCCTTTGGCCCAGCTAGCCTTTTGCAGTCCGGCCAAGACTATTTTCTCATCTAGGCGGCCTGATCATGACCGCATCTATCCAGAACTTATTGTTCATGTGTTGCATGCTTGTTTTATACTCCTAAATCTCTTGACTTCTCAGTCAATCATTGAAATACCACTTGATCTTAGTTGGTAAGTTTCATAGCTTAACCTTGAAATTCTGGCCGATTCGAAATGAATGTCTAAGATGGTTACTTGGGATCTCGAATCCACCAAATCAATGCCAACACATCATAAGGGCCCGATCTGGTCCTAGGAGGAGCACCCAAAATGTACTAGTGCCTCGGGGAGTTGTAATGACATGGTGAGGCATTGCACCGAGTGCATGACTACCGTGATGTCGATGACATTCGTTCATTCTGATATTCTTGGAATTTCTACATGGAATTAATTCTACTTGACTTGCTTGTTTACTTGCTTGATCGGCCAAATACATGGAAATGATATATCTCAGTTCTATTTTATTCTCATTCCATTCCTCTTTATGTTAGTTGTTTATCACAATTTATCTTATTCTCATGACATTAAATTAAATTGTTAATTACTTAAACCCTGCCTACTATTGCCTACTGAGCATTTGCTCACCCAATTTTTCCAACATTTTCAGGTAGCTCTGATGAGGAAACGCAAATGGACGGGGATGGGAAAGAGTAAAGATATGGAGTGGCCCCGATAGGCGTGAACCTTGCTAATGCCATAGATAGTCGTCGGAGTAGTCTTAGAGTTATTTCTAAGAGTCATTGTTTATTGTTAGCCCAGTTGCTCAATTCGAGTTGTAATCTTTTTATTTTCTTCTTTTACCTCCTCTAGTCAAAATGTAAGATGTTGGAGTGAGTTGGTAAATTTAGAGTAATTCCTTTCTCTTTGAAATTATGCTCTTTTAATTTCGTTATCGCTCTGTTTATCATGAATATATATAACTGTCGCGTTCCGATATTCCGCGTCGAGATGTGACAGTTTTGTGGTATCAGAGCCTAGGTTTCTAAGTTCCTAGGTTTATCAGTGATGTCGTAAAACCTGTAACCTTGTTAAAGTCTAAGGATCTAACCTGGTGAGATTGGGTAGAGACTTGGGGTTGAGTTAACTAATAAACTAAAAGATTCTCGCTAGACTGTTTTTAATTAATTTTTCCTGCACATATGTAAGAGTATATTCCGATGGTGGCAGAACGTGCGCAATGGAGGGATATGCAGCGTACTGTGCAGGGCTTGACTTAGGCCCTCCAGTAGGTAGCCCAAGGAGGAGGAGCACACCATGGAGCCAGTGATCTCCACCGGAATTTCTGAGGCTTGAATCCCCCATGATTTGGTGGATCGGCGGATCCTGATGAAGCCAAGAATTGGCTGAAGGAGATAGAGCGAGGTTTTAGAGTTATGTAGTGCGGTGATCAAGATCGAGTGCTTTTGGCGACCTTCCAGCTGGAACGCGATGCACGTGCTTGGTGGGAAGCAGTAGAAGCTACGCTCGGAAATAGGTGTGCGACATGGGATGAATTCAAGGAACTTTTTAATAGCAAGTACCTTTCAGATCGTGTCCAGGAGAAGAAGGCGTAAGAGTTTGCTACTCTGAAACAGAGGAACTTGTCAGTTGTAGGGTACGAAGCATAATTCGCCAGGCTGTCCCGTTATGCAACGCACTTGGTATCCACCGAGAAGATGAAGGCCAAGCGATTTATGAACGGGTTGAAGCTTCAATATATTAACCAGTTAGCACCAATGGAGATCTCTACCTATGCCGAGATTGTCAGGAAAGCTCAAGTTCTTGAAGATACATTAGAGATGACTGAGAGGATCCGAGGAAAGAACCCTAAGAAAGAGTAGACCATAAGTTCTGGGAATTTCAAACCCAACAATGGCAAGAAGAGGCCTAATGGCGGGTCAAGTTTCTCACAGGATAAGAAGTCGAGGAATGGTGATATGAAGGCAGGTTCGGCTGCCCCGTCTAAGACTATTTGCAAGTTTTTTTGACCGGCTAGGTCACAAGATGAAGGAGTGTTGGCGCAAGTTAGGCGCCTATTTACGCTGCAGAACCCGGGACCATCGTATCCCCGAGTGTCCTCTCCTGTCAGATCAAGCTACACCAAACAAGCCGCAAGGAGGCCAGAAGCGGTAGGGCAAGCTCCAAGCCTTACAGGAAACCAAAATAGAGGCCACCGAGGAGGGTGGATTGGTGGAAGGTACACTGGTTGTTTTTGATAAGCCAGCATTTGTTCTCTTTGATACCGGAGCAATGCATTCTTTTATTTCTCATAGTTTTGCTAAATCCTTAAACTATGAAACCGATATTAATGAATTCTCTTATGGAAATTTCATCCCCTATTGGTGCGGGGTCAGTAATTAAATATTACTACCCTTCTAGTAAGATCCTGATTAGTGGGCAGAATATGCCAACTGATTTGATTTGTATGGCCATGAAGGATTATGATGTAATCCTAGGAGCTGATTGGTTGGTCAGATACGAGGCCAGTGTCCATTGTAGAACTAGCTCCGTGTCTTTTTCTAGACACCCCGAGCATTCTTTTGTTGGGGTTGGGCACTCTAAGTCCGTGCCACTTATTTCAGCACTTCGAGCTGAGAAGTTGTTGAAGAAAGGATGTAAGGCATTTTTAGCCTTGGTTTATTTAACCAATAAGAAGGACTTGGAGATCAGGGACATCCCTATTGTTCGAGATTTTTCGGATGTTTTTCCTGAGGATTTGTCGGGACTTTCGCCTGAGAGAGAGGTAGTCTTTTCTATTGATCTAATTCCTGGCACGTCCCCTGTTTCTAAGGCTCCGTATCGTATGTCTCCTGCGGAGTTGAGGGAATTAAAGAGGCAATTAATGGAGTTGCTCGAGAAGGGGTTTATTCGTCCAAGTACATCCCCGTGGGGAGCCCCGGTATTGTTCGTATGAAAGAAGGATGGTTCGTTGAGACTGTGCATCGACTACCGATAATTGAACCAGCTTACTGTCAAGAACAAGTACCCATTGCCAAGAATAGGTGAAATGTTCGATCAGATAGCGGGAGCACAATATTTCTCTAAGATTGATCTTCGATCAGGATACCATCAGCTGCGAATCAAGGACGATGATATCTTTAAAACTGCCTTCTGTAGCAGGTACGGGTATTTTGAATTTATGGTAATGCCTTTTGGACTAACGAATGCTCTTGCAACTTTCATGCAGTTGATGAATAGTGTGTTTCGGCCCTACCTAGATCAGTGGGTCGTGGTGTTTATTGATGATATTTTGATATACTCTAAGAGTGAGGAAGAGCATGCAGAGCACTTGAGGATGGCATTGAAATTATTGAGAGATCATCAATTATACGCCAAGTTTAGTAAATGTGATTTCTGGATGCAGGAAGTGTCTTTTCTGGGACACAATATCACTAAGGAAGGAATTTCTATTGACCCCTCGAAAGTGGAGGCAGTAAGAAACTGGGTTAGGCCTGCGAATGTAACTGAAGTAAGAAGTTTTCTAAGCGTAGCAAGTTATTATCGGAGATTTATTAAAGATTTCTCCAAGATTGCGGTACCCCTGACTAGATTGACCCGCAAGGAGAATCGGTTTGAGTGGTCAGAAGATTGTGAGCGGAGTTTCCAAACTCTGAAGGACTGTTTGACCATTGCCCCTGTTTTGGCCTTGCCTTCAAGAGAAGGAGGATTTGAAGTCTACACGAACGCTTCGGGCATTGGCTTAGGTTGTGTACTTATGTAGAATGATATGGTAATAGCGTATTCCTTTAGGCAACTGAGGAAGCATGAAGAGAATTATCCCGTCTATGACTTGTAACTTGCTGCAGTAGTGTTTGCCCTGAAAATTTGGAGGCACTATTTATACAGAGAGGCTTTTACTATATTCTCTGACCATAAGAGCCTTAAATACCTGTTTTCTCAGAAGGAGCTTAACATGAGGCAGAGAAGGTGGCTCGAGTATTTGAAGGATTTCGATTTCTCTATTGAGTACCATCCTGGAAAAGGTAATGTGGTGGCTGACGCTTTGAGCCGCAAGCCAATAGCAAAATTGTCAAGTCTCATGTTGCAAGAGTGGAGACTGCTGGAACAGTTGGCTAGTTTAGACCTCAATGTAGCGGGGATCGGGTCATGATCGCTCAATTTCAGTTTTGTCTAGAATTATTGATGGAAATCAAGTCCCTACAAGGAAATGATCCGATGTTAGTAGAGATTATGGAAAGTCTGAGCAGTTGACCAGATTTTATGTTATCCGATGACGGCAGGTTGTTGTTTCGAGGAAGAACATGTGTCCCTGATGTGGCTGAAGTAAAATGCAAGATCTAAGAAGAAGCCCATAGGTCCAGGTATACTATTCACCCTGGAGGTACTAAGTTGTACTGTGATTTAAAAAGGACCTTTTGATGGCCGAGCATGAAAAAGGAAGTGGCATAATTTATGAGTAGATGCTTGGTATGTCAGCAAGTAAAGGATGAACATTTTAGACCTGTTGGAAAGTTAAAGCCGCTCGATATACCACAATGGAAATGGGAGAGCGTCGGCATGGATTTTATCATGGGTCTACCTAGAACTCGTGGTGGATTTGATGCGATATGGGTCATTGTTGATAGACTAACTAAGTCTGCTCATTTCTTATCCATTAAGTCAAAGTGGACAATGGATGTTTTGGCTGCTCTGTATATGAAGGAAATTGTGAGACTTCATGGAGTATCGGTAAGCATTGTGTCAGATAGAGACCCCAGGTTTACTTCGTATTTTTGGAGAGGACTGCAAGAGTCCTTAAGAACCCGTCTGAATTTCAGCACTGCCTTTCATCCTCAGATAGACGGGCAGACTGAAAGAACTAACCATATCGTTGAAGATATGTTAAGGGCTTGCATGATTAATTTTGGAGGTAGTTGGCAGGAGCACTTGGCTCTAATTGAGTTCACCTACAATAACAGTTACCAGTCCAGTATCCAGATGGCTCCGTTTGAGGCTCTTTATGGGAGAAGTTGCCGATCACCATTGTGTTGGGATGAGGTAGCAGAGAAGCAATGGCGGGGATCAGATCTCATCTCAAAATCATCCAAGAACATCCGTGTTATTCAAGATCATCTGCAAGTGGCACAATCGAGACAGAAAAGTTATGCTGATAGTAGAAGGAGAGCCTTGGAGTTTCAAGTTGGTGAGCATGTATTCTTAAAGGTTTCGCCTATGAGAGGAATTCAAAGGTTTGCCATTCATGGCAAGCTAAGTCCGAGATACGTTGGCCCTTTCGAGATTTTGGAGAAAGTTGGAGAAGTTGCATACATATTAGCTTTACCACCTCAGCTATATGGAGTGCACAATGTTTTTAACGTATCTATGTTGCGGAAATACGTTTATGACCCCACTCACATCATTCAACATGCAGATCTGGAATTAAAGGAAGATTTGACTTATGAGGAAAAGCCCATCAAGATTTTGGATCGGAAAGAATAGCAACTCAGGAATCGTTCCATACCTATGGTCGAAGTTCAATGGAGCCGACGAGGAACCGAAGAAGCTACTTGGGAGTCTGAAGAAGCTATCCGGAAGCAATACCCCGATTTATTCTAAGGTCAGTTATCTTACTAATCCCCATTCTAATAAGTGCAGTGAATTTGGAGGACCAAATTCCTTAAAGTAGGGGAGGGTGTAGCATCCTGAGAATTTATTTAATTTCTAATTTTTTTAATTGGAAATCCCTTTTTGGTTAAAATTCAACTAATTCATAAAAATCTGGAAAAATGATAATCGTGTAGAGGACAAAAATTTTAGACTATTGTCCTTCTAAGTCAAACCCTAATTTAAATCTTAACCAAGCCGAATCAAGGAATTAAGGCTAAAATCGGACCTTAGAGTGTCTAGACCTTGGATTGCCTAATTCGAGCCCAAATCGCGATCAATTGAGCCCAAATCAAGCCCATTAGATCCGTCTTGATTGGTAGCCCATTAGCCCTCTCTTTTTTTTTTCTCAAAAAGCCTTGCCTAGTGTTGGATGGGAAAGTGCACATTTTGGGCACTCCACCATTCAAGACTAGGAGGAAAATTTTATTAAAAGGTCAAAAGGAATACAATTATATCAAACGAATACTGGGCATGCCCAGTTTATCTAAACGAGCTGCTCCTTTTATATAGGAAGGAAGCTCCTCATAAGAAAAGAAATAATTACATTTTGTGGAGCATGCTAAAGATGCGAGAGAGTCGCGACCTTGTTTCCTTCCCTGTAGACATGGGCAATTGTATCATTTTCAGTAGTGAGATTCCATATCTCCCTGGCATAGGATAGGATGGACCAAGGGCAGTGGATTTCCTTTTTGATAATTTGAACTAAGGAGTAGGAGTCACATTCGATGTAGACTGGCTTGATATCCAAGGTGTGAAGATACTTCATGCCATCCAGCAAAGCTCGGGCCTCAGCAATAATACTATTTGCACTGCCATAGAAATGTGAAAATGCAAGCAGGATGTTGCCTTTGTTGTCTCTAATAACACCGCCTCCCCCAGCATCACCATTACTTTTGCAGGCACCATCAGTGTTGAGCTTAAGGGAAGGCCATGGAGGGCATAGCCATTTGATAGCTTTCAATTTTGGGCACACTGTCATCCGGGGGTTGAGTCCAAATTCCTCCAGAAGTTTTCTCTTAGACTTGTCAGGCTCCTTTAGGTTGGCAGCTAGACATACCTATTTTGCATGGAATATAATGCGATGGATCAGACTATTTTTAGAAATGATTTTTCCATCATATTTTAGCCCTCTCTTTTCTCGCCAAAACCCTAACCCTAAAGTTTGAATTTGGTGGCGATCGGCGGCGCACGACTTGGTCAGTGCGGGTTTTGCGCATGAATTGTGCGTAGGGCTCTATCCCATCTTATCCTCGAATCCAGACTCAATTGACCCTATAAAACTAACCCTAACCCGACCTAGTATCAACGTTTGCTACGGCTGCCGACGAGGAGCGTGGACGTGAGAGTATTTGGCGACGTGAGCGAGGTGTTCTTTATGCGGTTCGGGTGCTTGCAATAGTCTTCTTCCTTCGATTAAGGTAGGTGATAGTGGACCAAATTCGTAAATAAATATACTCTTAGAAGCGTCTATAAGTCCTCTTTCGATCCATATTAAAAGCCCCAACATTTATTCCGTATAGAGATCGTATGATAGATTTTAGTAGAAGCATGTCAACTAGGGTTTCATCCATGTTAGCTTTCATATTTTGATCTGATTGTAGGCTTTTTAGCAGGTTAAAATCAAATTAAACATGCATCATTATGTAAAATTTTGTGCTCTTTCTAGTAGTTCTATTTTGCCCAAATGTTATGCATTGTACATCATGAATTTCGTCTCGCGATTGGGGTCTATCAAAGATCGCCGGAGGCTGGGTGTGTCGACCTGTTTACGGTCGTAACAGGAACCGCCTGGGACCCTAGAGGTCGAACGATAGACCGTTTCCCCGGTCACTATTTTCGACCATGCGGCCTATCAAATGACCGTTTAAGGAGCCCTAGCGGTCGCTCGACAAACTATTTTCCCCTATCTACCAGTTCTGTTGATCATCACCCTAAGCGGTCATTCGATAGACTGCTAGCCTCTATTAGTGGTCCTCTACAGACCATTTCGTGTCGTTGATTTCCTGTTTGTATGTTTTGATTATGTTGATTACCTCGGCTAGATGGCATGTGTAGAATAGAAACCCACACAAGAATTGGTAAATTATGGAATTTATGAACTGATCTAACTATGTTCATGATTAATCTCTTCCATTCCATCATACTATGTTCTCCAACATGATCTTGGTTATAAAATTGAAACTTGTATCAACATGTCACAATGTAAAAATTATCTAGGATTGTTTGACAGTCACTCCACTCCGGTGGTACTGACTGACCGATCATCTACCGTTTTCCGATGTTTCATTAAACCTTAAATCTTGTAATGGTTGGGACTCTCCGTCGGATATTCATTCTGTCGGACTAGAAGCTCAATTATGAGACCTCCATAAGCCCCCGCGAGCCTAGGATTCCCACTAGGACGCCGGGCGGGTTGTACCCACAAAGCCTGAACCTTTCAACTCATTCGAATCGCTTGTTTTTGCCCGAGCCCAGAGTCAGGACTGTCCTATTTATTGCGGCCCTTCTGAGACCATTTCTGTTAGTACGCGGTCCAGTCATGACCGCCAGACTATTTAAACGGCCATCCTGTTACTGCTTTCAACCGGCTGTGCGTCGACCTCCCTTGGGTGCGTCGACCTTAGTCCTCTGGACTCAGTACTGTATGCGGTCATTAGTAGACCGTTTACCTCTTTAATCGGCCCCTTCTTGACCGTATTTATCTGGCTATGCAAAGACATGTTCATCGACCTTAGTTTGGAAGCGGCCCAACTAGGACCGTCTAGTCCTGATTGCGGCCCATATTGGATCATTTCTACTCTTTCACTCTGAACTTTGGACCCTTTGGCCCAGCTAGGCGGCCTGATCATGACCGCATCTATCCAGAACTTGTTTTTCATGTGTTGCATGCTTGTTTTATACTCCTAAATCTCTTGACTTCTCAGTCAATCATTGAAATACCACTTGTGTAACGACCCGGAGTTCAGGATACCGATATACCGATAACATCGATACACCGATACCAAGAACTGGGGAGGCTACCCAAGAGGCTGATGAGGCCCCTGAAGGGTTAGGAGGGCATGTGTAGAGTACATTGAAGCCACAGAGATATAACAGGGAGCAATTAAATTTCATTAGATTGGATTTCTAAAGTAGCAGAAATAAAATTATATTTTCATTAATAATTCGAATAATTACAATTATACACCAGAGTCTAGCCCAAAGGAAAGACAACAAGTCTATCACAGTACAGTCTGACAAAAAAGAAACGTACACAGAAGTCGGGGGAAGCCCGACGCAGGTACGTCTGGCAGCTATAACAGCAAGCGCGCACTCCGCCAGGAACAGCAGAGGCAAACGGTGAAACCCACCTGAAAGGCAGCAGGGGTGAGTCTCAACAGAAACTCAGTAGGGGTCACGCGGATCCCCACTGGAAAATGCACCGAGCAACGGAAGCAACAACAAAAATAGCAGGTGCAGCAAAGCAGGAAAAGCTACACTACAAAGCTGTAAACAGAACAGGTACAGCAGGAGTAGGGAACAGGCAGGAGAGGGGAGCTCAACAACAAAGAAGAGCGAGGCCGTAAACCACGGGACAATGGCCACCGAGGAGAACTCGGCACCCTAAACTACTCCAAACAAAAAGGCAACAGATGGTTAACCCTAAATTCACACAGAAGGGTACACCAGTCTGTCAACCAGCCCAAACAAACAAGGTCTAGACAAGACCTAGATAGACACCAAACAAACATGTACACGAGCGGAAATGCCGTGCACAACGCCCCACACACGATCGGAACATCGTGCGGACAACAAACCACTGACCCCGAGTGCGGCCACGAACGGGCAACTCGCAAAGGCCACAGCGCGCAAGAAAACGCGAAGAGTCACGCGTCACGTGACGGAAGTACCTCCTTACAAAGCCAGCCGCGTCCACTGACGTCTTACGCCGCACCTCAAGTGTCTCACCTACAGTACCGCTGCAACAACAGCAGAGATGTAGACACGAGCTGAACCAAACAGGAACAACACAACAAGTAACTAGTCAGGGTCACGCCCGTCGACGTAAGTCCTCAATCCCTGACCACGTGTGCACACACTGGCTATAGCCCAAGCCAGGTCCTCTAGCTAGTATTCTCCCTCGGTAGGACGCTACCGTTGGCTAGGAGCCCGCGGAACTAACTACAAACCGCTCATCGGAACAACCCTCCGCCATCGCTAGCGGGTCGGCACTCAATAGACCTTAGGGCAACAACAAGTGGAGGCTTCACGCGACACAGAAGCTCAAAACAAAAGTGCCGAAGTACAAACAGGCAACCACGCCCTCAACACGTACTTCGAGGCACCAACTGGCAGCATCGCCACTACCGACAACTCAGGACAGCAACTAGACCTCCTACGTAACGATCCCGAGTCGAACGACTCAAAGGCAAGATCGTCACAACAGCGGAACAAGCCGCCAATCGGCCTAATCCTAAGCCAACAAAACGACGCTTCGCAGAAGACGACACACGGAGACCAAGAGAAACATCAAGAACCCTCAGCACAGCTGGACACGCAAACTGGGGTAGAACAACACCTCGAAGCATCCAGAAGCAGTGTCTCGGACAGGACAGAACCGCCAAGACACGCACAAACAAGGTCACACGTCAACCACTGGGTCACACCGGGTTGACCTGAACCAAACAACAACAGCATACAAGAGTAGGATCAAGAGTCCCACCAAGAGTAAGAAGACTCCTGGCTACCTTACAACGTGGTCTTAACCCTCATAGGACGTCAAGAGACATCCACGGGACAACGGGTAGACCACAAGGCCAAGCCAAGACACCCAGAAATCAACGAACGGAAAACCAAGGCACAAAGGAAGTAACACATCAGCCCTAGACCGCTATAAGCAAGTAACGGTCTAGACCATAGCCGTTATTTCCCAAACGACGGACGGACACAGGCCGTCGCTCACACCACCCTGATAACCTACAAACCACGCAAAAGCCAAGTAACGCACAGCTCCAGGCGCGTTACACGCAAACGACGCACGGGGGCTCCACCATTACTTCCAACAGCACAGCCACCAAGACCAAACGAAGTAACGCACAACGCCAGGCGCGTTACAATAAAACGACGCGGCAGGGGAGGGCCGTCAGAGACAAACGACGCGCAGGGGCCTATCCGTTACTTCCAACGGCATAGCCACCCTCCTCATAGCACAACAGCAATCGACGGTCAGAGGTGAGCGCGTTGCATCACAACGACGCACGGGGGCACATCCGTTACTTCCAACAGGACAGCCACCCAACCTCGGCTAAAACAGAATGTAACGGCCAGGGGCAGGCGCGTTACACTCAAACAACGCACAGGGGCACGACCGCTGGAGGCACCGCCTCAATCAGGTCAAACGTCGGTCAACAGCAAGTAATGGCCAGGACCAGGCGCGTCACTTTCATCTAACGCGCTGGGTCAAGCGCGTTAGACCAACCGACTCAACCCCAAAGCAAAACGACAAAACGAAAGTAACGGCCAGTCACTGGCACGTTACACGGGAATGACACACCACCCTTGGGCCGTCACTCACCCAGAAGCAAAAGAGCTAAAATGACTCAGACCAAACGACGGTCAGTCGTAGGGCCGCTAAAGACAAGTAACGGTCGCTGGCATGACCGCTACTTCGGTTACGGCGGGAAAACATAGGAATGGCCGGATCGGCCCGTTCCACGCCCCATTCACGCCGAAACGCAGGGGAAACACACCACAATGACAAAAGACAACATTCAAGGGCCAAAACGCCCACATGCAACCTCAAAAACACTAGATCCGGGTGATTTAGACAAATCCACCCAAAGTGAGTCACCGAGGTTCCCGGGCTTCTACCGGCCTCGAATGAACACCGAATCGCACGAAATCAACGTGGATGGGATCCTAACATCCCAGCGGTCAGTTAGAAACTAACTACGCCATAGATGGTCACCGTTTATCGGCCGACCCTAAAAACCACGAAAATCACGGTTTAGGCAAAACAAGTCCAAACACGCTTGTTTCCTAGCCGAACGCCGTGCAATGGCAGGGAAAATGAAGATGGAGAAGCAAGGATCCGTCACCCTACCTCCACCGAAGAAACCGTACCCCGAAGGGACTAAACCATGCCGAAAACCACTCGCGAACCGATTTCACCGGCTTTGAATCCACCGTTCGGGATCGCGCCAGAATCGATCCGATCCTCGCCCCATCGCGCACCTCGACAGCTCCACGGCCTCGCCAACTCGCCCACGCACGCCTCCGTCTGCAGCCGGAGCCAAAAAGGGGAGAGAACGAGAGAGAACGGGAGAGAGACGGCGGCGGTGAGAAATGAGGAGAGAGAGAGGGAAAAGGAAAGAAATAGAGAGAAATTAGGAAATTTTCCTAATTTCTGAAAATTCCGAAAATGTGTCGAAAATGCACAAATTCAGAAAAATACGCAAAAATAGCCGAAATGACCGGCTCGAAGAGTACATCGTCGCTGTAGCATCCACGAGTTCGAGAATTGACAAACAAACTCACCGTAGGGTTCCGTAACTAGTACGTGAGAAAAATCCACACGGCTCGTCAAACTCAACTCGGAAGCCACAAAAGCGCACCGAAACTCAACGAAACCAATCCAAAACAGATCCGAAAGATCCAACGAAGATCAAACAAGACCTGCAAAAGATCCAGCAAGATCCAGGGCATTACAACTTGATCTTAGTTGGTAAGTTTCATAGCTTAACCTTGAAATTCTGGCCAATTCCAAATGAATGTCTAAGATGGTTACTTGGGATCTCCGATCCACCAAATCAATGCCAACGCATCATAAGGGCCCTGTCTAGTCCTGGGAGGAGCGCCCAAAAAGTACTAGTGCCCTGGGGAGTCGTAATGACATGGTGAGGTATTGCACTGAGTGCATGACTACAGTGATGTCGATGACATTCGTTTATTCTGATATTCTTGGAATTTCTACATGGAATTAATTCTACTTGACCTGCTTGTTTACTTGCTTGATCGGCCCAGTACATGGAAATGATATATCTTAGTTCTATTTTATTCTCATTCCATTCCTATTTATGTTAGTTGTTTATCGCCATTTATCTTATTCTCATGATATTAAATTAAATTGTTAATTACTTAAACCCTGCCTACTATTGTCTACTGAGCGTTCGCTCACCCAGTTTTTCTCCCATTTTCAAGTAGCTTCGATGAGGAAACACAAACGGACGGGGATGGACAAGAGTAAAGATCTGGAGTGGCCCCGATAGGCGTGAACTTTGCTAATGTCATAGATAGTCGTCGGAGTAGTCTTAGAGTTATTTCTAAGAGTCATTGTTTATTGTTAGCCCAGTTGCTCAACTCTAGTTGTAATCTTTTTCTTTTCTTCTTTTACTTCCTCTAGTCAAAATGTAAGATGTTGGGAATATTTTATTCTCTACTTATGAGTGAGTTGGTAAATTTAGAGTAATTCCTTTCTCTTTGAAATTATGCTCTTTTAATTTCGTTATCGCTCTGTTTATCATAAATATATATAACTGTCGCGTTCCGATATTCCGCGTTGGGGCATGACACTATAGGCCAGTTTTCTTGCAGTGCATCGTGGTAGGTACTCCCGAGGCCTTCAGACTTTTAACATATGACTTCTGGCACGAGCCGTGCTTTAATCTAGACACTCTGGTTTTCCTACTGATACGCCCTTCGGAAACCCGTGTTGTAGGAGCAGAGGTATATTTTCACCTCGAAAGGTGTTTTCTTCATGTGGCAGACCACCATGGGTTCTTTTTGTCTTTGTGGACGGGGTTTGTTGGGTACGAGCGAGTCGGTACCGGTTTGTTGGTCTCGGCCTGCTGTTCAGCATCACCGAGCTATTAGAGTGATAAATTACGGGACCCTGGTCTTTCTTCAGATATCTTAGGGCTTTAGCAATTCAAGTGAACCTTCTTTGTCAATTCTCTTCGGCTCTCGTTCATCGACGGGCCGCATGGGTGTAGCACATTAAAACAACGTGGGGCAAGAGAGCCCTTTAAAATGACATGAGGCTAAGAGGGCTTGAAATGGCGCGGTGGCATTAGCCCTTGAAATGGCATGGGCAAAGGCTATAAAACGGCGTAGCAGGGTGTGAGGATGAGAGGGCTTGAACCGACGTGGGAAGACCGTTTTAAAACGGCATGGCTTTTCTCTTTAATCGGCGCGGCAGGGAGTGGGCTTTGTAGAGACGGAGGCCGTAAAAAGGCGTGATAAGGGTGATAAAATGGCGTGCTTCTTTTTTGTCGCGCCATTTTATGCCTCGTCCTCCTCTTCTTAAACCTCATTTCCATATTAGTCATATGAGCTAATTCCCATATTGCAGTTCCCGCAACTTCACCTGCGACGGTCACGGAAGAGGCTGCCGCTTCCGTGGGAGTTGAAGAGAGGGGAGATGGAGTGCCAGCGGCTCCCTTTAGTGAGTAGGATCTGCTTTCTCCCACCCCCAGCCACGAAATTGAAGGTAATTTGTGATATGCCCTCCGACATTTATACAATTCGTTATTTCTTGGGCTCACATGAGTGCTTCCCCTGTTAGCTCTGGTCGAGGTTTGCCTACCTACTCCTCCTGCTGCAGAGCCGATTGAGTAGGTTCTCACCGCGCAAGGTGCACTTCCAGCGAGTCATTCTGTGGCAGAGGTTTGCCAACCTACTCCTCCTGCTGCAGAACCGCTTGAGTAGGTTCTCGTCGAGCAAGGTGCACTTCCAGCGAGCCATTCCGTTGAAGAGCTGACTGCTTTTAGAGAGAAAAGTTCGTGCTCGGGAAAAAGCTCATCTTCAGAGGAGCAGGTGGATTACTGCGGCCCCAGTGACAAGGAGTCTCCCAGGTCGGAGACAAAGACTGAAGAAGCCACATTTTCATTGTCTTATGAGAGCGATTTCCCGGCTTTCAGTCCACCGCGGCTGGTGTGGAGCTATCACGCCCCGAGTCTTTATTATAGCGGAAGACTAACTCGGGGAGCGCGAACAGCCGGCATGGTAAGCCTCTCGCAAGCAAGAATGATCAAAGTGCAAGACAATCACACACATAAATATAATTGCACAATATTTACTCAAACGCCAACTTTATTTCATAATAATCAAGTACAACCACTAATTCAACATCCATTATGTACTAGACTCAAGAAATAGGAAAATTACATAGACTCAATCTAAACAATTTAGACTTCCTAAGTCTTCACTCTCATCTTGACAATACTTTCATTCGCTCTCGGACCCGCTACTTGTATAACTTGAATCCGAATTTGAATCACTTTCATTTCCTGAAAAGATTAGAAATAGACAATGAGCACACTTGTCCAGTCGGTATCTTCGCATCAACATGAAGGCACTATTAAAGTAATTAACAATTTAGCTCTAATTAAAGAATAAGGTAAAAATCATACGAATGCGATCAATCATGCGATTAAACCAAAGTAACAAGACGATCAAGTAAGTTAAGATGAGAGCAAGTACGAACTAGCAAGAATGTAACAAGAACATGATATTGGCCTTTCATGAACAAGAATGTATCGAGAATGTACTAGCAAGTAACATAATCATCACTCTAGTATCTTTCACTGATGAGCAAGTACTTCATGAATTTCTGTGGAATATCAAGCAAGAAAGTCATGTACAAGAATGTCATGTCATGCCGTATTGTGGATTTTCACTTATTTATAGAGAAAGTACTCCCAGCGCAATGCGATGCCAGTAGCATCATACCCCATGGTTTATAATAGTATGTTTCTGATAATCAGTCGAGGGGACTAGCATAGAGCCCTTGAATACAATCAGTGCTCGATCGCATCTTCAAGTATAAATCAAGCTTTTTCCACGCATGTAACAATAAAGTATGGCCAAGAATGTAATAAGTTCAATAAGCTCATGATAACAATAATTCAATGAATGAATGCTTTAATAAGAATCATGAGAAATCAAGAATGACTTAAGCAAGGTTTTGCTTATGGAAGTAAATCGGCAGCATAACGATACATTCTTTATTTTCCATTCATTATTTTAGGTTTTTTGATCAATATGATAAGTTCTAGATCATTAATAGTCCATCTAGAAACCTTGAAATATCAACCCTTGATCCACCTTAGGTTAAAATACTCAAGCAGTGTGACGGTCGTGTACTGGGCCGTTACATGATGTGACGCTCCAGTATTGGGCCGTTACATTAGTCTGAATCCAGAACCAAGAAATCGGACTCAGTTGAATGTGACGATCGTATATTGGGCCGTTACTTGTGCCTGACGGTCCAACATAGAGCTGTTACATTACTGATAACCAAAAATATTGATAGTGTAATCTAATCAATGGGCTTTAATGGTACAACTAACTCGGCATCCTAGTGAGAATCCCAGGCTCGCGGAGAATTACGGAGGCCTTGAAACAAGATTTCCTAGTCCATTGGAAGGAATATCCAATAGAGTGGTCCTTATGTACAAGAATAATGTTCCTATAGTGCAAAGTGAACTAATGGATAACATACCAGAATATGTGCCACATACTTAAAGAAATGACTCTATTAATAAAGAAGAATGTGTAACAATGTGAAACCAAGATAAAACTCCTTCAATACAACATTGGGAAAATCATGATTTAGAATACAAACTATAGAGTTTTAGCCAATGAAATTAGCATAACTTAAAATTACCTAAGACACATTAATCATGCAATTTGATCATGAATCAGTAACTAAACTTGAAGTCATGATAACAGGTTCATCTTAGCTATCTAAGCTTATTTATAAGTAAACTTGACTGGTTATTATTCTGCCTTGGACTGGCAGAACACAGGGGTCTGATGGTCTAGGATAGGCACGTTATAGTGCGTGACGTTTTATCGAGGGGCCGTTACAGTGGTGTAACACTCCTGCTAGGGTGCGTCAGAGACAATAGAATAATAAAAGCACAACAGGGTGTGACGGTCTATCGTAAGGCCGTTACACTCATGTGACGGTCTTACGTTGGTGCGTCAGAGAATCTATTGGCAATAAACTAAGTAAAGGTTTATGAAAACATAGCATGCCTGGAATTCAAAATACTACCACTGTCCTAGTAATGATAACGAAGTATAGGCCAACTATATGCATGGGTTTAGTGAATAGACATGATAATATCTTTTAATTTCCATTTGGGGCTAAGAGATGCATGAATGTATAGAACTATTAGATCATGAAATTCTTAGTCTACAATGCATGAAATCAAGCACAACCAGAGGGCTTTTATTCCTAACAAGTTGTTTGTGCCAATCATGAGATAACTTACCTCTTCTAAAACCTTTAAACTTCAAATTTGATGCTAGGTGCTACCCTTAGTCCCTTGTACTTCTTGTGATAAATTAGTAATTTCAATCTGCTCTATTTCCTCAGCCTCTTGACCTAAGGATGTGAAATTTTGAGGATAAGAAGATGAAACTATTGGGAACAAAAAGTTCTAAAGGATTGTACTCGAATTACCTCGTTTAGACGTCCTAATCTCTGGATCTTCAGAGGACTTGCGTTCAGATTCCTGGGTTGCTAAGGTTGAATTAGCAACTTTGGAAGCTTCTATCTCCTTGGTTGCTTGATCTCCTAGCACGAAATTTGGAGAGCTATTAGTCTAATGTATTATAAACAAAAGGTCGTGAGGAACTTACCCGAAATTATGACTCCTTACCTTGATTCATCATGAGCCAAAAGTAAGGGTCGCTCAGTTCAGAACTAGGTCCTATTTATAGGGTTTTGGCTAGGGTTTAAAGATTAGATCGATTCTAGAGTCCTTAATTTGCCAGAACCTAATCCCTAAGAGTCCTTAGTAATGTTATAAGCTTTCCTAAGTCGATCTCTTATAGATAAGATCCCAAAGTTCTAATCTTTTTGCTCGTTCTTTCTTTCACGGAACTAACAGAGTGTAATGCATCCAGCCTGGTGCGTTACAGGGCTGTGGCGGTCGCCCGATAGACCGTTACATTCAACGTGTATAGAGTTTCAATTTAATAAAACTCTTTTATTCGTTTATCCACATAATTATCTTATATAAATAATATTTATCCTTAAAATACGTGAATAAGCTAACTACCCTTCTAAAATATGGGTCAAACTTGATGGGCTTAGTCCATTAACCTTTTGGATAATAATTATATAGGCTAGGTTAACTAATTAGCCTAATTTAGCCTTATAATGACTTATTAATCTAATAACCCCTTCATTAATTTATTTAAGCCTTTATAATTTCTAAAAAATATTTTAAAATTTAAAAATTATATATATAAATTCTGGGGCACTACACCCTCCCCCACTTAGAAGAATTTGGTCCCCAAATTCAATATATGGATTTCAGAGAGTGTACTTACAGTTAAATAATTCTGGAAATCTTTTTCGCATGGCTGCTTCGGTTTCCCATGTTACTTCACATGGCCATATTTTCTTCCATTGAATCTTGACCATAGGAATAACTTTATTTCGTAGTTGACGCACTTCTCGTTCCAGAATCTTTATTGGCGTTTGCTCGAACGTCATATCCTTCTGAATCTCCCGATTGTCATAAGTGATAATATGGTCAGGATCATATACATACTTCTTCAACATAGAGACGTGAAACACGTCATGAACTCCTGCTAATTGTGGAGGTAAAGCCAGTTTGTAGGCCACTTCACCAATCCGTTCAAGAATTTCAAATGGGCCAATGAATCTTGGAGTTAGCTTTCCTTTAATGCCAAATCTTCGAATACCACGACCTGGAGAAACCTTTAAATATACATCATCTTCTACCTGAAACTCCATGTCACGTCTTCGATTATCAGCATAAGACTTTTGCATATCTTGTGCCATTTTCATTCTTTCTTGAATGAGCTTGATCTTCTCTGTAGAATCCCTGATGAGATCGGGGCCTAGAAATTACTTTTCCCCTATTTCATTCTTACATATTGGTGATCGACAGCTTTTTCCATATAAGGCTTCAAAAGGTGTCATTCGTATGCTAGCCTGATAGCTATTGTTATATGTAAACTCTACTAGAGGCAAGTGATCATGCCAACTACCTCCAAAATCGATAGCACAAGCCCTGAGCATATCTTCTACTACCAGATTCATTCTTTCCGTTTGGCCATCTGTTTGTGGATGAAAAGCTGTGCTGAAATTCAATCTAGTCCCTAGTGAATGTTGTAAACCCTTCCAGAATTGTGATGTGAATCGAGGATCTCTATCAGATATAATAGTGACTGGGACACAATGTAGTTTGACAATCTCCTTTATGTACAATGCTTCCAGAATATCCACAGACCATCGACTCTTTATTGGTATGAAGTGTGCGGATTTAGTCAATCGGTCTATGATTACCCAGATTCCATCGTGTCCACCTCTGGTCTTGGGTAAACCCATAATAAAATCCATCTCTATACTCTCCCATTTCCATTCGGGAATATTCAAGGGATGCAGTTTACCTATGGGTCTAAAATGCTCCGCCTTTACTTGTTGGTAGGTGAGACAACGAGACACGAAATCAGCTATTTCTCTCTTCATGTTGGGCCACCAGAAATTTCTTTTAAGATCTTGATACATCTTTGTTCCTCCTGGATGAATTGTGTATTTAGAATTATGCGCTTCATCTAGGATTAGTTTCTTCGTAGCCTCATGATCTGGTACACATGTTCGGCCCTTAAATAATAATCTTCTGTCATTGGAAATAGACAAATTCGGCCTTTGTTCAATATTGGCTTTAATTTCCAGTAATATAGGATCATTATTTTACAGCTTGACCAGATCGTCTATCAATGTAGGTTGAGCTCGGATATTAGCTATGAAGCAATCTTCTTCCTTTATGTCAATATCTAAGTTCAACTGAGCAAATTGAGGAACAAGGTTAGTTCCACTTATCATAAGACTTGATAGCATACCCATTGGTTTTCTACTGAGTGCATCTGCTACAGCATTAGCCTTGCTAGGATGATATTGAATAGTAAAATCAAAGTCTTTGAGATATTCTAACCATCTCCTCTGACTCATGTTAAGCTCCTTTTGAGAGAATAAATATTTCAAGCTTTTGTGGTCCGAGTAGACCGTGAACTTTTCTCTATAAAGATAATGACGTCAAATTTTCAAGGTGAAAATAACTGCTGCCAATTCCAAATCATGTACGGGATAATTTTCCTCGTGACGTTTCAATTGTCTTGAAGAATAACAGATTACTTTTCCATTCTGCATGAGAACGCATCCTAAGCCAATGCCAGACGCATCCGTATACACTTCGAATCCACCATCCTCCATTGGTAGTGATAAAATAGGAGCTGTCGTAAGATGATTCTTAAGAGTTTGGAAACTCTTCTCACATTCCTCTTACCAGACAAAATGATTTTCTTTTCTTGTGAGTCTAGTTAAAGGAACCGTAATTTTTGAGAAGTCCTTAATGAATCTCCTATAATAACCTGCTAAACCCAGAAAGCTTCTTACTTCAGATACAGTCGTTGGTCGACTCCAATTCTTGACAGCTTCTACCTTAGAAGGATCCACATCAATGCCTTCTTTTGAAATAATGTGGCCTAGGAATGAGACTTTCTCGAGCTAGAATTCACACTTATTGAGTTTGACATAAAGCTTGTGTTCTCTAAGTATTTGTAAAGCTATTTTCAAATGTTGTTTATGTTCCTCTTTTGTCTTAGAATATATCAAGATATCGTCAATGAAGACGACGATGAACTAGTCCAGATATGGCTGGAAGACATTGTTCATAAGTTGCATGAATGCTGCTGGGGCATTAGTTAACCCAAACGGCATCACTACGAATTCATAGTGGCCATAACGACTTCGAAAAGCCGATTTATAAATGTCCTCTTCTTTAATTCTAAGCTGATGATAACTTGATCTAAGGTCTATCTTAGAGAAATATTCTACTCCCGAAAGCTGATCGAAGAGCTCATCAATACGCGGCAACAGATACTTGTTTTTAATTGTAAGCTGATTCGGTCGTCGGTAATCGATGCATAGCCTGAGAGAACCATCCTTCTTCTTGACAAATAGAACCGGCGCACCCCAAGGGGATGTGCTAGGTCTGATGAAGCCCTTATCCAGAAGTTCCTGTAACTGCTTCTTCAATTCCTTAAGCTCTGTGGGGGACATCCTGTAAGGGGCTATAGAAACAGGTGCTGCTCTTGAAATGAGTTCAATAGTGATGTTCACTTCCCTCTCGGGTGGTAAACTGGGTAACTCGGATGGAAACACATCAGGGAACTCATTTACAATAGGGATGTCCACTAAGATAATCTCCTTGGATTCGGTAACAATGACAGAAATATGAAAAGCTTCACATCCTTGCGAGATAAGTTTGCAAGCATGAAGAGAAGATATGATAGTAGGATGCTTCTTGTACTTGATGCCAAGAAAAGAGAATCTTGGAAGATCGGGCTTTCGAAAGGATATAATCCTATTTCGGCAATTGATATAAGCATCATGATCTACAAGCCAATCTACCCCTAAAATGGCATCATAACCTTTCATGTCAAGGCATACTAAGTTTGCGGGGAGATTATGACCTTCTACTATCACTTCGCTATCAGGATAATAGTTGGTAAGCTTTGTTCTAGAACCCAAGGGTGTGGAAATAGCAAGATCTGAAGGTAAGAGAACTGATGCGATTGGTAATGTTTTAGCAAAAATAGTGGAGATAAAAGAATGAGAGGCACCCGTATCAAATAGCACAAATGCAAGACGAGAATAAATTTGAAGAGTACCTTCCATAAGCCCATCATCCCTGGGCGCTTTCTCTTCTTCTAGAACAGCATTGAGGCGAGCCTTCCTTCTGCGTCCATTACCAGATGACTGGTCTTTCATAAGGGGGCATTCCGGCATGCGATGCTCCCTGCTTCCACAACGTAAACAAACGCCGAGACGCTTCCAACACTCCTCAGCCGACTGGCCTAATTTTCACAAAATGTGCAAGCCATGGCGACCTGCTCCTTCTCCTCCTTGACTTTCTTTTGCTTATGGGAACTTCCACCATTCCCATTCCTGTATCTCTTCTTACTATCACGGCTCTTGTAAGGCTCCGTGATGCTGAATTTCTCTTTCTTATAATGCCGATTAGAATGTCGGCTTCATTCTTCTCCTTTCCCTTTCAATTTTTTGACCTTCTTTAAGGTCTTTTCACATAGGTACGCCCGCTGAACCATCTCCGCATAAGTACGGATGTTTTGGATCCCGAGCTGCTAGATGAAACCGGGACGTAACTCGTCCATAAACCTATTCGCCTTTAATAAATCGGTACTAATTAGATGTGATGCATACGGTGCTAGCCTTGAGAATTACAGTTCATATTCGGCAACCGTCATCATTCCTTGTCGAAGAGCGGCGAACTCCATAGCCTTTCTCTCTTTTACGTGCTCAGAAAAGTACTTGGCACGGAATAGGATAAGAAAACCATCCCAGGTATGAGGTGCATCGGCCGGAGGTGCCGGAACCGACTTCCACCATGTGCGAGCATCTTTGTTAAGTTAAAAGGTTGTGAGACGCACCTTTTCCTGATCGGTGCATTGGATCACATCAAAGATACGGTTCATTTCATCTATCCAGTTCTCTACCTCGTCGGGATTAGAAGAACCATAGAATCGCAGAGGATTTAAACTCCGAAAATTGCGATGTAGGTCACCAGCCCTTGCCCCTGCGCCACCTTGCGCTATGGTTTATAATGCCTGAGTAAGGCCGGCAACTTTTTGTTGCATGCCATCCCAATCTACACGATGAGCCATTCGTAAGATAAGGTATCTAAGAGAAAAATAACAACTTGTTATTTCTCATGAAATGAAAAATCAATCTTAAAGCTAATTAATTATCTTATCCCCGGCTCTACCCAATTCTTACATGGGTGTGGAAATTTCTTCCTTAGTTCATAGGTAGGGGTCCTTAAACCTTGGACTTTTCCTATGACATGACTCTTCTTCCTAAGTCCTGAGACTTAAGCTCTGATACCAACTTAACTGTCACGTCTCGAGTCTTTATTACAGTGGAAGACTGACTCGGGGAGTGCGAACAACCGACATGGTAAGCCTCTTGCAAGCAAGAATGATCAGAGTGCAAGATAATCACACACATAAATGCAATTGCACAATATTTACTCAAACCCCAACTTTATTTCATAATAATCAAGTACAACCACTAATTCAACTTCCATTATGTACTAGACTCAAGAAATAAGAAAATCACATAGACTCAATCTAAACAATTTAGACTTCCTAAGTCTTCACTCTCATCTTGACAATACTTTCATTCGCTCTCGGACCCGCTACTTGTATAACCCGAATCCGAATTTGAATCACTTTCATTTCTTGAAAAGATTGAAAATAGGTAATGAGCACACTTGCCCAGTAGGTATCTTCGCATCAACATGAAGGCACTATTAAAGTAATTAACAATTTAGCTCTAAAGAATAAGGTAAAAGTCATGCGAATGCGATCAATCATGCGATTAAACCAAAGTAACAAGACGATCAAGTAAGTTAGAATGAGAGCAAGTACGAACTAGCAAGAATGTAACAAGAACATGATATTGGCCTTTCATGAATAAGAATGTATCAAGAATGTACTAGCAAGCCACATAATCATCACTCTAGTATCTTTCGCTGATGATCAAGTACTTCATGAATTTCTGTGGAATATCAAGCAAGAAAGTCATGTACAAGAATGTCATGTCATGCCGTATTGTGGATTTTCACTTATTTATAGAGAAAGTACTCCCAGCGCAATGCGACGCCAGTAGCATCATACCCCATGGTTTATAATAGTATGTTTCTGACAATCAGCCGAGGGAACTAGCATAGAGCCCTTGAACACAATCAGTGCTCGATCGCATCTTCAAGTATAAATCAAGCTTTTTTCACGCATGTAACAATAAAGTATGACCAAGAATGTAATAAGTTCAATAAGCTCACGATAACAATAATTCAATGAATGAATGCTTTTATAAGAATCATGAGAAATCAAGAAAGACTTAAGCAAGGTTATGCTTATGGAAGTAAATCGACAGCATAACGGTACATTCTTTATTTTTCATTCATTATTTTAGGTTTCTTGATCAATATGATAAGTTCTAGATCATTAATAGTCCATCTAGAAACCTTGGAATATCAACCCTTGATCCACCTTGGGTTAAAATACTCAAGCAGTGTGACGGTCGTGTACTGGGCCGTTACATGATGTGACGCTCCAGTATTGGGCCGTTAAATTAGTCTGAATCCCGAACCAAGAAATCAGACTCAGTGGAATGTGACGGTCGTATATTGGGCCGTTACTTGTGCCTGACGGTCCAGTATAGGTCCGTTACATAGCTAGAACCAGAAAACATCGATAGTGTAATCTAATCAATGGGTTTTAATGGTACAACCAACTCGGCATCCTAGTGGGAATCCCAGGCTCGTGGAGAATTACGGAGGCCTTGAAACAAGATTTCCTAGTCCATTAGAAGGAATATCCAATAGAGAGGTCCTCATGTCCAAGAATAATGTTCCTATAGTGCAAAGTGAACTAACGGACAACATACCAGAATATGTGCCATATACTTAAAGAAATGACTCTATTGATAAAGAAGAATGTGTAACAATGTGAAACCAAGATAAAACTCCGTCAATATAACATTGGGAAAATCATGATTTAGAATACAAACTTTAGAGTTTTAGCCAATAAAATTAGCATAACTTAAAATAACCTAAGACACATTAATCATGCAATTTGATCATGAATCAGTAACTAAACTTGAAGTCATGATAACAGGTCCATCTTAGCTATCTAAGCTTATTTATAAGTAAACTTAACTGGTTATTATTCTGCCTTGGACTGGCAGAACATATGGGTCTGACGGTCTAGGATAGGCGTGTTACAGGGCGTGACGATTTATCGAGGGTCCGTTACAGTGGTGTAACGCTCCTGCTAGGGTGCATTAGAGACAATAGAACAATAAAAGCACAACAGGGTGTGACGGTCTATCGTAAGGCCGTTACACTCATGTGACGGTCTTACGTTGGTGCGTTAGAGAATCTGTTGGCAGTAAACTACGTAAAGGTTTATGAAAACCTAACATGCCTGGAATTCAAAATACTACCACTGTCTTAGTCATGATAACGAAGTATAGGCCAACTATATGCATGGGTTTAGTGAATAGACAGGATAATATCTTTTAATTTCTATTTAGGGCTAAGAGATGCATGAATGTATAGAACTATTAGATCATGAAATTCTTAGTCTACAATGCATGAAATCAAGCACAACCAGAGGGCTTTTATTCCTAACAAGTTGTTTTTGCCAATCATGAGATAACCTACCTCTTCTAAAACATTTAAACTTCGACTTTGATGCTAGGTGCTACCCTTAGTCCCTTGTACTTCTTGTGATAAATCAGCAACTTCAATCTGCTCTATTTCCTCAGTCTCTTGACCTAAGGATGTGAAATTTTGAGAGTAAGAAGATGAAACTATTGGGAACAAAAAGTTCTAAAGGATTGAACTCTAATTACCTCGTTTAGACATCCTAATCTGTGGATCTTCTGGGGACTTGCATTCAGATTCCTGGGTTGCTAAGGTTGAATCAGCAACTTTGGAAGCTTCTATCTCCTTGGTTACTTGATCTCCTAACACGAAATTTGGAGAGCTATTAGTCTAATGTATTATAAACAAAAGGTCATAAGAAACTTACCCGAAATTATGACTCCTTACCTTGATTCTTCACGAGCCAAAAGTAAGGGTCGCTCAGTTCAGAACTAGGTCCTATTTATAGGGTTTTGGCTAGGGTTTAAAGATTAGATCGATTCTAGAGTCCTTAATTTGCCAGAACCTAATCCCTAAGAATCCTTAGTAATGTTATAAGCTTCCCTAAGTCGATCTCTTATAGATAAGATCCCAAAGTTCTAATCTTTTTGCTCATTCTTTCTTTCACGGAACTAACAGAGTGTAACGTAGCCAGCCTGGTGCGTTACAGGGCTGTGGCGGTCGCCTGATAGACCGTTACATTCAACGTGTATAGAGTTTCAATTTAATAAAACACTTTTATTCATTTATCCACATAATTATCTTATATAAATAATATTTATCCTTAAAATACGTGAATAAGCTAACTACCTTTCTAGAATATGGGTCAAACTTGATGGGCTTAGTCCATTAACCTTTTGGATAATAATTAGATAGGCTAGGTTAACTAATTAGCCTAATTGAGCCTTATAATGACTTATTAATCCAATAACCCCTTCATTAATTTATTTAAGTCTTTATAATTTCCAAAAAAATATTTTAAAATTCAAAAATTATATTTATAAATTCTGGGGCACTACAGGAGCGACCTCGGAGCACCTAGCATTTCCGTGGGGGAAGGGGAAGCAATGCTGGAGATGGGGGTTCCCACCACTTGGGAACTAAGCTCGGTGCCTGCTGCGGTAGGCTTCCTCATGCCCTTTTAGCCTCGTGCTCATTCTGATTAATCACTATATCGACTTTCTGAGACATTTCCCGCATATTCCTCTTGAAGGTCCCCGTTGTTCCAGCTAAGATGACCGTGCTGACCATGAGTGTAATGATGCCTCTTCCATCTCTCGGCATGGATCCAATGATGTTCCCTCCTGTCTTTAGGCCCATAGCTTTGAGGTACTCAACAAACTACGCTATGACAGTGGGCTTCGAGATGCCCGAAGTAACTGCGGGATCTGACCAGCCAAAAATGGCTTTGGAGCAGCCACAGCTTAACATTGATTATGAGTTGCCTGAAGACAAAGACATTCTCGTGCTAGAGCTGGGGAACATTTCAGAAGAAGCTACAGCTATTTCCACAACTTTAGCGCTTGCCATCGAAGCGGCGCCGACATAGGCTGGTCGAGACGAAGAAAGTAAGCAACCACCTCCTACGCCCGATTCTCAAGTTATAAAACCTCTACCAGAGGTTGGGGGAGAGATTATCATCGATTCTCCCCCAATTGCACCAATTGAAGGAGCTGATCATGGTGCGGGTGCAGTGTCGGACCTGCCATTGTCGTCCTCGGGGCCGAGCGAGAAGATTTGGGCCACTATTGACAACCGGGTAGAATTCCATCTCCCTGCTATGCCATCACTCGGTATGTAATCATCGAACGAGCTGGTATGGCAAAACCTGGAGATGTTGAGGTAGACCATATTGACCCGCCATGACTTGTCCTATGTACAATTGCGGGGGCTGGTAGAGCACATCTCCGGTACACTCCAAGCCTTTGGATGCCCCATGGAGGACTGGACGCAGCGTGTAATTTTATTGTTGAAATATGTAAATTGGAGGGAGTTCATTGAACATGGCCTAGCGGACCAGCTAACGACCCTAAACTTTGAGCGGGCTGAATGTCAAGCTGCCCTCCAGCCGCTGAAACAAGTCGCCCGGCAACTGCAGGAGGCCGCCGAATCTACTTCCCGCTGCATTATCACTCTGAAGGATCGGGCCTCAGAATTACGGGCCAAGCTTGCCCGAATTGAAGAAGACCTGGAACACTCAGAGCAGCTAGAAGTGCGGAGCATTGAGGAGGTCGAGCTAGTGGAAGGACATGCTGCATCCCTCGAGGAGAAGATGATGAGGTTGCGAGCTGAAGAGTCCCGCTTGCAAGAGTTTACCGCCTTTACTTCGTTGGGTTTTTTAGAATTTGAAGATATCTTTCACCGGCTTCAGGCCTAATGGCTGTTCATGTCTTTGCCTTCTTCTCCTTTTTGCATGTATGCCGGGGAGATGCCCCGTGGAAAGCATGTATTCATCCTCCTGATGCAATGAAATATTTTAAATTTCTGTCTTGCGTATTTAATGGTGAGTCGTAGCTCTTTTCTCCTCTTCCCTCTCCTTCCTCGTAGACTTGAGTGAGTGGGTGGTGCTAATCCACTAATTTAGAGGACCAATTCGTCGCTAGGGCAGGAGAGCGCTCATGCCTTCAGGGAAGGTATGAGGAGTTCGCTCCACTGCATCATAAACTTTTTTTTTCAGAACTTGGAAGGGGTGTTGGCTAGACACCGCGGTGTAAAGGGGGTTTGTTTGCTGACAAGGTTGGAGGGGCCGAGTTGATGGTTTGTTTAGCGAACTCGCCGATGATGGCGAGATTCAAGGGAAGTATATTCATCAACGTTGGGTCAAATGCCAAGGCAAAGGAATGTTTAATCATTAACAAGGGTGAAAGGCCCAAGTTAATGGTGTATTCATCGATTTTGTCGATGATGATGAAAATCGACGGTAGTTTATTCATCGGTATTGGGTAAATACCGAAGCAAAGAAAGGTTTCATCATTAACAAGGATGAAAGGCCCAAGTTAACGGTATATTCATCGATTTTGCTGATGATGACGAAAATCGACGGTAGTTTGTTCATCGGTATTGGGTAAATACCGAAGCAAAGAAAGGTTTAATCATTAACAAGGATGAAAAGCCCAAGTTAATGGTGTATTCATCGATTTCACCGATGATGACGAGAATCGACAGTGGTTCTTTCACGTCCCGAACCGATAGCAGCGGGAAGCGATGCTCGGAACGTGGCAGCGAAACAGTCATGATAATTAGAGCAGAAAATAAATAAACATAAAAAATAATATTCAAACACATGGAGACCATTGTTTTGAGAAAATTATAGTTTTATTGATATTTAAAAATTGAATTACAACTTTGACTCAATTTTTACAATAATAGACTCAATGAAAGAAATAAAGAAGAGAAGATAGCAAGACCCACTATACTAACTAGACTCAAGAAATAAAAGACTCGGGTTATAAGGCTCCAGGTCCACTCGATCACGCTGACCCGATCCCAATTGCAAGCGTTCCATCTACCACGTTACCTGAGAAGGATGGAAAATAAAGGGGGGTGAGCGAAAAGCTCAGTATGAATTACACTCTATCATCAGGTAAATTTAACTAATTAATCAATTTCAGGAATGTATAAATAATGCGAGAAACTCAAATAAAGTAAACTAGTAACCAGAAGATAATCGATAGACAAATGGAAAGGAATATTGCAAGTAGAGACATCAAGCACTATTAACAAGAACTTCCCAATAAATGGCCATTTCAAGTCAAGTCGAGTCGAATCAGGTCACGCAAGCAGGTACTTCACGCTTTAAGCATGAATAGCAAGTATCACGAGAATGTGGAATGGCATAGACTCAACACGCTAGATAGCACTCGGTGTCAAATACCACACCTAGTCATTCACCTCCTCGGGGTACAAGTACTTGCTGGTGCTCCTCCTAGGACCAGACTGGGCCCTTAAATATGATTACCTTGGCATTGATTTCTTTGGATCATAGATCCCATGAAATGTAGACATCCACGAATGCAAATGGCCAAGAGTTTTAAGATCAAGCTCATGTAATCAAGGTAAAGTACATAAGAATATTGATTTTCTTGAGATTCCAAACAATAAGCTCATTAATCAAGAAGAATAGTCATTAAAGAATGACTCTTTAATGGATACATGTTGACAATAGACCTAACAATATGTCAAAATTCGAGGTACAATAGCCTAGTTAGGCTAGAGTAGCTTACATATATCAAAACCGTGAAAACATCAATTTCCGGAAAGTTGGAAGGTGAAACGGTCAACAAAGGACCGCTAAGATAGGAACACGGTCTAATCAGGACCGCAAAAAGGCTAGCTGGGTCAAAGATCCAACCCAGAGCGAACGAGTAGAAAACGGTCCAAGGTGGGCCGTGATCAAGACTAGACGGTCCTGGTTGGGCCACTTGAAGAGGTAAATGGTCTAATATCAATCGTATACTTACAGAGTCAAAGGACTAAAATCGACGCACAGCCGGTTAAACACGGTCTCATGAGGGCCGTTCAAGCAGTCTGGCGATCATGATTGGACCGCTTACTGACAGAAACGGTCTAAGAAAGGCCGCCATCAACAGGACATTCCCGATTTCGGGGTTAAGCAAAAATACATGATTCGATCGAGTCAAAAAGGTTCAGGCTTGTGGGTACAACCCGCTCGGTGTCCTAGTGAGAATCCCAGGTTCGTGGGAGATTACGGAGCTCTCATAATAGAGGTCCTAGTCCGACGGAAGGAATATCCAGCGAAGAATCCCAACTATTACAAGAATTGATGGCTAATTAAAATCGTGAAAAATGAGTGTATAGCGGTCATTCAGAATGAGCGGAGTGAAGTGACTATCAAACAATCCTAGTAGATCATTTTATAATTTCATAAGAATAGAATATGGCAATTAAATTACAATTTAATGTTATAACTGACATTAAGAGGGAGAAAAGATATGAACATGAAAGGAAGTGTAAAATTTCAGCAGTCATGATCAGTAAATGAAATAGACCTTATATTGTTCCATGTAATCCATTTGTTAGGTGTGTTCTTACCCTATACATGCTGTCTAATCAAAGTGAACATAGATAATAAAACATGATCTGTTTAATATAGGCGGTCAGGGAATGGGCCGCTATTGTTTCTTAGCAGTCATTCGCAAGGCCGTTCTCAAGCTGCGTTCTCTAAAAGATAAAAGACTAGAAACGGTCGTTCACAGGGCCGCTAGGATCATAAATGGTCAGGTACAGGGCCGCTAACCCATGGCAAACGTTCAATCGGGCGGCCGCTATACGCATAAACGGTCAATCTGGAGACCGCCAAACTCGGCCTAGCCCTATCGAGAAAGAAAACGGTCGTTCGCGGGACCGCTAGACCATGAAAACGGTCTATCGAGCGACCGCTAGAACCCAGGCGGTCTCTGAAAGGATGTTTCATCCAATCTGAGCCCAAAAACGACGAACCTGACACTTGGTTGATAAAAGCACGATTTAGACCTAAATACAACATGAAAATTGGGCAATCAACTATCAATAGATAGACGACGTCAAAACGTAAAACGTGGCATGATCAATTTCAAGATTTGACTTCGATTAGCCTACACAAATCAAACGAAAAAGGAAGGTAGAAAACCCTAAGCACATGCTTTCAATGAAATAATTAATATGCATGGTATAGATGACAAAAATTGGGCAAAATAGATTCAGATGAAAGCTAAGGACGAGATTTACATGTTCTCATTTTTTAATTAGGTTGGACCTGAGAGAAACCTACCTTAATCCAAGAGAAAAAGGAAGACGAAGAACACGCCGGAACCCTAATCGCGCACCACGAAAGTTTGAAATTCTCCTAGGATCGACCACGAGCCCTCGCGCCACCTGTTGGGAAAACAAAAGGAGGTCTAGGGCTGCAAAAGCCCTCTATTTAAAGGGTGTATAGACGCTTCTAGTAGTCAAATTGGGCTCAAGAGTCCAAGGAATTAAAAACGGCGAGAATCTCAATTCTCCCACCTAATCCACGCCGCCGCCGCTGAGAGAAGTCTCTGGAGGCTAGGGTTTCATGGGCAAAATGATCTCTTAGGGTAGACCTATCAAATGGGCCTGGTTTGGGCTCGATTGGTTGAGAAATGGGCTTGCATTGGATCATTTAAGGTTAACCCATGAAGAACAACGAATTTGGCCATTAACTCCATAATTCAGCCTAATTAAGATTTTATTAGGCGTTGGCCCAGTTGACAATATTGTTAAACACTTCGTTCTCTATAAGAATATTTTCTTTTCAGATTTTTAGAAATTAGTCAAAATTTTGGGCTACGGGTGAATTTTAATTAATTTAGTTTATTCCTATTAAATTCAATTCATTGTAGAAAAATTCGATTGCATCTTGGAATATGAAAAAAAATTATGGTGATTGTAGAAAAATAATTATTTTTTTTTATTGATATAGTTTAGCCACTTTCAAAAATAAATAATATTCTTTAATTAAGAAAATCATTGAAGCTGTTAAATAACAAGGAAAACAGCTTTAATTCCAATACATATTTCAAAATTTTACTTTTATATTTTATTATTTAACCGGGGTGTTACATCCTCCCCCACTTCAAGAAATTTGGTCCCCAAATTCGTCAATCGCCATTAGCTATTCACAAAATAACGTGATAATCATACAACTAATGGAATGTAAAAGAATTTTAACTATAGTTAAAGATAAGGGAGAACGATACCTTATATAAAATTCTTATTCTTCATTTGTTAGAAATCAGATGCAATTTGCTTGTGGAAGTAGCTTAGGGCAATTAGCCATTACATGATCTTTATTTCCGCAACGAAGACACGCTCCGCTCTTTCGCCAGCACTCCTTGATTAGATGACCAAATTTGTGACAGTGAAAACATTTCATTTACGAAAGGTTATTCTTTTTCACCTTATTACTTCGGATTCCTTTACGATGGACTCGCCACCTTTTAACGGAACTCGATTTTAGCTTACACGCGGACCCTCTTGCTTTCATGTCAAAAGGAGCTTAATTACCTTCAAAATAATTATAAGGTTAAAATTTTTATTATCCTTACACGTCGTGCTATGCAATCTTATACATATTTTATTACATAACCCGAGCCACTACCCAATCTCACGAGGTGACATGAATGGATGACACAGATTACATGACCTATTACTTAGGGTAACCTATACTTATGGACAAGAACCTCGGACTTAAATAACTGAGGCTCTGATACCACTTCTGTCACGTCCCGAACCGATAGTAGCGGGAAGCGGTGCTCGGAATGTTGCAGCGAAACCGTCATGATAATTAGAGCAGAAAATAAATAAACATAATAAATAATATTCAAACACATTGAGACCATTGATTTGAGAAAATTATAGTTTTATTGATATTTGAAAATTGAATTACAAATTTGACTTAATTTTTACAATAATAGACTCAATGAAAGAAATAAAGAAGAGAAAATAGTAAGACCCACTATACTAACTAGACTCAAGAAATAAAAGATTCGGGTTACAAGGCTCCAGGTTCACTCGATCACGCTGACCCGATCCCAATTGCAAGCGTTCCATCTACCACGTTACCTAAGAAGGATAAAAATAAAGGGGGGTGAGCGAAAAGCTCAGTAGGAATTACACTCTATCATCAGGAAAATTTAGGTAATTAATCAATTTTAGGAATGTATAAATAATGCGAGAAACTCAAATAAAGCAAACTAGTAACCAGAAGATAATCGATAGACAAATGGAAATGAATATTGCAAGTAGAGACATCAAGCACTATTAACAAGAACTTCCCAATAAATGGCCATTTCAAGTCAAGTCGAGTCGAGTCATGTCACGCAAGAAGGTACTTCATGCTTTAAGCATGAATAGCAAGTATCACGAGAATGTGAAATGTCATAGACTCAACACGCTAGATATTACTCGGTGCCAAATGCCACACCTAGTCATTCACCTCCCCGGGGATCAAGTACTTTTCGAGTGCTCCTCCTAGGACCAGACTGGGCCCTTAAATATGATTGCCTTGACATTTATTTCTTTGGATCATAGATCCCACGATATCTAGACATCCACGAATGCAAATGGCCAAGAGTTCTAAGATCAAGCTCATGTAATCAAGGTAAAGTACATAAGAATATTGATTTTCTTGAAATTCCAAATAATATGCTCATTAATCGAGAAGAATAGTCATTAAAGAATGACTCTTTAATGGATACATGTTGACAATAGACCTAACAATAAGTCAAAATTCGAGGTACAATAGCCTAGTTAGGCTAGAGTAGCTTACATATATCAAAACCGTGAAAACATCAATTTCCGAAAAGCTGGAAGGTGAAACGGTCAACAAAGGACCGCTAAGATAGGAACATAGTCTAATCAGGACTGCAAAAAGGCTAGCTGGGTCAAAGATCTAACCCAGAGCGAACGAGTAGAAAACGGTCCAAGGTGGGACGTGATCAAGACTAGACGATCCTGGTTGGGCCACTTGAAGAGGTAAACGGTCTAATATCAACCGTGTACTTACAGAGTCAAAGGACTAAAATCGACGCACAGCCGGTTAAACATGGTCTCATAAGGGCCGTTCAAGCAGTCTGGCGATCATGACTGGACCGATTACTGATAGAAAGGGTCTCAGAAAGGCCGCCATCAACAGGACATTCCCGATTTTGGGGTTAAGCAAAAATACATGATTCGATCGAGTCAAAAAGGTTCAGACTTGTGGGTACAACCCGCCCGGCGTCCTAGTGGGAATCCCATACTCGCGGGGGCTTACGGAGGTCTCATAATAGAGGTCTTAGTCGGACAGAAGGAATATATGGTGGAGAGTCCTAACTATTACATGAATTGAGGGCTAATTGAAATCATGAAAAACGAGTGTATAGCGGCCAATCAGCATCACCAGAGTGAAGTGACTGTCAAACAATCCTAGTAGATCATTTTATAATTTCATAAGAATAGAATATGGCAATTAAATTACAATTTAATGTTATAACTGACATTAAGAGGGAGAAAAGATATGAACATGAAAGGAAGGGAAAATTTTCAGCAGTCATGATCAGTAAATGAAATAGACCTTATATTGTTCCATGTAATCCATTTGTTAGGTGTGTTCTTACCCTATACATGCTGTCTAATCAAAGTGAACATAGATAATAAAACATGATCTGTTCAATATAGGCGATCAAGGAATGGGCCGCTATTGTGTCTTAGCGATCATTCGCAGGGCCGTTCTCAAGCTGCGTTCTCTAAAAGATAAAAGACTAGAAACTGTCATTCACAGGGCCGCTAGGATCATAAATGGTCAGGTACAGGGCCGCTAACCCATGCCAAACGGTCAATCGGGCGGCCGCTATACGCATAAACGGTCAATCTGGAGACCGCTAAACTCGGCCTAGCCCTATCGAGAAAGAAAACGGTCGTTCGCGGGACCGCTAGACCATGAAAACGGTCTATCGAGCGACCGCTAGAACCCAGGCAGTCTCTAAAAGGACATTTCATCCAATTTGAGCCCAAAAATGATGAACTTGGCACTTGGTTGATAAAAGCACAATTTAGACCTAAATACAACATGAAAATTGGGCAATCAACTATCAATAGATAGAAGACGTCAAAATGCAAAACGTGGCATGATCAATTTCAAGATTTGACTTCGATTAGCTTACACAAATAAAACAAAAAAGGAAGGTAGAAAACCCTAAGCACATGCTTTCATTGAAATAATTAATACGCATGGTATAGATGACAAAAATTGGGCAAAATAGATTCAGATGAAAGCTAAGGATGAGATTTACATGTTCTCATTGTTTAATTAGGTTGGACCTGAGAGAAACCTACCTTAATCCAAGAGAGAGGAAGATGAAGAACACGTCGGAACCCTAATCGTGCACCACCAAAGTTTGAAATTCTCCTAGGATCGACCACGAGCCCTCGCGCCACCTGTTGGAAAACAAAAGGAGGTCTAGGGCTGCGAAAGCCCTCTATTTAAAGGGTGTATAGACGCTTCTAGTGGTCGAATTTGGCTCAAGAGTCCAAGGAATTAAAACGGCAAGAATCTCGATTCTCCCACCTAATCCACGTCGTCGCCATCGAGAGAAGTCTCTAGAGGCTAGAGTTTCAGGGGCAAAATGATCTCTTAGGGTAGACCTATCAAATGGGCCTGGTTTGGGCTCGATTGGTTGAGAAATGGGCTTGCATTAGATCGTTTAAGGTTAACCCATGAAGAACAACGAATTTGGCCATTAACTCTGTAATTCAGCCTAATTAAGATTTTATTAGGGGTTGGCCCAGTTGACAATATTGTTAAATACTTTATTCTCTATAAGAATATAATTTTTCTAGATTTTTAGAAATTATTCAAAACTTTGGCCTACGGGTGAATTTTAATTAATTTAGTTTATTCCTATTAAATTCAATTCATTGTAGAAAAATTCAATTGCATCTTGGAATATGAAAAATCTTTTTATGGTGATTGTAGAAAAATTATTATTTCTTTTTATTGATATAGTTTAGCCACTTTCAAAAATAAATAATATTCTTTAATTAAGAAAACCATTGAAGTTGTTAAATAACAAGGGAAATAGCTTTAATTCTAATACATATTTCAAAATTTTACTTTTATATTTTATTATTTAACAGGGGTGTTACAGGTTCGTTCATCGGTATTGGGTAAATACCGAAGCCAAGAAAGGGTTTTAATCATTAACAAGGAAGAAAGGTCCAAGTTAACGGTGTATTCATCGATTTTGTCGATGATGATGAAAATCGACGATAGTTAGTTCATCGGTATTGGGTAAATACCAAAGCAAAGAAAGGTTTAATCATTAACAATGATGAAAGGCCCAAGTTAACGGTATATTCATCGATTTCGTCGATGATGACGAAAATTGACGGTAGTTTGTTCATCGGTATTGGGAAAATACTGAAGCAAAGAAATGTTTAATCATTACCAAGGACGAAAGGCCCAAGTTAGCGGTGTATTCATCGATTTCATCGATGATGACAAAAATCGACGGTAGTTTGTTCATCGGTATCGAGTAAATACCGAAGCAAAGAAAGGTTTAATCATTAACAAGGATGAAAGGCTCAAGTTAACGGCATATTTATCGATTTCGTCGATGATGATGAAAATCGACGGTGGTTTGTTCATTGGCATTTGGTGAATACCGAAGCGAAGAAGGTTTGTTTATCGACGGGGAGGGAAGGGCCAAGTCGAAGGTTTGTTCATCGATTTCACCGATGATGACGAAAATCGATGGTGGTTTGTTCATCGGTATTGGGTGAATATCGAAGCGAAGCATGTTTGTTGCAGCATAGGCATAAGGCTTATGCTGGTGGGATGTAGGGGATGCTCTTTTGAAAGCGAGCTTGGAATTTGACCCTGGGAGGGGTCTTTCAAATGGAAGGTGTTGTATAATATATTTTTTGTTACCACATTACTGGTACAAGCGCCCTTTCGGCTTTTCACCGGGACCACCCCCCTCTTGCTTTTGCCCACGCGCCCTTTCAGATTTTCACGTGGTGGGGTGCCCAATTTTTCCCACAGCGCCCTTTCGGGTTTTTGCCACAGCCGGGTTATAACCATATTTGCCCTTGTCCAAGACATCTGAACAAGTCCGGTAGGACACCTTTATTTTAAGCCCCATTTTTTTTGACAAACATGATAGATAAGAGTTTACTTCACGGGTCGACACATGGTATCCACTCCCAACTGCTTCAATTGTTCACGGGGCGATAATGCCCATGTACAAGGAGGAGATTTATGCGCCAATTTGGACGTAAGGTCTGGAATGGCGATAATGTGTAAAATACCAACAAGGGCACGAAGCCTTGCGCCACAAAGGGGTATATTCATCGGCAAGAAAGCAATGTCAATGCAAAGGAAAAGATTTTTGCGCCGATTCTAACATAAGGTTCGGAATGGCGATAATGTGTAAAATATCGGCTAGGGCACGAAGCCTTGCACCGCAAATGGGTATATTCATTGGCAAGAAGGTAATGCAATGCAAACGAAAGGATTTGTGCGCCCATTCGAACGTAAGGTTAAGAATGGTGATAATGTGTAAAATACCGGCTAGGGCATGAAGCCTTGCGCCGCAAAGGGGTATATTCATTGTGTTGTGTATGTGATTTTGATGATTATAAAATGACTTTGTTACTTGGCCTTGTGCTTGCCTTGTGCTTGCCTTGTGCTTGCCTTGTGCTTGAATGGTTATTCATGTCTTCTTGAATGGTTATTCATGTCTTCATGTGCTTGAACTCCTTATCCTCTAGCTATGAAGTTTGAAATGGTTGTGGAGATGATTACAAAGCCTTGTACTCAATGAGAAAGCTTTTGTGAGAAACATGGTTGGATAAATGTCACATTGAGCCTCATGCTATGCATGTGTACTTTGGTAATGCTAAATGAATGATTGAGATGCAAATACCATTGTTTGCCCCCAAGGTAATGATGTCTGGATTGATAAGTTGTGATGATGATCAAATGCAATGTGACTCAATATTGTTTTGCGTGGCTTTGCTCCTTACTCTCTAAATTCCAAATTTATTCTATCATGCAATGGTGAATGGTATCTGGAACTTACATGACTCTATGTATGGACATTTCAACCAATAAATAAGATATTGAGGATCAATGGTGAATTCAGGTAAAATGATAAGGTAAATACTGATATGTTTTTGTTATGTAATATATCTCATCTTTTTCTTCTTGAATGAGTAATGGAAACAATCTTGGATAAGATCCCACTTGATAATAATTTCACAAGTCATCGTGAATCTATTAAAGAAAGTGAATTGTAATGGGTTGATTTGTAAGCTCTATGTTGAAGCAAACTGACTTGTATCTGGTGCTTTGCAGGTTGGAAGAACTACTCACAACCCCATTTAATAATGCCATAATCTATGGTGGAGTTGGAGCTTTCATTCTTAGCATAATGGGTCTTTGAGCTTTCTGACAGAGCAAGAGTCGACACCTGGTGTCGACATCTCGCTCCAGGACACAATTCCAGAAACAAGTCCAGGAAGTGTCGACACCTACCTGGAATAGGTTCTGGCAGCAAGCCAGAACACCAGGTGTCGACACCAGGTGTCGACACCCAGTGTCCAGACTTTCTGTTTGGGGTTTTTATGAACTTGAATGCACAAGGTGTCGACACCTATGCAGAGCTGTGAAAGATGACTTTCATGTCCTCGCTCCGAAAGTCCATTAAACCCAGTCAAACAGCCCTCAAATCACTCCCTAATTTGTGGATCTGGTCCCTAAGCTGTATCTTGACCGTCCCGAACTCATATATACTTCTTAATGGGTCAAAAACCTAGATGAAGAAGGTGAGATCTGAAATAATTTCTCTTGTTCTAACCCTTGGAGTGCAGGGACGCTGCTGCAGCTCCAGGGCTTCTTCCACAACATTTTGGGCGTGAAAGTGAAAGGAAGAAGGCTCCTTCCAAGTCTCCAAACGACCATCTACTGGAAGCTGCGTGAAAAATCAAGATACAACCATCGTCCTTGCAAGAATCGATCATCTTTCTTCAAGAACGGTTTTCATACTGCAGAAGCATTCAAATACGTTTGAAGGAGAGACAGGGGGAGCTCTAAGCACTGCAAAATCTTCCTCATTCTGATTTCTCAAATCTTTGTTGATAGAGCTTGAAAATCTGCTTTAAGACATTTTTGGAGAACTTTATATGTCTTTTGTCTACTCTCTCTTGCATATATATAGAGCAGCGATTTTTGTGATACAATAATTCTAATGCTCATATATTCTTTCGTATAGGTGAAGAAAAGAGGGAAAACGTGGTGGAGCTCTTACAAGGAGGATATGATCTACCACCGTGAGGATCTGGAGCTCGTGGAAGAAGGAAAAGAGGAGCGCCTCGAGGAGAGGAATAAGATGATGTTAAAATCGTGAACATCCATCAACGAGTCAAGGAGAACTAGATTTTGTTGAAGAAGGGGGAGCTTTATTTTTTATGCATCTTTCTAGTTTCCATCTATAGAATTTATTTTGGCAGGTCATAGCATATATTTGTCTACATTTCATATACTTCTGTAAGAATACTTTGTGTGGGTGTTCGGAGAAAGGGTTCTCCGAGTGTGTGTGTTGACGTGTGTGCGTCGATTTGTGCGGAGCATATCCGCGTGTGTGCTTGGACGTATTTTGGGGTGTGTTCCCCGTGTGTGGTTGGGAGTTTACTTCTGTGTGGTTGTGTAGGCTTCGCCCTACATGTGTGTGTTAGAGCCTAGCTCCGTGTGTATGGGGGGATTTATCCCCAGGCTATTTTTACAGTAGTGAAGCCTCACCGGTTTGGTGAGGGGTGGACGTAGGGAGCCCGTCGTGGTCCCGAACCACCTTAAAAATCTCCGTGTCTTGTGATTTGATCTTTGTGATTATGTGCTTCACTATCTCATTTGTTTATGCAATCGTGTGAGCTCGGTGAGATTGAGTGAATTAAGTTTAAATCTGTTTAGATTAAATTCCTCAATCTTATCAATCTTGTTAATTCCGTTGTGTGCTAGTTTGAGTTTTTAATTGGTCATAGTTTTTAGTAGACGGATCTATTCACCCCCCCTCTAGATCCATGTTCCTGTACTACGGGATCCAACAATTGGTATCAGAGCGAGGCTCTGTTGTCCCTAGATCTTGCGATCTACAGAGTGATCCTAGTGCATTCTACAATCATGAATTTTTCTGCTGAACATATCTCAATGAATTGTTTGCCAATCTTTACTAGTTCAGATTTTAATTCTTGGCTAGGCAAACTGTGTGTGGTGATCAATTCTATTAATCCTAGTCTTTGGAAATTGATTTATCATGGTCCACACATATTACCTCTAGATGAGACCAAGTGGTCCAATCAGGATAAGATGATGCACCATGATAATGTTACTGCTTTTAGTTTAGCTGCCGTGAGTACTAACAAGTATCCATTGTATCTTCTTGTAGGACGGCAAAGGAGCTTATGGACCGGTTGATCAAAGCTCAAGAGAAGGAAAGACAAAAATGTCTTATGGCCAATGTTGTTGATCAACAAAGTGACGAAAATGCAGAAGAGGTAAATTCTTATTCTGAAGAATTTACTCTTGATGATCTTGTTGATGCTTATGATGAGTTAGAAACACAATATAAGAAAGTCAAGTTAGAAAATAGAAAATTGAAAAAGAAATCTGAAAATATGCTCCATGAAAATGGATCTTGTGATAAATGTTCTGAGCTGGATAACTTCAATGAACGTTTAGAGCATGATGTTGAATGTCACAAAGAAACCATTGCTTGGTTAAGAAATGAAAATGTTACCCTCAAGAATAAAATCGATCAATTGGAGAAAACTGAAAAAGATATAAGAAACAAAATAGAATCAAACTCTATTGATCAGGATATTTGCAATGAATTGATTATGAATGATAAACTTGTAAATGAAAATGAAGAACTTAAAAAGGAGAATAGTGCGATGCTAATTCAGATCTCCCTGCTTGAAAGTAGATTGAAAAATCTTGAAAATCTTAAAAAAGGGAAATCTGTTATTGTTGATGAATCTGATAAAATGCATGTGCTTGAACAAGAAATAGCTAACTATGAATTGCACATTGCATCCCTTAAATCTGAAATTGTTGACTTGAATGCATCATTGTCTAAGTTTGTAAATGGGAAAGAAAATTTGAAAAAGATATTGGGGACTAAGGTGAATTTTCAAAGAGAGGGGCTGGGCTATAATCCTGTGAATAAAAAGAATTTTGAAAATAAAGTCTATACATCATATGTCTATAGTTCAAACATAGCCAGCACATCAAATGGGTCTCCAAATCAATCTGCTCCTCAAACAACAAAGATATCAAATGAAAATCTGAAAAAGAAACAAAACTTGCATCAAAAGGTTAAAAATGTTGTTGGCGTCACGATGAATGTCAAGAAAAATCATGTTGCACACACACATGCATCCACAAAGAAAATCTCATGTTTTTATTGTGGTGAACTTGGTCATATGATGCATGATTACCTTTGATGAAATCTGAAGATCTAGAAGCATGCAAGAAAATGAATGGCTTCATAAAGCCAAGAAAGTTGTTGAACACAAAAAGAACTTTTGATAACTCTTATGTTCATGCAAGAAGACCATTTGAAAGATTTGCTCCATTGAACTGTTCTCATTATGGAAGGTTCGATCACAGGATGAACAATTACTTTAGTTTGAAAAATGATAACATATCTACAAACCCATAGAAATTCCATGCTCATTCTTACAAGAAAAATCTGAAGTCTTTTGGTTGTTGTTATTATTGTGGTGAGTTTGGGCATACCATGCATGATTGCTCCTTAATGCATTTTGATGATATGCATGCTCAAAGATTGTGGAAGGCACCCACTAGAGGTGCAACTAACCATCCGGGACCCAAGAAGGTTTGGGTATCCAAAACTATTGAATGAGAACTCTTGTTGCAGGATTGTCTTGAGGCCAAGAGGAAGGCTTAAAGTCGACTTGGCCAGCTTTGGTGTGATGCCTTGATTTAACATGGGCTTGTCCTTGAGTTGATACTAATTTGTAAGTTAGTTGTTCATGCTTTGTGCACATTGATTGTGTGAATTCTCAGTTCATACTACTGGAAATTAAGTCTCTAATATGCAGTTTTGAAGAGGCAGTCTTGTGTGTTTTATGTGCATCAACCTTGTCTACACATGTGGTTTGACTTGGTCCTTCATGTGCATTGACCTGTGCTACACATGGACAGACCTGGGTTCTTCATGTGTTTAGTCTTGTAGTTTATATGCATAGACTTGACTCTTTACATTGTTGGACTAAACTTGAAATTTCTGAACTGAACTTTGAACTCATGTTAGCTTGAGTGAATCGCTTGTATTGATAGCTGCAACTCATCATACTTACTTACAGCTCATAGGAGATTGTCTTATGGAAGAAAAGTATTAAAATTGGTCTTCTCATTTGTATTGAATTGAGATTGATATGAAATTGAGTTTATGATATTACAGGTTGAGAGAGAGAGTCTTATGTGATGAAAAGTATTGAAGTTAGTTTCTTCATAAGTATTGGCTTAATATTGACATGAATTGAGCTCTTTAAAGTGCAGGTTTGATTATGACCATCAACCCTTGAAATCATGGTAAGAATTCAATATTTGAATGTATCTCCATGAGCCTAGATTGAGTTTAACTCATGTATAGCATTTCTGGGCTCAGATTAACTGTCTTAGGCAATTTTACATATTTCTCAGTTGGTGTCGACACCTACACACTGGGTGTGAATTTTTGTTAAGAGGCAGAACGTGCTGAAGTTGGTGTCGACACCAGGTGTCGACACCTGGTCTGGCAGATCCGGAACGGGTCTACGTATTGGGTTTCGAAATGCCCATCTTGAGGTCTGATTGGTTTGAGCTTTTACCCCATTACCCTTAGGGTTTCTCTTCATACTCGAAAGGAGTTTTGGAAGGGTTCTAGCATGGAGTTCTTGGTCTTGTCATATCCTTATATGCTGCTATTTATAAGATGTGAATTTGGGGTTTCAAGGGAACTCTTTTGGCTAATATCATTCTATTTCTTGCAAGAGAGAAAGAAAGGAGCTTGAGAGGATTTTAACGTCAGATTTGATCTACTTCCATTGAGATTTAGAGCTTGTTGATGAAGAAGACAACAAGGGGAATAAAGTAAAGAATCTGAAAATGTCAATAAAGATAGCTCAAGGTAAAGGTGAGAAAATAAAGATTTTTGGTTGAAGTTCTTCAATTTTGATGCCAGTGCTATCTCTTGACAGATAGTGATTTTAAAATTTTGAATGCTTGGCTAAAAAGAATTGAAAAGTCTGAGAAGTATATATGAGAGTGTAGCCATTGAATGCCTTTTTCAAGTGAAAATGCTTGTGTATGTGTGAAACCATCTAAAATTTCTGGTATATCAAAATGTGTTGCCGGAATGGTAGGTTAGACCTATCAGAAAGGCATCACTTTGCGAGACCTGGGCCTTCGGACCAAAATCTCCGTCTCGTACCAGAATTCAGAAAATTGAATGTTTGGTTCTAGATGAATTTTAAACTGTCATTCAATTCTCATGCGTTTGCTAAACCCCCGATGTCATATGGGAATGCATTGTATTTTTATGATCATCATTTCAATGACTACATGGTATATAAAATGATAACATGTAGAAGGGCAGGTCAAGCCTGTCTGAAAGCTATCACCATGCGTGAGAATGTGCCTCCGTCCGGTACCATGAATCATCTATGCATATGGCATCAAACTTAAATGAATTTTTTGAAATCAAGCATTGATTAAGGGGGAGTCTTGCAAGCTGAAAATTTTTGAGATTGATGTTTTTCCATCCTCTCAACATGATGAAGTTATTCTGTTGCTGAATATTTTGAGGACTGAATTTGATCAATGTTCCGTGGTCTTTACCATTGTGCTACTCATCTTGTTGGATAAAAGTAAAAATATTTTCAAAGAAAAGTTCATATGTGATGATTTGATGCTTTGAATGAATTCTCTTTTCAAAAAAAATTATGTTCTCACATTAAAAAAAAAAATTTAGTTGCATTAGATGCATATGGAGTTGTCTTGTGAAATCTGAAATCTTCCATCAGATTGTATGTTTATATATCACTCTCTGCATATCATTCACATGGTGCTTTTGGAAGATGAAGCTCATCGTGTGTCTTGTTGCATAGTTGGCATTTCCAGCATGCATATAGTGCATACTTTAAAATACATCATTTTGAGTATTTCATGTTGCATAAATGCCAAAATGAATACTTCCAATAATGACATCAAGAACTGCAATTGCATACCTTTTCATTTTGCACTGCATATTTGCATATCTTCATTGTATGCTTACATGTTAATATATGCTAAAACCCCTTCCTTTGAAACTTCTAAGACCGAATACTCCATTGATAAATATTATTGCATCTGAGTCTTAACAAGTGTGTTTCATGTCAAACTCTCAGGGGGAGCATTTTATGCTCATAGCATTTACATAGGGGGAGCTGCACTATCTTGTTTTGAGTTAAATTTTCTTCATACATGTTAAATCAAATTCGCACACATCATGCACTCTAATGTAAAATTGAGTGTTATTCATAAGGATATAAGAATTTCATTTCAACACTCTAAAGTAATTCAACTTGCTGCATGAATGACAAAGAGACAGTTGAGGAAAAAGCTGCCTGCCTCCGCATACAAAAAAAAATAGATGAAATGAAAGGCAGAGCAATGTTTAGTCTCACTGAGTAAATTGGGCACATGTCACCTGAGACGTGATGTGGTTCATTTCTGAAAAGTGTTGACGAAAGTACCTCTGTTCAAAAAGAAGTGAAATGGTTCAGTATTCTGAGTAACCGGAGATTCTGGCATGAGCTCCATGTGTCTCCTCACGTAAAAAGGAATTATTTGAACCTGATCACTCTTAGAAAAATTCAGATTGTCAGTGTAAAAATTTTATTGAGGCAGAGCGAAGCCTCCAATACGTTGCTCTCTAGATTGAAATGCGGTCTGTACAATTATTATTGTGTTTAATTGAAAATCTGGTTATCTATATGGTTAAAAATTCATTCTCATATTCCTCACTTACACATGGTAATTTGATTTGATATGTATTCTGAAAATTTGATTAACTGCATGACCTGCTGTACGTCTTCTCCTATTGATCTGCACACTCCTCAAGCTGTAATCATGAGCACTCTAATTTTAATGACTCACTTGCACTTTTCGTACACCTATCCCTTTACTCTAAATAGAATAGGGGAGCAATATTGCATGTCTATATATATATGTGCTTGGAGATCAATCATACTTGATCATCTTACTTACATTCTACATGTCCATATTGTCCACATTTGCATTTCATAGTTGTGCAATTAGTTCAGGCATATTGTGCATATTTCATAGTTGTTCAATGTTATTTTTGGGTTTTGCTACCATCATGGTTTCCCCATCATGATCCCCATTTCTGATTATGTCAAAGGGGGAGAGAGAGCATTTTAGCATAACATTTTGTCATCATCAAAATGTGGGAGATTGTTGTGTATGTGATTTTGATGATTATAAAATGACTTTGTTACTTGGTCTTGTGCTTGCCTTGTGCTTGCCTTGTGCTTGAATGGTTATTCATGTCTTCTTGAATGGTTATTCATGTCTTCATGTGCTTGAACTCCTTATCCTCTAGCTATGAAGTTTGAAATGGTTGTGGAGATGATTACAAAGCCTTGTACTCAATGAGAAAGCTTTTGTGAGAAATATGGTTGGATAAATGTCACATTGAGCCTCATGTTATGTATGTGTACTTCGGTAATGCTAAATGAATGATTGAGATGCAAATACCATTGTTTACCCCCAAGGTAATGATGTCTGGATTGATAAGTTGTGATGATGATCAAATGCGATGTGACTCAATATTGTTTTGCGTGGCTTTGCTCCTTACTCTTTAAATTTCAAATTTATTCTATCATGCAATGGTGAATGGTATCTGGAACTTCATGACTCTGTGTATGGACGTTTCAACCAATAAACAAGATATTTAGGATCAATGGTGAATTCAAGTAAAATGATGAGGTAAATACTGATATGTTTTTGTTATGTAATATATCTCATCTTTTTCTTCTTGAATGAGCAATGAAAATAATCTTGGATAAGATCCCACTTGATAATAATTTCACAAGTCATCATGAATCTATTAAAGAAAGTGAATTGTAATGGGTTGATTTGTAAGCTCTATGTTGAAGCAAACTGACTTGTATCTGGTGCTTTGCAGGTTGGAAGAACTCCTTACAACCCCATTTAATAATGCCATAATCTATGGTGGAGTTAGAGCTTTCATTCTTAGCATAATGGGTCTTTGAGCTTTCTGACATAGCAAGAGTCGACACCTGGTGTCGACATCTCGCTCCAGGACACAATTCCAGAAACAAGTCCAGGAGGTGTCGACACCAGGTGTCGACACCTACCTGGAACAGGTTCTGGCAGCAAGCCAGAACACCAGGTGTCGACACCCAGTGTCCAGACTTTCTGTTTGGGGTTTTTGTGAACTTGAATGCACAAGGTGTCGACACCAGATGTCGACACCTATGCGGAGCCGTGAAAGATGACTTTCATGTCCTCGCTCCGAAAGTCCATCAAACCTAGTCAAACAGCCCTCAAATCACTCCCTAATTTGTGGATCTGGTCCCTAAGCTGTCTCTTGACCGTCCCGAAATCATATATACTTCTTATTGGGTCAAAAACCTAGATGAAGAAGGTGAGATCTAAAATAATTTCTCCTGTTCTAACCCTTGGGAGTGCAGGGACGCTCTTGCAGCTCCAGGGCTTCTTCCACAACGTTTTGGGTGTGAAAGTGAAAGGAAGAAGTCTCCTTCCAAGTCTCCAAATGACCATCTACTGGAAGCTGCGTGAAAAATCAAGATACAACCATTATCCTTGCAAGAATCGATCATCTTTCTTCAAGAACGATTTTCATACTACAGAAGCATTCAAATACGTTTGAAGGAGAGACAGGGGGGAGCTCTAATCACTGCAAAATCTTTCTCATTATGATTTCTCAAAATCTTTGTTGATAGAGCTTGAAAATCTGCTTTAAGACATTTTTGGAGGACTTTATATGTCTTTTATCTACTCTCTCTTGCATATATATAGAGCTGCGATTTTTGTGATACAACAATTCTAATGCTCATATATTCTTTCGTATAGGTGAAGAAAAGAGGGAAAACGTGGTGGAGCTCTTGCAATGAGGATATGATCTACCACCGTGAGGATCTGGAGCTCGTGGAAGAAGGAAAAGAGGAGCGCCTCGAGGAGAGGAATAAGATGATGTTGAAATCGTGAACATCCATCAACGAGTCAAGGAGAACTAGATTTTGTTGAAGAAGGGGGAGCTTTATTTTTTATCTATCTTTTTAGTTTCCATCTATAGAATTTGTTTTGGCAGGTCATAGCATATATTTGTCTTCGTTTCATATACTTCTGTAAGAATAATTTGTGTGGGTGTTCGAAGAAAGGGTTCTCTGAGTGTGTGTGTTGACGTGTGTGCGTTGATTTGTGCGGAGCATATCCGCGTGTGTGCTTGGACGTATTTTGGGGTGTGTTCCCGTGTGTGGTTGGGAGTTTACTCCTGTGTGATTGTGTAGGCTTCGCCCTACATGTGTGTGTTGGAGCCTGGCTCCGTGTGTGTGGGGGGATTTATCCCTGGGCTATTTTTACAGCAGTGAAGCCTCACCGGTTTGGTGAGGGGTGGACGTAGGGAGCCCGTCGTGGTCCCGAACCACCTTAAAAATCTCTGTATCTTGTGGTTTGATCTTTGTGATTGTGTGCTTCACTATCTTATTTGTTTATGCAATCGTGTGAGCTCGGTGAGATTGAGTGAATTAAGTTTAAATCTATTTAGATTAAATTCCTCAATCTTATCAATCTTGTTAATTCCGCTGTGTGCTAGTTTGTGTTTTTAATTGATCATAGTGTTTAGTAGACGGATCTATTCACCCCCCCCCTCTAGATCTGTGTTCCTACACTACGGGACCCAACACATTGGCAAGAAGGTAATGTCAATGCAAAGGAAAGGATTTATGCGTCGATTCGGACGTAAGGTCCGTAATGGCGATAATATGTAAAAAAAATGCTGGCCAGGGCACGAAGCCTTGCGCCGAAAGGGGTGTATTCATTGGCAAGAAAGTAATGCCAATGCAAAGGAAAGGATTTATACGTTGATTTGGACGTAAGGTCCGTAATGGCGATAATGTATAAAATGCAAGCTAGGGCATGAAGCCTTCCGTCGAAAGGGGTATATTCATTGGCAAGAAAGCAATGCCAATGCAAAGAAAAGGATTTATGCGTCGATTCGGACGTAAGGTCCGTAATGGCGATAATATGTAAAAAAAAATACTGGCTAGGGCACGAAGCCTTGCGCCGAAAGGGATGTATTCATTGGCAAGAAAGCAATGCCAATGCAAAGGAAAAGATTTATGTGCCGATTCGGATGTAAGGTCCGTAATGGCGATAATGTGTAAATGTCGACTAGGGCAAGAAGCCTTTCGTCGAAAGATGTATATTCATGGGCGTGGGGATAATGCCAGCGCAAAGGAAAAGGTTTTATGCACCGATGCGGACATAAGGTCCAAGTCGGTGATGAGGGTTGTAATAAATGTCAGCTAGGGCAAGAAGCCTATCGCCGAAGGAGGTTCACTCGCGGGCGTGGGGATAACGCCAGCGCAAAGGAAAAGGTTTAATGCACCGATGCAGACATAAGGTCCAAGTCGACGATGAAATAGCAGCCTAGTGGAACCATGTAGGGGTTCTTGGGACCCTCATAATTTTGTATATTGGGATATCATTCGCGACGCGGGCCAACAGGCTAGGGCCGGTTTGAACTGGGTATGTGTTTCAGTGAGCTCAGCCAAGGCGGAGCGCCACTAGACCAAGTTAAATTTTGATCATTCTTCAAACGTAGGTAAGGATCCATGATATAGCTTCAGGTGTTTCCCATTGAGAGGGGAGAACTGAACTACACCCTTGTGATCCACAAGGACATAAGCACCTCCTTCGTAGACCCGATGAACAACATACAAACCTACCCAATTTTCAGTTAGCTTTCTCTTGGGGTTGGCTGCCATTACTTCCCTTCTTTTGACCATTACTAGGTCACCTTTCTTGAATTCTTGCTCTTTGATTAGCTTATCGAAAACACGGGCCATGCGAGCTTGGTATAGTTGGATATTCTGTTGTGCCCGGAGTCGTCTCCCCTTGACTTTAGCGAGCTCCTCCAATCTTCTTTTGACATTTGGTTGTTCGCCATTGGCCAACCCATGCTGAATAGTAATTCGCAAGAATGGAACCTCTAGCTCTATTGGTACCATGGCCTCTGAACCGTAGACCAGGGAGAATGGTGAACAGCCGGTTGGGGTCTTGTAGACTATACGATATGCCCATAACGCCTCGTACATTCTCTCTTCCCAATCCTTCTTACTGGCATTGACGGTCTTTGCTAGCAGGGTGCAGAGAGTTTTATTGAATGCCTCTGCAAGCCCGTTGGCCTGAGGATTGTAGGGGAATGATGTCCTCCAATCAATCTTATATTTATCGGCTAGCCTATACACCTTCTAGCTTCTGAAATGGCTGCCGTTGTCAGAATTAATTCGGCTGGGTACACCAAACCAGAATATTATATTCTAACGGAAGAACATGGCGACCAATTCTCCCGTTACTTCACATAGCGCAACAGCCTTTGCCCATCTGGAGAAGTAATCTGTGGCTGCTAGGATATATTTGCACCTTGATGACAATACTGGCAGCGGGCCGACCACATCCGTACCCCACTGGGCGAAGGGCCAGCTAGGGACGGTAGGGTGTAGTGGCGCCGGTGGATGCCTTGGCACGATGGCATGCTCTTGGCATTTCTGGCATGACTTGGCAAATTTGCAACAGTCATCAAATATAGTGGGCCAATAGTAGCCTAACTTCTTTACTTCAACCTTCATTTTCGGACCCGCCTGGTGTGCCTCGGCTGACCCGGCATGAATCTCTTTCATCACCTGCCAGGCTTCTTCAGTAGAAAAGTAGCGAAGTAGGATTTTCTTCTGGGCGTCTGCCATTATTCGGAACAAAGTTCCTTTTCTCATCTCGTAGGAGTCTTTAATTTTAAGTAGCTTCATTCTTTGTTCTTTCTCCTTTGGCAACTGCTGGTGCTGGAACCAATGTAGGAGGTGCTCTCACCAATCAGGTTGTTGAATTTTTTCCACAGTCGTTATTTCATTTTCCTCTTCATCTACAAGGACCTCTATCATGCTCAGGACTTGGCGCCTATTGATGACAGTTGTATTCAGGCTCCGATTCGGTGGGATTGCCAAGGAACTGGCCAGCTTTGCGCGGGCGTCCGCCTGAGCATTTTATCCTTGATTGATGTGCTTTACTTCAATAAAGTAGAACTTTGCCATCAGGCACAGCACCAACTAGTGGTAAGGAAGGAGCTCTGGCTTCCGCACATCAAATTATCCTTCTACTTGTTTCACGACTAGCATGGAGTCTTTGAATGCCTTAAGCATCTGGATTTCCATGGATAGTGCAATTTGTAGACCAATAATCAAGGCTTCATACTCATCCTCGTTATTTGTACAAGGCTTGTTTATTGAATAGAAGTATATATGACCTCCCCCTCAGGAGACTTTAGGACTATGCCTGCACCAGCCCTGAATCTAACCGGCCTGGTAGCTGGAATGTCGGTTCTGGATGCACCATCAAAGTACAACTGCCATAGGGTGTGCTGCACTTGGTCCGCCTCCAGGGTCTCATCCTCAGGGTGTTCTGTCGCAAATGGAGAATCTTCAGGCACAAGGTGTGCAGCGAAGATGTCTACAATGGCTTGACCCTTGACAGCTTTGTTGGAACCCTAGTTTTAATGATGACAATCAATGAGTCATGTTAAGTCTGGATTGCATAAATTTGTTTGCATTTGATCATTTCATATAAAATGTATGTCTGTGCACAGGTGAGTCATTCAGCATACAAGGTTTGTGTACCTTGCGTTTGTTGCATACAGTCCATGCATAGGTTGAAGAAGTCAGTGCATAGTCAGGTCTGTGCATACCACGTTATTTGGCAGATAACGACTGCATATGTTTTAGTTGTTTGCATATTCAGGGTCAGTGCAATGCATTCATAGTCGATGCATGTGTTCCTGTCTGTTATACATAGTGGGTGCATGTTCTACGTCCTTCATATGAAAGTCCGTGCATATCCTGCATTGCATATAGCCGAGGTCTGTGCAAGTCTTCGCACACGCTAACTGAAGTCCGTGCATATCCAGCATTGCATAGAGTCAAGGTCAGTGCAGGTCCTCGCATGTGTAGAAACCCGATAATAAAAAATGAGAAATAAAATTTTCAATTTCATTATGTAATTAAAATTTTTATGAAATAATTAAATTACATTTTTTAAGCTAGTTTATTGAATTTACTTCAATTAACTAAAAGTAAATAGATATTAAATGCTTTAAACCTTAGATAAATCATAGTAAGCCCAATAAAAGTCCATGTAATGAACTATGATAACAATTGGCCCATTGAATAATCTAAAATGGGCTAGATTAATAGATTAAAAGATTTATTAAAGGTTAAATTGACCTAAATTCGTAACATGTGTTTAATATGTAATTTAAGGAATTAAAATAACCACATTTCTAAAAGTTTGGCACAAAAATCGACCCTTACCTAACAGCCTACCTTGGACCAGCCGTTTTTACATTGGTTTCACACCAAATGAAGGCTAGGTTAAGAAGAAAAATTAGAATTTTCTTCTAATTCGGAGTTGGAAAGTTTGGCATTGTTAGGTAAGGAATCTTGACACATTTTGCCAAGTTTTGGCTATAAATAGACCTCCATTCGACCCTCAAACCATCCCTGGAGGTTAAATATACGCTACTGCGAAGATTGGTGGAGATTTGAAGGAAGAATTGGAAGATCAAAGGGTTTTCTTATATTTATGGATATTTTTTTAGATCCATCTAAAGGTCGGTGTCTCTCAGGCTAAACTCTAATTAAATCATGCCATCTTGTTCATTTTTCTGTCCTCTTTCCATTGATAGCTCATTTATTAAATTCCGTTATGAAATGAGCAAGTTATGGTCATTTTATTGGAGGGGTATTCCCATTTTTTCATCAGGTCCAGAACGTGCTATACCTCAGTAGCGCGTTCTGAACGCGCCGGCCCGACATAGCGTGTTCATACATAGTATTTTCACGCCCTTCGGGGGTCAAACTGATAATTTTAAAATTTTTCAGAATGTGCTACCGTCTGGTAGCGCGATCTTCAGATCGCGCTAGCATAAGCTAGCGCGTTCATGAAAATTAGAAGACCATGAAAAAAAATTAAAATATGGATATTTCACAGAACGTGGTACCCTCGGGTCGCGCTTTATATGTTGGAGAGCTCACCCTGGAGGTTAAGTATACGCTACTGCGAAGATTGGTGGAGATTTGAAGGAAGAATTGGAAGATCAAAGGGTTTTCTTATATTTAGGGATATTTCTTTAGATCCATCTAAAGGTAGGTGTCTCTCAGGCTAAACTCTAATTAAATCATGCCATCTTGTTCATTTTTCTGTCCTCTTTCCATTGATAGCTCATTTATTAAATTCCGTTATGAAATGAGCAAGTTATGGTCATTTTATTGGAGGGGTATTCCCGTTTTTTCATCGGGTCCAGAACGTGCTATACCTCAGTAGCGCGTTCTGAACGCGCCGGCCCGACATAGCGCGTTCATACATAGTATTTTCCCGCCCTTCGGGGGTCAAACTGATAATTTTAAAATTTTCCAGAACGCGCTACCCTCTGGTAGCGCGATCTTCAGATCGCGTTCATGAAATTAGAAGACCATGAAAAAAATAATTAAAATATGGATATTTCCCAAAACGTGGTACCCTCGGGTAGCGCGATCTTCAAGGTCGCGCTAGGTATCCACACACAACTCGAGCCCACATCCTATGCCCCTTGGGTCCTGACCCAAGGGTGAGCTCTCCAACATATAAAGCCAAGGAAGTTTTTGTAACTTCCAATGTGGGACTAAACTTAAACCACTATCCAATAGGAACTATATCACTTGGAAATCCACATTAATTATATGTATATAGTCACCAAAAGTAAGAAAAGGTAATATTAGCATGTTTTGATTCTTACAGCATGTTAAAAATTATTTTTGTAGAATAAAATTATTTTTGCATGTAAAAATCTATTTTTAACCATATTAGTAAATTATAACCATATTAGTAAATCAATGCATGAAAAATATTCCCAGCATGTTAAAAATGACTTCCAATATGATAAAATTATTTTCTACATACTGAGATGTAAAAACTATTTCCATCATGTTAAAATATATTTAAAACTATCTTTTGTGCATGCTAAACCTAATTTCCTATTAAATAATTAGTAAAATGATGCATGAAAATTACTTGCAGCATGATAAAATTTCTTCCAGTATGGTAAAATTATTCTAGCATGTTAAAATTATTTTTAACATGTTAGAATTTATTTCAGTGTATTAAAAATATTTTTTTAGCATGATAATTCTATTTTTCTATCAAATAATTAGCAAATAAATATAGAAAAATGATTTTTAGCATGATAAAATTTATGTTGCTATCAGAGAATTTATGTAATCAGCATGGTAAACTTATCTTATCATCATATCAGTAAGTTAATGTATGAGAATTATTTTAGCATGTTAAGTATTAATTTTAGCATGTTAAATATTAATTTCTAGCCTGTTAAAAATTAAATCCAGCATGAAAATTTTATTTTTATCATCATATCAGTAAAGTAACATATGAAAATCATTGTCAGCACGTTAAGATTATTTTTAGCGAGTTAGAGTTATTTTTGATATAAAATTCTATTTTCTTATCATATGGTTAATTAATGTGTGAATAAATACTAATATCTAAACTCATGATTGTAATTCATAAAGTATATATTTTCATAACTAAAACTTTATATTTTATGATTATGAGATTGAGCTAAGATATTTAATAATAATAATAATAATTCTAATAAAATTACTATCTTAAATTTTCTTCCGACTTACCGTTCATTTTTGAACTCCACGACTTAATGTCGTAAAACATGATGCCTTAAATTGTTATTTACTTTTCTTGCAACTTCTGAAATTTTGTCAAATCTGAGCTTATTACAAACAACATATTCTTGAAAATCATTGGCCATATACATTAAAGTAGATGTCTAAACGTACTTGGGATCTTTGGATCCATACGACTCAATGTCTGGCATTAATGGGGCCCGGTCTGGTCTTGGGGGGAGCGCCCGAATGTAACGACCCGGAGCTCAGGATACCGATATACCGATACCAAGAACTGGGGAGGCCACCCAAGAGGCTGATGAGGCCCCTGAAGGGTTAGGAGGGCATGTGTAGAGTACATTGAAGCCACAGAGATATAACAGAAAGCAATTTCATTAGATTGGATTGCTAAAATAGCAGAAATAAAATTACCTTTTCATTAAAATTTCAACAATTACAATTATACACAGAGTCCAGCCCAAAGGAGAGACAACAAGTCTAGCACAGTACAGTACGACAGAAAGAAACGTACACAGAAGTCGGGAGAAGCTCGACGCAGGTACGGCTGGCAGCTACAACAGCAAGAGAGCGCTCCACCAAGAACAGCAGAGGCAGAGGGCGAAACCCACCTGAAAAGCAGCAGGGGTGAGTCTCAACAGAAACTCAGTAGGGGTCACGCAGATCCCCACTGGACAGCGCACAAAGCGAAGGCAACGGAAGCAACAACAAAGCAGTAGGAACAGCAGGTGTGGCAAAGCAGGAAAAGCTACACTACAAAGCTGTAAAGGAACAGAAGGGAAGTAGGAGTAGGGAACACACAGGAGAGGGTGAGAACCCGCATCAAACAAGCGGCTACCGAACTAACCTCGGCATCCCAAACTACTCCAAACAAAAAGGCAACAGGTGGATGACCCTAAACTCACACAGAAGGGTACATCAGCCTGTCAACCAGCCCAAACAAAGGCGAAGGCGAACGCCGACACCGGGAAACAGACAAAACACGACAGAGAACGTCGTGCACAAAGCCCCACGCACGATCAGAACATCGTGCAGACGACAGAACACTGACCTCGAGCACAGCCACGAACGGACAACTCGCAAAGGTCACAACGCGTAAGAAAACGCGAAGAGCTACGCGTCACGTGACGGAAGAACCCCCTTAAAAAGCCAGCTGCGTCCACTAACGTCTTACGCCGCACCTCAAGCGTCTCACCTACAGTACTGCTGTAACAACAGCAGAGATGTAGACACCAGCTGAACCAAACAGTAACAGCAAACAAGTAACTAGTCAGGGTCACGCCCGTCGACGTAAGTCCTCCGTCCCTGACCACGTGTGCACACACTGGCTATAGTCTAAGCCAGGTCCTCTAGCTAGTATTCTCCCTCGGTAGGACGCTACCGTTGACTAGGAGCCCGCGGAACTAACTAAAAACCGCTCACCGGGAATAACCCTCCGCCATCCGCTAGCGGGTCGGCACTCAACAGACCTTAGGCAACAACAAGTGGAGGCTTCACACGACACAGAAGCTCAAACACAAGTGCCGAAGTACAAACGGGCGACCACGCCCCTCAACACGTACTTCGAGGCACCAAATGGCAGCATCGCCACTGCCGACAACTCAGGACAAGCAACTAGACCTCCTATGTAACGATCCTGAGTCGAACGACTCAAGGCAAGATCGTCACAAACAGCGGAACAAGTCGCCAATCGATCTAATCCTAAGCCAGAGAAACCACGCTCCGCAGAGAACAACACACGGAGACCTGAGGGAAACATCAAGAACCCTCAGCACAGCTGGACACGCAAATCGAGGTAGAACAACACCTCGAAGCATCCAGAAGCAGTGTCTTGGACAGGACAGAACCACCAAGACACGCACAAACCAGGTCACATGTCAACCATTGGGTCACACCGGGTTGACCGAAACCCAAACAACAAAAGCATACAAGAGTAGGATCAAGGATCCTACCACAAGTAAGAAGACTCCTGGCTACCTCACAACGTAGTCTTAACCCTCATAGGACGTCAGGAGACATCCACAGGACAACGGGCAGACCATAAGGATAAGCCAAGACACACAGAATCATCGGGCGGAAAACCAAGGTACAAAGGAAGTAACGCACAAGCCCTAGACCGTTATTAGCAAGTGACGGTCTAGCTCAGGGGCGTTATTTCCCAAACCACGGACGGACACAGGCCGTCACACACACCACCCTAACAACCTACAAAGCACACAAAAGCCAAGTAACGTACGGGACCAGGGGCGTTACAAGCAAACGGCGCACAGGGGCTCCACCGTTACTCCCAACGGCATAGCCACCCAAACCCAAAACGAAGCAACGCGCTAAGCCAGGCGCGTCACTCACGAAACAGCGCGGCAGGGGAGGGCCGTCAAAACCAAACGACGCACGGGGGCCTATCCGTTACTCACAACGGCATAGCCACCCTCAACCCAACACCACAGCAAACGACGGACAGGGGTGAGCGCGTTACTCTCTAACGACGCACAGGGGCTCCACCGTCGCTTCCAACGGGACAGCCACCCAACCTCGTCCACGCAGAATATAACGGCCAGGGGCAGGCACGTTATACTCAAAACAACGGATGGGAACACATTCGTCGGAGGAACCGCCTCAACAGGTCAAAGTCAGTCAACGTAAAGTAACGGCCAGGGCAAGGCGCGTTATTTCCATCTAACGCGCTGGGTCAAGCGCGTTAGATCAGCTGACTTAACCCCAAAGAAAAACGATGAAAGCAAAATAACGGCCAGGCACCGGCGCGTTACACGGGAACGACGCACCAAGCCAGGGCCGTCGCTTACCCAGAAGCAAAAGGGCTAATAAACCCTCAAACCAAATAACGGTCCATCGTAGGGCCGTCAAAAGAAAGTGACGGTCGCTGGCTAGACCGCTACTTCGGTTACGGCGGAAAAACAAGGGAATGGCCGGATCGGCCCATTCCACGTCCCATTCACGCCGAAACGCAGGGGAAACACACCGCAACGATAAAAGACAACACCAAGGGGCTCCAAACCCCACATGCAACATCAAAGACGCAAGATTCGGGCGATTTTACCAAATCAACCCTAAATGGGTCACCGAGGTTCCCGGGCTTCTACCGGCCTTGAATGAACACCAAATCGCACGAAAACTACGTGGATGGGATTCTAACATCCCTGCGGTCATTTAGAAACTAACTGAACCGCAAACGGTCACCGTTTACCGGCCGACCCTAAAAACCACGAAAATCACGGTTTAGGCAAAACAAGCCCAAACACGCTCGTTTCCTAGCCGAACGCCGTGCAATGGCAGGGAAAACGAAGATGAAGAAGCAAGGATCCGTCACCCTACCTCCACCGAAGAAACCGTGCCCCGAAGGGACTAAACCATGCCGAAAACCACTCGCAAATCAATTTCACCCGCTTTGAATCCACCGTTCAGGATCGCGCCAGAATCGATCCGATCCTCGCCCTATCGCGCATCCAACCAGCTCCACGGCTTCACCGCCTCGCCCACCTACGCCTCCGTCTGCAGCCGGAGCCGGAAAGGGGAGAGAACGAGAGAGAACGGGAGAGAGAGAGACGGTCGCGCGAATGAGAAGGAGAGAGAGAAAGAGAAAAGAAAAAGGAAAAGAAATTAGGAAATTTTCCTAATTTCCGAAAATTCCAAAAATGCGCCGAAAATGCACAAATTCAGAAAAATACGCAAAAATAGTCGAAACGACCGGCTCGACGAGTACATCGTCGCTGCAGCATCCACGAGTTCGAGAATTGACAAACAAACTCACCGTAGGGTTCCGTAACTAGTACGTGAGAAAAACCCACACGGCTCGTCAAACTCAACTCGGAAGCCACCAAAGCGAACCGAAACTCAACGAAACCAATCCGAAACAGACCCAAAAGATCCATTAAAGATCCTACGAGACCTGCAAAGGATTCGACAAAGATCCGACAAGAAATCGGGTCATTACATCCTCCCCTCCTTTAAGAAATTTCACCCTCGAAATTAAGGACTAACAAAGGAGAAGCAGGGAAGAACAACCCAACAACACAAATCTCGAAAAACATAGCTCAGAGGAACAGCGTCAGACCACAATTACAGGTACACACTCTAGCTTCCAAGACAACAAGTCTACAGCACGAGTACGGCACCAAAGTGAACACATCTGACACCTCCGAAGCAAGGGCAACGTCGTTTACGTCTCACAGAGCAGGAGACACGACAGCCACAACAATCGAGAACCAACACTGAAAACACAACAACAACACGGCAAGCAGCGGCTTACACAAGGAGACACAGTCCTCACAGCTGACAGCTCGACCACATCATCGGCTCCAGTGCCAAAGGCAACAGGGGACACCTGGCACACAGGACACCAACGACAACAACACCACTGGACCACAAACACCATCACGTCAGCACTCACTCAGATATCACATCTGATCAAGTCGCAAGCTAACTCCACTAAGGAAAAGGGAGCACAGCAAAGCTAACTGACAAGACAATGGTCCAAGACGAGAACGCAAAATCATAAGGAAACAGCGCCAAAACAACACAACGGCAGCACCTGCAGAATTTCAGCTCCGCACAACACGCAGTGCCAAGAAACACGTCTGCAAGCAGGGTCACAACAAGGCACAAGAACAGCTGAGCACACGACCACTAAAGTCAGGTCACGCATCAAACTGCTCACCAAGAGAAGACCCACAACAACAAGAAACGACAACAATCTTGGGGAACGTAACTCAAGGACTAGCAACACGCCTCAAGAGCACAACACCCAAGAAGGAAAAAGCAGAGCAAAGGGTACTTAATCAGCAAGGAATGCCAATCAATTCCCCAACACTCACACAATTGCCAATGCCAACACAAGAAAAACCACAAACAAAGGCACGGCAACTGACGACATCAAGGCACGAGAAGCCAAGACGGAGTCACATCGAGAAAGAAAGAACCTCTCGACAAGTGGGTAGCCAACCCACACACAACAGCTGTACTCTCAACAACGTGCACAGGCAACAGAACAATATCGGAAATCGCATCTCAGCACACACCAGCGCCATCGCAATCAACAAGATCGCAATTCACACGCCACGAGCACCAATCCAGCGAATAACCGAACACAAAAAGCCTAAGTGCAATAAGAAAAGAGCACCAGCTTCAGCACAAAGCACAAGGAAAGCATCAATCTCAGCTTACCTTCACGTCCTAAAACAACAAATGAGCCTTCACAACACATCGGCCGTTAGACACAGCACGACAATTACAGTACACAACAGCTCTTAACACCATTACGGAGTCCAAAGCCAAGCAACCGTACAACAAGGAGCAGATCAGGCTCAACACAAGGCTGTCTACGCTTAAGCAGACATAGGACAAGGCAGCACTAAGACAGCAAATCCAAGGCAAACTCGAAAAAGCATCACCACGAAGGACGAGAAGCAACAAGCTCAACAACAGCAGCTCACCAGGAAGGGAAAATCCTAGGTTCGCTCGAGCAACTTCTCAATCGAGGCAACACGACAACCGAAACAACGAAAACAACAATGCATCAGAAGCTAAGCAGACTCAAGCCGGGATAACCAAAGCAACGTAAGAACGTGCATGGCCATCACACCAACGCTAAAAAGTCACAAGCCACCTGAGCAAAATACAGAAAACAGCTCGAACAATGCACTGCAGGTTCATGCCAACCGACAAACACTGCCAAGCGCAACACGATCGAGACCAACTTCAAAACCGAACGAAGCACGTCGTCACATCCAGACGAGAGCAAAAACCATCTCGTACAGTGCCAACCAAGCACGTACAAGACCATACGCGAGAAGCACTGCGATAAACCATCGCAACACCTACGCCAGCAAGAGACTGTACTGGGCCTAAGGACTCTGGAAACTGTATATCTCGGATTCCCATGTACTTCACACAACAACGCTCTGATAGCTCGGAAAAGAAAAACTCCGAACATCTCAGAACACTGCTCTGATACCAGCTGTAACGACCCGGAGCTCAGGATACCGATATACCGATACCAAGAACTGGGGAGGCCACCCAAGAGGCTGATGAGGCCCCTGAAGGGTTAGGAGGGCATGTGTAGAGTACATTGAAGCCACAGAGATATAACAGAAAGCAATTTCATTAGATTGGATTGCTAAAATAGCAGAAATAAAATTACCTTTTCATTAAAATTTCAACAATTACAATTATACACAGAGTCCAGCCCAAAGGAGAGACAACAAGTCTAGCACAGTACAGTACGACAGAAAGAAACGTACACAGAAGTCGGGAGAAGCTCGACGCAGGTACGGCTGGCAGCTACAACAGCAAGAGAGCGCTCCACCAAGAACAGCAGAGGCAGAGGGCGAAACCCACCTGAAAAGCAGCAGGGGTGAGTCTCAACAGAAACTCAGTAGGGGTCACGCAGATCCCCACTGGACAGCGCACAAAGCGAAGGCAACGGAAGCAACAACAAAGCAGTAGGAACAGCAGGTGTGGCAAAGCAGGAAAAGCTACACTACAAAGCTGTAAAGGAACAGACGGGAAGTAGGAGTAGGGAACACACAGGAGAGGGTGAGAACCCGCATCAAACAAGCGGCTACCGAACTAACCTCGGCATCCCAAACTACTCCAAACAAAAAGGCAACAGGTGGATGACCCTAAACTCACACAGAAGGGTACATCGGCCTGTCAACCAGCCCAAACAAAGGCGAAGGCGAACGCCGACACCGGGAAACAAACAAAACACGACAGAGAACGTCGTGCACAAAGCCCCACGCACGATCAGAACATCGTGCAGACGACAGAACACTGACCTCGAGCACAGCCACGAACGGACAACTCGCAAAGGTCACAACGCGTAAGAAAATGCGAAGAGCTACGCGTCACGTGACGGAAGCACCCCCTTAAAAAGCCAGCTGCGTCCACTGACGTCTTACGCCGCACCTCAAGCGTCTCACCTACAGTACTGCTGTAACAACAGCAGAGATGTAGACACCAGCTGAACCAAACAGTAACAGCAAACAAGTAACTAGTCAGGGTCACGCCCGTCGACGTAAGTCCTCCGTCCCTGACCACGTGTGCACACACTGGCTATAGTCTAAGCTAGGTCCTCTAGCTAGTATTCTCCCTCGGTAGGATGCTACCGTTGACTAGGAGCCCGCGGAACTAACTAAAAACCGCTCACCGGGAATAACCCTCCGCCATCCGCTAGCGGGTCGGCACTCAACAGACCTTAGGCAACAACAAGTGGAGGCTTCACACGACACAGAAGCTCAAACACAAGTGCCGAAGTACAAACGGGTGACCACGCCCCTCAACACGTACTTCGAGGCACCAAATGGCAGCATCGCCACTGCCGACAACTCAGGACAAGCAACTAGACCTCCTATGTAACGATCCTGAGTCGAACGACTCAAGGCAAGATCGTCACAAACAGCGGAACAAGCCGCCAATCGATCTAATCCTAAGCCAGAGAAACCACGCTCCGCAGAGAACAACACACGGAGACCTGAGGGAAACATCAAGAACCCTCAGCACAGCTGGACATGCAAACCGAGGTAGAACAACACCTCGAAGCATCCAGAAGCAGTGTCTTGGACAGGACAGAACCGCCAAGACACGCACAAACCAGGTCACATGTCAACCACTGGGTCACACCGGGTTGACCGAAACCCAAACAACAAAAGCATACAAGAGTAGGATCAAGGATCCTACCACAAGTAAGAAGACTCCTGGCTACCTCACAACGTAGTCTTAACCCTCATAGGACGTCAGGAGACATCCACAGGACAACGGGCAGACCATAAGGATAAGCCAAGACACACAGAATCATCGGGCGAAAAACCAAGGTACAAAGGAAGTAACGCACAGGCCCTAGACCGTTTTTAGCAAGTGACGGTCTAGCTCAGGGGCGTTATTTCCCAAACGACGGACGGACACAGGCCGTCACACACACCACCCTAACAACCTACAAAGCACACAAAAGCCAAGTAACGCACGGGACCAGGGGCGTTACAAGCAAACGGCGCACAGGGGCTCCACCGTTACTCCCAACGGCATAGCCACCCAAACCCAAAACGAAGCAACGCGCTAAGCCAGGCGCGTCACTCACGAAACAGCGCGGCAGGGGAGGGCCGTCAAAACCAAACGACGCACGGGGGCCTATCCGTTACTCACAACGGCATAGCCACCCTCAACCCAACACCACAGCAAACGACGGACAGGGGTGAGCGCGTTACTCTCTAACGACGCACAGGGGCTCCACCGTCGCTTCCAACGGGACAGCCACCCAACCTCGTCCACGCAGAATATAACGGCCAGGGGCAGGCACGTTATACTCAAAACAACGGATGGGAACACATCCGTCGGAGGAACCGCCTCAACAGGTCAAAGTCAGTCAACGTAAAGTAACGGCCAGGGCAAGGCGCATTATTTCCATCTAACGCGCTGGGTCAAGCGCGTTAGATCAGCTGACTTAACCCCAAAGAAAAACGATGAAAGCAAAATAATGGCCAGGCACCGGCGCGTTACACGGGAACGACGCACCAAGCCAGGGCCGTCGCTTACCCAGAAGCAAAAGGGCTAATAAACCCTCAAACCAAATAACGGTCCATCGTAGGGCCGTCAAAAGAAAGTGACGGTCGCTGGCTAGACCGCTACTTCGGTTACGGCGGAAAAACAAGGGAATGGCCGGATCGGCCCATTCCACGCCCCATTCACGCCGAAACGTAGGGGAAACACACCGCAACGACAAAAGACAACACCAAGGGGCTCCAAACCCCACATGCAACATCAAAGACGCAAGATTCGGGCGATTTTACCAAATCAACCCTAAATGGGTCACCGAGGTTCCCGTGCTTCTACCGGCCTCGAATGAACACCAAATCGCACGAAAACTACGTGGATGGGATTCTAACATCCCTGCTGTCATTTAGAAACTAACTGAACCGCAAACGGTCACCGTTTACCGGCCGACCCTAAAAACCACGAAAATCACGGTTTAGGCAAAACAAGCCCAAACACACTCGTTTCCTAGCCGAACGCCGTGCAATGGCAGGGAAAACGAAGATGAAGAAGCAAGGATCCGTCACCCTACCTCCACCGAAGAAACCGTGTCCCGAAGGGACTAAACCATGCCGAAAACAACTCGCGAATCAATTTCACCGGCTTTGAATCCACCGTTCGGGATCGCGCCAGAATCGATCCGATCCTCGCCCTATCGCGCATCCAACCAGCTCCATGGCTTCACCGCCTCGCCCACCTACGCCTCCGTCTGCAGCCGGAGCCGGAAAGGGGAGAGAACGAGAGAGAACGGGAGAGAGAGAGACGGTCGCGCGAATGAGAAGGAGAGAGAGAAAGAGAAAAGGAAAAGAAATAGAAATTAGGAAATTTTCCTAATTTCCGAAAATTCCGAAAATGCGCCGAAAATGCACAAATTCAGAAAAATACGCAAAAATAGTCGAAACGACCGACTCGACGAGTACATCGTCGCTGCAGCATCCACGAGTTCGAGAATTGACAAACAAACTCACCGTAGGGTTCCGTAACTAGTACGTGAGAAAAACCCACACGGCTCGTCAAACTCAACTCGGAAGCCACCAAAGCGAACCGAAACTCAACGAAACCAATCCGAAACAGACCCAAAAGATCAATTAAAGATCCTACGAGACCTGCAAAGGATTCGACAAAGATCCGACAAGAAACCGGGTCATTACACCGAAAGTACTTGTGCCCATGGGAGTTAATTGATCAACGGTGTGACATTGCACCGAAGTGCATGATAGATTTACTTGATACGGCATTCCACTATTCGTACTTATTTACTTGTTACTTGTTTACTTGAAAATTACTTGAATTACTTGACTTGTGTGAAAACGGCCAATTACATGAAATTCTTTACTTGTTTAAAGTCATTACTTGGAAATTCATCTTGATATCATATTATCTCAATTACTTGAAATTCCATTCATGTTTATACACTTCCCGATACAAGTTAGAAAATTGTTTAAATTGTTAATACTTAAAGATTGCCTGGTTCATAGAGATATAAAATCCGACTGAGCTTTTTAGCTCACCCTACGTTTCGGTTAATTGTTGCAAGAAATGAAAATGAACAAGGGAATGGACAAGAGTGAGAGAGTGATTTTTTTACAAGAATGATGTACTTTGAGATTAAAAGTTATAATTTACCTTTATGACTTATCAATTAGTGTTGTAAACTTCATTTTGATGGAATAAAGGTACCATTTTCCCATTCATTTCTATCTTTAGAAATAAAATTGTACATGCTCTGATCGACACGATTGTTTACAACTTGTCGCGCCCTCGATATTCCACGTCGGGGCGTGGCATTCTTTGTGGTATCAGAGTCTAGGTTACATAAAATCCTAGGTTTCACAATTATAGGTTCATTCTTAAACATAGGTTAGGTCTAGATCAATATCTAGAAATTTGATAGATCTTGAACTTTCCCAGTAAGATTTGGGTAGAAACACGGGTTAAGTTTTAAGAAAAAGGGAATTATCAAGAAATAAATATCAAAAAAATAATAATAAACCTTGGAATTATGGTTTCAGGCTAATTCTCGCAAATGGCCGCCGAGAGAGCTCAATGGCGCGAGATGCAGCGCACTGTTCAAGGCTTAACCCAAGCCCTCCAACATGTTGCTCAGGGAGGAGCAAATCGAGGAGCCGGAGATTTGCATAGGAATTTCCGAAGCATGAACCCTCCCAAGTTCGCTGGATCTACGGATCCGGATGAAGCCGAACACTAGATTAAGGAGATCGAGAGGATATTCCTAGTCATGCAATGCGCTGACGAGGAGAAGGTCCTACTCGCTACTTTCCAACTGGAAAGGGATGCACGTGCCTGGTGGGAATCGGTCGAAGCTACTTTACCGCACGACCAAGTATTTTGGGAAGAGTTTGTGGAACACTTCAATAGTAAATACTTCTCCGATTGAGTACAAGAAAGGAAGGCTGCCGAGTTTGCCGCTTTGAAGCAAAGGGGTTTATCAGTTGCGGAATATGAAGCTCAATTTTCAAGGTTATCTCGGTACGCTCCACATCTCGTGGGTACTGACAAAATGAAGGCACAGAGATTTCTTAACGGCCTTAAGCCTCAATATATTACTCAACTGGCCCCGATGGATATCTAAATTTATTCTGATGCGGTACGGAGAGCACAACTCCTAGAAGATGCAACGGAGTTATCGGATTGCATCCGAGGAAGAGAAGCCAAGAGAGAGCAAGTCACTGGATCCGGAAGCTTCAAACCTTCCTTCGGGAAGAAAAGGCCCAATGACGGGCGTAATTTCATCAAGGATGGGTGAAATTTCAACAAAGGTGGATGTAATTTTCATGGGGACAAGAAGCCGAGGACATTCGACAAGTAAATTGTCCCTATATCGGCAACATCAAAGGAATTATGCAAATACTGCGAGAAGTCCAGACATAAAGTCGAGGAATGTTGGAGAAAGCTCGGTGCATGTCTTCGATGCGAGAGTCGGGAGCATAGGATCCCGAATTACCCTCTTCTCAACGAGCAAGCTCCATCACCGGCAAAGCTTCCTATTATTGCCAAGAAGCCAGGAAGACTTCAAGCCCTTATGGGTACGGAACCTACCGAGGAAGGAGGCATCATGGAAGGTACTCTTTTCATATACGCCAAGCCTGCCTCTGTCTTATTTGACATCGGAGCTACGCATTCATTTATATCTAGAAGATTTACTGGTCTTTTACCAATGACGCTTGTTCCGTTAGATTCTAAACTCACTATCACTACCCCTATTAGAACGGGAACGGAGATTAAACACTTCTATCCTGATAGTGAAATTTTAATTAGTGGTTATAACTTACCCGCTGATTTGATATGCATGGAGATGGAAGGATATGATGTTATTTTGGGTGCCGACTGGCTATCTACACATGGAGCTAGTGTCAATTGCAAGTTGGGTACGGTAACTTTTATGGGTTATCCCGACCTTTTATTTTCTGGCATCAAGCATTCTAGACACATATCTCTCATTTCGGTCCTCAAAGCCGAGAAATTATAAAGGAAGGGTTGTGTCGGTTTCTTAGTTTCTATCACTATGACCGAGCACACAGAACCCGTTCTAAAGGACATTCCTATCATTCGGGATTATTCTGATGTATTTCCAGACGAGTTGCCTGGTATTCCTCTCGAGAGAGAAGTGGTTTTCTCTATTGATTTAATTACGGGAGCGGCACCAGTTTCTAAAGCTCCATATCTGATGTCTGCCGTGGAAATGAAAGAATTAAAGGATCAATTATTGGAATTACTGGAGAAGGGGTTTATCCGACCAAGTACTTCACCTTGGGGAGCCCCGGGCCTCTTTGTTAAAAATAAAGATGGTTCGATGAGACTATGTGTTGATTATCGATAATTGAATCAACGCACCATCAAGAATAAATATCCATTGTCGAGGATTGATGAATTATTCGACCAGATTTCTGGAGCGCGATATTTCTCAAAGATCGATCTTCGATCTGGTTATCATCAATTAAAGATCAAAGAACGTGATATTCACAAGACTACATTCTAGAGTAGGTATGGACATTACGAGTTCACCGTTATGCCTTTTGGCTTAACAAATGCGCCTACTGCATTCATGCAATTAATGAACAGCGTATTCAGGCCATACCTCGGTCAATTTGTGGTTGTCTTCATTGACGATATTTTGATCTACTCCAAGTCTAAGGAAGAACATGAGGAACATCTTAAGAAGACCCTTCAATTATTAAGAGATCACAAGCTTTATGCCAAATTAAGCAAGTGCGATTTCTGGTTGGAGGAAGTTTCTTTTCTTGGTCACATAATTTCCCGGAACGGTATCGCCATCGATCCTTCAAAGGTCAAGGCCATAAAGAACTGGGAAAGACCTACTAGTGTGACGGAAATCCGAAGCTTCTTTGGATTGGCTGGATATTATCAAAGATTTATCAAGGATTTCTCAAAGATCACAGTATCTTTAACAAGATTGACAAGGAAGGAGAATCCTTTTATATGGTCCGAGGAATGCAAGAAAAGCTTTCAAACTTTAAAGGATTGTCTGACGACTGCTCCTATTCTCACATTACCTATGGAAGGAGGAGGATTCAAAGTGTATGCTGATGCATCTGGAATTGGCCTAGGTTGCGTATTAATGTAACACGGCAAGGTCATAGCTTATTCTTCACGGCAATTGAAGAAACACGAGGAAAACTATCCCGTACATGACCTAGAGCTGGCAGCTATGGTCTTTGCTTTGAAGATCTGGCGACATTATCTCTATGGCGAAGCCTTTACGGTGTATTCTGAACACAAGAGTCTCAAATATTTATTCTCTCAAAAGGAGCTCAATATGAGACAAAGACGGTGGTTGGAATATTTAAAGGATTTCGACTTCTCTATACAATATCACCTAGGAAAAGGCAATGCCGTAGCTGATGCACTTAGCCGAAAACTAATGGCCTTATTATCAAGCATGATGGTTAAAGAATGGCATCTACTTGAAGAAATGGCCAACTTAAACCTCAATATGGAGGAGAAGGAAGGCGGAGTCTTTATTACAAATATTCTACTCCAACCCGAGTTACTCTCGGAAATCAAGGAACGGCAAGTTGATGATCCGTTGATCGTGGAAATTAAAGACAAATTAAATCAACGACCGGATTTCTTTCTGGCTGATGATGGAAGGCTATTATTCAAAGGAAGAACTTGTATACCCGATTGTTCTACTATCAAGGAAAAATCTTAGAGGAAGCACATCGGTCAAGGTATACTATTCACCCCGGTGCTATAAAAATGTACCAAGACCTCAAGAGAACATTCTGGTGGCTGAACATGAAAAGAGAGGTAGCCGAGTTCGTAAGCCGATGTTTGGTTTGTCAACAAGTCAAGGCCTAACACCTCAAATCGGCTGGCAAGCTCAAGCCTCTCGAAATACCGGAATGGAAATGGGATAGTATCGGTATGGACTTCATTGTTGGATTACCGAAGACCTGAAGTGGTTTTGATGCTATATGGGTAATTGTGGATCGGCTAACAAAGTCCGCTCACTTTTTATCTATCAAGACTAGATGGACCGTGGATGTTCTAGCCGCTTTATATATCAAGGAGATCGTAAGGCTGCATGGTATTCCAAGCTCTATTATTTCAGACTAAGATCCGAGATTCACCTCTCATTTCTGGAAGGGTTTACAATCGTCTATGGGTACTAGACTAAGGTTTAGTACGGCTTTTCACCCTCAGACGGATGGACAAATCGAGAGGACGAATCAAATTATTGGAGATATGTTGAGAGCCTGCATGATTAACTTCGGTGGAAGTTGGCATGAACACCTACCACTGACTGAGTTCGCTTATAATAATAGCTATCAGTCGAGTATTCAATTGGCACCATTCAAAGCATTATATGGCCGAAGTTGCAGATCGCCTCTATGCTGGAGCGAGGTTGGTGACACGGGATTACTTGGTCCCGACATTGTACAAGACACAACCGACAAAATCCAGTTAATACAAGAAAGGCTAAAGGTCGCCCAATCAAGGCAAAAGAGCTATGCCGACAATCGGAGGAGAGACCTTGAATTCCAAGTGGGGGAGCATGTCTTCTTAAAGATCTCACCCACCCATGGAATTAGAAGATTCGGCATCACAGGAAAGCTAAGTCGGAGATTTATCGGTCCTTTCGAGATTCTGGAGAGAATCGGCGAGGTAGCATACATGATGGCCTTACCTCCTCAATTGGCCGGTGTACACGACGTATTCCATGTATCCATGCTAAGAAAATACGTCTATGATCCTTTACATGTGATTCAATTTGAAGAATTGAAACTCCAAAAGGACTTATCTTATGAAGAAAGACCGATCAAGATACTGGATCGGAAATTACACCAATTGAGAAATCGGGCCATACCGATGGTAAAAGTCCAATGGAACAAGCGTGGGTTCGAGGAAGCAACCTGGGAATTGGAAGAATCCATCAAGAAGAAATACCCTGATTTAATCTCAGGTTAGAAATTCGACCTTTCTACTCGAATCTTTGAATTTTAGTTGTATAATACGAATTTGGAGGACTAAATTCTTTTAAGTGGGGGAGGATGTAGAAACCCGATAATTAAAAATGAGAAATAAATTTTTCAATTTCATTATGTAATTAAAATTTTCATGAAATAATTAAATTACATTTTTAAGCTAGTTTATTGAATTTACTTGAATTAACTAAAAGAAAACAGATATTAAATGCTTTAAACCTTAGATAAATCATAGTAAGCCCAATAAAAGTTCATGTAATGGACTAGGATAACAATTGGCCCATTGAATAATCCAAAATGGGCTAGATTAATAGATTAAAGGATTTATTAAAGGTTAAATTGACCTAAATTCGTAACATGTGTTTAATATGTAATTTAAGGGATTAAAATAACCCCGTTTCTAGAAGTTTGGCACAAAAATTGACCCTTACCTAACAGCCCACCTTGGACCAGCCATTTTTACATTGCTTTCACACCAAATGGAGGCTAGGTTAAGAAGAAAAATTAGAATTTTCTTCTAATTCAGAGTTGGAAAGTTTGGCATTATTAGGCAAGGAATCTTGACATATTTGGCCAAGTTTTGGCTATAAATAGAACCACATTCGACCCTCAAACCATCCCTGGAGGTTAAGTATACGCTGCTGCGAAGATTGGTGGAGATTTGAAGGAAGAATTGGAAGATCAAAGGGTTTTCTTATATTTGGGGATATTTCTTTAGATCCGTCTAAAGGTAGATGTCTCCCAAGCTAAACTCTAATTAAATCATGCCATCTTGTTCATTTTTATGTCCTCTTTCCATTGATAGCTCATTTATTAAATTCCATTATGAAAAGAGCAAATTATGGTCATTTTATTGGAGGGTATTCCCGTTTTTTCATCGGGTCCAGAACGTGCTATACCTCAGTAGCGCGTTCTGAACGCGCCGGCCCGACATAGCGTGTTCATACATAGTATTTTCCCGCCCTTCGGGGGTCAAACTGATAATTTTAAAATTTTCCAGAACGCGCTACCCTCTGGTAGCGCGATCTTCAGATCGCGTTCATGAAATTAGAAGACCATGAAAAAAAATAGTTAAAATATGGATATTTCCCAGAACTTGGTACCCTCGTGTAGCACGATCTTCAAGGTCACGCTAGGTATCCACACACAACTCGAGTCCACATCCTATGCCCCTTGGGTCCTGACCCAAGGGTGAGCTCTCCAACATATAAAGCCAAGAAAGTTTTTGTAACTTCCAATGTGGGACTAAACTTAAACCACTATCCAATAGGAGCTATATCACTTGGAAATCCACATTAATTATATGTATATAGTCACCAAAAGTAAGAAAAGGTAATATTAGCATGTTTTGATTCTTACAGCATGTTAAAAATTATTTTTGTAGAATAAAATTATTTTTGCATGTAAAAATCTATTTTTAACCATATTAGTAAATTATAACCATATTAGTAAATCAATGCATGAAAAATATTTCCAGCATGTTAAAAATGACTTCCAATATGATAAAATTATTTTCTACATACTGAGATGTAAAAACTATTTCCATCATGTTAAAATATATTTAAAACTATCTTTTGTGCATGCTAAACCTAATTTCCTATTAAATAATTAGTAAAATGATGCATGAAAATTACTTCCAGCATGATAAAATTTCTTCCAATATGGTAAAATTATTCCAGCATGTTAGAATTATTTTTAGCATGTTAGAATTATTTTCAGTGTATTAAAACTATTTTTTAGCATGATAGTTCTATTTTCCTATCAAATAATTAGCAAATAAATATAGAAAAATAATTTTTAGCATGATAAAATTTATGTTGTTATCAGAGAATTTCTATAATCAGCATGGCAAACTTATCTTATCATCCTATCAGTAAGTTAATGTATGAGAATTATTTTAGCATGTTAAGTATTAATTTTAGCATGTTAAATATTAATTTCTAGCATGTTAAAAATTAAATCCAGCATGAAAATTTTATTTTTATCATTTTATCAGTAAAGTAACATATGAAAATCATTGTCAGCATGTTAAGATTATTTTCAGCGAGTTAGAGTTATTTTTGACATAAAATTCTATTTTCTTGGAACTTGCAGACGATCCCGGATAACCCGGATATTCTTGGATGATTCTGAAATAAGATCCGGTCCTAGCCATTGCTTCTCGCCTACTTCATCCCAGCACAAAGGTGATCGGCAACTCCTTCCATAAAGAGCCTCGAACGGTGCCATCTGGATATTGGACTGATAACTGTTTGTAGAAACTCGATAAATTAAAATGATAAATATATTTTTCAATGAATTATATAATTAAAATCTTCATGAAATAATTAAATTATATTTTTACTATATGAAATAAACTAGGTAAATATATTTACTTGAATTTACTTAAGGTAAATAAAAATTAAATACTCTAACCCTTATAAAAATCATAGTAAGCCCAATAAAAGTCCATATAATGGATTAGAATTATAATTGGCCTATTGGATAATCTATAATGGGTTGAATTAATAGTTAAATGATTCAATAAAGGTTAAATTAACCTTAAATTCGTAACATGTGTTTAATATGGCATTTAAGGGATTAAAATAACTCCATTTCTAGAAGATTAACTCAAGAATCAAACCTTACCTACCAGCCACCTTAGACCAGCCGTTTTGACATTAGTTTTACACCAAATTAAGGCTAGATTAAGAGGAGAAGTTGAAATTTTCTTCTAATTCGGAGTTAATGGGTTTGGTAAAATTAGGTAAGGAATCTTGACAAATTTGGACAAGTTTTGGCTATAAATAGGACCCTATTCGACCCTCAAATCATCCTTGGTGGCCTAGACTATGCTGCTGAAGGGAAGATTCGAAGATCAACTTGTTTCTTATTATTGGGGCTTTCTACCTCTTCCTTAGATCTGCTCAAAGGTAGGTGTCTTTCAGGCTAAATCTCAATTAAAGCATGCTATCTTGTGTATTTTTCAGTGCTCTTTCCATTGATACATGTTTCCCTAAATTTCGTTAAGAAATGAGCAAGTTATGGTCATTTTACTAGATGGGTATTCCCATTTTTCCACGGGACCAGAACGCGCTGCCCATTAGGGGCGCGTTCAGGAACGCGCTGCCCCGACATGGCGCGTTCTTACAGACCCTATTTCCCGCCGTCCACTTTTCAAGAAATTTTCTTTAAATATGTATGAGAATTTCTGTAATCAGAATGGTAAACTTCCTTTTATCATCTCATCAGTAAGTTAATGTATGAGAATTATTTTAGCATGTTAAGTATTAATTTTAGCATATTAAATATTAATTTTCAGCAAGATAAAATTACTCTCAATATTATAAAATTATTTCTAGCATGCTAAAATTACTTTAACATGTTAGAATTATTTTCAGCATGATGAAACTATTTTTAGCATAATAAATCCATTTATTTAAGCATGAAAATCTATATTTATCATAATATCAGCAAATAAATATATGCAAATTACCTACAACATGTAAAAATCTATTTTATCATGTTATCAGCAAATTGGTGTATAAAAATTACTTTTTAGCATGTTAAATTATTTTCTGCATGATAAATCTATTATTCTATCTTGTTATCATTTATCCTATCATATTATCATTAAAAATATCAATAATATGTGAAATCACGATTTTAATTTAAAAGTATATACATCTTATCTAAAACTTAATATTTATGAATTTTAACAGAATTAAGAATGAATTCTCAAATGATTTCGTGAACATGGTGCATACCTATACCACGTTCATAATAGAAATCCGATTGACTATAAAATCCGCGTTTTGGCTAAACTAAAATACCTCCATGATATAAAAAACTTCCTGAAAACATACCTAAACACTTGTTAAATCAATTGAACACAAGATTAAATTATAGAATTAAAATAATTTTATTAGTTCTATTTACTTAAATTTTCTTCCTAGTTACCGTTCGTTCTTGAATTCTACGACTTAATGTCGTTAAACATGATGCCTTAAAATTATTATTCACTTCTCTTGTAACTTCTGAGATTTTTGCCAAATCTGTACTTTTTACAAATGAGCTTATTCTTGAAATTCATTGGCCATAGTGTTAAGTGAATGTCTAAACGTACTTGGGATCTTATGATCCACCGACCCAATGTCTGGCATTAATGGGGCCCGGTCTGGTCTTGGGAGGAGCGTCCGAAAGTACTTGTGCCCATGGGAGTTGATTGACCACGGTGTGGCATTGCACCGAATGACATGACTTGTTAGATTTTTATGGCATTCCACTATCCGTACTTGTTACTTGTTTACATGATTACTTGAAAATTACATGAATTACTTGACTTGCGTAAAATAGCCAATTACATGAAATTCTTTACTTGTTCAAGGTTATTACTTGAAAATCTCTCTTGATATCTTGTTATCTAAATTACTTGAAAATTCCACTCATGTTATACACTTTTCGATACAACTTGGAAAGATTACTTAAATTGTTAAACACTTAAAGATTGTCTGGTTTTTAGAGATATAAAATCCTACTGAGCTTTTTGCTCACCCTACGTTTTGGTTAAATTATTGCAGGAAATGACATTGAACAAGGGAATGGACAAGAGTGAAAGAGTGATTTTCTTTTCCCTAGGATTTATGTAGATCATTAGTATTTTACAAGAATCATGTACTTTGGGTTTGAAAGTTTGTAATTTACCTTTATGGCTTATAAATTAGCAATGTAAACCTCTATTTTGATAGAATAAAAGTATCATTTTCTCATCGATCTTTGTCTTAGAATTAAATTTATACATGCTCTGATCGACACACTTAATTACGACTCGCTCATGTCCTCGATATTCCGCGTCGGGGCGTGACACTGTTATTGTAGGCAAATTCTATTAGGGCCAAATGTTCGTGCAAACTGTCGCCAAAGTCGATCATGCAAGCCCTTAGCATATCCTCGATAATCTGATTTGTTCTTTCAGTCTCCCCGTCGATCTAAGGATGAAATGCGATACTAAAATTTGTACGGGTTCCCAAGGACTCTTGCAACCCCTTCCAAAAATATGAGGTAAACCTGGGGTCTCTGTCTAACACAATGGTCACAGGTACACCATGCAGTCTTACCACTTCCTTCATATACAAAGCATCCAAAACATCGACCATCCACTTCGACTTAATGGACAAGAAGTGTGCAGATTTAGTCAACCTATCAACAATTACCCATACGACGTCAAAGCCTCCACGAGTTCTCGGTAAGCCCATAATAAAATCCATGCCAATGCTCTCCCACTTCCACTGTGGTATATCGAGCGGTTTTAACTTCCCGGCAGGCCTGAAATGCTCGGCCTTCACCTGTTGACATACTAGGCATCTACTCACGAACTCGGCCACTTTCTATTTCATATTTGGCCACCAAAAGGTCCTCTTTAAATCTCGGTACATCTTAGTGGCTCCAGGATGAATAGTATACTTGGATCTGTGGGCTTCCTCAAGGATCTTGCTCTTCACTTCGACTAAATCAGGGACGCATGTCCTTCCTCGAAATAACAATCTGCCATCATCGGCCAACACGAAATCTAGTCTATTACTTAGACTTCCCTTGATCTCTACTAACACTGGATCGTTATCTTGTAGGGTCTTAATTTCTATCAACGGTTCGGGACGAAGCTGAAACTGAGCGATCATGACTCGATCCTTGCTAACATTAAGGTCTAGACTAGCCAACTGCTCCAGCAATCTCCATTCTTGTAACATGAGACTAGACAACTTTGCTATCGGTTTACGGCTTAAAGCATCAGCCACTACATTACCTTTCCCAGGGTGATATTCTATAGACAAATCAAAATCCTTCAAATACTCAAGCCATCTCCTCTGCCTCATATTAAGCTCCTTCTGAGAAAATAGATACTTAAGGCTCTTATGATCAGAGAATACAGTAAAAGTCTCTCCAAATAAGTAGTGCCTCCAAATCTTCAAGGCGAAAACTACTGTGGCAAGCTCTAACTGATGGACAGGATAGTTCTCTTCATGCTTCCTCAACTATCTAGAGGAATAGGCTATCACCCTACCATGCTGCATAAGCACACAACCTAGACCAATGCCTGAGGCATCAGTATAGACTTCAAATCCTCATTCTCCAGAAGGCAATGCTAAAATAGAGGCAGTGGTCAAATATTCCTTCAGAGTTTGGAAAGTCCATTCATAGTTTTCCGACCACTCAAATCAATTCTCCTTGCGGGTCAATCTGGTCAGAGGTACCGCAATCTTGGAGAAATCCTTAATGAATCTCTGATAGTAACCGACTAGGCCAAGAAAACTTCTCACTTCGGTTACATTCACAGGCCTATCCCAGTTCCTTACTACCTCTACCTTAGAGGGGTCTACAGAAATTCCATCTTTAGAAATAATGTGCCCCAGAAAAGACACTTCTTGCAGCCAGAATCCACACTTACTAAGCTTGGCGTACAACTGCCTGTTCCTCAATACCTGCAACATCATCCTCAAGTGTTCTGCATGCTCCTCCTTACTCTTGGAGTATATCAAAATATCATCGATGAAAACCACGACCCACTGATCTAAGTAGCGCCGAAAAATACTAGTCATCAACTACATAAAGGCTTCAGGAGCATTTGTTAGACCAAAAGGCATCACAATAAATTCGAAATGCCCACACCTGCTTCGGAATGCGGTTTTAAAGATATCTTCATCATTGATCCGCAACTGATGATACCCCGATCGTAGATCAATCTTGGAAAATATTGTGCTCCTGCTATCTGATCGAACAACTCATCTATTCTTGGCAACGGATACTTATTCTTGATAGTAAGCTGGTTCAATTGACGGTAATCAATGCATAACCTCAGTGATCCGTCCTTTTTCCTTACAAACAACATCGGGGCTCCCCACGGGGATGTACTTGGATGAATGAACCCCTTCTCAAGCAAATCCAGTAATTGCTCTTTCAATTCTCTTAACTCCGCAGGAGACATAGGATACGGAGCTTTAGAAACTGGAGACGCGTCAGGAAGTAGATCAATAGAAAAGACTACCTCTCTTTCAGGTGGAAGTCCTGGTAAATCTTCAGGAAATACATCCGAAAAATCTTGGACAATAGGGATGTCCTTAATCTCCAACTCCTTCATGCCGGTCAAAGAAACCAAGGCCAGGAATGCCTGACATCCTTTCCTCAACAAATTCTCAACTCGAAGTGCCGAAATAAGCGGCACGGACTTAGCGTGTCTAACCCAACAAAAGAAAGTTCGGGATTACCAGAGAAAGACACGGAGCTAGATTTACAGTGAACACTAGCCTCATATATAGCTAACCAATCAGCCCCTAGGATTACATCGTAATCATTCATCCTCATACAGACCAAATCAGCTGGCATGCTTTGCCCATTAACCAGAATCTTACTAGAAGGATAATAGTACTTAATTGCTGAACCCGAACCAATAGGGGTCAAAATTTCCAGTTGAGAGTTCATCACTATAGGTTTCACATATAAGGACTTAGCAAAATCTTGAGAAATAAAAGAATGTGTTGCTCCTGTATCAAAGAGAACAAATGCTGACTTATCATAAACAATAAGTGTACCTTCAACCAGTCCACCCTCCTTGATGGCTTTCGTCTCGTTTTCCTGTAGGGCTTGGAGCTTGCCCTGCCACCTCTGGCCTCCCTACGGCTTGTTCGGTGTAGCTTGATCTGACAGAAGAGGACACTCAGGGATACGGTGGTCCCTGCTCCGACAACGTAAACAGGCGCCTAACTTATGCCAGCATTCCTCCATCTTGTGACCCGGACGGTCACAATACTTGCAAAGAGCCTTGGACGACGCAGCCGGTCCTGCTTTCTTGTCATCACTTCACAGCTTCTTGTCCTTCCACGAACTGGACCTGCCAGTGGGCCTCTTCTTGCCATTGTTAGGTTTGAAATTTTTGGAACTAGTGGTCTGCTCTTTCTTGGTGTTCCTTCCTTGGATCCTCTCAGTCATCTCCATGGTATCCTCCAGGACTTGAGCTTTCCTCACATACTCGGCATAGTTATGAATTTCCATCGGCGCCAATTGGTTGATATACTAGAGCTTCAATCCATTCAGAAACCTTTTGGCTTTCATCTTCTCTGTAAATACCAAATGCATAGCATAGCGGGATAATCTGGCGAACTGTGCCTCGTACTCAGCAACTGAAAAATTTCTTTGCTTCAAAGCAGCGAATTCTACAGTCTTCTTCTCTTGCACCTGGTCTGAGAAATACTTGCTATTAAAATGTTCCTTAAACTCATCTCACGTTGCACGCCTATTACTGAGCGTAGCTTCTATTGCTTCCCACCAAGCACGTGCATCGCGTTCCAGCTGGAAAGTCACCAAGTGAACTCGGTCTTGATCATCGCACTACATAACTCTAAAGACTCACTCTATTTCCTTTAGCCAATGCTCGACTTCGTCGGGATCCGTCGATCCTCCAAATCGTGGGGGATTCAATTCACGAAAATTCCGGTGGAGATGACCGGCTCCATGATGCGCTCCACCCTGCGCTACATGCTGGAGGGCCTGAGTCAAGCCCTGCACAGTACGTTGCATATCCCTCCATTGCGCACGTTCAGCTGCCATCAGAACAGATTCCTACACGCATGAAAATTTATTAGAAACAGCCTAGCGGGAATCTTTTAGAGTTTATTAATTGACTCAACCCCAAGTCTCTACCCAATTCTCACCGGGTTGGATCCTTTAGACTTTAACAAAGTCACGGTTTCTGTAACATCACTTAGGAACCTAGGGACTTTAGAAAACCTAGGCTCTGATACCACAAAACTGTCACGCCCCGACGCAGAATATCGGAACACAGCAGTTATATACATTCATGATAAACAGAGTAATAATGGAATTAAAAGAACATAATTGCAAGAGAAAGAATTGCCCAAAAATACCCAATTTACTCATAAATATGAGAAATAAATGTTTCCAACATCCTCATAACCTCTTACATCACGACTCGAAGAGAAAGGAGATAAAGAAAAGATTACATCTATTAACAACAACTCTTAAAGACATTGGTAAATAACGACTCATCAAAACCACTATGTGACCACTCCACAACTCTACTAAGATAATGATCAAATTCACATCTAATGGGTCCACTATGGGTCTTCACTCTTGCCCATCCCCGTCCATTTGTGTTTCATCACCGGAGCTACCTAAAAAGGGGAAAACTGGGCGAGCGAACGCTCAGTAGGAAATAGCAGGTAAAGTTTAAGTAATTAACCAATTTAATTAAAGGTCATGCGAATAAAAGAAAGATAAAATAGAACCAACATAAGCAATGATGGAAAGAGAGCAATAGAAATAAGTAGAACAGAGCTATATCAATTCCACGAATTGGCCGATCAAGCACGTAAACCAGCAACTCATGTAGAGATAAATTCCATAAGGAATTCAATAACTTGCAGAGATGTATAGGAAAAATGAATGTCATAGACACACACTAGTCATGCACTCGGTGCAATGTCTCACCGTGTCATTACAACTCCCCGGGGCACTAGTACTTTTCGGGTGCTCCTCCCAGGACCAGACCGGGCCCTTATGATGCGTTGGCATTGATTTGGTGGATCCAAGATCCCAAGTAATATCTAGACATTCATTGGAATCGGCCAGGAATTCCAAGGTCAAGCTATGTAACTTAATTTCTAGGATCAAGTGAAATTCCAACAAATTAAATTGAAGTCATGAGATTAAAGGATATGAAGCACACAAGACACGCGAAAAACAAGCTCTGGCCAGTTGCGGTCATGAACTGGCCGCAATATGAAGAAAACGGTCTATAATGGACCGCAAAGATCAATACTGGACCAAAGGGCAAAGCCCAGCATTGAAGGGTGAAAACGGTCCTGCACGGGCCGCAAGATGACAAGGACGGTCCTGGATGGGCCGTCTACCCAAGGAAGACGGTCCACGGTGGGCCATTTAGAGCAGAAAGGTTCCTGGGCCACAACAAAAGGAAAATGGTCTCCATTGGGCCGCCCCACCACATAAACGGTCCTCTGAGGCCCGTTTAGCGGTTAAAATGGTCCAGTGTCAACCGCAACTAGTTTGGGCCCAGCAAGACTAAAGCAGTCGACTTAATGGGCTCCCAGCCCGCCCGAGACATGGTGGAACAGAACCAGGGTCCAGCCCACACCTCTCAGGTCAAGTTAGAGGCCATAGGTCCACTCAAACATGGCTAGGTCGATGAAAAAATTTCAAGGAATTGACCAGCAGAACCTGGCACTTAGCCAGTTAGATACGGTCATAAAAGAGCCGCTTCAAGGATCAGGCGGTCACGCTTGGGCTGCAACCTAAGGGTAGCGGTCCCAGAATGGCCGCAATTAAACAGGACAGTCCTGACTCTGGGCTGTAAAATCAATCGAATCGATCGAGTCAATAGGTGCAGGATTTGGGGGCACAACCTCCCCGGTGTCCTTGTGGGAATCACATGCTCGCGGGGGCTTACGGAGGTCTTATAATAGAGGTCCTAGTCCGACGGAAGGATTATCCAGCGGAGAGTCCCAACTATTACAAGATTAAAGGTTGTAAACATCGAAAAATAAAAGTATAGCGGTCAGCCAGCACCACCGGAGTGGTGTGACTGTCAAACAATCCTAGTAAGTTTTTCCACAATATCCATTAACAATGAAGTAGATATTTCATAATCGAAGGGTTGTATATGTGACAAGAGAAACAAGAATTTAGATATGATTATGGGTGACCATAGCTAAATCAGGTACTATACATGTTCCATATAGTCCATTTATTAAGTGTATTTCTCCCCTACACATGTTGTCTAAACAATGGAACATAATTAATAAAACACCAATTTAATGTAAATCGTAAGAAAAAGGCAATCTGTCGCGTAGCCGCCAGGGTTCTATAACGGTCAGGAACTGGCTACAACAAAAACCCTTGCGGTCTATCGAGGGACCGCTAGAATGTAACGAGTTTCAATTTTTTTTTAAAAAAGTAAAAGCGGTCTGTCGCGAGGCCGCCAGGATTAGAAACGGTTCCTGTTGGACCGCAACAAGTCCGCGGCTTCGGCCTCCAGCAGACTCCGATAGACCTCGAACGTAACATTAAATTCACACAGTGTAGTACGCAAAAATTGGGCAAAAAGCTAAGAATAGAAAGAGGACAAGAAAGTGCACAAGATAGCATGATTAATTAGGATTTGAGCCTGCTATAGCCTAGCATTAATCGAGATAAATGGGAACTAACGAGTTCGGTGCCCTAATCGACATGCTTTGACTAAAACAGGAGATACGCATGTTATACGATTTGAAATTTGGGGCTTTTAGTATCAAAAGAAAGGGGACTCGAAGACGCTTCCAATGATATATTCTTATTAGGGTTTAGTCCACTATCACCTACCTTAATCAAAGATCAAAGGGAATGCTGGACGCTCGAATCCGCACGAACTCCACGCTCCACAACCTTGACGATTCCTCCCTCGAACGTGCTCCTCGCCGGCCGCCTCAGCGAAAGGGGGTTCTAGGTCGGGCTAGGGTTAGTTTTATAGGAGGCAAATGAACCTAGGGGCATCGATAAGGCTGGATAGAGTCCTCAAAGTCGATCATGCGCAAAACTCATGCTTGACCGGGTCGCGCCGCCTCCCGCTCCCAAAATGAGCTCCTAGGGTTAGGGTTTTCACATAAAATGAGAGGGGAAACGAGCTACCCATCAAGGCCGTTCGAATGGACCTGGTTTGGGGTGAAATGATCAAGATTTGGGCTCGAATTAAGCGATCAAAGGTCTGATTAGATAAAATTTGATTTTTGCCCTAAATCTATTAATTTGGCTTGATTAAAATTTTATTTATGGTTTGACCAAGAAGACAAATTGTCTAAACTTTTAGTCCTCTACATGATTATGAATTTTCTAGATTTTGATAAATTAGTTAAAAATTCACCTAAGAAATTTCCATTTTAATAATGAATATTTTTCTCAATTATAGCCATTTATTATATTAATTAATTCTCAGGGTGCTATACGTGTTGTCACGTCCCGACGCGGAATATCGAAGCACGACAGGGGAGAAAACCCCTCACTCAATCAAGACTAGAAATTCTAATTACATCATTTGATATAAAAATCTCCACTATAAAATTTAAAATTTTACAACTCTTCCAAAATTTCAAGGACAACACTAACTCTCAAGCAAATTTCAAGAATACTCTTATAATAAGATAACTCTCAATTCTAAACTAAGAAACAGGGTCCACTATGACATCTTGGTACACTCCAACACTCTTGCCCATGCCTGCTAGCTATCCTCGAGACAACTTGAAAAATATTAATTAACACTGAATGAGCATAAAGCTCAGTAGGAATTACATCTCAAGCTCTAACAATCTTTAAGTCGATTACAAGTTCATGCGGTATAATGATGCATGTTGGATCAAGCAAGAATATCAAGAATTGTATTAAAGGAATATCACAAGAATTTCAATGAGATGTATCAATAAGAAAATTACAAGTAATTTACGAGTAATTGGACAAGTACTTCCCATGGATACCGTATTCAAGCAAGTATTCAAGAATTTAACATTCGAGTATTCAAGCAAGTATTTCAAGCTCAAGTAATATCAAGTAGTACAATGAAATTGGCTATTTCATTTAATACATTCAAGCAAGTAATTGCCCTTTTTCGGGCTAAATAATTCATGTCAAGCAAGTCAAGCACGTCACAAGAGAGGAAGTGGAAATGTCTCAAGTCAAGCAAGTACTTCGGTGCAATGTCAAACACCGTGGTCAATAAACTCTCATGGGCACAAGTACCTTCGGAAGCTCCTCCCAGGACCAGACCGGGCCCTATAAGCACAGCATTCATATAATACTTTTGACATCCACTTTCTTTTATATAGCCAATGTAGAATTTCAAGAAGTTTACCCTTGTAGGAACATAAGGTAGATTTCCAGGAATAGAGTTCAAGGACATCTCAAGTGTAAATGATGAATTATGACCATCTACTTAGAATGCATGACACATAGGCAATTCAGGGTTAAGGAGATATCATAAATTCATGTAAAGATGGTCAACGCTATTGGTCAAAGTCAACGCTATTGGTCAAAGTCAACACTATTAGTCAAAGATGTCAACTGGTCAAGGTCAAGCAGCGTTTTACTTTTCGTGTAGAAAATGTAAAACTAAGGTCGATGTATATCACTATTCATGCATATAGAAGTCTATGCATGTTACTATTCATGCATATAGAAAGTATGTGCATGGTACTATTCATGCAAGTCTGTGCATGTTACTATTCATGCCCAAAAAAAATTTGTGCATGTAACTATTCATGCGTATAAAAAGTATGTGCATGTTACTATTTATGCCTACAGAAAGTCCGTGCATGTGCTAAGGTCTAAGCCCCCACGTCCAAGCATCCAAGTCTGTGCATTGCATTCTATTTCAAGGTCTGTGCAGCCCACGTCTAACCATTCATAGGTCTGTGCAATATCCAAAGTCTAAGCATACAAGGTTGGTGCAATGTCCAAGGTTGGTGCAATATCCCAAGTCTAAGCATACAAGATAGTCTAAGCATATAAGGTTGGTGCAATGTCTACGGTTGGTGCAATATCCAAAGTCTAAGCATACAAGGTTAGTGCAGATTACTATTCACGCTACAAGGTCAGTTCAGCTCACTATTCAGGTCGGTGCAGATTACTATTCACGCTACAAGGTCAGTGTAGTTCACTATTCAGGTCGGTGCAAGTTTAGTTGTAAAATAGTCAAGGTCGGTACAAGCCACTGTACAAGCGTAGGTATAAGTCTCTATATAAGGTCGGTTCAAGTTTAAGGTCCGTGCATGTTCTTATATGCACATAAGGTCTGTGCAAGTTCAAGGTCCGTGCATGTTCTTATATGCTTGCACATAAGGTCAGTGCAAGTTCAAGGTCCGTGCATGTTCTTATATATTTGCACATAAGGTCAGTACAAGTTTAAGGTCCGTGTAAGTTTAAGGTCCGTGCATGTTCTTATATGCTTGCACATAAGATCTGTGCAAGTTTAAGGTCCGTGCATGTTCTTATATGCTCGCACGTAAGGTCTGTGCAATGCATGACAAGGTCGGTGCAATACTATACAAGTCTAGGTATAGGTCTATATAAGGTCTGTGCAGTCCTTGCTGCGTGCATGATAAGGTCAGTGCAATACTGTACAAGCGTAGGTATAGGTCTCTATAAGGTCGGTGCAATCTACTACGAAGTCAGTGCAATTGCAGGATAAGGTCGGTGCAGTCTGCTACAAAGTCAGTGCATTACATGATAAGGTCAGTGCAATATACTGTACGCGTCGGTGCATCTTTGCTTGCGTACACGACAGGGTCGGTGCAATCCTTGCTGCGTGCACGACAAGGTCGGTGCAGCCCTTGCTACGTGCACGACTGGGTCAGTGTAGCCCATGTTGCGTGAACGACAGGGTCGGTGCAGCCTTTGCTGCGTGCACATCACTATAGCACACAGACCAAGGTCGGTGCACTTTTGAAGTGAGTGACCACGTTTTGACTGTGTGAATAGTAACGGTCAACGGTTGACTTTTTACTATTCACCCAATTTCATTTTTAAGGCTAAAAATTTATTTGATAATTTTACATGGTAGAATAAATCAAGGTGATTAATGGATAATGATTAAAATTTTCTAATCATTTCTATCTTGTGAGATATTGTTTTTTAAAATGAGCTGCGAATAGTATTTTTACTATTCACTCAATTTCGTTTTTAAGGTCAAATATTTATTTGATAATTTTCCATGGTAGAGTAAATCAAGGTGATTAATGGGTAACCATTAGATTTTTCTAATCATTTCTATCTTATGAGATATTGATTTTTAAAGTGAGCCGTGAATAGTATTTTTACTATTCACTCAATTTCATTTTTAAGGCAAATCATTTATTTGATAATTTTTCCTATTAGAGTAAATCAAGATGATTAATAGGTAACAATTAGATTTTTCTAATCATTTTTATCTTGTGAGATATAAATTTTCAAGTGGGCCGTAAATAGTGTTTTTACTATTCACTCAATTTCATTTTTAAAGCCAAAAATTTATTTGATAATTTTCCATGGTAGAGTAAAATATTAGGATTTTAAAATCATGCTTTATCCTGGGATTTCATGGTTTGGTTAAATAAATATGTATTTCTAAGTATGGTGATCACTAATTACGTAATTTACTGTTCATGATTTAAAAAAAATGTTCAGAGAATCAGGAAGTATAGATATGGCTAGACATGGACAATTTGAAGGATTTGTAAGATCAAGCTCATACAATATTTTTAAGATTTAATTTCATAGATATAAATTTTTAAACATGGATTAATATGCAACAAATTAAGACATGCTAAAGATAATTATACTAACTATATGTTATACAATGGAGTACTTGACGGAGGATCTCCTCAACACAAGGGTAAGTGTTCCAGATAGGCGTAGCCTAACCTTCCCACTAAGCCTTTTGATATACTCCTCACAAAATGTAGCTAAGTTAAGACAAGTTTAACTAGCATGCATGTTAACCTACGTTAACTACTAGTTTAGTCAGATCTTGAGAACACCTACCTCTTCTGCAGCAGGATGTAGGATATAGGAAGAAGACGTCCCTTCACGTCTCCCAAGGCAGAAGTAGGATGAGAGCAGAGACTTATGTCTACTCAATAGAAGGTGTAATTATAGGAAGAGTTCGGTTGCCAAGGCAAAAGCAAAGGTCATTATCTTGGGATCCACTGCCAGGTCAAAAGGGGTCCTTTGCCAGCAAAAAGGAGTTGTTTATAGTAAATAAATAGGTTCATGGGAGACCAGATCTGAAATCCTTCCTGGGTATGTTCCCTTGAGGTCCATGACCATCAAATAATGGCTATTATTACCTCCACTCAGCTCTAGTGGTTGATGGGTCCCTAGATAGATATATATATATTTAATTGGTTGAAGAATTGACGTCTGGCCCTTCATATGTATATTTAATTCGCCCATTATTTTTGGCAAAAGAAATATTGGAGGTAAGAATCAAACCCTGGTCACCTGGTTGGATAACAAATCACTTAACCAACTACACTAAGAAGTCACTTTATATAATAATTTCAATGGTGGTATATTTATATAATCGCCCTCAATGGGTATTCTAACTTCTTATTCAACCTTCCTATAAAGTTATCTAAAATTTTTATTTGTGCATTTTAGATCATTTTAAGGGAATAAAAGTGTGAAAATAATAACCTTTCAATAAACTACAAAATTATTTAATGTCAATTTAAGTCTATATTAAGGGTGCAAATATTATAAAAAAATGATAGTTTCACAATTAATTGATTTTCTTTAACTTTACATGCGATCTTACCAAATATATTTATACTTTCTCATTAAGACCCAATTATACTCTTATTATATTTTTCATAAAATATTATTTCATTATCATTATTATTTAAAACCTATTCAATTACTTGACTTTTATTTAGTTAGATTCTCTTTTCATCTATTGCTTCTTGATTTAATCGAACCTAAAATCAATTACTCTATGTATACACCTCATTAATTTATTCTTCCCTCACCCCCTTTTTTTCTATTTGTCTAAAACTTATCTAAAGTCTAATTATTTATGATAAGTTATTAGACTTGATTTACGACAATAATTCATATTTATCTTCTCTTTTTCTTATCCTTATTTCTTATAATTAGTTGGGGTGTTACACGTGTGCTGACCCACCAGGGAGTGGTGAAGCGGCTTACCCGAGAGAGACGATTTTCAGGCTGGTTACCGTAGGGCCCCTACATGTAGCCTGAGTCTAGGCTTTGGGGAAGAACCAGTTAGAAGATCTGATCTAGGGCGCATGGTCTATGTGTGCACACGTGGTTGGGGGCGTCAGACCCGCGCTGACGAGCGTGACCCCAGCTAGTCCTTGTTTTGTGTTCCTGGTTACTGTATTGTGTCTCAGCCTCCGCCTGGGGCGTGTATGTGACGACCCAGAGTTCAGGATACCGATATACCGATAACATCGATATACCGACACCGAGAACTGGGGAGGCCACCCAAGAGGCTGATGAGGCCCCTGAAGGGTTAGTGGGGGGTTAGCTGAGGAATTTGCATAATTAATTGCGAATTGGGGCGCGCAATACAAATAAGTATTTTAAGATTTAAACACAAGTGCGGAAGCAGTTTAAAATAACCAGAGTGATATATATATAACTAGTCCAGAGTCACAAACACCAGTCCTCAAGGTACAACTACGCGGGGCATACCCCGGCAAAAGCACAACACAAGCCTCAAAAAGGCAGCTCGTGCTCAGCTGGTAGCTAAGGAACGGTCCCGAAACAGCACGCTAAACTCCGGGAGACGTCGCGCGCGGCTCACCTGAAAGGAGGAGGGTGAGTCACAGCCAGACTCAGTAGGGGTCACGCGGATCCCTACCTCGCACTAAACAAGCGAACATGCATAATTAACAGCAATTAAAGCATGCATTTAAATAAATACACAGGCAATGGCATGAATATCTAATCACAAGAAAGCTGTAAACTCTATCTAAGCAAGTATAACAGCTAACACATGCCCCTACTAATTAAATGCAAGCGATTAAAGCTAAAACTACCAATTAGAATGAGCTGCAACTAATCCAGACAACAAGGAAGGACAACCACTGGAGCAGAAACCAGAAGCGTCCACTGACGGCTTACACTGCGTCTCAAGCACTCGCAGTCGACAAGCGACAAGCTAAGCGCGTAAACAGTACCAGACCAAGTGACCAGTCGGAGTGACACCCGTCGGCGTCAGTCCACAGTCTCCGACCACGTGTGCACACACTGACTCTAGCCTGAGCCAGGCCCTCTAACTAGTTTTCTCCCTTGGCAGGACGCTACCATTGGCTGGGAGCCCACGGAACTAGCTTACAAACCGTGAATGGGAAATATACCCCTCCGCCATCCTCAAGCGGGTCGGTACTCAACAGACCTTAGGGCAACAACAGTGGCTCCATTGCCTGGAAAGAAAAGCTACTCTATTGGCACATAAAACACGCCACAATATAGTAAAACAATACAACTATGGCATGAATATAGAACGGAACGCATAAGCAATGGGCTGGGAATATATTGCAGCCATCAGGGAAGTGGCGGTCAAGGACCCACGCGCCACATGCAAACGACGGTCGGGGGTCGGCGCGTTACTTCAAGAATGACGCTCCAGTCCCCATCCGTCACTCCCTTCAGGATTCCAGCTCAAGAGGCACCAAAGGGCATGTAACGGTGGGGGCCCTGCGCGTTACTTCGAAGCGACGCGTGGGGTCACCGCCGTCACATCCACCCGAGGCTCAAACCACCTATCAGCGTTCTAAACGGCAGCAGGCGAAGTAACGCCCCGGTCTAGGCGCGTCGGACCGAAACGACGGTCGGCCGACTGGCCGCCGGGCGCACCGCCTGACCAAAATCACGGAAAACAGTTGATGAGTAACGGATGGGAGCCCCACCGTTACTCTCCAAGTAACGCACCCCCAATGGGCCGCTATTTGGTAGTAACGCGTCCACCTTGGACCGTCGGGCAAGTGACGGTTCCTGGCAGGACCGTCACTGCACCTGGGTTACGGGCGGGTACGGTTTGTAAACCGAAGCCCTCCCGGACGGCTGAAAACGCCGGGTATCGACGAGAAACCTAATAACCTGTCAAACCACGCATGCTAGACAACAATCTAACATCTAAATCTAGCACATGCAAGGCCTAAAACGCATTAAACTCAAGATTTAGGCTAAAACCCCAAAAATGGAAATATGAACATCATGCATGCTACGGGGTGCTAATCAACAAACGAGCTAAAGGAAACGATCCTAGCAAGATCGAGGTTCCATCCCCCTACCTTTCGCAAGCCGAAACCGTCGAACGGGCCGCATGCAAGGAGGAAGAGCCACGGAGCTTCCACGCTCCACCTCGCTCCCACGATCACCGATCCACGCCGAAGTGGACACCCACGCGCTCTACTCGACGCGAGGAATCCAACGGTGCCAACCTCGTCTCAATCCGACGCCGTCTCGACCCCGATCCCTAAGAGAGGAGAGGAGGTGGCCGCACGGAGGAGAGAGAGAGGGAGAGGGTGAAATGAGAGATCGACGGGGGAGAGAGAGAGAGAGGGTGAGAGATATAAAAAAATAAAAATAAAATTAATATATATATAATATAATCATTATATATATAAAAATCTTATTAATATTCAATAACCCTCAAACAGCTCCGAACAAATCCGAAAAATGCCAGACAAATTCCTAAAAATCCAGGAAAATAGCCGGAATTTCCAGAACAATTAATAGAACAAATACCACGAAGGATCCATTAAGGCACGGGCCTTACAGTCCCTCCCTCCTTACAGAAATTTCGCCCTCGAAATTTACAATAACCGAAAAGGAGGAAACTGAGAAAGGACTTATACCTCACTGGAACAAGAAAGGAAAAAGCTGACGCATCTCATCTTCACGCTCCCAAGTAGACTCGTTACCAGAGTGACGCTGCCAAGCAACCCTTACCAGAGGAATAACCTTATTTCTCAACCGCTGCTCACGACGGTCTTCAATTCGGATAGGAAACTCTGGCGTGGACAAATCAGCAGTCACCTCGGGCCACACTGAATCATCGAGAACATGAGAAGCATCAGACACATGTTTCCTCAACTGAGACACGTGGAACACATCATGAATAGCTTGCATGGCCGCCGGCAGTTGCAAATGATAAGCCACTGAACCAATAGCTTCAACAATCGGAAAAGGGCCAACATACCGCGGACTAAGCTTTCCACGCTTCCCAAACCTGGAAACACCCTTCATTGGAGATATTTTAACAAACACCATATCTCCTGGCTCAAATTGTAGTGGACGTCTGCGCCGATCTGCATAACTTTTCTGTCGACTCTGAGCCGTCAACAATCTCTGTCTGATCAGACGAACCACATCAGAACACTGCTGTACCATGTCCGGTCCTGTCAACAGTCGGTCCCCAACATCAAACCAGTTCAGAGGAGTACGACAAGGACGACCATACAGCGCTTCATAAGGAGCCATGCCAATACTGGAGTGAAAACTGTTATTATAAGCAAACTCAACAAGTGGCAAATGCTGACCCCACGAACCTTGCCAATCAAGGCAACACGATCTCAGCATGTCTTCCAAAGTCTGAATAGTTCTCTCTGACTGTCCATCTGACTGTGGATGATACGCTGAACTGAAAGCTAACTCAGTGCCCAAAGCTTTCTGGAAACTACGCCAGAAGCCAGAGGTAAAACGCGGGTCACGATCTGACACAAGTGAAACAGGAATTCCATGCAATGGCACGATCTTCTGCACATAGAGCTCGGCCAATCTCTGCACACTCCAAGTAACTTTAATTGGCAACAATCTGGCGGTTTTCGTCAATCTGTCGACAAGCAGCCAGATCCCATCAAAACCTTGAGAAGTTCGAGGCAAACCCACCACAAAATCTGTAGTAACATGGTCCCATTTCCACATCGGAATTTCTAATGGCTGAAGCAGACCACCTGGCTTTTGATGTTCGGCTTTAACTAACTGACAAGTCAAGCACTTAGAAACAAAAATAGCCACGTCCTTCTTCATGCCGGGCCACCAGAACTGCTTCTTCAAATTCTGATACATCTTGGTGACACCAGGGTGAATAGCAAAACGGGAACCATGGGCTTCACTCAAAATCTCATTCCTCAAATCATCATCAACAGGAATATACAATCTGCCCTGGAAACTGACGACCAGCCCGTCATCAAATTCCACATCATATCTTGATGTAACACGGGCCAAATCAGAATCAGCTTGTTGGGCTTCTAGAATCTGCTGATACAAAGCTGAACCCAAAACCAAGCTAGCACAAACTGCCATCCTCGGATCGGCAGGAATCTCTACACACAATGCCTCGCTCGGAAGCTGTTCCCACAATTTCCATTCATGAAGCAACAAATGACTGACTTGTACTTTCCTGCTCAGAGCATCGGCCACAACATTCATTTTACCTGGCTGATAGGAGAGTGTAAAGTCATAATCTTTCATGTATTCCATCCATCGCCTCTGCCTGAGATTCAGATCTTTCTGGGAGAAAATATACTGTAAACTCTGATGATCAGTAAGAATCTGAAATTTCTCACCATACAGATAATGTCTCCAGATCTTCAAGGCAAAAATAACTGCAGCTAGCTCTAGATCATGAGTGGGATAATTTCCTTCATGCTGTTTCAATTGCCGAGATGCATATGCGATAACCTTACCATGTTGCATCAGCACTGCACCCAAACCTACTCGAGACGCATCTGTACAAACAAGAAAACCACCCGAGTCGGAAGGCAAAGTCAACACTGGAGAAGAAGTCAATAGCCTTTTCAATTCAACAAAGCTAGCCTCACACTGATCCGACCAGACAAATGGCACACCCTTCCGTGTCAATTTAGTCATCGGTGCTGCAATCTTCGCAAAATCCTGAATGAATCTGCGGTAATACCCAGCCAATCCTAAAAAACTTCGTATCTCCGTGATGGTCCTCGGTCTCTGCCAACTCAAAACGGCATCAATCTTTGCAGGGTCTACTGCTACTCCATCACTAGAAATCACATGGCCAAGAAAATGAATCTCCCGAAGCCAGAATTCACATTTACTGAGCTTCGCATAAAGCTCGTGATCTCTTAGAGTCTGCAGAACGATCCTCAAATGCTGCACATGATCATCAACAGAGGCAGAATATATCAAGATATCATCAACAAAGATCACCACAAAATGGTCCGAAATGGACGAAAGATACGCTGCATTAGATCCATGAAAGCTGCTGGGGCATTAGTCAAACCAAACGGCATGACTAAAAATTCAAAGTGACCATATCGAGTACTGAAAGCAGTCTTCTCCACATCAGATTCCCGGATCCGCAACTGAAAATAGCCAGACCGGAGATCAATCCTTGAAAAGACAGCAGCAGACTGTAACTGGTCAAACAAATCATCAATCCTGGGGAGCGGATACTTATTCTTGATAGTCGCCTGATTCAGCTGCCTGTAATCAATACAAAGCCTCAGGTTTCCATCTTTCTTTTTCACAAACAGTACTGGGGCACTCCACGGAGAAAAACTGGGACGAATATAACCCTTCTCCAGTAACTCTAGTAGCTGTGCACGCAGTACTTTCAATTCAGCTGGAGCCATTCGGTACGGCGGCTTTGCTAAGGGGCCAGTACCTGGAATCAGTTCAATCACCATCTCAATCTCTCGCTCTGGGGGCAAGCCTGGCAACTCATCAGGAAACACATCAGGGAACTCACAGACAACCGGAATATCACAAACATCCCGTCGTGGTTTTTCAACAGCCACCACTGAAGCAAGGAATCCCTGACAACCTGCGCTAAGCAACCTATAGGCTCGAATAGCAGAAATAATCATACGAGAAGAACGGGATCGAATACCTTGAAAATAAAAGGCTGATTTTCCCTGGGGCTGAAAATAGACTTTCTTCGATCTGCAGTCAACCACAGCTCCATAATGCTCCAACCAATCCATTCCCAGAATAACATCATAATCTGCCAGCTGCAACGCATACAATCTCGCCGGCAACTGGTGATCATCAATCATCACAGGAGACTCATCCAAACACAAGGGAGTAACCATGAAATCTCCAGAAGGCAATTCCACAAACAACTCACAAGACAGCTCAGAAGTCGGTTCCTCAATACAAGCCATGAAATCCTCAGAAATAAAAGAGTGAGAAGCACCAGAATCAAATAAGACATGAGCTGAATGACCATAAAGCATAATCGTACCTTCCACAAGATGGGACGCAGCAGCATCAGCTCTTGTCAAATGAGAAACTTTGCCTTTCTGCTTCTTAGAACCAACTGAAGATTGCTGAGAAGACGCCGACGCCTGAGAGAAAAATTGCTGTGGAGCTTGAGGTGCAGGAGGTCTAAACTGCGGCTGAGGTTGAGAAAACTGAGGAGCTTGCAATGGATTCGGCCTCAGCGGGCAATCTCGAACCACATGACCTGGCTGGTCACACCTAAAGCAAACAACAGGAAGAGAACACGGTTGGCCCTTATGATGACCACCGCATCTCCGACACGTCCACGGCTGACTAGCAGCTGAGCTCTGCCGAGTCTGAGAAGAAGGCGCTGTCGGCTGCTGAACAGAATCTGTACCGGACGGCTGCTGAAAAAACTTCTTCTTCTTCTTGAACCTTTTGAACTTGGGCTTAGAAGGAGAGGAAGCACTGGAAACCTCTGACTGGACCGAAGGAACACTAGGCACGGGCTGTCGGTAAGCCTGCTGAACCTGAGCCACCGGCTGCACTGACCCTGCCTGGGGATATCCACCCGGTCTCGCCATCTCCAGCTCTAAAGCTACAGCTGTCTGACACGCAGTATCGAGATCCGCAACACGACTCGCTATCAACGGCATCTTCAACTCTGGCCTCAACCCTCGCAAGAATTGCTGGGTCTTCAAAGCTTCGCTGGCCAGCACATGGGGCGCATACTGACCCAATTCCAAGAACTTATTCCTGTACTGAAGCACGGTCATACTGCCCTGGGTCAATTCCATAAACCGATACATCTTATCCATCTGCAAGCAGGCAGGAGTATAGGCACGCTCAAAAGCAGCAATGAACTCTGCCCAAGTGATTTGCCGAAGAGGTCTGGATCGAAAGGAAATCTGCCACTCGGCTTTCCACCACGCAATGGACGTACCCTGGAGTTGAAAGGCAGCGAGCATGACTTTCTCATCTTCAGCACACTCCATCGAGACAAAAACACGCTCTATCGCATCCAACCATTGCCTCGCGACTTCTGGGTCAGCTTGGCCATCGAAAGCAGGCGGATTGAACATCAGAAATTCCTTCAAAGCCTTGCCTCGACTGCCAGGCACTTCAGCTTGAACGATCGGCACTGGAGGAGCAACTGGAACGACAGGAACAGCGGGAACTGCAGGAGGAGGTGCAGAACCGCTATCTTCCCTGGGCGCATCTCGAGGAACACGAGGAGCTCGAGGAGGTCTTCCTCGACGAGGCGGCATAATTATGCTGCCAAAAACACAATCAACAATAAATCCATCAATCATACGAAAAACATCCTATGCCAGCAAGAGACGACAACAGGACTAGCTCTGGACCAAGCGTCAATTCCAATTCTTTACGCAAATCCTCAACTTCAAGCTCTGATACCATCTGTGACGACCCAGAGTTCAGGATACCGATATACCGATAACATCGATATACCGACACCGAGAACTGGGGAGGCCACCCAAGAGGCTGATGAGGCCCCTGAAGGGTTAGTGGGGGGTTAGCTGAGGAATATGCATAATTAATTGCGAATTGGGGCGCGCAATACAAATAAGTATTTAAGATTTAAACACAAGTGCGGAAGCAGTTTAAAATAACCAGAGTGATATATATATAACTAGTCCAGAGTCACAAACACCAGTCCTCAAGGTACAACTACGCGGGGCATACCCCGGCAAAAGCACAACACAAGCCTCAAAAAGGCAGCTCGTGCTCAGCTGGCAGCTAAGGAACGGTCCCGAAACAGCACGCTAAACTCCGGGAGACGTCGCGCGCGGCTCACCTGAAAGGAGAGGGTGAGTCACAGCCAGACTCAGTAGGGGTCACGCGGATCCCTACCTCGCACTAAACAAGCGAACATGCATAATTAACAGCAATTAAAGCATGCATTTAAATAAATACACAGGCAATGGCATGAATATCTAATCACAAGAAAGCTGTAAACTCTATCTAAGCAAGTATAACAGCTAACACATGCCCCTACTAATTAAATGCAAGCGATTAAAGCTAAAACTACCAATTAGAATGAGCTGCAACTAATCCAGACAACAAGGAAGGACAACCACTGGAGCAGAAACCAGAAGCGTCCACTGACGGCTTACACTGCGTCTCAAGCACTCGCAGTCGACAAGCGACAAGCTAAGCGCGTAAACAGTACCAGACCAAGTGACCAGTCGGAGTGACACCCGTCGGCGTCAGTCCACAGTCTCCGACCACGTGTGCACACACTGACTCTAGCCTGAGCCAGGCCCTCTAACTAGTTTTCTCCCTTGGCAGGACGCTACCATTGGCTGGGAGCCCACGGAACTAGCTTACAAACCGTGAATGGGAAATATACCCCTCCGCCATCCTCAAGCGGGTCGGTACTCAACAGACCTTAGGGCAACAACAGTGGCTCCATTGCCTGGAAAGAAAAGCTACTCTATTGGCACATAAAACACGCCACAATATAGTAAAACAATACAACTATGGCATGAATATAGAACGGAACGCATAAGCAATGGGCTGGGAATATATTGCAGCCATCAGGGAAGTGGCGGTCAAGGACCCACGCGCCACATGCAAACGACGGTCGGGGGTCGGCGCGTTACTTCAAGAATGACGCTCCAGTCCCCATCCGTCACTCCCTTCAGGATTCCAGCTCAAGAGGCACCAAAGGGCATGTAACGGTGGGGGCCCTGCGCGTTACTTCGAAGCGACGCGTGGGGTCACCGCCGTCACATCCACCCGAGGCTCAAACCACCTATCAGCGTTCTAAACGGCAGCAGGCGAAGTAACGCCCCGGTCTAGGCGCGTCGGACCGAAACGACGGTCGGCCGACTGGCCGCCGGGCGCACCGCCTGACCAAAATCACGGAAAACAGTTGATGAGTAACGGATGGGAGCCCCACCGTTACTCTCCAAGTAACGCACCCCCAATGGGCCGCTATTTGGTAGTAACGCGTCCACCCTGGACCGTCGGGCAAGTGACGGTTCCTGGCAGGACCGTCACTGCACCTGGGTTACGGGCGGGTACGGTTTGTAAACCGAAGCCCTCCCGGACGGCTGAAAACGCCGGGTATCGACGAGAAACCTAATAACCTGTCAAACCACGCATGCTAGACAACAATCTAACATCTAAATCTAGCACATGCAAGGCCTAAAACGCATTAAACTCAAGATTTAGGCTAAAACCCCAAAAATGGAAATATGAACATCATGCATGCTACGGGGTGCTAATCAACAAACGAGCTAAAGGAAACGATCCTAGCAAGATCGAGGTTCCATCCCCCTACCTTTCGCAAGCCGAAACCGTCGAACGGGCCGCATGCAAGGAGGAAGAGCCACGGAGCTTCCACGCTCCACCTCGCTCCCACGATCACCGATCCACGCCGAAGTGGACACCCACGCGCTCTACTCGACGCGAGGAATCCAACGGTGCCAACCTCGTCTCAATCCGACGCCGTCTCGACCCCGATCCCTAAGAGAGGAGAGGAGGTGGCCGCACGGAGGAGAGAGAGAGGGAGAGGGTGAAATGAGAGATCGACGGGGGAGAGAGAGAGAGAGGGTGAGAGATATAAAAAATAAAAATAAAATTAATATATATATAATATAATCATTATATATATAAAAATCTTATTAATATTCAATAACCCTCAAACAGCTCCGAACAAATCCGGAAAAATGCCAGACAAATTCCTAAAAATCTAGGAAAATAGCCGGAATTTCCAGAACAATTAATAGAACAAATACCACGAAGGATCCATTAAGGCACGGGCCTTACAGTGTAGGGAGACACTGGGCTACGGAGTAAGTCGTTAGTGGACACATCCGGCCTTGCTTCTGGTGGACAGGTACTCCCGTCACGTGACGTGACTTTCTTGTGACTTGAGTTTTCGCTTCCCATCTGCGAGACATGGTTTTATGTGTAGTTTTCGGGTCTTTCCCCTGATGTAGAGGTCTTGGGTCTCCGGCGAGCGTTACCGTGGGTCTTTTCCCTAGATAGTGTAGGGATAACGACAACGAGGTCATGATCGTGTCTACCCAGACCTCGTGGTCTTGGGTTGGCCCTTTATCTGTGAGACGGGCCTCCACGACAGGGTTGTCATGGTGTGTTTTCTGGCGGTGCAGCCAGAGGTCTTTCCGTTAGACCGGTATTTCCCCGACTGTGAGGTCGGGGTGTTAGTTTTCGTTCCAGTAGGAGTAGCTGTAGAGCCGAGGTTTTATCGGCCACCGGCTTTGATGTTCCTGCTGTTTTTGCTGCTTTCCGCTACCGCCGTTGTTCACAGTTGGGGTTCCGCGGGACCCCTATTGAGTAAGTGATAGGAGGCTCACCCCTACTTTCCAGGTGTGACGGTTCTTCCTTGAGGTTTGAGGGTGTTGTGTGGAGGTTCTTAGTTGCTATCTCGCCGGGCCGAGTGTTCACTCGGTGTTAGTTACGCTTCTCTACCCTTGACTATACTTTTATTGGACTGGACTCTGTAGTTAGATTACTTATTTCTATTAATTGTTGAATTGTCCTACTGTATTTCCTATTTCTTTGTACCTCTACACTCCTTTTAGCCCTTCCGAGCCCTCTAGCTCGTGGGCGGCGGGCCAGGATTCGAATGGTATTGGGTTCTTCCCGGCATCTGCATCTTGGGTCATTACATTTGGCTTGAAGAGCTTCTGGTGTGTCGACGCAGCAAGAACATTGCGTCGACGCAGCTTCATGTCTTCTTGAATTTCTGGCGAGCTAGCCCAGTGTACGTCGACGTAGCTGGTGGGTGCATCGACGCAGCTGGTGAAGATGCGTTGAAAGTGCTCTCTGGGAAGAGGCCCTGTGTCAACATATTGAGAAAACTGTGTCGACGCAACAAGCGTTGGTTGCTTATCTGACACTCGCTGGAACTGATGAGGTCGACACAGCTTGATGGTAGGGTCGACGTAGCTTTGAAGACCGCTTTAATGCTTGCTGGGAATTCATTTGGCGTCGACGCAGTAGTAAGGTGGGGTTGACGCAGCCTTGAATTATCACCTTGGCTGATCTTCCTTTTGTGAAAGGAAGAGTCGACGCAGCTTGATGGTGGAGTCGACGCAGCCTTAAATAGATTGCTTCCCAGCGGTTGCTAGTGTCGACGCAATGAAGGTCTTGTGTCAATGCAGCCTTGTTCAATTTGATTTAACTTTTTATTTTGTCAAAGCCTTCTTGCATTTCTTGATTTCTATGCATCCAAGGACCTTTGCACCTTGGAGCTTGATCTAGGATGCTTGATCTGCCACCTTCCTAAACTGCCATGCTTGCTTTCACTCAATCTTTGAAAGTACCTTGCTTGCTTTCACTCAATCTTTAAAAGCACACAGTTGGAGGTCTTTGATTTGAACTTAAACCTTCTGCCTTCTTGAAATTTGACTAGCTTAACAGCTGCTGAAGTCTATTGACTATCTTTGATCTGAACTTAATACATGTTGACATCATCAAAATCACATTAGACTCATCAATAAGTCATAATCAGACATCATCAAAATCTAGGATACAACACTAATAACCCATGCAAAACATTATTATGAAATCTACCTAGATTGGGCCGCCATGGGTGCTCGATCGCATGGAGATGTGGCATCCTCAAGCCCATACCTTCCTTTTCCCTACCTTTGAAGCTACTATCCTCCTAGAAGAAGTGGAAATTCTTTTAGGATTAAGAAGGTTGAAGCAAGGTGAGGAAGATGGCATGGCGGAAATGCCAAAAAGAATGAACTCTCAAGAAGTATTGGTGAGCCTCATAGCGAGCCAAAAGATGATCGATCAAATCTGCTCCTCTAAGGGAATCAAGTTGAGGAAGCTTGCGGCGTGGACCATCAAAGCATGGGAGCAAGCCAAAGAGGAAGATATGGAGGAGCTTATGAAGGTGTTCATGATTTGCATAGCGGGAGCGCTCCTCTTCCCATCGGCGGATGATTTTCTTGAAGAAGAACAATTGAGTGCGATATGTGGAATATGGGAAGGTAAGAGAATCGACCCGGCGATTCTAGCCTACCTCTATAGTGGGCTCACCTCGGCTAGTATGGGGAGACCTCTATACGGGTCTATACTTCTCTTCTCTAGTTGGGTGGACCTCCACTTCAAGTTTGATCTGTGTGAGGTGGCCCAAAGCACCTCAAGGTTATTACACAAGAGTCCTCTCCACTACATGACTAGCATAGTGGGGCTAAGTGACAAGGTAAACAACAGTGTACCAAAGCTCAAGAAGTGAGTGGAGTGGCACAAACACCTCAAATGAATGGCCCAAAATACGTTCAGTTGCACACCCGGGGCCCTCCTATCTCAAGACCTCTACACTAGGTTCTCCTCCGGAGTAGAGCTCCTGTTGATCGGGGTGACCGAGTTCATCCTCTACAATGCACACCGATGCCTTTATCAACTCGGCCTACCTCGCCATGCATTCAAAGAAGCATCTCATCTTCTGCCGATCAAAATGCGGGAATTAGGCACAAATGATGATGAAGAAGAGACCAAGACCATCAAAGCTATGTGGCGGATCAGCAACTTCCGACGGCCTGCGGAGCAGATTGAGGAAGACCGAGATCAATGGAAAACCTATGTAATAGCACTTAGGAATTTGAGACCCAAAGTGGCTCCAAAATTGATTTAATTGATTGTCTTCTAATGAATAAAACAATTATTCCTCTATTGAGCCATTTTAGAATTTTTAAGACAATGATTTACTCAAACTTCCATGATTATGTTCCTTTAAAAAAGATTCTGTAAAAATTCGCGTCCAACCCAGAAGACGCGGCTTCTTTAATCTGCGTCAGCTTCAAAGACGCCATTTTGATCATCATTTTCTAATAAAAAAATCAATTTCAAAATTGACGTCTGCCTCATCGACTTGAATTATTAATTTTGTGTCTTTTTCCATGGTCGCAAGTTCTTAAATAAGTGTCAAGCCCCATGACGCGAATTTCCTTCGAATTTAAACCGCCTTAACCCCCTCTTAAACCCTTGCACTTTCTCTCTCTCCACTTCTTTCCGTTTCATTCTCTGCAACTCCGGCAAACTCTTCTCCTTCTCAGTCTCACCCCCTTCTCTCAACTCTCTCATCTCTTTCATCTCATCTCACACCTATGGCTTCTACTAGTGGTGTCGGCACTGGGAAGCGGCGGCGCGTGATGGCACCGGTGGTGGTTCTCGAGGAAGAGGAGGAGTAGCGCCACGATGAGGAGGAGGAAGCTCCTCTGGCGACAGCATGGGCACCAGCGGACCCCCAGGCAGGTGATTCTTCAGAAGAAGATGATGGGGAAGAAGAAGAAGACAGAGGTGATGAAGAAGAAGAAGATGAAGAAGAGGAAGAGGAAGAAGACGAAGAGGAACAAGGTGGCAGAGGGAGAAGGGGGAGACCTCCCTACCGGCCTCTACGTGGGGGAAACATGGCCCCTGTACCAAGCAAGGTATGCAGTCAATCCTAGCTCTCTACAATTTTTTTATTAGCATTTTTTTATTTATATTCTTGGAACGGGGGAGAGGAAAGCTTTTTCTAGGAATTAGCGTCGAGTGCAGTCGATGTGAATTACCATTTTTTTATTTAAATAGGCACTGAGGGAATTGGCATCGTCTGTAATTGACGTAGATTTTTTATTTTTTTTGAATAAAAAAACTAAATGATGAAACTAAATTGATGTAATTTTTTTAAAAAATAAATGATTAAAAAGAATTGGCATCGACGACAGCCGACGCAGATTTTTTTCCTTTGTTTTGAAAAACAACAAAATGATTTAAGGGAATTGGCGTCGACAACAGCCGAAGCAGATTATTTATTCTTTAAAAAAAACAAAATTATTAAAGGGAATTGGCGTCGACGACGACCGATGCAGATTTTTTATTCTTTTAAAAAAAGATAAAATTATTAAAGGGAATTGGCGTCGACGGCGGCCGACGTAGATTTTGTTTAAAAAAAAGAAGCCCACAATTGTTCATTTGTTACATGGAATTAGCGTCTGACACAGTTGACGCCAATTAATTGGCGTTGACTGTGTCGTCGCTAATTTAAACAGAAAGCTTTTTTTGTGTGTGTGGGGCTTAGCAATTTTTCTGGTTACTAATATGTTTCTTCCTCTTTTTATGTCTTTGTTTGTAGGGGGTGATGAGGACAAGGATTTCCTGGGTCCTAGTACTGGCGGCTGATCGGGGGTTACCTGTAGCAACTCGAAAATTTTTATATGCATTTATATTAAAAAAAGGGGAAATAATGAAAGATGAAAATAAAATAAATAAATTTTTTAGTGTAGAATATATAAACATGAATCATATCCCATGTGTTAACACGAACGGTGAGATTCGTGATACGATTCTGAGAAGACGAAGACGTCGGTACTGTAGCAGTACTATAGCATCCGATTTAAGAGAGAATTATTAGCTTTAATCTAATCCTAATTAATGGATGAGGTCATTCTTACATCATTGAATAAATGAGGTCATAGATTATGTCATCCACATAGTGGACCAAAGTTGGTGTAATGGGATTGGTGTAATAGTGGAACAAAGTTGGTATAATGGGGTTGGTGTAATAGTGGAACAAGGTTGGTGTAATAGTGACATGGTGGAATGAAGTTGGTGTAATAGAGAAAGTAGCTGGGAGATTTTGGCCTATAAATAGGGCTAGGCTCTTCCCTACTCAAAGCACAAATCTCTTAGGAGGAATTGTTGGTTGGAGAGAGGGAGAAAGCTCGAAGTTGGAGGAGTGTTCGAAAGCGTTCTTCGTTCTTAAATTTCTTCTTCTTTGATCTTCAACGAGGTAGGTTTTCTCTCAGGCGTTATAAACTTCATTTATTCTTCATACTACATGCTCTTTCTTCATACTATATGTCTTTGGAAATAGAAATTTTGATAGATCTGTACTTTAGTCATAAACTACCATTTATGAGTGTAGGGGCTAAGTGCCATGTAGGGCAAAGTGCTATGTTATGGGAGCCACCTCTTGAGGCCGGAATGGCGTAAAGTGCTATATAATGGGAGCCACCTCTTGAGCCTGTAGGGGCCACCTCTAGAGTCCTCCATAACTAAATGACTAGTTATGCGCTATACTATGCTTCTTAAGCTTTTCTTGAAACTCGAATTGGCCATAATTATAAATGAATTATTCTGAAAATTACATGGGACTTTGGTCCACCTGATACTCAATGCCTGGCAAACATGGGGGCCCTGATCTGGTCCTAGGTGAGTAAAGCCTGAAAGTACTTGTGCCCGAGGGAGTTGAATGATCAAGTGTGGCATTGCACCAACTGACATGCAAGATTGAACTAGGCAATTCACTTATTACATGCTTGACTCGTTACATGCTTAACATCCTATACATGACATTTTTGACCAGAGTGGTTAATATCCTTGTTACATGGCCATATTTACAATTCTATACTTGTTATTGATCTTCATGCTTATACTTGAGCTCTACAATATCTATTCTTGAAATTCTTGACTTCCTGATCTGTTCTCTAATTGTCATTTATTTTATTACTTATTTTATTCGAAAGCATATAGATGATCCAAAATGTTAATTACTTAAAGTGACCTGGTAAAGAGATATAAGTCCTACTGAGCTTTCTAGCTCACCCTGTGTATTGTTGTTAATTTTCAGGAAATCCTGAAGATGACGGGAATGGGCTAGAGTGATGAGAGTGATGATAGTTTTTAATAAGTTTCTTTTCCCAGTCTGTCTACTTATAAATGAATATATCAAGTTTGAATACTATTGTAAGTCCTTGAAGGATATTTATTGGAAATGTCAGATTATGAAATAAAGATGTGATTTTATCCATTTTTTGTTCATACTCATCATCTGAGTCTCTTGATCGACCTGCCCGTATAACTGTTCACGGCTTGATAATTCCGCCTTGTTCGGGGCATGACAGTTTAGTTGGTATCAGAGCCTATGGTTAAAAAGAGTCTAGGGCATCAAGGCTTAGTTATTGAAAACCCTAGGTTCTTCACACTATAGGACAATGGATAGCTATACTTAACCCGTGAGATTGGGTAGAGACTTGGGCTAGATATTAAGATATGTAGAGATAATACATTTAATCCCCATAGCTTGTTTTGCAGAAATTCTTAGCTGTTGAAATTGGCCACTGAGCGTGCTCAATGGAGAGAAATGCAAAGGACCGTCCAAGAGTTAACTCAAGCCCTACAACAAGTGGCTCAAGGAGGAGTTAATCTCCATGGTGCGGGAGACCTGCACCGCAACTTTAGGAACATGAATCCCCCGAGGTTCAACGGTTCCACTGACCCGAATGAAGCCGAACATTGGGTCAAGGAGATAGAAAGAATATTCCGAGTCATGCAATGCTCGAATCAAGATAGAGTTTTGCTTGCAACTTTCTAACTAGAAAGGGATGCAAGAGCTTGGTGGGAATCCATGGAGGCGATCTTGCCCGATCCCCATATCACTTGGGAGGAATTTCTAGAATATTTCAACGGCAAGTATTTCTCGGAGAGAGTCCAAGAAAAGAACGCAGCAGAATTTGCCACCCTTAAACAAAGAATTTTCTCTGTAGCTGAATACGAGGCACAGTTTTCTCGACTGGCCCGTTATGCTCCACACCTCATTAATACAGAGAGAATGAAGGCCAAGCGATTCATGAATGGGCTAAGGTCCCAATACATTCCCCAACTGGCGCCTATGGACATACAAACATATGCCGAGATGGTCCGGAAGGCCCAACTGTTAGAAGATGCCATGGAGATGACGGATAGAATCAAGGGAAGAGTTGTGAAAGAACAAGTTATTGATGCCGGAAACTTTAAACCCACTTTTGGAAAGAAGAGGCCAAATGAAGGAAGAACCCCTCAACAAGATAAAAAGTCTCGAGATGGAAATAGACAAGTCATCCCTTATATATCTTCAAAAGATATCTGCAAGTATTGTGATAAGGCTGGCCACAAGACTGAAGAGTGTTGGAGAAAGAAGGGAGCATGCTTGCGCTGTGGAAGTGGAGATCTTCGCATTTCTGATTGTCCCCTTATGAAGGAATCTCCATCGGAGAAGAAAACATAAGAAGGACCAAGGCGTCAAGGAAGACTTCAAGCTCTGATAGAACCTACATCTATTGAAGAAGGAGGAGTGGTGGAAGGTACTCTTACCATCAATTCTAGAACTACTTTTGTTCTATTTGATACTGGAGCTACCCATTCATTCATATCCCAGAATTTTGCTTCCACCTTACATGAAAAACATGTTCCCTTGAAAACTGAACTTGTTATTTCCACACCTTTAGGAGTAAGCACTGAGCTTAAACATTATTTTCCCTCTAGTGAAGTGTTGATTAGTGGTCATAACTTAGCCACTGATTTGATATGCATGAATATGGAGGGTTATGATGTAATCTTAGGTGCTGACTGGTTGGCCAAGTATAATGCTAAGATGGATTGCAGGCAAGGAAGTATAACCTTTGATGAACCGGGATACCCTGAAGTGTCTTTCTCTAGAAATAGCCATCCTAGACACCCTCTTCTCATCTCTGCCTTTCAAGCTCAAAAAATGATGAAGAAAGGATGTGTTGCATTTTTGGCTTCTGTCCTTATAACCGAACCCAAGAAATCCATTCTGGAAGAAATATCTGCTGCTAAGGAATATCCGGATGTATTTCCAGAAGAATTACCTGGCATACCACCTGAGAGAGAAGTTTCATTCTCAATCGATTTGATATCAAGAGTAGCCCCTGTATCCAAAACTCCTTATAGAATGTCCCCTACTGAGCTGAAGGAACTAAAAGAGTAATTGATGGAATTGTTAGAGAAGGGATTCATCAGACCTAGCACATCATCTTGGGGAGCACCTATTCTTTTTGTGAAGAAGAAAGATGGATGTATGAGGTTATGCATTGATTATAGGCAGTTGAACCAGTTGACTATCAAGAATAAGTATCCTCTGCCAAGAATTGATGAACTATTTGATCAAATCTCTGGAGCTCATTATTTCTCTAAGATTGACCTTAGGTCGGGTTATTATCAAGTGAGAATCAAGGAAGAAGATATTTATAAGATAGCATTCAGGAGTAGATATAGACACTATGAGTTTGTTGTCATACCTTTTGGGCCGACTAATGCACCTGCCGCTTTTATGCAACTCATGAATAGTGTGTTTCAACCCTTTTTAGATCAATTTGTGGTGGTATTTATTGATGATATATTGATCTACTCCAAAACCAATGAAGAACATGAAGCACATTTGAGGATTGTCTTGCAGATATTAAAAGAAAATCAGTTATATGTTAAATTGAGCAAATGTGAGTTCTGGTTAGAAGAAGTTTCATTTCTCGGTCATGTGATCTCTAAGGAAGGTATTTCAGTTGACCCTTCAAAGGTAGAAGCTATCAATAACTGGGAAAGGCCTACAAATGTGATCGAAATCCGAAGTTTTCTAGGATTGGCCGGTTACAATAGGAGATTCATCAAAGACTTCTCTAAAATTACCGTGCCATTAACTAGACTAACAAGGAAGGAAAATTCTTATATATGGGCTAAGGAATGTGAGAAAAGTTTTCAAACTCTAAAGGGGCGCTTGACAACTACACATGTTCTTACTCTACCTATTGCGGGAGGAGGATTCGAGGTATATATTGATGCTTCGGGAATTGGCCTAGGCTGTGTATTAATGCAACAAGGCAAGGTGATAGCTTATGCATCTAGGCAACTGAAGACCCACGAAGTTAATTACCCTGTGTATGATCTAGAATTAGCTGCAGTGGTCTTTGCTCTTAAAATATGGAGGCATTATTTATATGGGGAGTAGTTCACTATCTATTCTGACCATAAGAGTTTAAAATATTTATTTTCTCAGAAGGAGCTCAACATGAGACAAAGAAGATGGTTAGAATATTTGAAAGATTTTGACTTTTCTATTCAATACCATCCTGAAAGGGTAATGTTGTGGCTGATGCTCTTAGTAGAAAGCCAAGGGCTCTATTATCAAGTTTGATGATTAATGAATGACGATTGCTGGAGCAATTTACAGGATTAAATTTAAATGTGGAACCAAAGGAGGAACGAGTCTTGATTGCTAATATAAGGGTACAACCTGAAATATTTTCTGAAATAAAAGAGCAACAAGGTAACGATCCTTTATTAGTTGAAATTTTTGGAAATTTAAGTCAAAGGCCTGATTTTCAACTGGCAAATGATGGGAGATTATTATTTCGAGGAAGAACTTGTGTGCCTGATAGTAACAAAATCAAGAAGAAGATAATGGAAGAAGTGCATCAATCCAGGTACACTATTCATCCTGGTGCTAAAAAATGTACCAAGATCTCAAAAGAACCTTTTGGTGGCCTAACATGAAAAGAGAGGTAGCCGAGTTCGTGAGCCAATGTTTGGTCTGCCAACAAGTTAAAGCCGAACATCTCAAATCGGCTGGTAAGCTAAAACCTCTAGAGATACCGGAATAGAAATGGGATAGTATTGGCATGGATTTTATAGTTGGGTTGCCAAAGACCCGAAGTGGATTTGATGCTATATGGGTGATTGTGGACCGACTAACTAAGTCTGCTCACTTCTTGCCCATCAAAATCAAATGGACCGTGGATGTTCTAGCTGCCCTATATATGAAGGAGGTTGTAAGGCTGCACGGTATTCCAACCTCTATTATTTCGGATAGAGATCCGAGATTCACCTCTCACTTCTGGAAAGGTTTCATTGGGTACTAGGCTGAATTTTAGTACGGCTTTCTACCCTCAGACAGATGGACAAACCGAGAGGACGAATCAAATTATCGAAGATATGTTAAGAGCTTGTATGATAGATTTTGGGAGAAGTTGGCATGAACATTTGCCATTGATTGAATTTGCATATAACAACAGTTATCAGTCTAGCATCCATATGTTACCTTTTGAAGCACTGTATGGTAGGAGTTGTAGATCACCTCTATGCTGGAGTGAGGTTGGAGAAAAGGGATTGATGGGTCCCGATATTATTCAAGATACAACTCACAATATTCAGTTGATCCGTGAAAGACTGAAAATTGCTCAATCACGGCAAAAGAGTTATGCCGATAATCGAAGAAGAGATCTTGAATTTCAAGTGGGGGAGCATGTCTTCTTGAAAATTTCACCTACGCGAGGAATTAAGAGGTTTGGTATCAATGGAAAACTGAGTCCAAGATTTATTGGCCCTTTTGAGATTCTAGAACGAATCGGCGAAGTGGCATACAAACTGACTTTGCCTCCACAATTGGCAGGTGTCCATGATGTAGTTCATGTATCCATGCTAAGGAAATATGTGTATGATCCTTCGCATATGATTCAATTCGATGACTTGAAACTACAGAAGGATTTATCTTTTGAAGAAAGACCGATCAAGATCTTAGATCAGAAATTTCACCAGCTAAGGAATAGGGCTATACCGATGGTAAAAGTCCAATGGAGTAAGCGTAGATTTGAGGAGGCTACTTGGGAATTAGAAGAGTCAATCAAGAAGAAGTATCCAGATTTGATCTCAGGTTAGAATTTTGAACTCTCCATTTGAATTTTAAATTACTATTATGTGATGTGAATTTGGAGGACCAAATTCTTTTAAGTGGGGGAGGATGTAGCAACTCAAAAAAATTTATATGCATTTATATTAAAAAAAGGGGAAATAATGAAAGATGAAAATAAAATAAATAAATTTTTTAGTGTATAATATATAAACGTGAATCATATCCCATGTGTTAACACGAACGGTGAGATTCGTGATACGATTCTGAGAAGACGAAGACGTAGGTACTGTAGCAGTATTATAGCATCCGATTTAAGAGAGAATTATTAGCTTTAATCTAATCTTAATTAATGTATGAGGTCATTCTTACATCATTGAATAAATGAGGTCATAGATTATGTGTCACGCCCCGAGCCTCTATTACAGCGGAAGACTAACTCGGGGAGCGCGAACAACCGGCATGGTAAGCCTCTCGCAAGCAAGAATGATCAGAGCGCAAGACAATCACACACATAAATGTAATTTCACAGTATTTAATCAAACTCCAACTTTATTTCATAAATGATTAATAGTCAAATATAATTATTTTTCCATCATCTTTCACTCTACTAGACTCAAGAAATACGAAATTACATTGACTCGATCTAAACAATGTAGACTTCCTAAGTCTTCGCTCATTCTTTATTCACTCTCGGATCTGCTACTTGAACCTTCCGAATCTGAACCCGACTCACTTCCGTTTCCTGAAAAAGATTAGAAATAGGTAATGAGCACACTTGCCTAGTAGGTATCTTCGCATCAACATGAAGGTGTTAGGGTGCTAGGCCCGGATACAGAGGGGGGGTGAATGTATCCCTCTAGAAAATATAGCCCAAATTAAAACTCTAAAGCTCAGATATGCGGAATAAAGACTAATGAGCTTTCCAAGATGAAATGATAAGGCAACAAATGAACAAACAGTTGGACTGCACCAATGCAGCCACCTGAACAACCAGAAATGAAGGCAGAGCTAAACAACCCAAACACACTTAGCAGAATATAATGCTAAAAAATAACTCTCTAGATAATGCAACTAGCCAAGCATGCACAACCTATGAATGGGAGGTAGAAGATATGGAGCTAACGTAAGGCAAACCACTGCACAAATAATTTTAAGGTGGTTCGGTCCTCCAGACCAATATCCACCCCTCACTCCCAACCGGAGTGAGGCTTCACTAGCCAATGCTAGAACCAAGCAGACTCAGTCTGCGAACAGTTGCTGCCACACAGCTTGACCAAGGGAACAGCCTCCCCTCTTCCTCCCAACCGGAGGGACACCCCAAGTGACTCCCAACCTCTTGGAAACCAGAGACCGAAGTCTCTCTTCCTCCAGACCGGAGGGACCCCTGGACTTGCTACCCACAAGCCCAGAACCGGAGACAAGTCTCCCTTCCTCCAAACCGGAGGGAACCCACAAGTAGCTCCCAGCTACTTGCAACCGGAGATCAGATCTCCCTTCTCCTGACCCACCAGGAGGAACCCGACCTCAGTCCAGAGGATCGGAAGTACAAAGGTAATCAGAAAAAAAAAAACAAAGGGGAAAACAAGAAAAGAAAATAACACAGCAATCACAAGCTGTAAAAGATGAAGCACAAAGATAGCTCTCAATGGAGCTGGCTGGCCTGGATTTGATCCACGGTCCAGCAAGACCAAATCTTCAGATGCAGCTTCTATTCTTCTTCTCTCAATCCTCACGAGCTCTCTTTCTTCTTCTTCTTCTCTTCTTTCTTCTCTTTCACAGGCTCTTTTCTTCTTCTACTCTTTCACTCTCTCGATCTCTGCTCCTCTATTCTGTTCTGCTCTTTCTTTCTGATCTCTATCAGCCCTCTTGCATTCTCATGTATCCTTTCTTCACTGGACGAAAGCTTCTATTTATATCAGCTTCAGCAGGTGCTAGGGCGTGAGCTCTCGACGATTCCCGCCCAGCTTATTTGGTCCACGTGTCGGCATTTCAGCCTCTAGGATCACGTGTCAAGTCTTGATGGCCTCGTCCATTAAACCTGTCAGATAATCAGTCGAAGATAGTATCAGCTTAAAGCAATGTTCAGACTTCATTCAGCAGGCAAGGCACACATAGATGGCTGTATAGACTTCGTGTGAAGGATAGAGTGTATAGACTTAGTTAGTTCAGGCCTCTAACAACGAGTGTATAGACTTGCAACTCTTCATGAGATCTCAGTGTATAGACTCAACTAATGTATATAGTTGAAGGTCTAACAATCGAGTGTATAGACTTAGGCTTTGATGAACGAAGTATGGACAGTGAATCGTGAAGGCAGGCAGGCTGTATAGACTTAGCCTTCGATGAACAAATGTTCAGTGTATAGAGTTGAAATGTTACGCCCAATGTATAGACTTCAGTAGGGCTGCGAGTGAATAGACTTGTACAGTGCAGCGAGTGTACAGACTTTGAGTGTTAGGGCCAATGTATAGACTTGAAAGTCCACTGTGGATGTATAGACTTGGTGAGGCTCAAGCAATGTACAGACTTAGTGAGGCTAAGCGTTGTACAGACTTGGAAATTCCACTGTAGATGTATGGACTTGATGATCCACTGTGGATGTATAGACTTGAGTGAGTGAAGCCGATGTACAGACTTGCCTATGCGAAGCCACTGTACAGACATTGAAAACGTGAAGCCAGTGTACAGACTTGAAAAACAGTTCAATGTATAGACTTGAAGGCCATGAGCAAATGCATAGACTTCACGCTGTACAGACTTTAGGCTTTGAACGTTTGAGCAGTACGCAATGTACAGACTTAGCGATGTATAGACTTGGCCAGAACAACGTAGGAAAAGGTATGAGTGTATAGACTTGGCCAAGCGTAGGAACAGATGTGGAGTGTACAGACTTGGTGAAACAAAGTCCATTGTATAGACTTGGTAAAGTGAAGTCCAGTGAATAGACTTGCAGAAGCGAAATTGATGTACAGACTTGGAAGGATTTGAACGGGAGAGTGTATGGACTTGGTTCCTGTAGCAGTGTATAGAGTTGAAGGTCTGAAGGCGATGTATAGACTTGGTGAACACTGCAACAGTAATCGGATGTATAGAGTTGAAGTTTGATAATCCAGTGAATAGAGTTGAAGCTTGGAAGGATGTATAGAGTTGAGCTGTACAGACTTTGGCAATGTGTAGGCTTAAATGGTCGGGCAGTGTACAGACTTAGAGTATGAAGATTAGTGTATAGACTTCAATTAGAAGATGCCCGATGCCAATGTACAGACTCAATGATATGAATCCAATGTACAGACTTTGAGGGATGTTAACAATAAGGCATGCTGTACAGACTTACTCAATGAAGCTGATGTATAGACTTGAACACTGCGAAGATTAGACTTTAGCAGTGTATAGGCTTAGAGTGTAGCTAAAGCTTCGAGCGTAGGAATAGGCCAGAATGTATAGACTTTCAATGAAGGGGCATTGTGTAGACTTTGGAAAGTATGAGCCATTATACAGACTTTGCCTTAACAATGAATAGGCAAACGGGTGTACAGAGTTGGCCAAAGCAGCAATGTATAGATTTAAAACGCTTGAAGATCGGCTGTACAGACTTTGAAAAAGGAGCGATGTACATACTTCGAGAAATGATGCACTGTTCACGCTGTACAGACTTGACGTTGAAAGCTGAGGGCACAGTACGATGTACAGACTCAGATTCTAGACCATTGGCTGTACAGACTTTGGAAGAAGACCAATGTATGGACTTCAGGTGAAGATCAATGTATGGACTGTAAACAACTGATGAATGAACTGAGGGGTCGACCCATCAGCACAAGGGGTCGACGCACCACTGACCATACCAATGAATAAGTGCAGCAAGATTCAAGAGGCACCATGACTGAACATAATCAAATATGCAATACCATATCAGAACTTATGAAGAACTGTATTATGATCAGAAAGTGAATAATAACATGATGACTCACACAGCAAGATGACTCACAGTGAATAACTCACCTCAAAGACCAATCATTAAAACCACCATTAAAACCATCATCAAAACCACATGGGCACAACAATCTCCCCCTTTTTGATAATGGCAACACTACACAGTGAGTCAATCTAATGACTCAAACTATTCTCCCCCTTTGACTTCATCAAAAAGAAAATAGTTTGAGAAATTAAAGTATGTATAAAAAATCAGTCAATTCCTCCCCCTTGCTAGAACAAAATTCTCCCCCTTTAAGAGTTTCAGCAAGAACATGAATTAGAGATGATCAAAAGAAACCTGCATGTAATGATTGAATGATATTCTCCCCCTTTGGTATAATCAAAATAAACCATGGGAAGGGATATGAATGTAGATGCAGAAACCAGAATGCAAGATCTCCCCCTAGAAATATGAATGCAAGAGCACAATTCTTCTCCTTCTATGCAGCATGATGCATATGACAAGAAGGCTCCCCCTCAATAAATGAAATCGTATGAGATGGTTGAGAAGAAGATCATAGGGGCATACAAGGATAAGTTCAGGTCAATGAGCCAAGGACAATGAGCAGTAAAGATTCAAATAATCAGATTTTTCAAAGAGGCTTCAACTACAAGAATTTCAGTCAGATTTTCAAGGGAATGTCATTCTCATAAATCCAAATCAGAATATTTCAAAGTCTTCCATTATAAGGGCTTGTGAATGATTTTTATTGATCAGCATGGTTTAAACATGATGTATGCAGAGTTTATCAATAAAATTCTGTATTGATATCTAAAACCATTGTTTAATAAAAATGAACCAAACCCTCATATTTATCTTGATTAATCTCTCTTTCTCTTACACAATCAAATTTATTGACTTCTTTCGGAATTACATGCATTAGTATTGAGATCAAGCAATTATGAAGTCATATGATTTTATCTAGGGTTGTAGCAATTTGATTTTAGCATCAATATTCAAACATTTCAATTTGTTCAATAAATTTTTTTATGCTACAAATTTTACGAGCACTCTAGTTCAGTGCACACCTTGTAACTAGAGGATATACCTTGATCAGAGACCAATATCCCTAAGCACTTAGTGTGACTAACTGTCATGCTTTATATGAACAGAGATAGCATTTACACATCATGACACACTGTAAATCATTTCTTGATGAGTGAGTTGTATTTCTCAGTGTGCATGCCATTGCTCTGCCTGAATTTTCAATGAATTTTATTCTGTAGAGTTGACTAAGACACCTCATGACACAGTCCTTTGGACATGGTTTCTCAGTGACCAAAGTCATTGCTCTGACAACAATTACCCTTTAGACAATTCAGACAAATTCCTTTGCTTCAAGTCAATAATAATTTCATGTACTTAACCAATTAAAGTCATGAATTCAATAATGTAGATTTCAGAAGATTTTACAAGACACAGCATGAAACAGATGGTTAAGGTTTATTAAACATGCTCCAGATATTTTTAAGAGATTTTAAAGCCAAACTCATTGAATACATTAAACTTAAACCACATGAGTTATTTCAGTCATTCATAAAATGTATAATAAAAGATTTCTAGTTCAAGAATTTTTCAGATTTTTGATTGAGATAGTCCCATTGAAATCTTCATGACAGACTGATAGATTTCTGAAGCCAAATGATACCAAATGATAGGAGAGATTTTGAAGCTTAGTGTTTTTCGAATATGATCAAGGTTTGTCAAGAAAAATGATAAGAAGGGATATGCAATGAATTCTGACAAATGTATGCATTTGACAACCTATATGCAATGCATTGACTCTCCCTGACAACATGCATTTAGACAATCTTTTTGGCATTTTTAGTTTAAGGAAATGCAATGCACTATATGTATGCAAAAACTCAACACTGAATGCTATGCAAGAACATGCAATTAACTCCCCCTGAAAACATACAATGTTTGCCATGAGACACTGAACATATGATTTTGATTCATGCACATTCAGACTGTCCTAACCAGCAAAGTGACCCATGGTACTAGGCAGAGCACTTGGTCTAAAAGACCACCTCATACATAGTAAGAACCTCCAGACAGACTTCCCTACCTTTTGGTACCTTACCATTTATATACCATTGAGGTCATGCATGATAATTCAACATACAGTCCTATATGCAATTCAAAATGTTCAGTGAGCTATTGCAACATACAAATTTCAAATAATATTCACATTCAGTTCAGATTTTCAGAAATTTCAGAGTGCATGATCAAAAAATAATGCAACTGGCAGATGATGAATGAATATGCAAGAACAGATTTAATATGCATGCACTAGATGAAACTAAGAACAGGATATGCAAGAATACATCAAACCAGATATGCAATGAGTTTCAAAATGGGAAATGCAGAGAGATTACCTGAAAAGTGTGAGAATGGGGTTTTTCATTCTTGAGTGCCTTGGATCATTACCCCTTTATTCCATCCAAGGCACACCTGCTAGGCACCTTCCTATTTTCCACTAGCAGGAACCCAAGTGGTCTTGGGTCTTGCATAGTAATTAGCCCCTTTTGGGACTGCCTGCATCTTTTTTTGTGCCAAATAGTCATCAGAGTTCATGATAAAATAGTTATGCATTGAATGCCCAGACAGCCCACAATAGTGGCATGAACTAGCAGGTTTCATGTTCCTCTTATGTATAATAGCATGAACTTGAGCATTATAAGAGTGAGCATGAGGGTTTCTGTTATTATTATGAAATTTTTTCTTTTCATGACCAGCTACCCTGCAAGCAGCAACTTGGTGGCCTGGTCTTCTGCAATTTGAGCAAATATGAATTCTTTTAAAAACAAGTTTATTCCTACCAAATTCTTTGGAATTTCTATTCCTACCCTGGACATGCCAGCAGTCCTTGACTGCATGGCCATGCTTCCCACAATGGGAGTAGAAAGGGAACTTTCTTCTAAAAGAACTTGCCCAACATTCAGTGGCCTTGTGCCTAAGCTTGTTACAATTAAAACATTTGACATGCTGGTTCAGAGAAGCAGTTTTGTTTATATTAAAAACATGTTGGTTAGCATAAGATTTAGCATGATGTGAGAGTGGTTTTTTCTTTCCATTAGCAAACCAACATTGAGCAAAGGTGTGGCCTAACCTACCACAATGAGAGCATTCACTTTTCTTTGAATGAATAGCAGGTTTTTTATCATGATATTTCCTAGCATTCATCATTTCAGCATTCAAATCATCCAGTTCGTTTAACTCACACTCTTGCATCAAATGGCCAATTCTATGGCAGTAATAACATGACATTTTCTTTTTCTGAACCTCATGATTTCTGACATGAGTTTTCCTGACATGCATTTTACTGGCATTCATGTCATCTTTTCCTTTCAGTTTGCATTTATGCATTTGATGACCAGCTTCATGACACTTAAGGCATGACATGAGTTTCCTGTTAGCATGAGATTTAAAAATAGGATGCATGTAAGTAGTAGAAGCCATTTTGTTCTTTCCTTTTTATTTTTCAGTTTGCTTCAGAATTCTTTGAGCAGCAAATTGAAACACTGAAGGATTGGCTGAACTAACAGAGGCAACATTTGAAACAGTTGAAGTTTGAATCTTATTTTCAAAACTCTTTTTCTTTGTTGGGTTATAGCCCAACCCTTCTTTTTGAAAATTGACTTTAACACCTAGCAATTTGTTTAGATTATCTTGCCCACTGACAAATTTAGACAAGGAGTTTTTTAAATCCTGAATTTCATTTTCTTGAGAGGAAATATGTAGCTCATAACTGGCAATCTCTTGTTCACTGCAATTCACACATTCAGTTAACACCTTGTTAGCAGTTTTATATTTTTCAATTTCATTTTAAAGATTGCTCAGTTTATCAGAATCTTCAACACAAATACTTTTTCCTCTTTCCAAAGTAAGAAGTCTTTCAGACATAGTGGAGTTCAGCTTCAGATATACATGATCTCAAACCTGAAATTCCAAGTCACGTCTTCGGTTGTCGGCATAAGACTTTTGCCTATCTTGCGCCATTTTCATCCTTTCCTGAATGAGCTTGATCTTCTCTGTAGAGTCCCTTATAAGGTCGGGGCCTAGAAATTACTTTTCCCCTATTTCATTCCAACATATTGGTGATCTACAGCCTTTTCCATACAGAGCTTCAAAAGGTGCCATTTGTATGCTTACTTGACAACTGTTGTTATATGCAAATTCTATCAGAGGCAAGTGATCATGCCAACTTCCTCCAAAATCAATGACACAAGCCCTGAGCATGTCTTCTACCATCTGATTTGTTCTTTCTATTTGACCATCAGTTTGTGGATGAAAAGCTGTGCTGAAATTCAATCTAGTCCCTAGTGAATGTTGTAGACCTTTCCAGAACTGTGATGTGAATCGAGGATCTCTATCAGATATAATAGTGACTGGGACACCATGTAATCTGACAATCTCTCTTATGTATATTGCTGCTAGAATATCCATAGACCATCGACTCTTGATTGGTATGAAATGCGCGGATTTAGTCAATCGGTCTATGATTACCCATATACCATCGTGTCCACCTCTGGTCTTGGGTAAACCCATAATAAAGTCCATCCCTATACTCTCCCATTTCCATTCGGGAATATTCAAAGGATGTAATTTACCTGCGGGTCTAAAATGTTTGGCTTTTACTTGTTGACAAGTGAGACAACGAGACACGAAATCAGCTATTTCTCTCTTCATATTGGGCCACCATAAATTTCTTTTGAGATCTTGATACATCTTTGTTTCTCCTAGATGAATTGTGTATTTGGAATTATGTGCTTCATCTAGGATCAGTTTCTTTGTAGCCTCATGATCTGGTATACATATTCGGCCTTTAAATAATAATCTCCTGTCATTGAAAATAGAAAAATTCAACTTTTGTTCAATATTGGTCTTAATTTCTAGTAATATAGCATCATTTTGCAGCTTGACCAGATCTTTTATCAATGTAGGTTGAGCTTGGATATTGGCTATGAAACAATCTTCTTCCTTTATGTCAATATCTAAGTTCAACTGAGCAAACTGAGGAACAAGGTTAGTTACACTAATCATAAGACTTGATAGCATACCCATTGGTTTTCTACTGAGTGCATATGCTACAGCATTAGCTTTGCCATGATGATATTGAATAGCAAAATCAAAGTCTTTGAGGTATTCTAACCACCTCCTCTTTCACATGTTAAGCTCTTTTTGAGACAATAAGTATTTCAAGCTCTTGTGGTCTGAGTAGACCGTAAACTTTTCTCCATAAAGATAATGACGCCAGATTTTCAAGGCGAAAATAACTGCTGCCAATTCTAAATCATGCACAAGATAGTTTTCCTCATGTCGTTTCAGTTGTCATGAAGAATAACAGATCACCTTTCTATTCTGCATGAGGACACATCCTAAGCCAATACCAGACGCATCCGTATATACTTCAAATCCACCACCCTCCACCGGTAGTGATAAAATAGGAGCTGTAGTAAGATGATTCTTGAGATTTTGAAAGCTCTTTTCACAGTCCTTTGACTAGACAAAAGGATTTTCTTTTCTTGTAAGCCTAGTTAAAGGAACCGCAATTTTTGAGAAGTCTTTAATGAATCTCCTATAATAACCAGCTAGACCCAGAAAGCTTCTTACTTCAGATACAGTCGTTGGTCGACTCCAATTCTTGACAGCTTCTACCTTAGAAGGATCCACAGCAATACCTTCTTTTGAAATAATGTGGCCTAGGAATGAGACTTCCTTGAGCCAGAATTCACACTTATTGAGTTTGGCATAAAGCTTGTGTTCTCTAAGTGTTTGTAAAGCTATTTTTAAATGTTGTTCATGTTCCTCTTTTGTCTTAGAATATATCAAGATATCATCAATGAAGACGACGATGAACTGGTCCAGATATGGCTGGAAGACATTGTTCATAAGTTGCATGAATGCTGCTGGGGCATTAGTTAACCCAAATGGCATTATCACGAATTCATAGTGGCCATAACGACTTCAAAAAGCTGATTTATAAATGTCATCTTCTTTAATTCTAAGCTGATGGTAACCTGACCTGAGGTCAATCTTAGAGAAATATTCTGCTCCCGAAAGTTGATCGAAGAGCTCATCAATACGCGGTAATGGATACTTGTTTTTAATTGTAAGTTGATTCAATCGCCGGTAATCGATGCATAGCCTGAGAGAACCATCCTTCTTCTTGACAAATAAAACCGGCGCACCCCAAGGGGATGTGCTAGGTCTGATGACGCCCTTGTCTAGTAGTTCCTGCAACTGCCTTTTTAATTCTTTAAGTTCTGTGGGGGACATCCTGTAAGGGGCTATAGAAACAGGTGCTGCTCCTGGAATGAGTTCAATCGTGAAGTTCACTTCCCTCTCGGGTGGTAAACTGGGTAGTTCTGAGGGAAACACATCGGGGAACTCATTTACAATAGGGATGTCTGCTATGATAATTTTCTTGGACTCTGTAATAATGACAGAAGCAAGAAAAGCTTCACATCCTTGCGAGATAAGTTTGCAAGCGTGAAGTGAGGATACAATAGTGGGGTGTTTCTTGTACTTGATGCCAAGAAAAGAGAATCTCGGAAGACCGGGCTTTCGAAAGGATATAATCTTATTTCGGCAATTGATATAAGCATCATGGTCTACAAGCCAATCTACCCCTAAAATGGCATCATAACCTTTCATGTCAAGGCATATTATCCCAATCTACACGATGAGCCATTTGTAAGATAAGGTACCTGGGAGGAAATAACAACTTGTTATTTCTCATGAAATTGGAATGAACAAAATAAATCTTAAAGCTAATTAATTATCTTATCCCGGGCTCTACCCACTTCTCACATAGGTATGGAAACTTCTTCCTTAGTTCATAGGTAGGGGCCCTTAAACCTTGGACTTATCCTATGACATGATTCCTTCTTCCTAAGTCCTGAGACTTAGGCTCTGATACCAACTTAACTGTCACGCCCCGAGCCTTTATTAAAGTGGAAGACTAACTCGGGGAGCGCGAACAGCCGGCATGGTAAGCCTCTCGCAAGCAAGAATGATCAGAGCGCAAGACAATCACACACGTAAATGCAATTGCACAGTATTTAATCAAACTCAACTTTATTTCATAAATGATTAATAGTCAAATACAATTATTTTTCCATCATCTTTCACTCTACTAGACTCAAGAAATAAGAAATTACATTGGCTGGGGAATCAGATTTAAGATTGCGTTAGGTGTTGCAGAGGGCCTTCGCTATCTTCACCAGGGCTGTCACAGGCGCATAATACACAGAGACATCAAGGCTTCTACCATACTACTTACAGATGGCTATCAACCTCAGGTGTTTATTACTCATTGTTTGTTCTATTGCCCTCTTCCTGCCTTTCCACATTCAAATATGTTGTAATGATGCTATCTTTGGTGATACTGTATGACACAGATTTCTGATTTTGGTCTTGCAAAGTGGCTGCCTGAGCAATGGACCCACCATGTAGTGTTTCCAATTGAAGGCACGTTTGGGTGAGTTAGTTTCTCTTTAGCTTCTTCAATATTTATTCTCCTTGCAATCATTTGATACGTTGAAGAATAAAATTTGGCTTCAATATTGTTCTTCTTTCAGCTATTTGGCACCAGAATACTTCATGCACGGTGCGGTGAACGAGAAGATTGATGTCTTTGCCTTTGGGGTTTTGCTGCTCGAGCTCATAACTGGGCATCGTGCAGTGGATTCATGCCGGCAAAGCCTTGTGATGTGGGTATGACCATGCAGTGTGCTATAAGCCTTCACATGTTCAAAATCCCTTGTACACGTGACTGAAGACATGCCTTCATCTTGTTGATGTGTTCCATTTCACTTGAAACAGGCAAAGCCGCTGTTGGATGCCAACAACATCAAGGATCTGATCGACGCCACCCTCAGGAATGCATATGATCTTAAGGAAATGAATAATGCAATTGTAGTAGCATCAATGTGCATTCACCATATGTCGACTCTGCGGCCTCACATGGATCAGGTAGGGAGCAGTAAGGTAGTTTGAGTGTTTCACACTTTGCGTCAAGCTTCTTCAGGCTTTCCGAAATTCCTATTCATTCTCTTGACCTGACTTTTTCTTGTGAGGAACCACTTTACTGAAGCTCAAAAAGCTCATACCTTTCTATCATTGTTCAAATTGTGCATTGGCTATTGTGTTTCACAGGTTATCCAGCTTCTAAAAGGTGAGGATGCACCATTGGAACTTGATAAAGAATTGGAGACAGCAGTAAACAAGCCACTTCTCTTTGATGCTTGTGATTTGGAAGACTACACATGTTCAAGATATCTCAACGATCTCAATCGGCATAATCAACTTACCTTAGAACAGTGAAGAACCTACCATTTGGACTTGCCTTACGAACAGTTCTATACATATTGCAGCAAGCTGTTGCACAATAGAATATTTTACTTACAAAGATGTTGACATTGGTCAACTTAGCATATACATTGTTAGTTCTAAATTATTCATTGGCACCATTGTGCTAATTGTGTTTCTTCTTTTAGGTGGGTAACATCATCAAGCCCGCAAAGCCTGTGAAGCCCAAGGTGCAGAAGGGAGAATAAAATTAATAGAGAAGAGGTGGAAGAGAAGCTGGCCAAGAGTATGGTAGAGAGAAATGTAACTGCCATGGTGACATGCCAAACCATCCAATTAATTGGCTTCTCTTACTACTCGTCCATTAGCAAAAAATGTTGTACCTAAAGAGCACCAAGGGGAAATTATTTTATCTGTTTTGAAGAGTTGAGTTTGTATATTTTAGTTGTAGAGTGAAAAATTGAGGTTCCACATTCCGAGTTGTATTTATAAGTCATGGATGGTATATGTCTTATGTAATTGGGATATTTTCATGATTTGATTTTATAATATAGCTCTACGAAGAGATTATTTTTATCAATAACTATCATGTCCTATTTATGCTTCTGTTAAAAGGTGGATAGTTTATATATGCATGTGTGGTGTATAATGGTAGGTGTATGTGATGTCAATGAATTATGAAGAATATGATCTATGTACTGATTGCATGTTAGGAATGTTAACTCTAATTTTTATATTTTAGGATGGTTATTTTGGTGAAATATTTAGAAATTGGAGTTCTTACAGATTGGTCATTTGGGATAGTTTGGGGAAGAAAATGCCCTTTAAATACATTATTCTAAGTGGTTGTTTAAAGGTGTTTTTAGATGACTATCCTTAAAATAGGTTATTTGGGACAGTTTGAAGGAGGGATTGCCCTTAAAACATGCTTATTAGAGGCATTTGATCATCAAAATTGCCCCTGTTAAAATATTTAGAGGCAATGTTTTAGTGACTCTAATGCCAAAATTAGGGGCGCTTTTCAAAAAGTGCCCCAAAAGTCTTTAGGGACCGAGGCAATAGGGGCACATTTTAAATTGCCCCTAAAACTAATCAAATTACCCCTAAAGGTTTTTAGGTCATTTATCTCCATTTTTTAGGGCAATTTTGAAATGCCCCTGAAGGTTTATTTTCTTATAGTGGCTATGTATGCAAGATGTGCGTGATGCTATAGTGATAGACCTACAGGCTCGTCTACGTGATACCGAGGCCCAGCTTGAGGCCACACAGGCGGCTTTAGAGACCCTGGTGAGTATGCATGATGTTTATAATGATGATTATTCCTGAAGTTTTTATGTTTAACCATTGACAGCCTCAATTAACACAGTGTGCCCAGCAGGGAGCGACAGCAGGAGGAGCAGGAGGTGCTTCTTCTAGCTCAAGGGACCCAGCTGTTGAGATAGCTTCATTAGAGGAGCGTCTTGCTGGAGCAGTTGCGCGCACCGAGGCAACAGAGAGGTACTTAGTTGCACAGGTTAGTTCACAAAAACAATATTCATGCATGCATTTATTTCCTCATAGAAAATATTTATTTTTCATTTCGTACTTATGTTATAAGGATGGTGAATTCCACAGGCCGAGGAGCTGTAGGCGGCGCTTACTCGGGTTGCCTTGGTGGGCACTGAGTTAGCGATCCGCAACGAGCAAGTCGTAGAGCTGGAGGAGGAGCGGAGACGTCGTGATGTTGAGGAGCTTCCTCGTGGCGTGGTGGAGCTACGGACCTTGCTCGAGGTAGAGAGGAGGGAGCGAGCGAGGGAGAGGGAGGAGCGACTGGAGCGAGAGCGTGAGCTACTACAGTTGAGGACCCGGTTGGGTGTCCTCGAGGAGCACTTGAGAGGCGCTGAGGATTGTTACCGGAGAGGGCGAGAGCGAGCTCAGCGTGAGGGGCGTCCCAGCGCCTACTCTAGTACCGGTTACCTAGCCAGCTCTTCTGAGTATCGGAGGAACGAGGTGGAGGCGAGGGCCCGAGGTGAGAGACCTGTTGCTACTCAAGGGTTGATGGGGCCCCCACGGGTCCCTCTTAGAGACAGAGATAGAGACGGAGAGAGGTAGAGAGCCGAGAGAGGAGAGAGGAGTGTGGTGATGAGAGCTAGAGATATTTTTGTATACATCCTCCTCGATCTTTATGTACCTATACACAGGCATGATAATAAAATGGAAAAAAATATTTGTATATTACCTACTTGTCTCTCTTGTAGTCTTCTGTGCTTGCTCTTCCTATCCTTGTGTAACAAATCTTCAAATAAACAGGTTAGTTTCTCTGTTCGACTTGGCCCCTTGCTCAATAAGGGGATTTCCTTCTGACCTTGATAAGGGGTCAAGGGGTCAAGCCTTTAATCAACTAAGGTGAATAAATAAAAGACTTGAGTGATGCAATCATGCAAGCAGAAGAATGCAAACAGGAATTGAAAATATGATCACACGAAATGTGAGCAAGCAAATGATTTTTTTTTGTGGTGTTATTTTTTTTTGTTTTTTTTATTTTTTTTTCTTTTTTATTAGGCTAGCATGGTACATAGACTGTAAAACCTTACTCATTCACCATCTTAAATTCATTAATCATTCTTAAATAATTTAACGAGGGGTCAGCGTGCTCAAAATTGTGCTTTGACTCAAAATCTCATGCGGCACATCCCCCTAAGTCTATCTTCATCGTCCCTCAAGCTTATGGCATACCACTGAAGGAGAAAGGAAGAGGATGGTGGGGGAAGTATACGAGGGGGTTCGAAAGACCGGGAGACTTCCCTCCCCTACCATATTGCCTGTTGGGGTTCGGTCTTTGGCTTGGGAAAATTTCTTTCTTGCCTTCTCCCTTATAGATACATTCTTACGACCAAGGTTTTCCATATGGGGACTTTTCCCTCTTGACATGCATTTTCTTTTATTTTTATTTTTTTATTTTTGTTTTTATTTTTTTTAACGAAGAGTTGACTTTACTTGGGCTTTTGACATATTATCCCCTTTTGGCCATGACTTCCACCTACTAGGGCGGCAGGTAGGTTCGATGGCCTAACCCAAAGCCTCACTCCCCTCGTGAACTGAAGAGAAGAGAACGGGTAATGCCTTACACTCTTGGTTCCGCACTGACTTTCTTCGGATTTTACGCCGTTTGAGCTTAAGAGCTAAGCATGTTGTGTGTGCCGAGGTCAACCCAGGGTTAAATTATCAAGAATGCAGAATGAATAAGAGATTTTGATTTTTTGAGTCCCTTTGGCCTGCGTACCATGCGAGCCTACAATCTTATCTTAGGGGTAGTACTTTCTCGGATACAGTCCATTCCAAGGGTGAGCCAGTTCTTCCCCTTCAACATTAACCAGTTTATAAGCATTACCAAGGTAAACTTCGTGTATCACATAAGGCCCTTCCCAGTTTGGTTGGAGTTTAGAACAAGGTCTGTCGAATTTCATGAAATTTTTTTTAATTACCATAACACCAATCTTAAATTTTCTCTCAATTACTTTCTTTTAATAAAAACGTTGTTGACACCCTTTTTTTGCCTATGAGTTGGATCATTCCTTTTACTATCATTTGTTGATGCCTCGATTTGTCCATTACTCACTGGACTATTTCAGGGCACGTCTTTGGGCTTATTTTATGGGTATCTCCCTCCTGGCTAGGTCTGCTCTCGAATTCGGGCTTAATGGGCCTTGATTTCGCTTGATTTTGGGGTAAATGGGCTCATTTACCCTAATTTATCAATTTCAACCACCTAGCAATTGCGCGGTCTATAGTTAGGCCGTGTATGTATTGAACGGTCAGATTCGGGACCGTGTACACTTTACTGTGATTTATCTCTGGCTTTTTTGCATTTCCACCCACACGGCCTGTCACTCAACCGTTCAGTGTGTTGGACGGACCATTACACGACCGTGTTGTTTTCATAGGCAGTTGTTTTAAATGCACGGTCGCAGGATTGGCCGTTCAGTGATTGGGCGGTCTATTTGGAACCGTTTACAAGCTCAGAACAATGTATTGGATATTTATTTGATTTTCTGAATTTTCACCAATAAGCCTTTGCACGGTCCAAGTTTAGCCGTTTATTGCCATTGAACGGCCTGTCTTTAGACCGTCCAGTTCCCAGAGTCCTAAACCGGTGAACTTTCCAGATAATCATCTATTTATCCTATTTTTTGGATTTATCACCGACACACAGTTACACGGTCTATAGTTGACCGTTCAACTCGTTGAGTGGTCTATCGTTATACTGTTTTATCCGAAAGAGTCAAGCGCCGTGATAGCCGGTCAGTTCGGTGGATAATTGGATAATTTGATATTTTATTTATTTATCACCGACAGCATTAGACGGTCTAGCAATGGACCGTTTAATAGTCTGAGCGGCCTATCGAACGACCGCTTACCTGGCCGAGATCTGTGAATTATATGGGTTTTCTCTCTCCATGCGTGATTAAACCTCCATCTTCCTCCGCCATTTTCTCCGCGGTTTCTCCACCAAATGGGGTGCCATTTGATCCTGGCGGGAGATAGGAGTATTATCTAGATATTTTGTGTTATTATCTCGCTCTAATTTTCATTGGAAAACCCTAATACGGGGCTGGACTTTCAGGGGTCTATAAATAGCACCCTTAGTCCAAGCTTGAAATGGGGGGAATCCAACGTCGACGTCGAAGCTTTGTCGAATTCCTGAGCTAGCTATAGCCAGGGAGGGAGGCTTTCTACATCTTTCTAAGCCTCGGGTTCAAGGGAGTAGTCTTTCGTCTTGTGTTTGGTCTAGGCTTTTAGCTGTCTTTTCATTCATTGCATGCTTCTTTTCATCATCTTCTCCCCACGTTTTGCACTTGTCATCATCATTTCTACACCCCTCCTATCATTTTCACGCCCTATAGGGGTTTAAAAACCACCCCAGGTATCGCCCATTCCATGCTATTATGTCGATTTTCCATTCTTTTCTATAGTTACTACACATTCTAGGGCTAATTGGTTTTGTTTTCTTGTCCTCTACATTGTTTTGCAGGTCAGCATCAGTACAGCACGAGGCCCATCCCCTCTGGCCGGCCGGAAGGGGTGGAGGATCAAGTCCTACAACTTGAAGTTTGACGATTTTGAACGATCTTCTTCTGTCCGTCTGCAGATCAGAGCGGTCCTCCACGAACCGTTCAGATCCTGTGAGCGGCCGTCTGCGAACCGTTCTAGAGCCAGTCCAGCCTTCGTCCTGCTTCTCTCTCCAGCGCTATGAACGTCCTATCGCGCGGCCGTGCTATCCACTAAGCGGTTCTCCCTGGACCGTGTACTACTGCCAGCGCTGCACTTCAGGCGAGTGTCTTCTCCCTTTCCAAGGTACGGGTGCATTTCCTTTGCATTCTGGATCTTGGTGGCGATCACGATCACACACACTTCTCCACACCTTTCTTTCCTTTAATTTTGCTTGCCTTCATATCTTGACCGAGAAAGGTAAAAGGGAAAGAAGGAAATAGGGGGGGAAACATGTCAACATGCCATTTTTTGGCAATCACGGTGGGACACCTTGTGCCCATCGTGCTGTTGTTTTGTTGACATGTGTTCTGTGCTTGGTTAGGCTTTCTAAGTTGTTTCAGGTTGCTATTTCATCCACCCCGGGTTTCTGTCCTCGGAAGTGTACGCGGTTCCTTCAGAGCCGCTCAATCATTCCCGCGGTGGGATGATAGACCGTGCAGTCTCAGTCTCAGGTGCGTTGCTGTTTCGCTTCTGTCACGCTGCTATTGATTGTGCGGTTTCATTCTGGCCGCTCCTCTGTTTCCACGGTCAGACGATAGACTGTCCATTTCCATCTCACGAGTGGCTGTGCATCTATGAGTCTGTTAGTTTCAGCGGTCCTGTTTGGGCCGTTCACTGATTTCCACAGTCTATCAAAGGGCCGTTTACGTCTGGTGGCTCAGGTACGTTACTGGTCTTCATACACTTGTGATTTTTACTGATTCTCCGCGGTTTGTTTAGGGCCGTTCTGCAGTTTGCACGGTCGATCAATAGACCGTCCAGTCAGGTACGATGTTGTCTCAACAACCTCAGTTCATTTCAATTTATTTCTTTTCATTACTCCCTCTCACTAGGCGGTCCTTCCCAGGCCATTTATCTCCCTGAGCGGTCTTCCACCAGACCACGTTTGTGTGCTACAGTGCACCCGAGATTATCATGTTGATCATTATTCCACATCATCTTATACTTGTTTGGGTGCTAGTTTGATCTCCTCTGATTATTATTTATTTATGCATGATTATTTCCACACTTGTCATAATTGGTTGGTCATTGTTTGCTAGTTCTAGGTTAGACTTTGCATGCACTCCGGTGCACATAGTATTCATGCATTTTTATCACATTGTAGTTGCATTCCTACCTTGGTAGGGGAATCTCTCGTCTCCATATTCCTTGAAGCCGACTAGGCGACCTTACCCGGGACCTCCGTAAGTCCCCGTGAGCCGTGGATTCCTACATGGACGTCGGGCCGGTTGTACCTTTTCCACCCCGTAGCTGTGCATGTTGCATACGTCGTGAGAGAGTTAACCATAGATTAACCCAAAGTTTGGATCTTGTTCCCTATAGGCTTCCTATTTTGAGGGAATTGACCTTAATTCGAATCATTAAAAGGCCCATCGAAACTTTGGAAAAATAAAAATTGACGATCATATCAACTTGTTTGATCTTGGTTGAACCCCCTCACACCCATATTGTCTATTTGGGCCTGTCCAAGCCCATTTGCGTTATTTCATGCTGCATCCCCCATCATCCATATAAATTTTGTTATTAGGCCCATTTAGGTTAGATCATTCTGTGCGTCCATTTGTTTAGTCTCATTGTCTTAGGTTTCTTTTTCTTTCTTTTCTCCTTTGCATTATTGAGTCAATCCCCCTCTTTAATTCTCGAGCCCTTTACTTCCCTCATTGTATTTCCCTGATTTTTTCTGTATAAAGTCTCCATTTGCCGTCATGGAGAGCCATTTTTCTCATGTATATTACCATTCTTCCTCCCCGTCTTCCTATTCACGTGTGGATTCCTCCTCCCACGCGGGCCCATCTTCTCGTGGCCCTTCTGACCCGCAAGCAAATCTCATGGCCCACCTATCATCTCTTGCTTGCCAAACGGCCCCGGTCCAGGCCCAAAAATTCATCGCTAATCTTAATGACATTATTCTCATAACGGGCCTCCCTCTTCTACTCCTAGTGGGCCCCCTTCCTTTAATGGGCCCTCTTATTCTCTTAATGGGCCCCATGTTGCTGCTAGCCCAATCGGTCCTTATTCCCATGGTCATGATCCTTCTAGGCCCATGCATCCTTCTATTCCTAGAATGGGCTTTTTTTCTTTTCAGTCTGGACCTCCTTACCCGGCTTAATATCATAATCCTAGTCCAAATCAACACTCTCTTGCTCCGGCTGGCTTGCATCCTTCCCGATCTCTCCCCATCGAGGAAATGATTGCTCAGGCCCAACGCCAGCTTGATGAACTTCAACGTCAAATTGATCCCAAAACTTCTTTGAGTGTTCCGTTTGCATTCCAAGGTCTTCAGCTTCCACCGCGTTCATAAATTCCCGCATACCACCGCTATGGTGGAGTCGGTGACCCTTATGTGCACTTGAAGGAGTTTCTTTATGAGTCGACCCAATTTCGACATGACCAACGCTTGATGGCTTATCTGTTTGGTCTGTCTTTAGAAGGCCCGGCTCAGGACTGGTTCTTTGCATTGTCGCAAGATCAAGTGGCAAATTTCCAAGCCGTTCAAGAGAAATTCCTTCAGTAGTATCAAGACCAGGTTGGGCCCAGGTATTCCATGGTTGATCTGGCCCATGAGAAGATGAAGTCTGACGAGGAGTTCTCTACCTTCGCTGACCGCTGACGTCGCCTGGCCGCGCAAGTCCCGGGGCATATTCTAGAGGGAGAGCAAATCAAGATGATCATTTCTAATGCAATGCCCGAGTACCGCTTTATCTTAGCCTTGAACGATATCACCTCATGGCAACAGTTGTATAGTCGAGCCTGCTTCATCCGCCAAAAACTCCTAGTTTCCCTTGACCCCGAGTCCCCTCCACCTTCTATGCCCACATACGCCTCCTATCCATCACCTTCCATGTGTCAGCCATCTACCACATATCCTTTCACGAGTCAGCCTTCCGCTCCCCCACACCCATATACCTCCACATATCCCTCCACATATCAACCCTCCACGAGTCAGCCTTCCGCCTCTTCATACCCGCATGAACCTCCACCTCCTGTCAAGGAAACACCACACCCCGAGCAGGTGGATGTCGTCTATATACCCCCTCATCCTGCTCCGCATATGCCTTCACCAAATCCTTCTCTTAGCCATGCGACATTGCCTACGCAACCTCCGCTTCCATCCCCGCAACCTTCTCCATCACCTTCTCATATCCCTCGGCATCCACTGTGCCCGAAGCGGGCTCCTTCTCCGTCGTTGCCGGAATCTCTTACAGATATTTTTAGGGCTTTGATGGCCGCTCACGCATTGCAGCTCCCTCTGATTGTGCCTAGCCGACCCACAGCCGGGGATGTGTTTCAATATTATGAATTTCATCGCCAGTAGGGGCATTTGGTCGAGGATTGTCCTGAGTTCCGGGATTATGTTTATGATCTGGAAGCTAAGAAGATGATCGATTGGGCCGTCATGCATGAAGCTATTTTAAATCTCCGTAGCAAGTAGCAGCAGCAGTCGCCGCCCAGGCAACCATCTCCACTACAAGACTAGGGGCACCCCTGTGATTCTTTGATTAATGTAGTGCCCACTCCATCACCTATTCCATCACCTATCCCGTCACCTTCACCATCTACTACACCGTCCCCGACACCTCCACAAACCCAAGCCCCTACTCAGGCTGGTGCCTCCACTTCCACCGCCACTACTCCTACCCCCAACGCCGCTTGGCGTGTCGTGCCAATATGCCGACGTTGGGTCCCACATCCTTCCATTTCCCCTTTACCTCCTTCCTCACCCTCTCCATCATCTCCACTACCCCTACAGCCATCACCATCATCTTCACCGCCTCCTCTCCCGAAGACCCATATTCCATCATTTCCACCATCCCCACCGATGTTTCCTTTCCCACCATTACCCTTCTCGCCCGAGTCTGAGCAAGCTACCCCTACACCTTCGCCTCCACCTTCGCCTTTACCCCCACTTACGCCTTCTAAACCTTCACCTACGCCATCTGAGCCTATTCCCTCCACTTCTCCATCCACTTCCACCCCACGGAGCGGGTGTGCATTATCTTTGGTGCCCCTCGGGTTTGGTCCCCAGGGAGATGATGAGCCAAGCCAGGTTTCGATTGTGCATTTCAAGATTCAAGATGTCATTTCCCGCATGCCAATCCGAGTCCTAGTCCCTGGCTGTTTTGGGGATGATGAGCCTACACTTTCAAAGATGGTTGTTAAGAAGAGTTCCCTTGCATTAGTGCCAGTTTTTGCTAAAGCGAGGCCGGTGGCAATCTCTTTGCTTGCCGGGAAGTCCACCATTAATGATGTTATTACTTCTCGCTCTATTGCTGTTCAGTTCACTGGCCAGGAAGGGTGCTCTACCCAGATTGTGCTAACTCGTACGGCTGCCAAGAGCCTGACGGATTCCATGTTCAAGGGGTAATTGGCCGTATTTTCAAGATTTTTCAAGGACATTCTGCACATTCTATGAAATCTCCATCGGTTTATTAGCATGTCGGCCGCATCAACGCCGTGTATTAGTCTCCCTCGGTCTCGTCCTGCCCTTTTATCAAGGGAGTTATGTTTCAAGACTGATTTTCGAGTGGAGTTGCCAAATCTCAGGATCCTTGTGCCAGGTTACAGGACTCCATGGCTTTCTGATGCTCATCCATCTAAAGAATTCACTGTTCAAGAATGTCCACATGTTGTTAGCACCAGATGTCTAGGGGCAACTACCCCAACAAAGCTGCATGTTCATAGAAGGGCCAGGTCGTTTGCCAGATGGGCCCGTTATTTGAGGAGACATTATAGATCAAGAAGGCCGAAGGTACGGGTCTGCCCCAAGCAGGCCCGTGTTTAAGAGATTGTTGCTAAGAAGAGGCGACGGTGCAAGTACAAAGGCCGCAGGTTGTGCACTCGAGGGGCCACTACTTCTTCTTCTCTGTTCTTCCATTCATTTCTTCTACTCAGCTCCCACCCTTGGGTGGTGTATTTATCTTTTCCCAATCCAGTTTCGGTTACTTTCTCTTCTCTTTCTGGGTCCGCAAATCCCCATTCCTCTTTTTCCCCTCATCCGGAACCTCCGGATTCTCCATTTTCTCATGATTCTAGGCCTCAGCCTATGTCATCCTTTCATCCCACTTTCGAGGCTTCTTCTGATCCTTCTCCTCTGGTATCTCCGGGTTCTACTTCTCGTTCCCTTTCCCCGACCTTGTCGGGTGTTTATGATTCTTTTTCCCTGACCTTGTCGGGTGTCTATCATTTCCCTTCCCCGACCTTGTCGGGTGTTCGTGCTTCTTCTTCCCCGCCTCTGGCGGGTGATCGCTACTCTCCTTCTCCGACCATATCGGATGATTTTCCTTCTCCCTTTTCTTCTTACTCCTCCTCACCCTTTCAGGGTTCTTGCCCTTTTTCATGCTATTTTCGAGGCTTTAGCCCCCCTTGATCTCAGTTGATCCATGTTTATTTTGTATCTGGTTCCTTGTTATCAGGGCCTCAGTTCCTTAACGAGGGAGTTCTAGCCCTCGTCTCTCTTTCTTTTTATCCCTTCTTTGTCTAGTATGATGTATGCCACTCCTCTGTGTCGAGGAATCCAATCCTTTGCTCTCCTATCATCCTGTATCCTGGCAAGCAAGGAATATAAAGTTACTCGCGCTCCTCAAAGCTCGATGATTGAAATCGCTTCAGGATGCTGTTTCCACGCCATGGATTTGCAAAGGTATCTTTATTTTGTGCAAGAAACGTGCTTGCATTTCCATTATTTCTATTGTTTCTGCACATGGTTATGATGTTAATTCCTTAACATGGTTGAGTGGCTTTAGGAGTCTTTGTTTAATTTGATCTTAACTTTGTGTCAAATAAAAAAGTTAGATTCTGCAGCATCCTTAGGCTGGTGATAGCTCTGCGCTGGGAGTCTAGTTTCTTTCCCCGATTGTTGAGGGTGACCTTTTGTACGAGTTTTTCACACACTTCAAGGCAAGCCATTGCCGATTCCTCTAAGGCACACCGCTGCTGCTTTGGCCATACCATGGGTATGCACAAAGGTCTTTTCTTTTCTCTGCTCGGCCAAGTGCAGGAGCAAGAGATGGATGGATGAGATGACTGACCTAGGCGCTCCCTAATACGAGAGAGGTCTCAAATAGGGGCAGTCTTGACCTTGAAAAATGAGCTTTCATGTAATATCTAGCCAATAAGGGCTCTCAAAATCAAAATTCAATGAATCAATATACAAAATTATGAAAATAAAGGAGCGGCAAGAGTGGCAGTACAGTTCCCCGCGGGACGTCATGAGCCGGGTCGCATGCGTGCCTGATAAATATGGGTCTAAAAATCAAAGACACAAAGCCCCGGCGTAACAGACTGTATCTTTGAGGGGTAGTACCCTGGAAGGAAGTCGAGTCCTAATATCTCCCATCCTGCATAAAGCTTGTCTCTAATTTTTCTTCTATTTCTCCCTCTTAGGCTGGGTTGTATCCCGAGTATAGCCTTAGTAGGGGCACGGTTCTTTAGAGGCGGTTGGTTGTGGCGAGCCACCCTCATATGCACGCCCTGCTTAAGGGAAGCCTTTAATGAGAGGGGTAGCAACGACGGTCCCTAGCTCGTAGTTCGAGCCCGTCTTTGGGTGCTACAGATTACTATTTCAAAAATTCAAAAAAAGGGAAATATTACCAAAAATCCAAAAAATGAGATGTTATCAAAAGTCCAAAAAAATCAAATATTGTTCAAAAACTAAAAAAATCAAATATTATTGAAAATTCAAAAAAAAATAGGAAAATTGAAAAATCTAAAAATATTTGTCTTTTTATTCCTTTCTATCTATTTATTTAGAGGACGGATACGTGATCTGTTTGCCAAGTGTGTAGGTTGCAGGTGTTCAAGTTTCCTTGCTCTATCTTTCACTCTGCCTCCTGTTCACGACTTCTGATCGGTTCTCTCTTCTTCAATCTATATCTCTCGATCAGTTCTTAAGCTTGTGTCCTTCTCAACTCTCGCTTCATCTCATCATGTCTCTATGAGAGGGCTCTTTACCTCACTGTTGCGAACCTGGTGGTTCTGCTTCGTCGGATCTTGGGCTTGATTGAAGAACATCTTTTGTCATTTCCTATGTTGTCCCCCTGTGGCCGTCGTCCAAGTGTCCTTGTCCCATCTATGGTCATCTCATGTTCCACGTGTTGTCTCGTTCCGCCATGTGTTGCATGTGTCCTTGTCCCTTGTGGTTATTTCACATGTGTTATGTCGTCTCCCCTGTGGTTGTCTTAGACGTCCTCATCCTACGTATTTCTGTCCCACTGCATGTGGCTTCATTCCGCATGGCAAGTTGTCTCGCCGTGTGTTGCCATGCCCCACCATTTTCTTCGTTCTCATGACTTATTGTTTGTTTATGTGGTGTTGCATGTGTTGCTCGCTCATTCATTCTTCGTTATGTTGTGTTGTTTCGTTCATGTGGTCGTTATGTTTTTTTTTGTTCATACTTGTTTATTCATGTTGTTGGTTATCTTATTTCAAACATCCATAAAAATCAGAAAATGAAAATCCAAAAGAAATGCCATTTCTTTTTTTTTTAATAAGCACAGTCATCTAATAGATCGGAGGGAGAGTGCACCCCCATTCCAAAGGAAGGGCATGTTCTCACTCCACCTCCTAACCATTAGATGCTAAATTTTATTAATATTTCAAATAAATGTATGTACACATAGCCCCGGCTCGTAAATACAATGAAAGGATAGGAAGCCTGAACATGAAGAGCTAAATAATCATGCATCAATGCAAAATTAAGTGGCCGAAAGCATCGGCTGAGAGAGTAGCTCGTGCATTCCACCCCGTGCACAACCAGGTAAACCCCCAGGGACTCCGAAGGCTAGGTTCGTTCAAGTCCAACCGGTAAGAGAACCCCCGTGCATATCTGTTGCTTCCTCTATCAGTCTGTGCATTATCCGATTGGCATAAGAGCTCCGTGCAAACCATAGATGTATATCAGAAGCTAAGACACATGCCGGAAGCTGGGTAGCCCTAGTTTATCCACCAAGACAGCTCCTCTAGCATTACAGGGAAGTTCCTTAGCATTGTAGAAAACCCTTTTAACAGTGGGGTCACCGGCAGCTTTGGCCAAAACATCAGCCATTGAGTTACCTTCACGATAGACATGCTTAATTTTGCAATCGAGGAGCTGCATCATATGTTTAATCCCCCTCCACCAGGGATAAATGGACCAGTGTGCCACTTCATCCTTGTGTATCGCCTGCACCAGGGAATCACAATCAGACATAACGGTGGAAATATTGTAACCCAACTCCAATGCTAGACTTAGCCCGTCATGCAGCGCCCGTGCTTCTGCCAGCAAACTAGGACCAGTGCCATAATAAAAGGAGAACCCAGTGAGAAATTCGCCTTGCATATTCCTAATGCAACCTCCGCCTCCACAATGACCCGGGTTTCCTTTGGACGCACCATCAACATTCAGGGAATATCCATGACTGTGATGGTTCCAGATCACAACAATTGGTGGACGGGTCTTCACGTTAGGCCGAATATTGAAAGAGCTGAGTACAATAGCTTCACTGTGCTTCAGCGGCTGATGGAAAGTAGCATTCTTGAAGGCAGCAGCCAGATTATTCTTGATCCGGAGTTTAATAAACTGAATGTTGATTATAGTGCCTTCAAAGCGAGCTGCACATCTAGCTTTCCAGATCTCCCATAAAAGCAGCATGAGGGTATATAATGCAGCACATTGAAAAGCAGAGCGCATAGAGGTACCTTCAATAAAACTCCAGCATCGAATAGTAATCTGACTACTCATGTTAACCTTTGGCCCGATAAGAGGGGCCATCCAATCCCAAAGGGACTTAGCAATATCACTAGTAATGAAAAGATGATTTAAATCTTCAATTTTAGCAGATTGGCAACATTCACACTTAGAAGCAAGGTGAATACCGCAATCACCAATTCTGGAACCAACTGGAATTGCACGATGTATCACCTTCCAGACAAACATGGCTGCTCTAGGATTAAATGTATTATGCCAGATTTTAAGCCAAGCCCAGCGCTGAATACCCGTTGCAGCTGCAAGCTTGTATGCAGAGGAGGAGGTGAACAAACCAGAGCTACTACCAGTCCAGCAACAAAGGTCCTGCTCAGTAGATAGCTGAACCTGAATGTCTGCAGGTTGAAGAGAGAGGCCGTTCCATAAAAGATGTTGCGGGTTGAGCAACACCTCCCGCACAGTAAATCGTTGTTGAGGATTGAGGTAGGTAGGATTAGTTAAATAATCTTTAAGGGGCCGGTCACCTATCCAGATGTCTCGAAGGAAATCAATCCCTACCCCACTCCCAACCATCCATCTAGAGTGGGTAAGAATCTTTTCTTTTGCTTTGATAAAACTGCTATTAGAGATGCCACGGGGGAAAGGCTTAACAGTATCCATAAGGTGCACAGTGAGGAACCGCTGTCTAGCATACCTGGACCAAAGTGAGCTACCATGCAGGATATTCCATATCTGTTTAATAGTGAGTGCTAACTGAGTATCTTCTAATTTCCGAAAACCCAAACCACCCTCTGCTTTGGGCTTATAGACAGTCGACCAAGCAATCCAGTGCCTCTTGGTATTCCCTACGTTGCTGCACCAGAAAAAATTAGCACAGATCTTATCAATCTGCTTACAGATAGTAGCAGGAATAGTCAGAGATGAAGCCAAATAAATTGGCATACTCCTAAGCACAGCTTTGATCAGCACAGCTTTTCCAGCCCGGGATAGGAGAGCCGTGCGCCAACCAGCGAGCCTCGCAGTGATCTTATCAAGGAGAGGCCTAAAATCTGTAGAAACTAACTTGCCCGCCTTAAGAGGCACACCCAGGTAGGTAAGAGCTCCTGTATGCCACTTGTATCCAGTGCGACGGTGGAGCCTTTGTGCAACATTACCAGGCGCCTTTGAAGATAGTAGAAAACAGCTTTTCCCTGCATTCACAACTTGGCCCGAACTATCTTGGTACCGTTTCAAAAAACACAGAAGTCGTCTAATATTCCTGTCAGCCGCATTGGTGAATATCATCGTATCATCAGCATATAAAAGGTGGGAAACCGCAAGGCAGCCACGCGGTGAGTGGAAATTTTGGAGAGTACCAGTAAGATATAACTCTTTCAGTCCTCTACTAAGAGCCTCAGAAGCAATAATGAATAAGATAGGTGCCAGCGGATCCCCTTGGCGAATTCCTCTGGACGACTTAAAATATCCGGTGAGGCATCCATTGAAGGAGACAGAGAACCAGCAGTTAGCAACAAGCATACCTATGTACGAGATGAATCGATTACTGAAACCAAATCTTCTCATCACCACAAAAAGAAAATCCCATTCCAACCTGTCATAAGCTTTGGCCATGTCAAGCTTAAGAATAACATTATGGCCTCTGACCTTCCTGTTAATATCGGCAACTAGCTGGCGGGATAGGGATACATTATCAAGAATGAAGCGTCCCTTAACAAAGGCGCTTTGTTCTTCAGAGATGAAATGAGGCAGTAAAGGTGTCAGACGATCACAGATGATGCGTGAGACAATTTTGTAGACAATATTACAAAGACTAATGGGGCAAAAATCACTCAAGGTAGTGGGCTCCTTAACCTTAGGGACCATGGTGATAATAGAGGAAGTAATACCTCGAGGCAATGGATATCCGTGGAAGAATCCTTGTACAGCCTCTACCACGTCAGCAGATAATATATCCCAACAGGTTTGGAAAAAAATACCAGTAAAACCATCTGGCCCAGGCGCACTTGAGCCCTTAAGATTGAAAACAGCCTCTTTAATTTCCTCCCTGGATGGAACAGCACACAGAGACTGGTTTTGAGATTCAGTAATAGCCTCTGGTAAGCAGTTCAGCATTTCATTATCCACACAATGCGGAGCCGATGAAAGAAGGTCTGAGTAAAACTCCGCCGCCTTAACCTTAAGAACTTCTTGCTCAGAGCACCATTCATCATCAATTTTCAGTCTAGATATGAAATTCCTCCTGCGGTTTACCTGTACCACAGAATGGTAGAAAGAGGTGTTTCGGTCGCCATTATCCAGCCAATCAATTCTAGACTTTTGTCGCCAAAAGATTTCCTCCTGGCGTAGTACCAAGCGTAATCAAGCATTGGCCTCATTAAGAGCCATCCTTGTAGAGCCATTGGGTGCATCATCAAAACTAGATTGGCATCTGTCCACCTGATCCTCTGCCATACGCACATTCTGAGTGACATTTCCAAACACACACTTATTCCAGACTTTGAGCTTAGCTTTGGTCTCTTTGAGCTTAAGCTGAAGCCTAATAAATGCATTCGGATGTGTGATGTTGGCCTCATCCCAAACATTCCGGACAACCTGCAGAAAATCCTTATTGGTAATCCACATCTCCTGGAAGATGAACCTGCTCGGCCCCATGGTGGTATCCATAGCAGATACAAAAAGAGGTGCATGGTCTGAAGGCCCCCTCAGTAAGTGAGTAAGTTGGACTGAAGGGAACGCCTCATGCCAAGATTGGTTGTATATAACTCTATCAAGCCTGGCTCGGACATTAGCCCCACCCGTGTGATTATTAGTCCAAGTAAAAGCAGACCCCACATAGCCAGCATCAAATAACCCTGCCCCACCCAGGAAAGTATTGAAATCTGCCATAGCATCAAGGTTAGATGGTAGCCCACCAACCTTTTCAAAGGAGTGGGAAACACAATTGAAATCCCCTCCAATAAGCAAGGGAACAGTAACAGAGGCCGCAAAAGAGCCGAGCTCAGCAAATAAGTCCCGTCTGGAATCTCTAGAGCAAGCAGCATAGACACAGGTGAGGTATTTAGAGTAGTAATTACTCTCCTTATACCCCAAAGTAATAAATTGTGCAGAATGGGCAACCACCGATAGGGACAAAGAGGCATGCCAAAAGACCCATAATTTGGAATTTTCCCCCTCATTACCAGCATATTGTTCCAGATGTAAAAGCCTAGCCACCGAAGGCGCCTTAGAAAAAGGGATCTTCGGTTCACAAATAGCAACAATCAAAGGACGATGTTTCAGAACCAACCGACGAAGAGATCTCCTAGAAGCCCCATTACCAACTCCCCTAATGTTCCAGAATAAAGCAGAATCCATAATCAATGTTGAGGGGGACAAACACTACCATCCACCGATCTAGCCCGAGCCCTGGTTACCACCCCTTCGACTCCACTGACCAATGAGGGAGCGCGTAGGGAATGGTTTGGCATGAGACTATTATCCATAGCTGCGCGCGAAGTGGTTCCCAATGCATGATGTCCAGGTAATGTAGTAGATGTTCCTTGATCACCAGAAGTTGCCACTTCAGCAGTAGAGGTTGCATGACCCATCCGATCAGCTTGGGTACTCTCTCCCATCAAAGGAGGCTGGTGTTCCATAGCACGAGCCCTATCCTCCTCTTGTTGCAAGGGTGCAGATACCCCAGCTGCTGTACCCACGGAAGTAATAAGAGTGCTCTTCTCCTTTGAAGATTCTCCCTCAGCATCCAGCACGATGACCGTCTCAGGATTACTGTCATCTAATGGTCCAGAGAGAGTGCTCAAAAGCCTCCCCTTCGAAGAAGTTCCTATTGTATCCAAAGCAACGTCCTTCTCAGTGCTTCCTTCCATAAAAACAGTCATCTGCTGATAGGGAAGATGAGTTCCTCCGGCTTCGGTAAGGTGAGGATCCGAAGTCTCAGGCGTCAAAACCATAACCTCCTTCCCACGGCGCAGAGCAGGGGGAATATCAGAGACATCATCCCTAGCTATATCCTTACCTTTTGTAACCGGGATCCAAGTTTTATCAGGAACAGGTTTCCCAGAAACTCTGGAATCCATCCTGGCGTTGATTCTGCAAGTATCCGTATTATGACCCAGCCGTTTACAGGCAGTGCAATAAAGCGGCGCATTAATGTAGTGAATAACTTGCCAGAATCCACCATAATCCGGTCCCATGCCAATCCACAAGCGATCAGGACGACTTTTAAGGAGGTCTAACTCAACACAAACCCTAGCCGCCTTGGTGTTAATCAGTAACTCCGTAGCATGCACAATCTGGAGAACCGGACCAACGTTCGCCGCAATCGACATAAGAAAACTTCTCTGATAGAGGTTAACAGGCAGGTTGGGGAGCTCAATCCATACTGGACAGACTGACGGCTCTTCCTCCGGATGGAACAGCGGCGTCCATTTAAAAAACCGGAACAGCTTACCTTTAACATGAATGGCTTCACGTAAAAGAACTCGGAGATAGTCATCATGGGTTTTGAACCGCAGTAGAAGATGTTGATTGTCTAGAGCACTGAGAACAAAAGATTCCTTCAACCCACATCTAGCAGTAAGATGTGACCTAATCTCTGGGAACGCCGGACGACCATACGGTGTTTTAGCCACAACAGCAAACAACAGAGGCTGGAGGGAGGCATCTATCTCATCTTTGGTAAAGAAACAGGCCGGCTCCCCCCTGTCGGTGGACGACGGATGGTGCAACTCTATGTCCACCTTTGGAAGCTCCAAAGACGCCGCCAAAACCTGTGCAAACGACCTGCCATTAATAACCCCAGACTTGCTAGCAGGCGGGACCACCGGCGGGACAGCCTCCTCCCCCCCCGGGGGCTCCCCCCAGGCCACCATGGCCCCCCATTTCACTCGCACTGGCAAGTCAGGTAAGTATTTCGATCCCTATATCCCTTATTGCATTACCATATGGTATTATGCTATATTATCTCGAGAACCAGTTGGTTATCTATGTGTTCCAGGATCTGATGTTCCCATTTAACAAAAATAATGATGATCCAAGTTCACGTGTTTAATCATCGGACAGGCCGTTAGGTTGGGAAAATTGGGGGACGACGGTTCTATCCTACACACCATGGTTGCGGATAGTGTCTTGACCCTGATTTGTCCGGTCTAGCAATATTATTCTCGAGTATTTTCTATTTTGTGGCTTTATTTGCATTCGATTTAACAATTTCTTTTATTTTAGCCCAGCATGCATCATACGCATCTTTGAGCATTCATGACCCATGGCTTGTCTGAAAATGTCCTGTCAGTGTTGGATGATTGTGCGTTCAGTGTTTGAGTAAGAGGAATAATTCCACGCAGAGTTGGAAGGTTTTCTCTGGTCTATTCACCTGGTTGGGTTGACTGAATGATGGGGACATCACCCATGATTCCCTCTTTTTCGGCACCTCTCTCCCTCCCGGAGATGGGTAGGATGCAGCTCCTGGACGGGTCCGCTTCGACACTTGGGCTTCCTATTTGGGTCATCTTGGTGTATTTTCTCCTTTTATTTGAGTCATTTTGATGTAATTTTCCTTTGTTTTGAGTCAAGTCCCTAGGTTATTATGTTATTTACCTAAGTTTGTGTTCATCATGATGGGTTAGAGTGTCTTATGGGCACAATTAGGTGGGCCTGGCCCAGGGGTGCCCTCCCCCTTCCCCACCTCTTCTGGTTATTTGTTATTAGCACTTATCTCAGGGACTTTTTTAAATGTTGGGATCCCTATAAATAGGACCCCAACCCCACTTGGAGAAGACTAATGAATTATTGAGTGAAAATTATCCACAAGAATTGTGCCTCCTTCTCTCTCTAGCTCTCTCTCTCTCTCTCTATCTCTCTCTCTAAAGGGGGCGAACCCCTCTCTCTCTCTCTCCTCCTCCCTCTCTCTCCCAATTTCTCCCCCCTCTCTCTCCTCTCTCACTTGCCACATCACCCATCCCACTAAAGACACCCCCTCACCTTCCCAAGACCCATTAACTCCCCTTTACTCCCACCTCCCCCCAAGCAACCTTTCCCCTTCCACATACAACCTTTCACATTCCCAAGGGAGAATCCCTTCTCCCAAGCACCCCTTCCCCTCCCCAAGGAAACCCTTCCCATTCCCTAGGCCCCCATTAACCCCTCCATTAACCCACCACTCAATTCCAAAGGAAACCCTCCCCATTTCCCCAAGCCCATTTGCGCCCCCACCTCCCCATCCACTTCCCCCACCAGGTCCGCCCCCTCTCTCCCACCCTGCTACCATCCACCACCACCATCGACCCTCCCCTCCCCAAGCTCCAGCCCTCCGTCAGCAGCCTCACCCCCCTCCCAAAACCATTAGACCCTCCACCCAAAACCCCCTCCACTAACCCCACTCTATACTTTCTAGATAGGAACTGCAGATCCACAGTTCTGCCCGCCTGTTGCAGCACCGACCACGCTCACATCCCAGTGTCCCTGGGAGTGTACCATACATCACCGGAAAGGTCTTCCAGACGGCTTCGCAGGCGAGGTGGTCCCGCTCCATTCCGAATTCGGGGCTGACCGGGAGAACCTTTCTCCCCTGACTGCGCAGACCTGGTCCAGACTGCAACCAGTGGCAACTTTCAGAAGCTCCTGCGGCCACACCTTGGCTCCCCTTGGCTCGCCACTTGGCCGGGACGATCCTCCACCGGTCCCCTATCCAACCAAGCCAGCGGGGCGTCATTTGGAGTTCGGAACTATTTGTACCAATTTTTCTACCACCGGGCTGCCGTTCAGGTCAGTTAGGGTCTGCCCTGATACCTTCCCACTTCTCAGGCTGCTACTCTCGACCCCGACCTCCACCGGTGCCGTTCTTTCTTTCTGATCGAAGAGGACGCAGCCACGCTCGCAACCGTCCTGGTCCTGCTCCAATTGGATCACGGGAGCGATCATGACGCCATCGCCAACCTACTGTCACAACCATAACTCAGTCCGAAGCAGAGCAAAGCAGCGCCAGTCCAGCGACTTTCCCGGCCAACGGCTACGACATCTGGTGCCAGAAAAATTCAGGTGTCATCCTGGGTCAGTCCCCGACATTTTGGCGATGATCTCGTCCACTTTCAACTCCGGGAGCGATCGCAACAGCACCGACAGTGAGTACCTATCAGCAGGAAAATCTGGCGGGCAGAACCCCGAAGAGGCGTATCGGCTCCGGTTCTAACCCTCTTTCCTTCCCGCCTGGCCGGCTTACCGCCCCTCCCTGTGTGGAGGTAGTGTTTGTGTGTAAGCCCATCTCCCCACCCCGAGATCCACCCTCATGCGTGAGGTGTAGTGCATGTACTATTTAGCAGGACTCAAGATACATCGACGCAGTGTGCGGGGAGCCCACACTTCCCCGCTCGCCCATCGTCTCCGAACGGGGTTGGTTTCTTCAAACCAACCAGGTGAGCTCTAGCCCTTGCTCCCATTAGTAGTACTTGTTCCTTTAATATTCGCGAAATTGCTCCGTTGGAAGCGAGAGAGAGCGCCCGACCCCGGAGTGCTCCACTTCTGTGTGGTCACCATGGTTTGTGAGAGAGAATAACCCAGTGCCCCACTTGGCACCCGGCCAGCCCCTTAGTTGTGGGCGTCCTACCCTCGGGAGGGCAACCTTAGCCCTGCTGGCCCTCGACCAGACAGGGTCTTGATCCACCACCTCCACTCGACATTACCGAGTCACCTCGGGTTCATGTGTGCAACGGTGATTCGGCGATTTACGCAACCCCGTGCTCAACATTGATTGTGTTTGCGTAGTAGGTCCGAGGGCCCTCATCTCTTTGCTGCATTCCCCTAGTGGTGTCACATCAAATGGTATCAGAGCAAGTTCACAACTTATCTCTCTACAAGTTGGTCCTAGGGTGCATTCACATTTAGAGTCATCATCGGGCCACCCAGTGCATCATCATGTATACCCCTCTTTGGTTAACTCCCAACAACTCGACCCTCCACAAGGGTTAGATTAACCCCCTCCTCTTGGAAATCATTGTAGAAAGGGACCTTAGTTTTGACGGATCTAGTCCTAATGCCTACCTAAAGTGGGAGGCTACCATGGATAAAAACTTTGATAGGACTATGATCTATAAACACGCTAGGGTCCGCATGGCCAAGGGGCGGCTTCGGGGACAAGCCAAGAAGGAGTGGGAACGCATAGTGAGCTTAAAAAAGATTCGGAGGCAAGAACTGATAGGCTCATGGGAAGAGATGAAGATTGAGCTTAGGAAGATCTACGCTCCCCGACCTCCCCCCTCCTACTCGGAGAACCATAGCCCGAGGAGCACTCCTACTCCTCCTGTTGTAGACACGCCAAAATTGACGCTATGTTGATCAAATCTCATGTCACTATGTTGACACACCAAAGTGAACTTCAATATGTTCATAATATGAAGTTTTTCTATCTTTTTGTGTGTGGTTTTGATTTGTTCTTGCATTTGATTCGTGACCTGAAGAGGGGCATGTTTTAAATAGCGACCTTATCTAGGGCGTTGTCTCAAGAAAGGACGACTAAATGTCAGGGCGTTAATTCCTGGTATTATCCGGTTTCAAAATAAAATCAAAATAAATTCAAATTATTGATTAACGTCCTTCCTCAGGGCGTGTTTTCAATTAACGCCTTCATCATAGGCGTGTTCTCTTAATTTTCATATAAAGTAAGTTTTATTGCCAAAATTAAATCCAAGAAGTGACGCCCTTGATGGAAGTCGTGTTTTGAATAACGTCTTTATGAAGGTCGTCAATTTGTGATTTGACGCCCTTCGAAAGGTCGTGTTTTCCGTTTCGTGTCCTGCTTTAACTCCTCTTTCCTGGAGAGTTCCCTGCCTCCAATGGTCTCCTTGCTCGAATTGGAGCTAGAGTCCTGCCTTCTTTGATCATTGCCTATCCTTATCTTCCCAAATTTGAGCTTATCTTCGATTGAAATTCTATAAAATGATGCTCTGGTCGATCGAGGCAGAGGTTCAAGAGGTTGAAGAGTTCACAGGTTAAGAGGTTAGACGGGTCAGAGAATTCAAATCAAACAGAGGTTTACAGTTTACAGGTTACAGAGCTCCGTCTTCCTCCTGTGCGATCGATTGAAGGGGCTTTGCTTCCTCTGCTTCCTCTGCATCTAGCCGGCCGCGTCCACCTTGTTTCCCTTTACTGTCGTCAGGGACAGCAGGGTTTTCCTTCTTTTTTTTCTCGTGTTGCTTCATCTTCATCAACCGATCACCACTGGGTTCGTCTTTTTGCGTTTGCATTAGTTTCATCATCATCATTGTCTCTTCTTCTCTTACGTTTGCATTAGCTTCATCACATATCTCTTCTTTTTCCTAATTCCTCTTTAGGGGTTTTAAAAAAAAAACAAAAAAAATAAGGTGCGCATGTTTTTGTCCTTTTTTTATCTTCATGTCATCTTTGGATTGATACTACGTGCACTTGGCTGATCTCCTTCCTGTTTATTTTGTCTTATTTTTGCAAGGATAATCAATAAGGAAAAACCCCCTTCATCGGCCGGCCGATTGAAGGCGGAGGAAGGAATTCACAATCTATCCCGCGTTCAATTTTCCACCAGGTATTCGCGATCTTCTTTATTTGTTATTGAGGTAACCCCTCTGGCGATCACCCTCCTCCATAGCACCACGTGCTTATTTGCTTCTTTATCTTCATATCATCATCTCCACATATACTTTTTCTCTTATTTAAAACTCCCCATGTTCATGTGTGGATTTATCACGATCTACAAATTGGCGATCACGGTGGGACTTCCACTATTTTTCTATTGATTATCCCTTTCCCTTTGGCACCCACGTGTGCCCTTTCCCCATCGGCACCCACGTGTGCCCTTTCCCCTTAGGCACCCACGTGTGCCCTTTCCCTTTGGAACCTACGGTACCCCTCCTTTGTGCCCCACGGGCACCCTCCCTTGTGCACCCTGCACACTCCCCGGGATCAGCCAGTTTGTGATTACATATTTCCTGAATTCACGCCTCAGCCAGAGGTGCCTTTTCTGTTAGCGCCTTCATCCAGGGCGTTTTATTACTGTGTTACGTCTTCTGTCAAGACGTCTTTCGTCATTTTACTGCTTTTATCACGCTGCCTGTAAATTCACGCCCTGCCCCAGGGCATTCTTTTATTGCATAGCGCCTCACCTCAAGGCGCTTTTTCAGATTTGACGCCCTCACTCAGAGGCGTCCTTTTCATATTTCGCGCCTCAACTAGAGGCGTGTCTTTGTTTCCCACTACCGGCTCATAGCCTCACGCAGGGATTCACGACAGTGACACTGTCGTTGCTTTGATTTATAGCGACCTGCCCCAGGTCGTCTCCTTACTGCGTTTTACAGAAGCCTGCTTCCTGTTGCTGTCTGTGATAGTTTGTTTGGTTATTACATTGCTTGCCTATATTGCTGTGATCTTATCATCTTATTTTACATATTGTGGCATTTGGTTGAGAGACCTCCTCTCTCTACACTAGGACTCCACACACCTCTCTTGGAATCGGGACGACCCTCCATTGAGCATTCCGTCTCTTTGGACCGGAAATCCCTTTTCCAAGACCTCCGTAAGTCCCCGCACCCGTGGATTCCCTCACGGACGCCGGGCTGGTTGTACCCTTAAAGTACCCGGAGTATAGAAAACCTATCGTTAGTGAGGAGAGAGAAAGAATCTAGTTGACCCGGAGGTTACACTTGGATCAACTAGGTTTCACATTGCAAACAAAAGTAAACTATTCAATAATTTAATCCACTCTAATCTCAAGCATAACACTAAAACCTTACGTTCATCTCAACTTGGTTGCATAAACTTGTTTGGGTTGATTTGACTCGTTTGGATTGAGTGGTTGTTTGTTTGATAGTGCCTTTATAAAGCTGTCTCTCCTCTTAAACATGAAACTCCGTTTAGGTAAGATCGTCAACATGGCAGGCTACGGGTATTCTTATGATGATGAGGATGAGAATGTTTTTGGTCAATATGAGACCCCCCTCCAGGATTCCATCTATTATGAGGGAAATTACCCCCCTCCTCAGTCCCATCATCCCCAAATCCATGTGGTTGATACCACTCCTCAAGAGGTTGTGCCCTCTTCTCAGACTTTGCCCTCCAACACTTCGGGGAACCCTTCCCCATCCTTCAATGTCACGGACTTAATTAATGCTCTATCCCAATTAGATGATTCCCAGCGGCAGGCAGTTCAGGCCGCCTTGAAAGGAAAGTCTGTTCCTTCTTCATCCTCCAATCCCCCTCCGGCCGAGAGTGGCCATCACCCCGTTAATGACCAAGCGGTCTTGCATAAACCTCCTTCCCGTCCACCAACGCCCGGTACGGCCATGCCGGCCCAACAGGCGAGCCACTCTGCGGTTAGGCACCAATTTCTCCAACCTCCCCGAATTCTACGGACGCCTATACCGCATTCTTTCATTCAAAACCCGGCCCCAGTCGAGTCCGACACTAATGTTCTACTACTTCAGAAGTTGGCAAGCATGGAAGAGCAATTAAAGAAGGTCACCACGGCTAAGAATGCCCCGGAAATCTCGCTCCCTACATTGCCAGTCTTCCACTTACCACCATCTGAGATGCCGAACTTCCGGCGATATAATAGGACTGGTAACCCTTTTATTCATCTGAAGGATTTCATGTACGAGACCTCCTTTTGGCAAGACAACAAGGCCTCTTTGGCTTACTTATTCAGGAGATCTTTGGAGGGGCCAGCCCTTGAATGGTTTTATTCACTGGATTCCACTGATGCCGGCGACTTTGATATTGTTCAAAGGAAGTTCTTGCAAAAATACAGAGACCGAGTCGGACCATCCCTTTCGCTCACAGATCTGGTCGCGGAAAAGATGAAGCCTGAGGAAGACTTCATAATGTTCGCCGATAAGTGGCGTTCAATGGCCGAGAAGCTAAAAGATACACTGTCGGAACAAGAACAAGTTAAGATGATAATTTCAAATGCAACTCCTCAGTTTCGGCATATCTTGGCCATGAACCGGTTAACAACCATGGAAGAGCTCTATGAAAGGGCTCGTTATATTCAGACACAGATGAAGGATTCGCCCATTATGGGCAAGTTTGAGCCGAAGCCACGGCTATTTAAGAAAAGTACAACTGTCAACAACAGCGGGCCCACGACGGAGGGCACCATTGCAAATGAGCAGGTTGGTGTAGTTGGCCACCCACACCACCAAGATAACCCACGTCCTAACCCACCTCCACCACAAAGCCACCATTTCAACTCCACTCCACAATGCCAATTCGCACCCCAACATTCCTTTGCTTCACCGCCAAACCAAGCGCCCCGCGCTAACCCTCCAACCCCGCAACAGTACCACCAGGTACCACCCCTTGCCAACTATGGCCAACAACAACAACGGAGACCACCACTTGGCCCCAAAAGGGACCACTACCCTCCACTACCAGAAAGTCTCCCGGATATTTTCAATGCCTTAATGGCCGCCAATTTGCTCATGTTACCAAGGGAAAGAACAGTGTGGCCCGCTAATGTTGACACATCCCGTTACTGCGCTTTCCATCGTGCACCTGGTCATAATCTTGATTGTTGCTTCCACTTCAGAGATTATATTTATGATTTAAATGACCAGGGTGACATCAATTGGGATGAGATGAGACAATTCATCGCCACCATGAAAGAAAGAAGGCCTCCTCGGCAGCAACAAGCTCAGCAGCCACAGCAACCAGCTCCACAGCAGCAACAACAAGCTCCAGCGCCTCAGCACGATATGGGGATTGTCCACAATCCACTGCCGGAGCACCCGCCAAACCAGCACGTAAACCCCGTCACATCTCTCTATGAGGTGGAGAGAGGGCAGGGATGGCATGAAGAAAACGCCTCTATCGGGGCACTTTATCATAATCAAAATCAACATCCGTGCCTCTTGCGCACCCATTCTTCTTATCCTACCCCTCAAGTGGGCCGATCTCTTCTGCGCCCCATTAATCCACCTCCTACCGCCAATTCTCCAATCCTGCCGGTTCGCCCCCCTCTTACACGCTTACCACCTCCACAGCCTACGCCACCACAAAACCCATCCACCACCAACCCTTCGCCATTGCCATCTAGGCCACTCCTCATCCGCCCATCGCCAACACCCACTGCACCCGCTACCATTACTCCTTTACCGGCAAGGATCCCCCCACCATCGGTTCCGCCACCTTTTGTACCCAGAACCCTTCTCATTCCACCCCCCTCCAATTCCCCCCGCATTCGGGTATCCCTTTCTACCTCTCCGTCTCCTACCAGGGCACCAGCACCCTCTACAGGGATTCCCTCGGCGGGAACTCCCACTCCGCCACTGCTTAACACCAACACACCTTCTCCTTCTTCTAATCCTCCTCCCACACTTGCCCCGACAGAGGCACGTCAAGGCGTGGCGCCACTCCGCAGTGGACGGATGTTCCACTGTATTTTTCCACAAAGAGAGCTAGAGCCCGTGCAGGGGCCGCAAGAGTAAGAACAAGAACAAGAGTCAGTGCCAGGGACTTAGTATGATTTACTAAAGCATTTGGACCGAACACCAGCAAGGATTTCTGTCACGCCCCGAGCGCGGAAGATACCCGGAGATGCGCGACGTGTCTATATCAATCATGTCAATCAGAGTGGTCGTGTATTCGACACAAAGACAGAGATGCGCAAAATAGCAAGATAACCCAATCCTTTATTTCATAACGGATAGACTATTACAAATCCAATACTCTATTTAATAAAAAGGAAAAGAATACATAGTTGACTCAAGAAACTATAGAAAAGACTAGATGACACTTGGAGAATCTCTATCTCTTTCACTCTTGATCATTCCCATCCGATTGACTTCCATCATCGTCGGACTTACCTGAAAAGTAAAAAGGGACAAACGGAATGAGCGAACGCTCAGTAGGAAATTATATCTCAAGTACTAGCAAGGGGTTTAAGTAATTACATTTTCATGAATGCAATAAAGCTATGCATGCTCGCATGAAACGACAAGATAGAGAGAATGTAATATCAAGGAAATAAGATGAACTTATCATGAACTTTCAACAAGATACAGGTTATTCAAGATATTCAAGCAAGTACCATTATCGAGTCATGTCAAGAACTTTGGCTATCATGTATCAAGCAAGTAAATTACCCTCTTTCGGGCCACGCATTTCATTTCATGTCAAGTACGAGTCAAGTACAAGATGTGTGTGGAATGTCCAATCAAGCAAGTCAAGTACTCGGTATAATGCCAGATACCTTATCATTTTAACTCCCATGGGCACAAGTACTTTCGGGTGCTCCTCCCAAGACCAGATCGGGCCCTATATGCGCAGGCATTTATCATGTATTTTTGACATCCACTCTTGTTTATATAGCCAATATAGAATTTCAATATTCAAGCTTGTAGACATGTATGACAACTTTGACAGAATAGAGTCCACAAATATGACAAAGGACATAAATTGGCGATAATAACGGTATAATCACGATATCGATAAAACTAGGTAGAATATGGTTCCCTTAACTTAGGTACCATGACAAATCAATATGGACATTCTTTATATAGAATTGAGGTCCACATGAACAGTATATCAAAGTAAGATACCCTCATTCTTATCATAGAATTGGGGTTTACAAGAACGACATGATATGGCATGATATCATCATCCCATTAAGAATTTTCTTATGATATACTCTTTGTATAATCATAAGGGCCGGATACCATGTTTCTTTAGATTGACATGGCAAGGATCGTGTAATGGGTTTTTAGGGTACAACCAGCTCAGTCGGCCTTGAGGGAATCCAAGGCTACGAGGAGTCTTACGGAGGTCTCTATGACTAACTCGCTAGTCCAAAGGAACGGAATGTCCAAAGAGAGCTTGTATGTCAATGAGAATTGAGTGTGATCGATAAAACACCGTGAAAAGTGGGACTATACTCACGGAGTGGAGAATAGTGCCGATATATATATATATGTATAATATATAAACCATCGGTTAGCAAATCAGAGGAAAAATCAGTTTACAGTAAAATAACGACTTAGGTCAAGTCGTTTCTCAAGTAATTAACGCCTAACAGAAGGGCGTTTACACATGGTCCGTTTTGCAGAATTTTTAATAATTCAATAATTTATATAAAACGCGCCTTCGGCAGGGGCGTTTCTTCAAGAGTTGACGACTACAGTAGCAGGCGTCTTTTTATTTACAATATTTTTCAGAACATATTTATTTTCAGAAATTATCAAAAACGCGCCCTTGGCAGGGGCGTTAATCATTAAATTCTTATTTTCACAGAATATATATTCCAGGATTTTAACAGATACGCGCCCTAGTAAGGGGCGTTTATTTTTAATTCACGCCCTATGATGGGGCGTTTACATATGGAAAACGACCTAGTCTAGGTCGTGAATTCAAGAGATACCATGAATTTTCATGGGCAGTAATAATTTCAGGATAATAGAATTCATGGAGAACGAATGTATGGTCATGACAATAAAATTAGCAAGTTTGAAGACATGTGATCATGCATCATTGTAGGATCATTATTTCATAGATACTCAATTCGTAACATGGGTGATTAATGATTAAATGAAATTAACGCCTGTGTGCAGGGCGTCAAATCCAAAATTGACGACCTTGGCAGGGTCGTGACTTGTAAAGTAGCGCCCTAGTCTGGGGCGTGTATTTCATAGTCACGCCCTTGCTAAGGACGTTTCTTTAAAGAAATTAACAGAAAGTAGTTCAGAAACTATAGTAAACCAAACCATGTATATGCATGATAATTATTGTAGTGTATCAATTTAGTTTGGGCTACAATGACTTGAGAAAATCCTACCTTATGAGGATTATCTGATGGAGACACGTGAAGATCTGGTTGAGAATACTAGACTCTGAAGCTTCTAACAGCAGCAAATAGCAGCAGGCAGGGCTTGACGGAGGATGGAGTTGTTCTGTCAAAGAACCTTTGTTCTTCGGTAGATCACTAAAGCTTTCCTACAGGGGAATATGAAGAGATGTTAGAAATTTCTTTATAATGCTTGGCTGAAGATGGAAGATAGAAGAACTTACCCTTGTTCTCCACGAAGTCCAGCCTTCTTCAACCTTTAAGAAGAGAAGGAGATGAAGAACGTTAGTTCTTCATATACTCGAAACAGAAGAAAGGAAAGAAGAACAGTTCTGTTCTTCACTTACCGTCACAGAGGCTTGGATCAAATAGGTTTAGGGTTTTTCAAACGAGAGATTTTATAGGATTTTGGGAATCCTAACAATAGTTAGTGTTTGATTGGAAGTAATATTTCCAAGATTGAGTTATTACCACATTCGAACTCTTTCTCATAGTTATCACTTACCCTGGATAAGTTCTGGGTTCGAACGGTTCCGAATGGAATTAACGACTTTGGTAAGGGCGTGTATTATTTAATTGACGCCTTGCATAAGGGCGTTTATTAAAAAGCGCCTTGAAAAAGGGCGTTTCGTATTTTAAAACACGCCCAAGATAGGGGCGTTTATTTTACTTACCCATTTGGTCGCGTGAGAACTGACGACCGCAGGTGTGGGCGTCCTTTCTTTATTGACGCCATTGATAGAGGCGTTTCTTTATAAATTAACGCCTTAATAAGAGGCGTTATTTTTAATTTGTTTTACTTCGTCCAATTAACCCTATTCCTTTTATATATTACCTCTGTAATATATATGTTTTAATTTATTTCAATTATTCATTTATTAGGGTTGCTACACCCTCCCCCACTTAAAAAGAATTTGGTCCCCAAATTCAATATATATATAATTATACATGTGGAGAGCGTAGAACATATACCTCTTAGAATAACTCGGGAAATCGTTTCTTCATAGATTCTTCGGTCTCCCATGTTGCTTCGCGTTCGGGATTCTTATTCCATTGCACCTTGAGCATGGGAATGACCTTATTCCTTAGAGCTCGTATTTCTCGATCCAAGATCTTCATGGGCTTCTGTTCATATGTGAGATCTTTCTGGATCACCAGATCTCCATGTTCAATAATATGAGAGGGGTCGTGCACATACTTTTTCAACATGGATATGTGAAATACATTATGTACCTCGGACAATTGAGGAGGTAATGCGATGCGATAAGCAACCTCGCCAACTCTTTCGAGTATCTCAAATGGTCCGATGAATCTTGGCGTAAGCTTACCCTTAACACCAAATCTTCGTATGCCACGTCCAGGAGATATCTTGAGAAATACATGATCTCCGATTTGGAATTCAAGATCTCTTCTTCTTGTATCTGCATAAGTCTTTTGTCTAGTCTGAGCAACTTGTAATCTTTCTCTGATTACCTGTATCTTCTCAGTCGTATCCCTTACCATGTCTGGACCTAATAGTTGTTTCTCTCCAACTTCGTTCCAACATATGGGAGATCGGCAACTTCTTCCGTATAAGGCTTCGAAAGGTGCCATTTGGATACTAGCTTGGTAGCTATTATTATATGCAAATTCAACTAAAGGTAAGTGGTCATGCCAGCTTCCTCCAAAGTCAATAATGCATGCTCTCAGCATATCTTCAACAACTTGATTAGTTCGCTCGGTCTGACCATCCGTTTGTGGGTGAAAAGCAGTACTAAAGTTGAGCCTTGTTCCCAACGAATGTTGTAATCCCTTCCAAAAATGAGAAGTAAAACGGGGATCTCTGTCCGACACGATTGAGACAGGAATTCCATGTATCCTGACTATTTCCTTGATGTATAGTGCAGCTAGCACATCAATTGACCATCGGCTCTTTATTGGCAAGAAATGTGCTGATTTAGTTAATCGGTCAATGATAACCCAGATTCCATCATGTCCTCCTTTAGATTTAGACAAACCCATGATGAAGTCCATACCAATATCCTCCCATTTCCACTTAGGAATATCTAGAGGATGTAATTTTCCAGCAGGCTTTTGGTGTTCCGCCTTGACTTGTTGGCATGTGAGACAGCGTGATACATAGTCCGCTATTTCTCTTTTCATGTTGGGCCACCAAAAGTTCTTCTTTACATCTTGGTACATTTTAGTTGATCCAGGATGAATAGTGTACCTTGATCTGTGAGCTTCATCTAAGATCTTCTTCTTTAATTCCGGACAGTCGGGTATACAAGTTCTACCTTTGAATAATAATCTTTCATCAGAAGTTAGTTGGAAATCAGATTGTCCTTCTAATCTTCCTTTGATTTCTACTAACATAGGATCATCATCCTGAAGTGTTTGTATTTCAGATAATAAGTCTGACTGTATGCTTACATGAGATAATGTGACAAATTTGGATTCCGTGTCCAAGCTTATATTGAGCTCGGAGAATTGTTCAAGTAACCTCCATTCTTGTATCATACAATTGGCTATCCTTGCTCTCGGCTTTCGACTAAGGGCATCAGCCACATAATTACCCTTTCCGGGATGGTATTGTATACTGAAGTCGAAGTCCTTGAGATATTCTAGTCAGCATCTTTGTCTCATGTTTAGCTCCTTTTGTGAGAATAGATATTTGAGACTTTTGTGATCGGAGTATACAGTAAATTGTACTCCATATAAGTAGTGTCTCATATCTTTAGGGCAAATACTACCGCGGCCAGTTCTAAGTCATGGACGGGGTAATTCTCCTCGTGCTTCTTCAGTTGACGTGAAGAGTATGCTATGACCTTTCCTTGTTGCATTAGGACACATCCGAGGCCAATGCCAGAAGCATCAGTGTAGACCTCGAATTTCTCTCCTTCTGTCGGTAGAGCTAACACTGGAGCTGTAGTGAGATGATCTTTGAGAGTTTGGAAACTTCTTTCACATTCCTCACTCCATTCATATCGGATCTCCTTACGAGTTAACCTTGTAAGTGGCACGGCGATTTTTGAGAAGTCTTTGATGAATCGCCGATAATAGCCTGCAAGACCTAAGAAACTTCTGATCTCGCTTGCATTAGTGGGTCTTTCCCAGTTTCTCACAGCTTCAACTTTTGACGGATCTACAGATAAACCATCCTTGGATATGACATGTCCGAGAAAAGCCACTTCTTCAAGCCAGAACTCGCATTTGCTGAGTTTAGCATATAATTGATTTGTCCTCAAGACTTGCAATGCAATCCTCAAATGCTCTTCATGTTCTTCCTTAGTCTTAGAATATATCAATATATCATCAATGAAGACTACTATGAATTGATCCAAGTAAGGCCTGAATATGCTATTCATTAACTGCATAAAGGCAGCAGGGGCATTTGTTAGTCCAAAAGGCATAACAACAAATTCGTAATGGCCATACCTGCTTCTGAATGCGGTCTTGTGAATGTCATCATCCTTGATTCTTAACTGATGATATCCCGACCTAAGATCAATCTTGGAAAAATATTTGGATCCTGAAATCTGATCAAATAATTCATCGATTCTCGGCAGTGGATACTTGTTCTTGATAGTAAGATGATTCAACTGTCGATAGTCGATACACAATCTCATGGATCCATCCTTCTTCTCTACAAATAAGACTAGTGCTCCCCACGGGGAAGTACTTGGTCTAATAAACCCTTTTTGGATTAGTTCCATCAACTGCTCCTTCAACTCCTTGAGTTCAGCAGAGGACATTCTATATGGTGCCTTTGAAACAGGACCAGCACCAGGGACTAAGTCAATGGTGAAGGCCACTTCTCTTTGAGGGGGTAATCCCGGCAAATCTTCTGGAAATACGTCTGGGAATTCTCGTACTACTTGAACGTCTTCTATCTTGGTTTCCTTAGCTTCTTTAATAGTGACAAAAGCAAGGAAGGATACACATCCTTTCTTGACGAGCTTGCTTGCTCGAAGAGCCGAGATAAGAGGGGATTTGCTTCGACTCTTAGGACTAGTATAAGTCAGTTCCGGAAATTCCTTGAAAACAATCTTGCTATCACGGCAATCAACCGTTGCCTGGTATTTGGATAACCAATCTGCTCCTAGTATAACATCATACTCCTTTAGATCTAAGCAGATAAGATCAATAGGAAAATTCTTTCCTCGAACCAATACCTCACAGTTTTGGTAATGATGTGTGATATCCGTCTCGTTTCCGAGAGGAGTAGACAATATTAACTTCATCCATTCTGGTTCTAGAGGTAATGGGTCAGCAAACTTCTTAGAAACAATAGAATGCGATGCACCCGTATCAAATAAGACATGTGCATATTTGGAACAAATTTTCAATGTACCTTCCACCAATCCGCCTTCTTCTTCCGGTTCGGTCTCCTATATTGCATGAAGACGAGCATTCTTTGTCACCGGGCGTTTACTATCGCCGGCTTGGTCGTTCATTAATGGACACTCGGGAATCCGATGCTCACGGCTTCCACAACGGAGACAAGCTCCTAATTTCCTCCAGCATTCTTCTGTCTTGTGACCAGCCTTGTCACAATGCTTGCAGACTGTATTCGAAGGGGTAGTGGTGATAGAGAAAGGCTTGGTCTTCTTGAATTTCTGATCTTGAGATGAAGAACCCCCATTATTGGGCCTCTTCTTAAAGTTGGGTTTGAAAGAACCCGAACCCGTGACTTGTTCCTTCTTGTCTTTTCCACGGATCCTATCAGATAGTTCAGTGGCATCTTCAAGTAATTGAGCTCGGCGCACTATTTCAGAATAAATTTGGATGTCCATAGGCGCCAGTTGAGTAATATAGTGGGGCCTAAGCCCATTAAGAAATCTACGGGCTTTCATCTTTTCCGTGCTAATTAAATGCTTAGCATATCTAGACAGTCTAGAGAACTGTGCTTCATAATCAGCCACCGATAAAGATCTTTGCTTTAATGCGGCAAATTCGGCGGCCTTCTTTTCCTGGACCCTATCAGAGAAATATTTGGCGTTGAAATATTCAACGAATTCACCCCATGTAACTTGAGTTGGGTCAATAGTAGCTTCAATCGACTCCCACCAGCATCTAGCATCCTTTTCTAACTGGAAAGTAGCTAATAAGACTTTGTCCTGATCCGTGCATTGCATAACACGGAATATACGTTCAATCTCCTGAACCCAATGCTCGGCATCGTCTGGATCGGTCGATCCCATGAACTTCGGGGGATTCATATTCTTGAATGCTTGGTGTAAGCTTCCAGCTCGTGGAGCACCACATTGTGCTACCTGTTGTAGCACTTGGGTCATCCCTTGAAGGGTACGCTGCATGTTGCGCCATTGAGCACGTTCGGCAGCCATTATCCTACAATTACAATAGCTATGTTAGTATTATATCACTATGATCTTATAAAGGACTCATTGATCATTTAACCCTTGGTTCTACCCACTCTCACTTGGTTAAAGGTTTTGAAACCTATCCTTGACTTGGGTTTCCTAGGAATTGAATACCTTAGGCTCTGATACCACAAAGACTGTCACGCCCCGAGCGCGGAAGATACCCGGAGATGCGCGACGTGTCTATATCAATCATGTCAATCAGAGTGGTCGTGTATTCGACACAAAGACAGAGATGTGCAAAATAGCAAGATAACCCAATCCTTTATTTCATAACGGATAGACTATTACAAATCCAATACTCTGTTTAATAAAAAGGAAAAGAATACATAATTGACTCAAGAAACTATAGAAAAGACTAGATGACACTTGGAGAATCTCTATCTCTTTCACTCTTGATCATTCCCATCCGATTGACTTCCATCGTCGTCGGACTTACCTGAAAAGTAAAAAGGGACAAACGGAATGAGCGAACGCTCAGTAGGAAATTATATCTCAAGTACTAGCAAGGGGTTTAAGTAATTACATTTTCATGAATGCAATAAAGCTATGCATGCTCGCATGAAACGACAAGATAGAGAGAATGTAATATCAAGGAAATAAGATGAACTTATCATGAACTTTCAACAAGATACAGGTTATTCAAGATATTCAAGCAAGTACCATTATCGAGTCATGTCAAGAACTTTGGCTATCATGTATCAAGCAAGTAAATTACCCTCTTTCGGGCCACGCATTTCATTTCATGTCAAGTACGAGTCAAGTACAAGATGTGTGTGGAATGTCCAATCAAGCAAGTCAAGTACTCGGTATAATGCCAGATACCTTATCATTTTAACTCCCATGGGCACAAGTACTTTCGGGTGCTCCTCCCAGGACCAGATCGGGCCCTATATGCGCAGGCATTTATCATGTATTTTTGACATCCACTCTTGTTTATATAGCCAATATAGAATTTCAATATTCAAGCTTGTAGACATGTATGACAACTTTGACAGAATAGAGTCCACAAATATGACAAAGGACATAAATTGGCGATAATAACGGTATAATCACGATATCGATAAAACTAGGTAGAATATGGTTCCCTTAACTTAGGTACCATGACAAATCAATATGGACATTCTTTATATAGAATTGAGATCCACATGAACAGTATATCAAAGTAAGATACCCTCATTCTTATCATAGAATTGGGGTTTACAAGAACGACATGATATGGCATGATATCATCATCCCATTAAGAATTTTCTTATGATATACTCTTTGTATAATCATAAGGGCCGGATACCATGTTTCTTTAGATTGACATGGCAAGGATCGTGTAATGGGTTTTTAGGGTACAACCAGCTCAGTCGGCCTTGAGGGAATCCAAGGCTACGAGGAGTCTTACGGAGGTCTCTATGACTAACTCGCTAATCCAAAGAACGGAATGTCCAAAGGAGAGCTTGTATGTCAATGAGAATTGAGTGTGATCGATAAAACACCGTGAAAAGTGGGACTATACTCACGGAGTGGAGAATAGTGCCGATATATATATATATGTATAATATATAAACCATCGGTTAGCAAATCAGAGGAAAAATCAGTTTACAGTAAAATAACGACTTAGGTCAAGTCGTTTCTCAAGTAATTAACGCCTAACAGAAGGGCGTTTACACATGGTCCGTTTTGCAGAATTTTCAATAATTCAATAATTTATATAAAACGCGCCTTCGGCAGGGGCGTTTCTTCAAGAGTTGACGACTACAGTAGCAGGCGTCTTTTTATTTACAATATTTTTCAGAACATATTTATTTTCAGAAATTATCAAAAACGCGCCCTTGGCAGGGGCGTTAATCATTAAATTCTTATTTTCACAGAATATATATTCCAGGATTTTAACAGATACGCGCCCTAGTAAGGGGCGTTTATTTTTAATTCACGCCCTATGATGGGGCGTTTACATATGGAAAACGACCTAGTCTAGGTCGTGAATTCAAGAGATACCATGAATTTTCATGGGCAGTAATAATTTCAGGATAATAGAATTTATGGAGAACGAATGTATGGTCATGACAATAAAATTAGCAAGTTTGAAGACATGTGATCATGCATCATTGTAGGATCATTATTTCATAGATACTCAATTCGTAACATGGGTGATTAATGATTAAATGAAATTAACGCCTGTGTACAGGGCGTCAAATCCAAAATTGACGACCTTGGCAGGGTCGTGACTTGTAAAGTAGCGCCCTAGTCTGGGGCGTGTATTTCATAGTCACGCCCTTGCTAAGGACGTTTCTTTAAAGAAATTAACAGAAAGTCGTTCAGAAACTATAGTAAACCAAACCATGTATATGCATGATAATTATTGTACTGTATTAATTTAGTTTGGGCTACAGTGACTTGAGAAAATCCTACCTTATGAGGATTATCTGATGGAGACACGTGAAGATCTGGTTGAGAATACTAGACTCTGAAGCTTCTAACAGCAGCAAATAGCAGCAGGCAGGGCTTGACGGAGGATGGAGTTGTTCTGTCAAAGAACCTTTGTTCTTCGGTAGATCACTAAAGCTTTCCTACAGGGGAATATGAAGAGATGTTAGAAATTTCTTTATAATGCTTGGCTGAAGATGGAAGATAGAAGAACTTACCCTTGTTCTCCACGAGGTCCAGCCTTCTTCAACCTTTAAGAAGAGAAGGAGATGAAGAACGTTAGTTCTTCATATACTCGAAACAGAAGAAAGGAAAGAAGAACAGTTCTGTTCTTCACTTACCGTCGCAGAGGCTTGGATCAAATAGGTTTAGGGTTTTTCAAACGAGAGATTTTATAGGATTTTGGGAATCCTAACAATAGTTAGTGTTTGATTGGAAGTAATATTTCCAAGATTGAGTTATTACCACATTCAGACTCTTTCTCATAGTTATCACTTACCCTGGATAAGTTCTGGGTTCGAACGGTTCCGAATGGAATTAACGACTTTGGTAAGGGCGTGTATTATTTAATTGACGCCTTGCATAAGGGCGTTTATTAAAAAGCGCCTTGAAAAAGGGCGTTTCGTATTTTAAAACACGCCCAAGATAGGGGCGTTTATTTTACTTACCCATTTGGTCGCGTGAGAACTGACGACCGCAGGTGTGGGCATCCTTTCTTTATTCACGCCATTGATAGAGGCGTTTCTTTATAAATTAACGCCTTAATAAGAGGCGTTATTTTTAATTTGTTTTACTTCGTCCAATTAACCCTATTCCTTTTATATATTACCTCTGTAATATATATGTTTTAATTTATTTCAATTATTCATTTATTAGGGTTGTTACAATTTCAATCTTGGAATTAATTAGAAGGTCCACCACTCATCAGGTAGCTTTGAAAGAATATCTGCAAAAGGTGATGGTCAATGAAGACATTCCAGTCGAACAGATAATCACGGTTTTAACGCCCGCTAGCAGTCAGCCGGCAATTACTTTCCATGAACATGAACTGGCACCACTCCCAGCAAGAAAGTACGCCATATGCATCACAGTTGATATTAATAAGGTGGCTGTTAAGCAATGTCTGGTGGACACTGGGGCATCCATCAATGTCTTGCCGCCTAGCACCTTGAAGTTGTGTGGCATTCCGGAAAGCCAAATTCGACCGTCCACTATCACAGTCACTGCATATGATAACACGATGAAACCTCCTATAGGCATGATTACGTTAAAAGTAAGTTTGGGTCCTGCCGCCATTACAGCAGATTTCCACATTCTGGACATGGATCCAACATTTAATGGCATTTTGGGACGCCCCTACATTCAACAGCTCGATGCGGTGCCCTCGACAAATCACCAATGCCTTAAATTTCCACACAAGGGCCGCATTATTAAAGTCACCAGTATGCCAATTTTGCCAGAAGAGGATATTCACGTAGCTTCATCAGTTCCTTCTATATTGCCTGCCAATAAGCCACTATTATCTGTGCTGGACGTTCCTTGTCCACAGCCAACGCCATCTGAAACTGTCACAACAGTTGCTATGACACCCCTGCCTTCCAAGGGGAAAAAGAAGAAAAATATGATGAATACCTCTGGCTGGAACATTTTAATGAAAATGGGGTATCAAAGTGGCAAAGGCCTGGGTATCAAACTCCAAGGCAGGACAAGGCCCGTTAAACCTCAGAAGCTAATTGCACGAGGTGGCCTAGGTTATAAAGGGCCATGCAAAAATGAAAATGAACCATGGGCATTTATGACATCCACTCTGAAGACAGATCGCCAGCCGCTTACTTGGACACTGAAGACACATTTTGTCACAGGTGGCTTTCAAAATAATGAGCAAACTACCATAATTACTTCCATATTAGACTGTCAAGATGTTCATGCTAGACAGTGTGCTCGTCATATTGCCCTGCTGGCCACATATAAAGCTCTGGAGTCTTTAAGGCCTAACAAGAGAAGGAAGATGGATGATCCAGAATGTGACTGGTATAGGTGGTTTGACATGAATGATATCACTATTTCCTTGAGCCGCCTTTTCATGCCGACTGATCCAGAATGGCCGCCATTAATACACCAATTGATTGAAATGCCAGCTGCAATTACAGACAAGAGGCAGCTGCTGAGTGACTACACTGATACTGGAGAGCCGGATGTTCCGTGAAGAAGGTTTTACTGTGGACAGGCTGTGGGCCGGCCTCTTTTCTCTCACTTCCATGCATCCATCTGTGCTTACTTCTCTATATTCCCATTGGTTTGGTCACGTCGCAAGACCGCCTCCGATTATAATCAATTTGTCTCCAGATTCATTTCCAGTTGCTCTCACAATCCCTCCCTCGCTCCTCGAGTAATTTTTTGAACTCTCCATCACGCCCCCGCGCGGGCCGTCACTGATTAAATCTTTCTCCGATCTTGCAATTTCCACTCCTCCCGCTATTCTCCCTACACATTGCTTTCTTCTTGAAAAAGAAAAGAAAAATAAAGAAAAAGATAAAAACAAAAAAAAATGCCGAATTCCCAAGATTCCAATCCTCCTTTTCTGTTGAGGAGACCTCATATTTTTCTTCTGAGTGCGTCCCGGCCCAGGGGCCGCTCCTTCAAGATTCATTGATAAATCTTTTCTCCCCCTCTGGTGAGGGGACTTCCTCTGTATTACCTCCTGTATCCGCTTTTTCACCTCCTTCCTTCCCTTCTTCTAATCAAGCTAGTTGCTCCTCCTCTTCTTCCGCTAACGCTAAAATTCAAGGGGTAGATTCACATAAGAAATCCAAGGGTAAGCAGATTCCTCGTAGATTTCTGTTGGAGTTAGCTATCAGATGCCAGGCTTGTTTAGCCCTTCCTGAATTTATAGAGAATCCAATCATCCTGCCAGAGCTGGAATATGAGGATGCTGCTGTTGTTTCTTATGAGGGTTTGGGTGTCTATGAAATTATGAATGATGAAGACCCTATTGAAGAGGGGGATGAAAGTTATGAAGAATATGAGGACGAGGCTGATGCTTTTGTTAGTGGCATAAGACGATTTGACGAACCGTCAACCTCCATAGAAGAGCCTACCAAAGAAATTAATTTGGGTACCGAGGAAGACCCTAGGATTGTCCTCATAAGCAAGAATTTGCCGCCCTCCGAAGAGGAGGCGCTCATTTTGGTCCTGCAAGAATACAAGGACACGTTCGCATGGAGTTACGAAGATATGCCTGGTTTAGACCCTGCGCTCATTGAACATCGCCTTACACTTAAGCCAGGGTCTGTGCCGGTCAAGCAACGGTTGAGGCGTTTTCACCCTAATATGGCTTTAAAGATGAAAGAAGAGGTCGACAAGCTCCAGAAGGCTAGATTTGTTAGAGTTGTCCTCTATCCCAATTGGGTAGCTAACATCGTCCCGGTTATGAAGAAAGATGGAAAAGTTCGGATTTGTATAGACTTCCGGGACCTCAACCGTGCGTGTCCTAAAGATGACTTCCCCCTCCCTCATATTGATGTTTTGATCGATAATACGGCAGGATTTGAGACTCTCTCTTTCATGGATGGCTTCTCAGGTTACAATCAAATTCGTCTGGCTGAAGAAGATCAAGAGAAGACATCATTCACTACACCATGGGGTACTTATTGTTATGTGGTCATGCCTTTTGGACTTAAGAATGCTGGAGCCACCTATCAGAGGGCTATGATGGAGATTTTTCATGACATGATTCATATTTATATCGAGGTATATGTGGATGACCTGGTAGTGAAATCAAGGACAAGGATTGAGCATCCTGGGGTTCTAGCTAAGGTCTTGCAAAGATCACGAGAGTATCAATTGAAGATGAACCCCAAGAAGTGCGTATTTGGCATTTCTTCAGGGAAGTTGCTTGGTTTCATTGTTAGCAAGAGGGGAATTGAAGTTGATCCCAACAAGGCAAAGGCCATTAGAGATATGCCCCCTCCCAAGAATTTGAAAGAAGTTCGAGGATTAATCGGGAGGTTACAATTCATTCGCCGCTTCGTCTCCCAGCATTCACAAAGATGTAGGCCGTTTTACGAGCTTACTAAGCCGGGAGTCAAGTTTAATTGGGATGACAAGTGTCAGGCAGCCTTTGACGGATTGAAGGATTATTTGGCCAATCCTCCTGTCCTGAGGCCGCCGATTCCAGGCAAGCCACTTATTCTCTATGTTTCTGTCTTGGATGACTCTGTAGGTGCTGTCTTAGCTCAAGTGGATGAAGAAGGTAAAGAGAGGGCAGCATACTACTTGTCTAAACTTCTTAACCCCTGTGAGCAGAGGTACTCAGCCATGGAGAAGACTTGCGCTGCTTTAGTCTGGGTAGTTCAGAAGTTAAAGCATTATTTCCTAGCTCACGAGGTTCACCTCATTGCTCGCATAAATCCGATTAAATTCCTCCTTGAAAAATCTATCCTCCCTGATCGATTAGCATGCTGGCAAAGCTTCCTCTCTCAGTTTGATATCACTTACATTCAGCAGAAAGCTATCAAAGGTTACGCCATTGCCGAACATCTTGCTCATCACCCTCTACCTCGTTTTGATCCTGTCAATTCGGAGTTTCTAGATGAAGAACTAATGTCCATTAATCAACCCCACGATCCTATGTGGACATTATATTTTGATGGAGCTCTAAATTCCCAAGGAAGAGGGATCGGCATGGTTCTTTTAACACCAGAAGGGGTCACCATCCCATTTGCTGCTCGGCTCACTTTTCCCGCCACCAATAATATAGCTGAGTATGAAGCTCTTTTGGCCGGTCTTCAAACCGCTCATCGATATGGTGTCACCCATTTGAGGATTATGGGTAATAGTCAGCTCATTCTGCGCCAGGTGCTTGTCAAGTGCCGCACTATCAATCCTAAGCTCAAACCCTACCAGGAACTTGCTTCAGCTTATGCCAAGCTTTTCACCAAATTGATTTTTGTCCATGTTCCTCGCAGCCAGAACATCTTGGCTGACGCCCTTGCCTCTTTGGCCTCTGCTCTAGTCTTCCCCCCTGAGCGTGATTTTCATGTTCCTCTAATTCATCAGCGCGACACGCCAGCTATTAAGGATCGCGCATTCCTCGATATTAGGGATAAGGTGCTTGAAAAGGTTAAGCAGAGGGAATCTCTTAAAGGCGAAGAGGTCATGCTTTTAGACTGGGAAGAAGAATTGGCTGACGAAGAGAAGCCTTGGTATTATGAGATTGCCAGGTATTGCTGTCACGCCCCGATGCGGAATCTCGGGACGTACGGTTAGGGGCAAGCGAGCAATAATTCCGAACCATTGCAAACCATTGCACAAAAAGTTGGAAAGGATAATAATCAGAGTTTTATTGATAATAAAGTTGAGTACACTGGGTAGAACAACTACATCCAAATAATAAGCAAAATACTAGAACAATCTCTCACTAATACTAAGGGTATAAACTGACTCAATAAACTAAAACTATCTCTCGATATCACTCCAGTCCATTCCCGACAAGTTCATCACCTGGAAAGAGGGGAAAAGTAGGAGTGAGCTAAACGCGCTCAGTAGATAACCACAAACAGGTTTACGTAATTAACCATTGATTTCCAATTTATATGAAATGCAGTAAATAAAGAATGACGATACGATAAAAGAAACAATGTAAAAGATATCTTGCAAGGTCAAGAAATATAACAATTTACCAAGTAATGAACAAGTAAAGTAATAGTAGATAATTTGGCCAGCAAGTATGTTACACATGTAACCAAGTAAATACGCACGAGTCAAGTAACAAGAGTTTGTCATAGACGTAACATGTCAAGTCAAGTACTCGGGTGCAATGCCTCACCCTGTCATAAACATCCCAATGGGCTCAATATCTTTTCGGGCGCTCTCCCCAGGACCAGACCGGGCCCTTATGATGCGTTGGCATTTCATTTCAATTGGATCACCGATCCCCCGTCTAGACATAGTCAATTATGGCCAATATAATCAGATGAATTTCTGTCGGGTATAAGATGTAAAGGACGACACTCGCCTCCTTTGATTCAAGAGTATAACCACGATGAAAAACCCAAAACAAGGTAGTCGTACGGCAAACACCGGGCCGTACTCACATGAGTAACGAGTCACGGGGCCAAGAATGAACGGTTGACAGTAAGCCGTTCGAGAGAGAGAAGTAAGTTCCGAAGAACGAATATACGAACCATTCGGGTCGTATTTTAAGAAATACGGTTCAAGAGAATCCGTATTAAGCATAACGATAATATCTAATTATAAGATAATTTATGCAAAATAGTCACCGGGTTGCCAATAACAATTAAACCAACCAATTTCAGTTTAATGTCCATTAATCAATTCCGGGCTCAAATATGACCGAAGATTATCCAAGGGTAATCGGTCAATTAATCAAGTTAAAACAATAGTCATGATGTATCCGTAATTTACCACGGTAAAAATGTTCTACGGTAAAAATGTAAAGTTTACCGGATGGAGTGTCCGGCTAATTGGTCAAAGACTTGCCATAAGTCGGCCAGTAATTTTCTGGTTTACAGTAATTTACAGAAATTACCTATGGTAAAGTTTAGCTATTTACCATACTTATTCAATTTATCCAAAGTTACAAGTGAATTTCAATGATTTTCACTTTAAACAATTTATCAAAATAGATATTGCAAATAACAGAAATTTACTCATGTCATTATCTGTTATTTATGTGGATTGTCAATTTTTTACTAATTAACATTGTTAAATGGGTCAAATAGCAAAAAAATCAGTTTTCTGGAAGTTAAACGGATGACAGTGGGCCGTTAAACCTACTGGCTGTAAAACGGTTATCATTGGGCCGTTTTATACAAGGCGGGCGGTTCTAATTGGGCCGTTTGTATAAGTCGGGCGGGCAGTTCTGAGCCGTCTAAGAGATAAAGCGGTCCGATTGGAACCGTTAATCCCTATAACACGGGAACAGCGAAACAGAAGCATAAATCCGGCGTTTAAGGCTTCAATTCATGCATTTGAGTACGTAAATAAATGGAAAAGTATGGTTTCTACAAGCTAACATGATGCCCTTTCATTCCATTTATCAAATTCAAGGTTTGTGCCATGGTTACCTACCTTAACCGATGAAATAAGGAAAGATGAATGGGGAAGAAGATGAACAGTAGACTTGCAGAGCTTCTTCACAGCAGCAAGAACCCTTTTGTGTTTAAGAAATGTTTAAGGGGGGCTTCCTCTACTTATAGGTTTGGAAGAGGAGTGTTTAATCTTCACACACGGTTTGGTCAGAGCCGCAAAATCCTTTGCATTGTTGACAACGTGTTTCTGCCAACCAAAATACGGTTTCACGTGTTTCTCAAGGTAAGGTTAGCCTAATCTAAGCCTAATCCAAAAGATTAAGGAATGGTTAACTAAGACCTCAATTTAATGTTACTAAATGATTTTTAATGAATTGGACCCAGAAGACAAAATTACTAATCAAGACATGCTCTTTCATAATATGATTTTTATGGAATTTTATCACGAGGTTTATTGTTAATCTCCCAATCTTAAGATTAAAATAATAATTTAACCCAATGTTCAACGGTTTAGTCGATAGAGAGAGTTTCTGATTTTTACCGATGAAACTTCAGAAGACAAAGTTGCTAACAAAAATACCCTCTATCAGATGTGATTTTTACAGATTTTTCTAAGGTAGTTGTATTTTCGTATGAATAGTGTTTTCCGCGTTTTTAAGTCAGGCTTAAATCACTGATTAAGCCATGTAAATGATTTTATTAGGGTCAAGTACAGAAGACCAAAGTGTTTACCATGGTCTTTACTAATCAACTACCATTTTTCGGAATTTTTATATGATAGTCAAAATTTTTACTATTTACTATTTACCACAGTCACTATTCAACATTTACTATTTACGAAATTTAATATTTGTACAGAAACTCGGGGTCTTACACCCTCCCCCACTTAAAGAATTTGGTCCTCCAAATTCACTGGACCAAAATATAATAGCTCACCTAGAATAGATCGGGATAACGCTTCCGTATGGCGTCCTCGGATTCCCATGTAGCTTCCTCTATTCCACGCCGACTCCATTGGATTTTAACCATCGGTATGGAACGATTTCGAAGTTGTTGCTCTTTCCGATCCAGAACCTTCACTGGTCTTTCTTCATAAGATATATCCTTCTTAAATTCAAAGTCCACATGTTGAATGATGTGACTAGGGTCGTACACGTATTTCCGAAGCATAGATACATGGAATACGTTATGTACACCAGATAATTGAGGAGGTAAGGCCAATCTATAGGCGACTTCACCCACTCGATCAAGGATCTCAAATGGACCAATATACCTTGGGCTTAACTTGCCATGAATACCGAATCGACGAATACCTCTTGAAGGAGAGACTTTTAAGAACACATGCTCGCCAATTTGAAATTCCAAATCTCTTCTTCTATTATCAGCATAGCTCTTTTGCCTCGATTGAGCCACAAGTAACCGGTCTCGGATAATACGAATATTTTGTGATGACTCCGAGATAAGATCCGGTCCAAGCCATTGCTTCTCGCCAACCTCATCCCAACATAATGGAGAACGACAGCTCCTTCCATACAAAGCCTCGAAAGGTGTCATCTGTATGCTGGATTGATAACTATTGTTGTAGGCGAATTCTATCAATGCTAAATGATCGCTCCAACTTCCACCGAAGTCGATCATACAAGCTCTCAACATATCTTCCACTATTTGATTAGTTCTCTCGGTCTGTCCATCTGTTTGCGGATGAAATGCAGTGCTAAATATCAGACGGGTACCAAGAGATTCTTGCAATCCTTTCCAAAAATGAGAAGTAAATCTCGGATCTCTATCGGATATAATGTTGACTGGGATACCATGAAGCCTAACCACTTCCTTTAAATATAATGCTGCCAGCACATCAACTGTCCACTTGGACTTAATAGATAAGAAATGTGCGGATTTAGTCAGTCGATCCACAATTACCCATATAGCATCATAACCACCTCGAGTCTTAGAAAGACCCATAATGAAATCCATGCCAATACTCTCCCACTTCCATTGGGGTATATCCAGTGGTTTCAATTTACCTGCCGGTCTGAAATGCTCGGCCTTTACTCGTTGACAAACAAGACATGTACTCACGAAATTTACAATTTCCCTTTTCTTGTTCGGCCACCAAAATGACCTTTTCAAATCCTTGAACATCTTAGTGCCTCCCGGATGGATAGTATATTTGGATCTATGGGCTTCTTCAAGAATCCGATTCTTTATATTAGCCTCATTCGGTACACAAGTTCTACCTTGAAATAATAATCTTCCATCATCGGCTATCGAGAAATCAGGTCTGCTACTCAAGCTTTCCTTAATCTCGACTAGCTCGGGATCAATATCTTGCAATAACTTGATTTCTACCAACAATTCGGGCTTCAGTTGCAACTGCGAAATCAATATCCGGTCATTATCAATATTGATATCCAGACTAGCCATTTGCTCCAGTAATTTCCATTCTTGTAACATAAGACTAGATATCTTAGCCACAGGCTTCCGACTTAAAACATCAGCAACCACATTGCCTTTGCCCGGGTGATACTCAATAGAAAAGTCGAAATCCTTTATATACTCCAACCATCTTCTTTGTCTCATGTTCAATTCCTTTTGAGAAAATAAGTATTTCAGACTTTTGTGATCCGAAAATACCGTAAATGATTCACCATATAAGTAGTGCCTCCAAATCTTCAAAGCAAATACCACGGCTGCCAATTCCAAATCATGAACTGGATAATTAACTTCATGCTTTCTTAACTGCCTAGAAGAATAGGCAATCACCTTGCCGTGCTGCATAAGCACACAGCCTAAGCCAATACCAGAAGCATCAGTGTAAATCACGAAACCACCCTCACCAGAAGGTAAGGTTAAAATAGGGGCAGTAGTCAGACAATCCTTCAGAGTCTGAAAACTCCGTTGGCATTCAATTGACCACTCAAACTTAATCTCTTTGCGGGTTAACTTTGTCAGAGGTACCGCAATATTAGAGAAATATTGAATAAACCTTCGATAGTAACCAGCCAGGCCAAGAAAACTCCTCACTTCAGTAACACTGGTAGGTTGTTCCCAATTCTTTACTGCTTCCACCTTCGATGGATCTACAGAAATACCATCCTTGGTAATAATATGTCCTAGAAAAGACACCTCTTGTAACCAAAAATCACACTTGCTCAACTTAGCATATAATTGGTGATCTCTCAATAATTGCAAAGCCATCCTCAGATGCTCGGCATGTTCTCTTTCACTCTTGGAATATATCAAAATATCATCTATGAATACCACAACCCATTGATCAAGGTAGGGTCGGAACACACTGTTCATTAACTGCGTGAAAGCTGCCGGTGCATTCGTTAACCCAAAAGGCATAACGACAAACTCATAATGGCCATACCGGCTACGGAAAGCTAATTTATAAATATCCTCTTCTTTAATCCGTAAGGGGTGGAGGATCAAGTCCTACAACTTGAAGTTTGACGATTTTGAACGATCTTCTTCTGTCCGTCTGCAGATCAGAGCGGTCCTCCACGAACCGTTCAGATCCTGTGAGCGGCCGTCTGCGAACCGTTCTAGAGCCAGTCCAGCCTTCGTCCTGCTTCTCTCTCCAGCGCTATGAACGTCCTATCGCGCGGCCGTGCTATCCACTAAGCGGTTCTCCCTGGACCGTGTACTACTGCCAGCGCTGCACTTCAGGCGAGTGTCTTCTCCCTTTCCAAGGTACGGGTGCATTTCCTTTGCATTCTGGATCTTGGTGGCGATCACGATCACACACACTTCTCCACACCTTTCTTTCCTTTAATTTTGCTTGCCTTCATATCTTGACCGAGAAAGGTAAAAGGGAAAGAAGGAAATAGGGGGGGAAACATGTCAACATGCCATTTTTTGGCAATCACGGTGGGACACCTTGTGCCCATCGTGTTGTTGTTTTGTTGACATGTGTTCTGTGCTTGGTTAGGCTTTCTAAGTTGTTTCAGGTTGCTATTTCATCCACCCCGGGTTTCTGTCCTCGGAAGTGTACGCGGTTCCTTCAGAGCCGCTCAATCATTCCCGCGGTGGGATGATAGACCGTGCAGTCTCAGTCTCAGGTGCGTTGCTGTTTCGCTTCTGTCACGCTGCTATTGATTGTGCGGTTTCATTCTGGCCGCTCCTCTGTTTCCACGGTCAGACGATAGACTGTCCATTTCCATCTCACGAGTGGCTGTGCATCTATGAGTCTGTTAGTTTCAGCGGTCCTGTTTGGGCCGTTCACTGATTTCCACAGTCTATCAAAGGGCCGTTTACGTCTGGTGGCTCAGGTACGTTACTGGTCTTCATACACTTGTGATTTTTACTGATTCTCCGCGGTTTGTTTAGGGCCGTTCTGCAGTTTGCACGGTCGATCAATAGACCGTCCAGTCAGGTACGATGTTGTCTCAACAACCTCAGTTCATTTCAATTTATTTCTTTTCATTACTCCCTCTCACTAGGCGGTCCTTCCCAGGCCATTTATCTCCCTGAGCGGTCTTCCACCAGACCACGTTTGTGTGCTACAGTGCACCCGAGATTATCATGTTGATCATTATTCCACATCATCTTATACTTGTTTGGGTGCTAGTTTGATCTCCTCTGATTATTATTTATTTATGCATGATTATTTCCACACTTGTCATAATTGGTTGGTCATTGTTTGCTAGTTCTAGGTTAGACTTTGCATGCACTCCGGTGCACATAGTATTCATGCATTTTTATCACATTGTAGTTGCATTCCTACCTTGGTAGGGGAACCTCTCGTCTCCATATTCCTTGAAGCCGACTAGGCGACCTTACCCGGGACCTCCGTAAGTCCCCGTGAGCCGTGGATTCCTACATGGACGTCGGGCCGGTTGTACCTTTTCCACCCCGTAGCTGTGCATGTTGCATACGTCGTGAGAGAGTTAACTATAGATTAACCCAAAGTTTGGATCTTGTTCCCTATAGGCTTCCTATTTTGAGGGAATTGACCTTAATTCGAATCATTAAAAGGCCCATCGAAACTTTGGAAAAATAAAAATTGACGATCATATCAACTTGTTTGATCTTGGTTGAACCCCCTCACACCCATATTGTCTATTTGGGCCTGTCCAAGCCCATTTGCGTTATTTCATGCTGCATCCCCCATCATCCATATAAATTTTGTTATTAGGCCCATTTAGGTTAGATCATTCTGTGCGTCCATTTGTTTAGTCTCATTGTCTTAGGTTTCTTTTTCTTTCTTTTCTCCTTTGCATTATTGAGTCAATCCCCCTCTTTAATTCTCGAGCCCTTTACTTCCCTCATTGTATTTCCCTGATTTTTTCTGTATAAAGTCTCCATTTGCCGTCATGGAGAGCCATTTTTCTCATGTATATTACCATTCTTCCTCCCCGTCTTCCTATTCACGTGTGGATTCCTCCTCCCACGCGGGCCCATCTTCTCGTGGCCCTTCTGACCCGCAAGCAAATCTCATGGCCCACCTATCATCTCTTGCTTGCCAAACGGCCCCGGTCCAGGCCCAAAAATTCATCGCTAATCTTAATGACATTATTCTCATAACGGGCCTCCCTCTTCTACTCCTAGTGGGCCCCCTTCCTTTAATGGGCCCTCTTATTCTCTTAATGGGCCCCATGTTGCTGCTAGCCCAATCGGTCCTTATTCCCATGGTCATGATCCTTCTAGGCCCATGCATCCTTCTATTCCTAGAATGGGCTTTTTTTCTTTTCAGTCTGGACCTCCTTACCCGGCTTAATATCATAATCCTAGTCCAAATCAACACTCTCTTGCTCCGGCTGGCTTGCATCCTTCCCGATCTCTCCCCATCGAGGAAATGATTGCTCAGGCCCAACGCCAGCTTGATGAACTTCAACGTCAAATTGATCCCAAAACTTCTTTGAGTGTTCCGTTTGCATTCCAAGGTCTTCAGCTTCCACCGCGTTCATAAATTCCCGCATACCACCGCTATGGTGGAGTCGGTGACCCTTATGTGCACTTGAAGGAGTTTCTTTATGAGTCGACCCAATTTCGACATGACCAACGCTTGATGGCTTATCTGTTTGGTCTGTCTTTAGAAGGCCCGGCTCAGGACTGGTTCTTTGCATTGTCGCAAGATCAAGTGGCAAATTTCCAAGCCGTTCAAGAGAAATTCCTTCAGTAGTATCAAGACCAGGTTGGGCCCAGGTATTCCATGGTTGATCTGGCCCATGAGAAGATGAAGTCTGACGAGGAGTTCTCTACCTTCGCTGACCGCTGACGTCGCCTGGCCGCGCAAGTCCCGGGGCATATTCTAGAGGGAGAGCAAATCAAGATGATCATTTCTAATGCAATGCCCGAGTACCGCTTTATCTTAGCCTTGAACGATATCACCTCATGGCAACAGTTGTATAGTCGAGCCTGCTTCATCCGCCAAAAACTCCTAGTTTCCCTTGACCCCGAGTCCCCTCCACCTTCTATGCCCACATACGCCTCCTATCCATCACCTTCCATGTGTCAGCCATCTACCACATATCCTTTCACGAGTCAGCCTTCCGCTCCCCCACACCCATATACCTCCACATATCCCTCCATATATCAACCCTCCACGAGTCAGCCTTCCGCCTCTTCATACCCGCATGAACCTCCACCTCCTGTCAAGGAAACACCACACCCCGAGCAGGTGGATGTCGTCTATATACCCCCTCATCCTGCTCCGCATATGCCTTCACCAAATCCTTCTCTTAGCCATGCGACATTGCCTACGCAACCTCCGCTTCCATCCCCGCAACCTTCTCCATCACCTTCTCATATCCCTCGGCATCCACTGTGCCCGAAGCGGGCTCCTTCTCCGTCGTTGCCGGAATCTCTTACAGATATTTTTAGGGCTTTGATGGCCGCTCACGCATTGCAGCTCCCTCTGATTGTGCCTAGCCGACCCACAGCCGGGGATGTGTTTCAATATTATGAATTTCATCGCCAGTAGGGGCATTTGGTCGAGGATTGTCCTGAGTTCCGGGATTATGTTTATGATCTGGAAGCTAAGAAGATGATCGATTGGGCCGTCATGCATGAAGCTATTTTAAATCTCCGTAGCAAGTAGCAGCAGCAGTCGCCGCCCAGGCAACCATCTCCACTACAAGACTAGGGGCACCCCTGTGATTCTTTGATTAATGTAGTGCCCACTCCATCACCTATTCCATCACCTATCCCGTCACCTTCACCATCTACTACACCGTCCCCGACACCTCCACAAACCCAAGCCCCTACTCAGGCTGGTGCCTCCACTTCCACCGCCACTACTCCTACCCCCAACGCCGCTTGGCGTGTCGTGCCAATATGCCGACGTTGGGTCCCACATCCTTCCATTTCCCCTTTACCTCCTTCCTCACCCTCTCCATCATCTCCACTACCCCTACAGCCATCACCATCATCTTCACCACCTCCTCTCCCGAAGACCCATATTCCATCATTTCCACCATCCCCACCGATGTTTCCTTTCCCACCATTACCCTTCTCGCCCGAGTCTGAGCAAGCTACCCCTACACCTTCGCCTCCACCTTCGCCTTTACCCCCACTTACGCCTTCTAAACCTTCACCTACGCCATCTGAGCCTATTCCCTCCACTTCTCCATCCACTTCCACCCCACGGAGCGGGTGTGCATTATCTTTGGTGCCCCTCGGGTTTGGTCCCCAGGGAGATGATGAGCCAAGCCAGGTTTCGATTGTGCATTTCAAGATTCAAGATGTCATTTCCCGCATGCCAATCCGAGTCCTAGTCCCTGGCTGTTTTGGGGGATGATGAGCCTACACTTTCAAAGATGGTTGTTAAGAAGAGTTTCCTTGCATTAGTGCCAGTTTTTGCTAAAGCGAGGCCGGTGGCAATCTCTTTGCTTGCCGGGAAGTCCACCATTAATGATGTTATTACTTCTCGCTCTATTGCTGTTCAGTTCACTGGCCAGGAAGGGTGCTCTACCCAGATTGTGCTAACTCGTACGGCTGCCAAGAGCCTGACGGATTCCATGTTCAAGGGGTAATTGGCCGTATTTTCAAGATTTTTCAAGGACATTCTGCACATTCTATGAAATCTCCATCGGTTTATTAGCATGTCGGCCGCATCAACGCCGTGTATTAGTCTCCCTCGGTCTCGTCCTGCCCTTTTATCAAGGGAGTTATGTTTCAAGACTGATTTTCGAGTGGAGTTGCCAAATCTCAGGATCCTTGTGCCAGGTTACAGGACTCCATGGCTTTCTGATGCTCATCCATCTAAAGAATTCACTGTTCAAGAATGTCCACATGTTGTTAGCACCAGATGTCTAGGGGCAACTGCCCCAACAAAGCTGCATGTTCATAGAAGGGCCAGGTCGTTTGCCAGATGGGCCCGTTATTTGAGGAGACATTATAGATCAAGAAGGCCGAAGGTACGGGTCTGCCCCAAGCAGGCCCGTGTTTAAGAGATTGTTGCTAAGAAGAGGCGACGGTGCAAGTACAAAGGCCGCAGGTTGTGCACTCGAGGGGCCACTACTTCTTCTTCTCTGTTCTTCCATTCATTTCTTCTACTCAGCTCCCACCCTTGGGTGGTGTATTTATCTTTTCCCAATCCAGTTTCGGTTACTTTCTCTTCTCTTTCTGGGTCCGCAAATCCCCATTCCTCTTTTTCCCCTCATCCGGAACCTCCGGATTCTCCATTTTCTCATGATTCTAGGCCTCAGCCTATGTCATCCTTTCATCCCACTTTCGAGGCTTCTTCTGATCCTTCTCCTCTGGTATCTCCGGGTTCTACTTCTCGTTCCCTTTCCCCGACCTTGTCGGGTGTTATGATTCTTTTTCCCTGACCTTGTCGGGTGTCTATCATTTCCCTTCCCCGACCTTGTCGGGTGTTCGTGCTTCTTCTTCCCCGCCTCTGGCGGGTGATCGCTACTCTCCTTCTCCGACCATATCGGATGATTTTCCTTCTCCCTTTTCTTCTTACTCCTCCTCACCCTTTCAGGGTTCTTGCCCTTTTTCATGCTATTTTCGAGGCTTTAGCCCCCTTGATCTCAGTTGATCCATGTTTATTTTGTATCTGGTTCCTTGTTATCAGGGCCTCAGTTCCTTAACGAGGGAGTTCTAGCCCTCGTCTCTCTTTCTTTTTATCCCTTCTTTGTCTAGTATGATGTATGCCACTCCTCTGTGTCGAGGAATCCAATCCTTTGCTCTCCTATCATCCTGTATCCTGGCAAGCAAGGAATATAAAGTTACTCGCGCTCCTCAAAGCTCGATGATTGAAATCGCTTCAGGATGCTGTTTCCACGCCATGGATTTGCAAAGGTATCTTTATTTTGTGCAAGAAACGTGCTTGCATTTCCATTATTTCTATTGTTTCTGCACATGGTTATAATGTTAATTCCTTAACATGGTTGAGTGGCTTTAGGAGTCTTTGTTAATTTGATCTTAACTTTGTGTCAAATAAAAAAGTTAGATTCTGCAGCATCCTTAGGCTGGTGATAGCTCTGCGCTGGGAGTCTAGTTTCTTTCCCCGATTGTTGAGGGTGACCTTTTGTACGAGTTTTTCACACACTTCAAGGCAAGCCATTGCCGATTCCTCTAAGGCACACCGCTGCTGCTTTGGCCATACCATGGGTATGCACAAAGGTCTTTTCTTTTCTCTGCTCGGCCAAGTGCAGGAGCAAGAGATGGATGGATGAGATGACTGACCTAGGCGCTCCCTAATACGAGAGAGGTCTCAAATAGGGGCAGTCTTGACCTTGAAAAATGAGCTTTCATGTAATATCTAGCCAATAAGGGCTCTCAAAATCAAAATTCAATGAATCAATATACAAAATTATGAAAATAAAGGAGCGGCAAGAGTGGCAGTACAGTTCCCCGCGGGACGTCATGAGCCGGGGTCGCATGCGTGCCTGATAAATATGGGTCTAAAAATCAAAGACACAAAGCCCCGGCGTAACAGACTGTATCTTTGAGGGGTAGTACCCTGGAAGGAAGTCGAGTCCTAATATCTCCCATCCTGCATAAAGCTTGTCTCTAATTTTTCTTCTATTTCTCCCTCTTAGGCTGGGTTGTATCCCGAGTATAGCCTTAGTAGGGGCACGGTTCTTTAGAGGCGGTTGGTTGTGGCGAGCCACCCTCATATGCACGCCCTGCTTAAGGGAAGCCTTTAATGAGAGGGGTAGCAACGACGGTCCCTAGCTCGTAGTTCGAGCCCGTCTTTGGGTGCTACAGATTACTATTTCAAAAATTCAAAAAAAGGGAAATATTACCAAAAATCCAAAAATGAGATGTTATCAAAAGTCCAAAAAAATCAAATATTGTTCAAAAACTAAAAAAATCAAATATTATTGAAAATTCAAAAAAAAATAGGAAAATTGAAAAATCTAAAAATATTTGTCTTTTTATTCCTTTCTATCTATTTATTTAGAGGACGGATACGTGATCTGTTTGCCAAGTGTGTAGGTTGCAGGTGTTCAAGTTTCCTTGCTCTATCTTTCACTCTGCCTCCTGTTCACGACTTCTGATCGGTTCTCTCTTCTTCAATCTATATCTCTCGATCAGTTCTTAAGCTTGTGTCCTTCTCAACTCTCGCTTCATCTCATCATGTCTCTATGAGAGGGCTCTTTACCTCACTGTTGCGAACCTGGTGGTTCTGCTTCGTCGGATCTTGGGCTTGATTGAAGAACATCTTTTGTCATTTCCTGTGTTGTCCCCCTGTGGTCGTCGTCCAAGTGTCCTTGTCCCATCTATGGTCATCTCATGTTCCACGTGTTGTCTCGTTCCGCCATGTGTTGCATGTGTCCTTGTCCCTTGTGGTTATTTCACATGTGTTATGTCGTCTCCCCTGTGGTTGTCTTAGACGTCCTCATCCTACGTATTTCCCCACTGCATGTGGCTTCATTCCGCATGGCAAGTTGTCTCGCCGTGTGTTGCCATGCCCCACCATTTTCTTCGTTCTCATGACTTATTGTTGTTTATGTGGTGTTGCATGTGTTGCTCGCTCATTCATTCTTCGTTATGTTGTGTTGTTTCGTTCATGTGGTCGTTATGTTTTTTTTTTGTTCATACTTGTTATTCATGTTGTTGGTTATCTTATTTCAAACATCCATAAAAATCAGAAAATGAAAATCCAAAAGAAATGCCATTTCTTTTTTTTTTAATAGCACAGTCATCTAATAGATCGGAGGGAGAGTGCACCCCCATTCCAAAGGAAGGGCATGTTCTCACTCCACCTCCTAACCATTAGATGCTAAATTTTATTAATATTTCAAATAAATGTATGTACACATAGCCCCGGCTCGTAAATACAATGAAAGGATAGGAAGCCTGAACATGAAGAGCTAAATAATCATGCATCAATGCAAAATTAAGTGGCCGAAAGCATCGGCTGAGAGAGTAGCTCGTGCATTCCACCCCGTGCACAACCAGGTAAACCCCCAGGGACTCCGAAGGCTAGGTTCGTTCAAGTCCAACCGGTAAGAGAACCCCCGTGCATATCTGTTGCTTCCTCTATCAGTCTGTGCATTATCCGATTGGCATAAGAGCTCCGTGCAAACCATAGATGTATATCAGAGGCTAAGACACATGCCGGAAGCTGGGTAGCCCTAGTTTATCCACCAAGACAGCTCCTCTAGCATTACAGGGAAGTTCCTTAGCATTGTAGAAAACCCTTTTGACAGTGGGGTCACCGGCAGCTTTGGCCAAAACATCAGCCATTGAGTTACCTTCACGATAGACATGCTTAATTTTGCAATCGAGGAGCTGCATCATATGTTTAATCCCCCTCCACCAGGGATAAATGGACCAGTGTGCCACTTCATCCTTGTGTATCGCCTGCACCAGGGAATCACAATCAGACATAACGGTGGAAATATTGTAACCCAACTCCAATGCTAGACTTAGCCCGTCATGCAGCGCCCGTGCTTCTGCCAGCAAACTAGGACCAGTGCCATAATAAAAGGAGAACCCAGTGAGAAATTCGCCTTGCATATTCCTAATGCAACCTCCGCCTCCACAATGACCCGGGTTTCCTTTGGACGCACCATCAACATTCAGGGAATATCCATGACTGTGATGGTTCCAGATCACAACAATTGGTGGACGGGTCTTCACGTTAGGCCGAATATTGAAAGAGTTGAGTACTATAGCTTCACTGTGCTTGAGCGGCTGATGGAAAGTAGCATTCTTGAAGGCAGCAGCCAGATTATTCTTGATCCGGAGTTTAATAAACTGAATGTTGATTATAGTGCCTTCAAAGCGAGCTGCACATCTAGCTTTCCAGATCTCCCATAAAAGCAGCATGAGGGTATATAATGCAGCACATTGAAAAGCAGAGCGCATAGAGGTACCTTCAATAAAACTCCAGCATCGAATAGTAATCTGACTACTCATGTTAACCTTTGGCCCGATAAGAGGGGCCATCCAATCCCAAAGGGACTTAGCAATATCACTAGTAATGAAAAGATGATTTAAATCTTCAATTTTAGCAGATTGGCAACATTCACACTTAGAAGCAAGGTGAATACCGCAATCACCAATTCTGGAACCAACTGGAATTGCACGATGTATCACCTTCCAGACAAACATGGCTGCTCTAGGATTAAATGTATTATGCCAGATTTTAAGCCAAGCCCAGCGCTGAATACCCGTTGCAGCTGCAAGCTTGTATGCAGAGGAGGAGGTGAACAAACCAGAGCTACTACCAGTCCAGCAACAAAGGTCCTGCTCAGTAGATAGCTGAACCTGAATGTCTGCAGGTTGAAGAGAGGAGGCCGTTCATAAAAGATGTTGCGGGTTGAGCAACACCTCCCGCACAGTAAATCGTTGTTGAGGATTGAGGTAGGTAGGATTAGTTAAATAATCTTTAAGGGCCGGTCACCTATCCAGATGTCTCGAAGGAAATCAATCCCTACCCCACTCCCAACCATCCATCTAGAGTGGGTAAGAATCTTTTCTTTTGCTTTGATAAAACTGCTATTAGAGATGCCACGGGGAAAGGCTTAACAGTATCCATAAGGTGCACAGTGAGGAACCGCTGTCTAGCATACCTGGACCAAAGTGAGCTACCATGCAGGATATTCCATATCTGTTTAATAGTGAGAGCTAACTGAGTATCTTCTAATTTCCGAAAACCCAAACCACCCTCTGCTTTGGGCTTATAGACAGTCGACCAAGCAATCCAGTGCCTCTTGGTATTCCCTACGTTGCTGCACCAGAAAAAATTAGCACAGATCTTATCAATCTGCTTACAGATAGTAGCAGGAATAGTCAGAGATGAAGCCAAATAAATTGGCATACTCCTAAGCACAGCTTTGATCAGCACAGCTTTTCCAGCCCGGGATAGGAGAGCCGTGCGCCAACCAGCGAGCCTCGCAGTGATCTTATCAAGGAGAGGCCTAAAATCTGTAGAAACTAACTTGCCCGCCTTAAGAGGCACACCCAGGTAGGTAAGAGCTCCTGTATGCCACTTGTATCCAGTGCGACGGTGGAGCCTTTGTGCAACATTACCAGGCGCCTTTGAAGATAGTAGAAAACAGCTTTTCCCTGCATTCACAACTTGGCCGAACTATCTTGGTACCGTTTCAAAAAACACAGAAGTCGTCTAATATTCCTGTCAGCCGCATTGGTGAATATCATCGTATCATCAGCATATAAAAGGTGGGAAACCGCAAGGCAGCCACGCGGTGAGTGGAAATTTTGGAGAGTACCAGTAAGATATAACTCTTTCAGTCCTCTACTAAGAGCCTCAGAAGCAATAATGAATAGATAGGTGCCAGCGGATCCCCTTGGCGAATTCCTCTGGACGACTTAAAATATCCGGTGAGGCATCCATTGAAGGAGACAGAGAACCAGCAGTTAGCAACAAGCATACCTATGTACGAGATGAATCGATTACTGAACCAAATCTTCTCATCACCACAAAAAGAAAATCCCATTCCAACCTGTCATAAGCTTTGGCCATGTCAAGCTTAAGAATAACATTATGGCCTCTGACCTTCCTGTTAATATCGGCAACTAGCTGGCGGGATAGGGATACATTATCAAGAATGAAGCGTCCCTTAACAAAGGCGCTTTGTTCTTCAGAGATGAAATGAGGCAGTAAAGGTGTCAGACGATCACAGATGATGCGTGAGACAATTTTGTAGACAATATTACAAAGACTAATGGGGCAAAAATCACTCAAGGTAGTGGGCTCCTTAACCTTAGGGACCATGGTGATAATAGAGGAAGTAATACCTCGAGGCAATGGATATCCGTGGAAGAATCCTTGTACAGCCTCTACCACGTCAGCAGATAATATATCCCAACAGGTTTGGAAAAAAATACCAGTAAAACCATCTGGCCCAGGCGCACTTGAGCCCTTAAGATTGAAAACAGCCTCTTTAATTTCCTCCCTGGATGGAACAGCACACAGAGACTGGTTTTGAGATTCAGTAATAGCCTCTGGTAAGCAGTTCAGCATTTCATTATCCACACAATGCGGAGCCGATGAAAGAAGGTCTGAGTAAAACTCCGCCGCCTTAACCTTAAGAACTTCTTGCTCAGAGCACCATTCATCATCAATTTTCAGTCTAGATATGAAATTCCTCCTGCGGTTTACCTGTACCACAGAATGGTAGAAAGAGGTGTTTCGGTCGCCATTATCCAGCCAATCAATTCTAGACTTTTGTCGCCAAAAGATTTCCTCCTGGCGTAGTACCAAGCGTAATCAAGCATTGGCCTCATTAAGAGCCATCCTTGTAGAGCCATTGGGTGCATCATCAAAACTAGATTGGCATCTGTCCACCTGATCCTCTGCCATACGCACATTCTGAGTGACATTTCCAAACACACACTTATTCCAGACTTTGAGCTTAGCTTTGGTCTCTTGAGCTTAAGCTGAAGCCTAATAAATGCATTCGGATGTGTGATGTTGGCCTCATCCCAAACATTCCGGACAACCTGCAGAAAATCCTTATTGGTAATCCACATCTCCTGGAAGATGAACCTGCTCGGCCCCATGGTGGTATCCATAGCAGATACAAAAAGAGGTGCATGGTCTGAAGGCCCCCTCAGTAAGTGAGTAAGTTGGACTGAAGGGAACGCCTCATGCCAAGATTGGTTGTATATAACTCTATCAAGCCTGGCTCGGACATTAGCCCCACCCGTGTGATTATTAGTCCAAGTAAAAGCAGACCCCACATAGCCAGCATCAAATAACCCTGCCCCACCCAGGAAAGTATTGAAATCTGCCATAGCATCAAGGTTAGATGGTAGCCCACCAACCTTTTCAAAGGAGTGGGAAACACAATTGAAATCCCCTCCAATAAGCAAGGGAACAGTAACAGAGGCCGCAAAAGAGCCGAGCTCAGCAAATAAGTCCCGTCTGGAATCTCTAGAGCAAGCAGCATAGACACAGGTGAGGTATTTAGAGTAGTAATTACTCTCCTTATACCCCAAAGTAATAAATTGTGCAGAATGGGCAACCACCGATAGGGACAAAGAGGCATGCCAAAAGACCCATAATTTGGAATTTTCCCCCTCATTACCAGCATATTGTTCCAGATGTAAAAGCCTAGCCACCGAAGGCGCCTTAGAAAAAGGGATCTTCGGTTCACAAATAGCAACAATCAAAGGACGATGTTTCAGAACCAACCGACGAAGAGATCTCCTAGAAGCCCCATTACCAACTCCCCTAATGTTCCAGAATAAAGCAGAATCCATAATCAATGTTGAGGGGGACAAACACTACCATCCACCGATCTAGCCCGAGCCCTGGTTACCACCCCTTCGACTCCACTGACCAATGAGGAGCGCGTAGGGAATGGTTTGGCATGAGACTATTATCCATAGCTGCGCGCGAAGTGGTTCCCAATGCATGATGTCCAGGTAATGTAGTAGATGTTCCTTGATCACCAGAAGTTGCCACTTCAGCAGTAGAGGTTGCATGACCCATCCGATCAGCTTGGGTACTCTCTCCCATCAAAGGAGGCTGGTGTTCCATAGCACGAGCCCTATCCTCCTCTTGTTGCAAGGGTGCAGATACCCCAGCTGCTGTACCCACGGAAGTAATAAGAGTGCTCTTCTCCTTTGAAGATTCTCCCTCAGCATCAGCACGATGACCGTCTCAGGATTACTGTCATCTAATGGTCCAGAGAGAGTGCTCAAAAGCCTCCCCTTCGAAGAAGTTCCTATTGTATCCAAAGCAACGTCCTTCTCAGTGCTTCCTTCCATAAAAACAGTCATCTGCTGATAGGGAAGATGAGTTCCTCCGGCTTCGGTAAGGTGAGGATCCGAAGTCTCAGGCGTCAAAACCATAACCTCCTTCCCACGGCGCAGAGCAGGGGGAATATCAGAGACATCATCCCTAGCTATATCCTTACCTTTTGTAACCGGGATCCAAGTTTTATCAGGAACAGGTTTCCCAGAAACTCTGGAATCCATCCTGGCGTTGATTCTGCAAGTATCCGTATTATGACCCAGCCGTTTACAGGCAGTGCAATAAAGCGGCGCATTAATGTAGTGAATAACTTGCCAGAATCCACCATAATCCGGTCCCATGCCAATCCACAAGCGATCAGGATGACTTTTAAGGAGGTCTAACTCAACACAAACCCTAGCCGCCTTGGTGTTAATCAGTAACTCCGTAGCATGCACATCTGGAGAACCGGACCAACGTTCGCCGCAATCGACATAAGAAAACTTCTCTGATAGAGGTTAACAGGCAGGTTGGGGAGCTCAATCCATACTGGACAGACTGACGGCTCTTCCTCCGGATGGAACAGCGGCCGTCCATTAAAAAACCGGAACAGCTTACCTTTAACATGAATGGCTTCACGTAAAAGAACTCGGAGATAGTCATCATGGGTTTTGAACCGCAGTAGAAGATGTTGATTGTCTAGAGCTCTGAGAACAAAAGATTCCTTCAACCCACATCTAGCAGTAAGATGTGACCTAATCTCTGGGAACGCCGGACGACCATACGGTGTTTTAGCCACAACAGCAAACAACAGAGGCTGAGGGAGGCATCTATCTCATCTTTGGTAAAGAAACAGGCCGGCTCCCCCCTGTCGGTGGACGACGGATGGTTGCAAACTCTATGTCCACCTTTGGAAGCTCCAAAGACGCCGCCAAAACCTGTGCAAACGACCTGCCATTAATAACCCCAGACTTGCTAGCAGCGGGACCACCGGCGGGACAGCCTCCTCCCCCCCCGGGGGCTCCCCCCAGGCCACCATGGCCCCCATTTCACTCGCACTGGCAAGTCAGGTAAGTATTTCGATCCCTATATCCCTTATTGCATTACCATATGGTATTATGCTATATTATCTCGAGAACCAGTTGGTATCTATGTGTTCCAGGATCTGATGTTCCCATTTAACAAAAATAATGATGATCCAAGTTCACGTGTTTAATCATCGGACAGGCCGTTAGGTTGGGAAAATTGGGGGACGACGGTTCTATCCTACACACCATGGTTGCGGATAGTGTCTTGACCCTGATTTGTCCGGTCTAGCAATATTATTCTCGAGTATTTTCTATTTTGTGGCTTTATTTGCATTCGATTTAACAATTTCTTTTATTTTAGCCCAGCATGCATCATACGCATCTTTGAGCATTCATGACCCATGGCTTGTCTGAAAATGGTCCTGTCAGTGTTGGATGATTGTGCGTTCAGTGTTTGAGTAAGAGGAATAATTCCACGCAGAGTTGGAAGGTTTTCTCTGGTCTATTCACCTGGTTGGGTTGACTGAATGATGGGACATCACCCATGATTCCCTCTTTTTCGGCACCTCTCTCCCTCCCGGAGATGGGTAGGATGCAGCTCCTGGACGGGTCCGCTTCGACACTTGGGCTTCCTATTTGGGTCATCTTGGTGTATTTTCTCCTTTTATTTGAGTCATTTGATGTAATTTTCCTTTGTTTTGAGTCAAGTCCCTAGGTTATTATGTTATTTACCTAAGTTTGTGTTCATCATGATGGGTTAGAGTGTCTTATGGGCACAATTAGGTGGGCCTGGCCCAGGGGTGCCCTCCCCCTTCCCCACCTCTTCTGGTTATTTGTTATTAGCACTTATCTCAGGGACTTTTTTTAAATGTTGGGATCCCTATAAATAGGACCCCAACCCCACTTGGAGAAGACTAATGAATTATTGAGTGAAAATTATCCACAAGAATTGTGCCTCCTTCTCTCTCTAGCTCTCTCTCTCTCTCCTATCTCTCTCTCTAAAGGGGGCGAACCCCTCTCTCTCTCTCTCCTCCTCCCTCTCTCTCCCAATTTCTCCCCCCCTCTCTCTCCTCTCTCACTTGCCACATCACCCATCCCACTAAAGACACCCCCTCACCTTCCCAAGACCCATTAACTCCCCTTTACTCCCACCTCCCCCAAGCAACCTTTCCCCTTCCACATACAACCTTTCACATTCCAAGGGAGAATCCCTTCTCCCAAGCACCCCTTCCCCTCCCCAAGGAAACCCTTCCCATTCCCTAGGCCCCCATTAACCCCTCCATTAACCCACCACTCAATTCCAAAGGAAACCCTCCCCATTTCCCCAAGCCCATTTGCGCCCCCACCTCCCCATCCACTTCCCCCACCAGGTCCGCCCCCTCTCTCCCACCCTGCTACCATCCACCACCACCATCGACCCTCCCCTCCCCAAGCTCCAGCCCTCCGTCAGCAGCCTCACCCCCCTCCCAAAACCATTAGACCCTCCACCCAAAACCCCCTCCACTAACCCCACTCTATACTTTCTAGATAGGAACTGCAGATCCACAGTTCTGCCCGCCTGTTGCAGCACCGACCACGCTCACATCCCAGTGTCCCTGGGAGTGTACCATACATCACCGAAGGTCTTCCAGACGGCTTCGCAGGCGAGGTGGTCCCGCTCCATTCCGAATTCGGGGCTGACCGGGAGAACCTTTCTCCCCTGACTGCGCAGACCTGGTCCAGACTGCAACCAGTGGCAACTTTCAGAAGCTCCTGCGGCCACACCTTGGCTCCCCTTGGCTCGCCACTTGGCCGGGACGATCCTCCACCGGTCCCCTATCCAACCAAGCCAGCGGGGCGTCATTTGGAGTTCGGAACTATTTGTACCAATTTTTCTACCACCGGGCTGCCGTTCAGGTCAGTTAGGGTCTGCCCTGATACCTTCCCACTTCTCAGGCTGCTACTCTCGACCCCGACCTCCACCGGTGCCGTTCTTTCTTTCTGATCGAAGAGGACGCAGCCACGCTCGCAACCGTCCTGGTCCTGCTCCAATTGGATCACGGGAGCGATCATGACGCCATCGCCAACCTACTGTCACAACCATAACTCAGTCCGAAGCAGAGCAAAGCAGCGCCAGTCCAGCGACTTTCCCGGCCAACGGCTACGACATCTGGTGCCAGAAAAATTCAGGTGTCATCCTGGGTCAGTCCCCGACATTTTGGCGATGATCTCGTCCACTTTCAACTCCGGGAGCGATCGCAACAGCACCGACAGTGAGTACCTATCAGCAGGAAAATCTGGCGGGCAGAACCCCGAAGAGGCGTATCGGCTCCGGTTCTAACCCTCTTTCCTTCCCGCCTGGCCGGCTTACCGCCCCTCCCTGTGTGGAGGTAGTGTTTGTGTGTAAGCCCATCTCCCCACCCCGAGATCCACCCTCATGCGTGAGGTGTAGTGCATGTACTATTTAGCAGGACTCAAGATACATCGACGCAGTGTGCGGGAGCCCACACTTCCCCGCTCGCCCATCGTCTCCGAACGGGGTTGGTTTCTTCAAACCAACCAGGTGAGCTCTAGCCCTTGCTCCCATTAGTAGTACTTGTTCCTTTAATATTCGCGAAATTGCTCCGTTGGAAGCGAGAGAGAGCGCCCGACCCCGGAGTGCTCCACTTCTGTGTGGTCACCATGGTTTGTGAGAGAGAATAACCCAGTGCCCCCACTTGGCACCCGGCCAGCCCCTTAGTTGTGGGCGTCCTACCCTCGGGAGGGCAACCTTAGCCCTGCTGGCCCTCGACCAGACAGGGTCTTGATCCACCACCTCCACTCGACATTACCGAGTCACCTCGGGTTCATGTGTGCAACGGTGATTCGGCGATTTACGCAACCCCGTGCTCAACATTGATTGTGTTTGCGTAGTAGGTCCGAGGGCCCTCATCTCTTTGCTGCATTCCCCTAGTGGTGTCACATCAAATGGTATCAGAGCAAGTTCACAACTTATCTCTCTACAAGTTGGTCCTAGGGTGCATTCACATTAGAGTCATCATCGGGCCACCCAGTGCATCATCATGTATACCCCTCTTTGGTTAACTCCCAACAACTCGACCCTCCACAAGGGTTAGATTAACCCCCTCCTCTTGGGAAATCATTGTAGAAAGGGACCTTAGTTTTGACAGATCTAGTCCTAATGCCTACCTAAAGTGGGAGGCTACCATGGATAAAAACTTTGATAGGACTATGATCTATAAACACGCTAGGGTCCGCATGGCCAAGGGGCGGCTTCGGGGACAAGCCAAGAAGGAGTGGGAACGCATAGTGAGCTTAAAAAAGATTCGGAGGCAAGAACTGATAGGCTCATGGGAAGAGATGAAGATTGAGCTTAGGAAGATCTACGCTCCCCGACCTCCCCCCTCCTACTCGGAGAACCATAGCCCGAGGAGCACTCCTACTCCTCCTGTTGTAGACACGCCAAAATTGACGCTATGTTGATCAAATCTCATGTCACTATGTTGACACACCAAAGTGAACTTCAATATGTTCATAATATGAAGTTTTTCTATCTTTTTGTGTGTGGTTTTGATTTGTTCTTGCATTTTGTGATTCGTGACCTGAAGAGGGGCATGTTTTAAATAGCGACCTTATCTAGGGCGTTGTCTCAAGAAAGGACGACTAAATGTCAGGGCGTTAATTCCTGGTATTATCCGGTTTCAAAATAAATTCAAAATAAATTCAAATTATTGATTAACGTCCTTCCTCAGGGCGTGTTTTCAATTAACGCCTTCATCATAGGCGTGTTCTCTTAATTTTCATATAAAGTAAGTTTTATTGCCAAAATTAAATCCAAGAAGTGACGCCCTTGATGGAAGTCGTGTTTTGAATAACGTCTTTATGAAGGTCGTCAATTTGTGATTGACGCCCTTCGAAAGGTCGTGTTTTCCGTTTCGTGTCCTGCTTTAACTCCTCTTTCCTGGAGAGTTCCCTGCCTCCAATGGTCTCCTTGCTCGAATTGGAGCTAGAGTCCTGCCTTCTTTGATCATTGCCTATCCTTATCTTCCCAAATTTGAGCTTATCTTCGATTGAAATTCTATAAAATGATGCTCTGGTCGATCGAGGCAGAGGTTCAAGAGGTTGAAGAGTTCACAGGTTAAGAGGTTAGACGGGTCAGAGAATTCAAATCAAACAGAGGTTTACAGTTTACAGGTTACAGAGCTCCGTCTTCCTCCTGTGCGATCGATTGAAGGGGCTTTGCTTCCTCTGCTTCCTCTGCATCTAGCCGGCCGCGTCCACCTTGTTTCCCTTTACTGTCGTCAGGACAGCAGGGTTTTCCTTCTTTTTTTTCTCGTGTTGCTTCATCTTCATCAACCGATCACCACTGGGTTCGTCTTTTTGCGTTTGCATTAGTTTCATCATCATCATTGTCTCTTCTTCTCTTACGTTTGCATTAGCTTCATCACATATCTCTTCTTTTTCCTAATTCCTCTTTAGGGGTTTTAAAAAAAAAACAAAAAAAATAAGGTGCGCATGTTTTTGTCCTTTTTTTATCTTCATGTCATCTTTGGATTGATACTACGTGCACTTGGCTGATCTCCTTCCTGTTTATTTTGTCTTATTTTGCAAGGATAATCAATAGGAAAAACCCCCTTCATCGGCCGGCCGATTGAAGGCGAGGAAGGAATTCACAATCTATCCCGCGTTCAATTTTCCACCAGTATTCGCGATCTTCTTTATTTGTTATTGAGGTAACCCCTCTGGCGATCACCCTCCTCCATAGCACCACGTGCTTATTTGCTTCTTTATCTTCATATCATCATCTCCACATATATTTTTTCTCTTATTTAAAACTCCCCATGTTCATGTGTGGATTTATCACGATCTACAAATTGGCGATCACGGTGGGACTTCCACTATTTTTCTATTGATTATCCCTTTCCCTTTGGCACCCACGTGTGCCCTTTCCCCATCGGCACCCACGTGTGCCCTTTCCCCTTAGGCACCCACGTGTGCCCTTTCCCTTTGGAACCTACGGTACCCCTCCTTTGTGCCCCACGGGCACCCTCCCTTGTGCACCCTGCACACTCCCCGGGATCAGCCAGTTTGTGATTACATATTTCCTGAATTCACGCCTCAGCCAGAGGTGCCTTTTCTGTTAGCGCCTTCATCCAGGGCGTTTATTACTGTGTTACGTCTTCTGTCAAGACGTCTTTCGTCATTTTACTGCTTTTATCACGCTGCCTGTGAATTCACGCCCTGCCCCAGGGCGTTCTTTTATTGCATAGCGCCTCACCTCAAGGCGCTTTTTCAGATTTGACGCCCTCGCTCAGAGGCGTCCTTTTCATATTTCGCGCCTCAACTAGAGGCGTGTCTTTGTTTCCCACTACCGGCTCATAGCCTCACGCAGGGATTCACGACAGTGACACTGTCGTTGCTTTGATTTATAGCGACCTGCCCCAGGTCGTCTCTTACTGCGTTTTACAGAAGCCTGCTTCCTGTTGCTGTCTGTGATAGTTTGTTTGGTTATTACATTGCTTGCCTATATTGCTGTGATCTTATCATCTTATTTTACATATTGTGGCATTTGGTTGAGAGACCTCCTCTCTCTACACTAGGACTCCACACACCTCTCTTGAATCGGGACGACCCTCCATTGAGCATTCCGTCTCTTTGGACCGGAAATCCCTTTTCCAAGACCTCCGTAAGTCCCCGCACCCGTGGATTCCCTCACGGACGCCGGGCTGGTTGTACCCTTAAAGTACCCGGAGTATAGAAAACCTATCGTTAGTGAGGAGAGAGAAAGAATCTAGTTGACCCGGAGGTTACACTTGGATCAACTAGGTTTCACATTGCAAACAAAAGTAAACTATTCAATAATTTAATCCACTCTAATCTCAAGCATAACACTAAAACCTTACGTTCATCTCAACTTGGTTGCATAAACTTGTTTGGGTTGATTTGACTCGTTTGGATTGAGTGGTTGTTTGTTTGATAGTGCCTTTATAAAGCTGTCTCTCCTCTTAAACATGAAACTCCGTTTAGGTAAGATCGTCAACATGGCAGGCTACGGGTATTCTTATGATGATGAGGATGAGAATGTTTTTGGTCAATATGAGACCCCCCTCCAGGATTCCATCTATTATGAGGGAAATTACCCCCCTCCTCAGTCCCATCATCCCCAAATCCATGTGGTTGATACCACTCCTCAAGAGGTTGTGCCCTCTTCTCAGACTTTGCCCTCCAACACTTCGGGGAACCCTTCCCCATCCTTCAATGTCACGGACTTAATTAATGCTCTATCCCAATTAGATGATTCCCAGCGGCAGGCAGTTCAGGCCGCCTTGAAAGGAAAGTCTGTTCCTTCTTCATCCTCCAATCCCCCTCCGGCCGAGAGTGGCCATCACCCCGTTAATGACCAAGCGGTCTTGCATAAACCTCCTTCCCATCCACCAACGCCCGGTACGGCCATGCCGGCCCAACAGGAGAGCCACTCTGCGGTTAGGCACCAATTTCTCCAACCTCCCCGAATTCTACGGACGCCTATACCGCATTCTTTCATTCAAAACCCGGCCCCAGTCGAGTTCGACACTAATGTTCTACTACTTCAGAAGTTGGCAAGCATGGAAGAGCAATTAAAGAAGGTCACCACGGCTAAGAATGCCCCGGAAATCTCGCTCCCTACATTGCCAGTCTTCCACTTACCACCATCTGAGATGCCGAACTTCCGGCGATATAATAGGACTGGTAACCCTTTTATTCATCTGAAGGATTTCATGTACGAGACCTCCTTTTGGCAAGACAACAAGGCCTCTTTGGCTTACTTATTCAGGAGATCTTTGGAGGGGCCAGCCCTTGAATGGTTTTATTCACTGGATTCCACTGATGCCGGTGACTTTGATATTGTTCAAAGGAAGTTCTTGCAAAAATACAGAGACCGAGTCGGACCATCCCTTTCGCTCACAGATCTGGTCGCGGAAAAGATGAAGCCTGAGGAAGACTTCATAATGTTCGCCGATAAGTGGCGTTCAATGGCCGAGAAGCTAAAAGATACACTGTCGGAACAAGAACAAGTTAAGATGATAATTTCAAATGCAACTCCTCAGTTTCGGCATATCTTGGCCATGAACCGGTTAACAACCATGGAAGAGCTCTATGAAAGGGCTCGTTATATTCAGACACAGATGAAGGATTCGCCCATTATGGCAAGTTTGAGCCGAAGCCACGGCTATTTAAGAAAAGTACAACTGTCAACAACAGCGGGCCCACGACGGAGGGCACCATTGCAAATGAGCAGGTTGGTGTAGTTGGCCACCCACACCACCAAGATAACCCACGTCCTAACCCACCTCCACCACAAAGCCACCATTTCAACTCCACTCCACAATGCCAATTCGCACCCCAACATTCCTTTGCTTCACCGCCAAACCAAGCGCCCCGCGCTAACCCTCCAACCCCGCAACAGTACCACCAGGTACCACCCCTTGCCAACTATGGCCAACAACAACAACGGAGACCACCACTTGGCCCCAAAAGGGACCACTACCCTCCACTACCAGAAAGTCTCCCGGATATTTTCAATGCCTTAATGGCCGCCAATTTGCTCATGTTACCAAGGGAAAGAACAGTGTGGCCCGCTAATGTTGACACATCCCGTTACTGCGCTTTCCATCGTGCACCTGGTCATAATCTTGATTGTTGCTTCCACTTCAGAGATTATATTTATGATTTAAATGACCAGGGTGACATCAATTGGGATGAGATGAGACAATTCATCGCCACCATGAAAGAAAGAAGGCCTCCTCGGCAGCAACAAGCTCAGCAGCCACAGCAACCAGCTCCACAGCAGCAACAACAAGCTCCAGCGCCTCAGCACGATATGGGGATTGTCCACAATCCACTGCCGGAGCACCCGCCAAACCAGCACGTAAACCCCGTCACATCTCTCTAGAGGTGGAGAGAGGGCAGGGATGGCATGAAGAAAACGCCTCTATCGGGGCACTTTATCATAATCAAAATCAACATCCGTGCCTCTTGCGCACCCATTCTTCTTATCCTACCCCTCAAGTGGGCCGATCTCTTCTGCGCCCCATTAATCCACCTCCTACCGCCAATTCTCCAATCCTGCCGGTTCGCCCCCTCTTACACGCTTACCACCTCCACAGCCTACGCCACCACAAAACCCATCCACCACCAACCCTTCGCCATTGCCATCTAGGCCACTCCTCATCCGCCCATCGCCAACACCCACTGCACCCGCTACCATTACTCCTTTACCGGCAAGGATCCCCCCACCATCGGTTCCGCCACCTTTTGTACCCAGAACCCTTCTCATTCCACCCCCCTCCAATTCCCCCCGCATTCGGGTATCCCTTTCTACCTCTCCGTCTCCTACCAGGGCACCAGCACCCTCTACAGGGATTCCCTCGGCGGGAACTCCCACTCCGCCACTGCTTAACACCAACACACCTTCTCCTTCTTCTAATCCTCCTCCCACACTTGCCCCGACAGAGGCACGTCAAGGCGTGGCGCCACTCCGCAGTGGACGGATGTTCCACTGTATTTTTCCACAAAGAGAGCTAGAGCCCGTGCAGGGGCCGCAAGAGTAAGAACAAGAACAAGAGTCAGTGCCAGGGACTTAGTATGATTTACTAAAGCATTTGGACCGAACACCAGCAAGGATTTCTGTCACGCCCCGAGCGCGGAAGATACCCGGAGATGCGCGACGTGTCTATATCAATCATGTCAATCAGAGTGGTCGTGTATTCGACACAAAGACAGAGATGCGCAAAATAGCAAGATAACCCAATCCTTTATTTCATAACGGATAGACTATTACAAATCCAATACTCTGTTTAATAAAAAGGAAAAGAATACATAGTTGACTCAAGAAACTATAGAAAAGACTAGATGACACTTGGAGAATCTCTATCTCTTTCACTCTTGATCATTCCCATCCGATTGACTTCCATCATCGTCGGACTTACCTGAAAAGTAAAAAGGGACAAACGGAATGAGCGAACGCTCAGTAGGAAATTATATCTCAAGTACTAGCAAGGGGTTTAAGTAATTACATTTTCATGAATGCAATAAAGCTATGCATGCTCGCATGAAACGACAAGATAGAGAGAATGTAATATCAAGGAAATAAGATGAACTTATCATGAACTTTCAACAAGATACAGGTTATTCAAGATATTCAAGCAAGTACCATTATCGAGTCATGTCAAGAACTTTGGCTATCATGTATCAAGCAAGTAAATTACCCTCTTTCGGGCCACGCATTTCATTTCATGTCAAGTACGAGTCAAGTACAAGATGTGTGTGGAATGTCCAATCAAGCAAGTCAAGTACTCGGTATAATGCCAGATACCTTATCATTTTAACTCCCATGGGCACAAGTACTTTCGGGTGCTCCTCCCAGGACCAGATCGGGCCCTATATGCGCAGGCATTTATCATGTATTTTTGACATCCACTCTTGTTTATATAGCCAATATAGAATTTCAATATTCAAGCTTGTAGACATGTATGACAACTTTGACAGAATAGAGTCCACAAATATGACAAAGGACATAAATTGGCGATAATAACGGTATAATCACGATATCGATAAAACTAGGTAGAATATGGTTCCCTTAACTTAGGTACCATGACAAATCAATATGGACATTCTTTATATAGAATTGAGGTCCACATGAACAGTATATCAAAGTAAGATACCCTCATTCTTATCATAGAATTGGGGTTTACAAGAACGACATGATATGGCATGATATCATCATCCCATTAAGAATTTTCTTATGATATACTCTTTGTATAATCATAAGGGCCGGATACCATGTTTCTTTAGATTGACATGGCAAGGATCGTGTAATGGGTTTTTAGGGTACAACCAGCTCAGTCGGCCTTGAGGGAATCCAAGGCTACGAGGAGTCTTACGGAGGTCTCTATGACTAACTCGCTAGTCCAAAGGAACGGAATGTCCAAAGGAGAGCTTGTATGTCAATGAGAATTGAGTGTGATCGATAAAACACCGTGAAAAGTGGGACTATACTCACGGAGTGGAGAATAGTGCCGATATATATATATATGTATAATATATAAACCATCGGTTAGCAAATCAGAGGAAAAATCAGTTTACAGTAAAATAACGACTTAGGTCAAGTCGTTTCTCAAGTAATTAACGCCTAACAGAAGGGCGTTTACACATGGTCCGTTTTGCAGAATTTTTAATAATTCAATAATTTATATAAAACGCGCCTTCGGCAGGGGCGTTTCTTCAAGAGTTGACGACTACAGTAGCAGGCGTCTTTTTATTTACAATATTTTTCAGAACATATTTATTTTCAGAAATTATCAAAAACGCGCCCTTGGCAGGGGCGTTAATCATTAAATTCTTATTTTCACAGAATATATATTCCAGGATTTTAACAGATACGCGCCCTAGTAAGGGGCGTTTATTTTTAATTCACGCCCTATGATGGGGCGTTTACATATGGAAAACGACCTAGTCTAGGTCGTGAATTCAAGAGATACCATGAATTTTCATGGGCAGTAATAATTTCAGGATAATAGAATTCATGGAGAACGAATGTATGGTCATGACAATAAAATTAGCAAGTTTGAAGACATGTGATCATGCATCATTGTAGGATCATTATTTCATAGATACTCAATTCGTAACATGGGTGATTAATGATTAAATGAAATTAACGCCTGTGTGCAGGGCGTCAAATCCAAAATTGACGACCTTGGCAGGGTCGTGACTTGTAAAGTAGCGCCCTAGTCTGGGGCGTGTATTTCATAGTCACGCCCTTGCTAAGGACGTTTCTTTAAAGAAATTAACAGAAAGTAGTTCAGAAACTATAGTAAACCAAACCATGTATATGCATGATAATTATTGTAGTGTATCAATTTAGTTTGGGCTACAGTGACTTGAGAAAATCCTACCTTATGAGGATTATCTGATGGAGACACGTGAAGATCTGGTTGAGAATACTAGACTCTGAAGCTTCTAACAGCAGCAAATAGCAGCAGGCAGGGCTTGACGGAGGATGGAGTTGTTCTGTCAAAGAACCTTTGTTCTTCGGTAGATCACTAAAGCTTTCCTACAGGGGAATATGAAGAGATGTTAGAAATTTCTTTATAATGCTTGGCTGAAGATGGAAGATAGAAGAACTTACCCTTGTTCTCCACGAAGTCCAGCCTTCTTCAACCTTTAAGAAGAGAAGGAGATGAAGAACGTTAGTTCTTCATATACTCGAAACAGAAGAAAGGAAAGAAGAACAGTTCTGTTCTTCACTTACCGTCACAGAGGCTTGGATCAAATAGGTTTAGGGTTTTTCAAACGAGAGATTTTATAGGATTTTGGGAATCCTAACAATAGTTAGTGTTTGATTGGAAGTAATATTTCCAAGATTGAGTTATTACCACATTCGAACTCTTTCTCATAGTTATCACTTACCCTGGATAAGTTCTGGGTTCGAACGGTTCCGAATGGAATTAACGACTTTGGTAAGGGCGTGTATTATTTAATTGACGCCTTGCATAAGGGCGTTTATTAAAAAGCGCCTTGAAAAAGGGCGTTTCGTATTTTAAAACACGCCCAAGATAGGGGCGTTTATTTTACTTACCCATTTGGTCGCGTGAGAACTGACGACCGCAGGTGTGGGCGTCCTTTCTTTATTCACGCCATTGATAGAGGCGTTTCTTTATAAATTAACGCCTTAATAAGAGGCGTTATTTTTAATTTGTTTTACTTCGTCCAATTAACCCTATTCCTTTTATATATTACCTCTGTAATATATATGTTTTAATTTATTTCAATTATTCATTTATTAGGGTTGCTACACCCTCCCCCACTTAAAAAGAATTTGGTCCCCAAATTCAATATATATATAATTATACATGTGGAGAGCGTAGAACATATACCTCTTAGAATAACTCGGGAAATCGTTTCTTCATAGATTCTTCGGTCTCCCATGTTGCTTCGCGTTCGGGATTCTTATTCCATTGCACCTTGAGCATGGGAATGACCTTATTCCTTAGAGCTCGTATTTCTCGATCCAAGATCTTCATGGGCTTCTGTTCATATGTGAGATCTTTCTGGATCACCAGATCTCCATGTTCAATAATATGAGAGGGGTCGTGCACATACTTTTTCAACATGGATATGTGAAATACATTATGTACCTCGGACAATTGAGGAGGTAACGCGATGCGATAAGCAACCTCGCCAACTCTTTCGAGTATCTCAAATGGTCCGATGAATCTTGGCGTAAGCTTACCCTTAACACCAAATCTTCGTATGCCACGTCCAGGAGATATCTTGAGAAATACATGATCTCCGATCTGGAATTCAAGATCTCTTCTTCTTGTATCTGCATAAGTCTTTTGTCTAGTCTGAGCAACTTGTAATCTTTCTCTGATTACCTGTATCTTCTCAGTCGTATCCCTTACCATGTCTGGACCTAATAGTTGTTTCTCTCCAACTTCGTTCCAACATATGGGAGATCGGCAACTTCTTCCGTATAAGGCTTCGAAAGGTGCCATTTGGATACTAGCTTGGTAGCTATTATTATATGCAAATTCAACTAAAGGTAAGTGGTCATGCCAGCTTCCTCCAAAGTCAATAATGCATGCTCTCAGCATATCTTCAACAACTTGATTAGTTCGCTCGGTCTGACCATCCGTTTGTGGGTGAAAAGCAGTACTAAAGTTGAGCCTTGTTCCCAACGAATGTTGTAATCCCTTCCAAAAATGAGAAGTAAAACGGGGATCTCTGTCCGACACGATTGAGACAGGAATTCCATGTATCCTGACTATTTCCTTGATGTATAGTGCAGCTAGCACATCAATTGACCATCGGCTCTTTATTGGCAAGAAATGTGCTGATTTAGTTAATCGGTCAATGATAACCCAGATTCCATCATGTCCTCCTTTAGATTTAGACAAACCCATGATGAAGTCCATACCAATATCCTCCCATTTCCACTTAGGAATATCTAGAGGATGTAATTTTCCAGCAGGCTTTTGGTGTTCCGCCTTGACTTGTTGGCATGTGAGACAGCGTGATACATAGTCCGCTATTTCTCTTTTCATGTTGGGCCACCAAAAGTTCTTCTTTACATCTTGGTACATTTTAGTTGATCCAGGATGAATAGTGTACCTTGATCTGTGAGCTTCATCTAAGATCTTCTTCTTTAATTCCGGACAGTCGGGTATACAAGTTCTACCTTTGAATAATAATCTTTCATCAGAAGTTAGTTGAAATCAGATTGTCCTTCTAATCTTCCTTTGATTTCTACTAACATAGGATCATCATCCTGAAGTGTTTGTATTTCAGATAATAAGTCTGACTGTATGCTTACATGAGATAATGTGACAAATTTGGATTCCGTGTCCAAGCTTATATTGAGCTCGGAGAATTGTTCAAGTAACCTCCATTCTTGTATCATACAATTGGCTATCCTTGCTCTCGGCTTTCGACTAAGGGCATCAGCCACATAATTACCCTTTCCGGGATGGTATTGTATACTGAAGTCGAAGTCCTTGAGATATTCTAGTCAGCGTCTTTGTCTCATGTTTAGCTCCTTTTGTGAGAATAGATATTTGAGACTTTTGTGATCGGAGTATACAGTAAATTGTACTCCATATAAGTAGTGTCTTCATATCTTTAGGGCAAATACTACCGCGGCCAGTTCTAAGTCATGGACGGGGTAATTCTCCTCGTGCTTCTTCAGTTGACGTGAAGAGTATGCTATGACCTTTCCTTGTTGCATTAGGACACATCCGAGGCCAATGCCAGAAGCATCAGTGTAGACCTCGAATTTCTCTCCTTCTGTCGGTAGAGCTAACACTGGAGCTGTAGTGAGATGATCTTTGAGAGTTTGGAAACTTCTTTCACATTCCTCACTCCATTCATATCGGATCTCCTTACGAGTTAACCTTGTAAGTGGCACGGCGATTTTGAGAAGTCTTTGATGAATCGCCGATAATAGCCTGCAAGACCTAAGAAACTTCTGATCTCGCTTGCATTAGTGGGTCTTTCCCAGTTTCTCACAGCTTCAACTTTGACGGATCTACAGATAAACCATCCTTGGATATGACATGTCCGAGAAAAGCCACTTCTTCAAGCCAGAACTCGCATTTGCTGAGTTTAGCATATAATTGATTTGTCCTCAAGACTTGCAATGCAATCCTCAAATGCTCTTCATGTTCTTCCTTAGTCTTAGAATATATCAATATATCATCAATGAAGACTACTATGAATTGATCCAAGTAAGGCCTGAATATGCTATTCATTAACTGCATAAAGGCAGCAGGGGCATTTGTTAGTCCAAAAGGCATAACAACAAATTCGTAATGGCCATACCTGCTTCTGAATGCGGTCTTGTGAATGTCATCATCCTTGATTCTTAACTGATGATATCCCGACCTAAGATCAATCTTGGAAAAATATTTGGATCCTGAAATCTGATCAAATAATTCATCGATTCTCGGCAGTGGATACTTGTTCTTGATAGTAAGATGATTCAACTGTCGATAGTCGATACACAATCTCATGGATCCATCCTTCTTCTCTACAAATAAGACTAGTGCTCCCCACGGGGAAGTACTTGGTCTAATAAACCCTTTTTGGATTAGTTCCATCAACTGCTCCTTCAACTCCTTGAGTTCAGCAGAGGACATTCTATATGGTGCCTTTGAAACAGGACCAGCACCAGGGACTAAGTCAATGGTGAAGGCCACTTCTCTTTGAGGGGGTAATCCCGGCAAATCTTCTGGAAATACGTCTGGGAATTCTCGTACTACTTGAACGTCTTCTATCTTGGTTTCCTTAGCTTCTTTAATAGTGACAAAAGCAAGGAAGGATACACATCCTTTCTTGACGAGCTTGCTTGCTCGAAGAGCCGAGATAAGAGGGGATTTGCTTCGACTCTTAGGACTAGTATAAGTTAGTTCCGGAAATTCCTTGAAAACAATCTTGCTATCACGGCAATCAACCGTTGCCTGGTATTTGGATAACCAATCTGCTCCTAGTATAACATCATACTCCTTTAGATCTAAGCAGATAAGATCAATAGGAAAATTCTTTCCTCGAACCAATACCTCACAGTTTTGGTAATGATGTGTGATATCCGTCTCGTTTCCGAGAGGAGTAGACAATATTAACTTCATCCATTCTGGTTCTAGAGGTAATGGGTCAGCAAACTTCTTAGAAACAATAGAATGCGATGCACCCGTATCAAATAAGACATGTGCATATTTGGAACAAATTTTCAATGTACCTTCCACCAATCCGCCTTCTTCTTCGGTTCGGTCTCCTAGATTGCATGAAGACGAGCATTCTTTGTCACCGGGCGTTTACTATCGCCGCTTGGTCGTTCATTAATGGACACTCGGGAATCCGATGCTCACGGCTCCACAACGGAGACAAGCTCCTAATTTCCTCCAGCATTCTTCTGTCTTGTGACCAGCCTTGTCACAATGCTTGCAGACTGTATTCGAAGGGGTAGTGGTGATAGAGAAAGGCTTGGTCTTCTTGAATTTCTGATCTTGAGATGAAGAACCCCCATTATTGGGCCTCTTCTTAAAGTTGGGTTTGAAAGAACCCGAACCCGTGACTTGTTCCTTCTTGTCTTTTCCACGGATCCTATCAGATAGTTCAGTGGCATCTTCAAGTAATTGAGCTCGGCGCACTATTTCAGAATAAATTTGGATGTCCATAGGCGCCAGTTGAGTAATATAGTGGGGCCTAAGCCCATTAAGAAATCTACGGGCTTTCATCTTTTCCGTGCTAATTAAATGCTTAGCATATCTAGACAGTCTAGAGAACTGTGCTTCATAATCAGCCACCGATAAAGATCTTTGCTTTAATGCGGCAAATTCGGCGGCCTTCTTTTCCTGGACCCTATCAGAGAAATATTTGGCGTTGAAATATTCAACGAATTCACCCCATGTAACTTGAGTTGGGTCAATAGTAGCTTCAATCGACTCCCACCAGCATCTAGCATCCTTTTCTAACTGGAAAGTAGCTAATAAGACTTTGTCCTGATCCGTGCATTGCATAACACGGAATATACGTTCAATCTCCTGAACCCAATGCTCGGCATCGTCTGGATCGGTCGATCCCATGAACTTCGGGGGATTCATATTCTTGAATGCTTGGTGTAAGCTTCCAGCTCGTGGAGCACCACCTTGTGCTACCTGTTGTAGCACTTGGGTCATCCCTTGAAGGGTACGCTGCATGTTGCGCCATTGAGCACGTTCGGCAGCCATTATCCTACAATTACAATAGCTATGTTAGTATTATATCACTATGATCTTATAAAGGACTCATTGATCATTTAACCCTTGGTTCTACCCACTCTCACTTGGTTAAAGGTTTTGAAACCTATCCTTGACTTGGGTTTCCTAGGAATTGAATACCTTAGGCTCTGATACCACAAAGACTGTCACGCCCCGAGCGCGGAAGATACCCGGAGATGCGCGACGTGTCTATATCAATCATGTCAATCAGAGTGGTCGTGTATTCGACACAAAGACAGAGATGTGCAAAATAGCAAGATAACCCAATCCTTTATTTCATAACGGATAGACTATTACAAATCCAATACTCTGTTTAATAAAAAGGAAAAGAATACATAATTGACTCAAGAAACTATAGAAAAGACTAGATGACACTTGGAGAATCTCTATCTCTTTCACTCTTGATCATTCCCATCCGATTGACTTCCATCGTCGTCGGACTTACCTGAAAAGTAAAAAGGGACAAACGGAATGAGCGAACGCTCAGTAGGAAATTATATCTCAAGTACTAGCAAGGGGTTTAAGTAATTACATTTTCATGAATGCAATAAAGCTATGCATGCTCGCATGAAACGACAAGATAGAGAGAATGTAATATCAAGGAAATAAGATGAACTTATCATGAACTTTCAACAAGATACAGGTTATTCAAGATATTCAAGCAAGTACCATTATCGAGTCATGTCAAGAACTTTGGCTATCATGTATCAAGCAAGTAAATTACCCTCTTTCGGGCCACGCATTTCATTTCATGTCAAGTACGAGTCAAGTACAAGATGTGTGTGGAATGTCCAATCCAGCAAGTCAAGTACTCGGTATAATGCCAGATACCTTATCATTTTAACTCCCATGGGCACAAGTACTTTCGGGTGCTCCTCCCAGGACCAGATCGGGCCCTATATGCGCAGGCATTTATCATGTATTTTTGACATCCACTCTTGTTTATATAGCCAATATAGAATTTCAATATTCAAGCTTGTAGACATGTATGACAACTTTGACAGAATAGAGTCCACAAATATGACAAAGGACATAAATTGGCGATAATAACGGTATAATCACGATATCGATAAAACTAGGTAGAATATGGTTCCCTTAACTTAGGTACCATGACAAATCAATATGGACATTCTTTATATAGAATTGAGATCCACATGAACAGTATATCAAAGTAAGATACCCTCATTCTTATCATAGAATTGGGGTTTACAAGAACGACATGATATGGCATGATATCATCATCCCATTAAGAATTTTCTTATGATATACTCTTTGTATAATCATAAGGGCCGGATACCATGTTTCTTTAGATTGACATGGCAAGGATCGTGTAATGGGTTTTTAGGGTACAACCAGCTCAGTCGGCCTTGAGGGAATCCAAGGCTACGAGGAGTCTTACGGAGGTCTCTATGACTAACTCGCTAATCCAAAGAAACGGAATGTCCAAAGGAGAGCTTGTATGTCAATGAGAATTGAGTGTGATCGATAAAACACCGTGAAAAGTGGGACTATACTCACGGAGTGGAGAATAGTGCCGATATATATATATATGTATAATATATAAACCATCGGTTAGCAAATCAGAGGAAAAATCAGTTTACAGTAAAATAACGACTTAGGTCAAGTCGTTTCTCAAGTAATTAACGCCTAACAGAAGGGCGTTTACACATGGTCCGTTTTGCAGAATTTTCAATAATTCAATAATTTATATAAAACGCGCCTTCGGCAGGGGCGTTTCTTCAAGAGTTGACGACTACAGTAGCAGGCGTCTTTTTATTTACAATATTTTTCAGAACATATTTATTTTCAGAAATTATCAAAAACGCGCCCTTGGCAGGGGCGTTAATCATTAAATTCTTATTTTCACAGAATATATATTCCAGGATTTTAACAGATACGCGCCCTAGTAAGGGGCGTTTATTTTTAATTCACGCCCTATGATGGGGCGTTTACATATGGAAAACGACCTAGTCTAGGTCGTGAATTCAAGAGATACCATGAATTTTCATGGGCAGTAATAATTTCAGGATAATAGAATTTATGGAGAACGAATGTATGGTCATGACAATAAAATTAGCAAGTTTGAAGACATGTGATCATGCATCATTGTAGGATCATTATTTCATAGATACTCAATTCGTAACATGGGTGATTAATGATTAAATGAAATTAACGCCTGTGTACAGGCGTCAAATCCAAAATTGACGACCTTGGCAGGGTCGTGACTTGTAAAGTAGCGCCCTAGTCTGGGGCGTGTATTTCATAGTCACGCCCTTGCTAAGGACGTTTCTTTAAAGAAATTAACAGAAAGTCGTTCAGAAACTATAGTAAACCAAACCATGTATATGCATGATAATTATTGTACTGTATTAATTTAGTTTGGGCTACAGTGACTTGAGAAAATCCTACCTTATGAGGATTATCTGATGGAGACACGTGAAGATCTGGTTGAGAATACTAGACTCTGAAGCTTCTAACAGCAGCAAATAGCAGCAGGCAGGGCTTGACGGAGGATGGAGTTGTTCTGTCAAAGAACCTTTGTTCTTCGGTAGATCACTAAAGCTTTCCTACAGGGGAATATGAAGAGATGTTAGAAATTTCTTTATAATGCTTGGCTGAAGATGGAAGATAGAAGAACTTACCCTTGTTCTCCACGAGGTCCAGCCTTCTTCAACCTTTAAGAAGAGAAGGAGATGAAGAACGTTAGTTCTTCATATACTCGAAACAGAAGAAAGGAAAGAAGAACAGTTCTGTTCTTCACTTACCGTCGCAGAGGCTTGGATCAAATAGGTTTAGGGTTTTTCAAACGAGAGATTTTATAGGATTTTGGGAATCCTAACAATAGTTAGTGTTTGATTGGAAGTAATATTTCCAAGATTGAGTTATTACCACATTCAGACTCTTTCTCATAGTTATCACTTACCCTGGATAAGTTCTGGGTTCGAACGGTTCCGAATGGAATTAACGACTTTGGTAAGGGCGTGTATTATTTAATTGACGCCTTGCATAAGGGCGTTTATTAAAAAGCGCCTTGAAAAAGGGCGTTTCGTATTTTAAAACACGCCCAAGATAGGGGCGTTTATTTTACTTACCCATTTGGTCGCGTGAGAACTGACGACCGCAGGTGTGGGCATCCTTTCTTTATTCACGCCATTGATAGAGGCGTTTCTTTATAAATTAACGCCTTAATAAGAGGCGTTATTTTTAATTTGTTTTACTTCGTCCAATTAACCCTATTCCTTTTATATATTACCTCTGTAATATATATGTTTTAATTTATTTCAATTATTCATTTATTAGGGTTGTTACAATTTCAATCTTGGAATTAATTAGAAGGTCCACCACTCATCAGGTAGCTTTGAAAGAATATCTGCAAAAGGTGATGGTCAATGAAGACATTCCAGTCGAACAGATAATCACGGTTTTAACGCCCGCTAGCAGTCAGCCGGCAATTACTTTCCATGAACATGAACTGGCACCACTCCCAGCAAGAAAGTACGCCATATGCATCACAGTTGATATTAATAAGGTGGCTGTTAAGCAATGTCTGGTGGACACTGGGGCATCCATCAATGTCTTGCCGCCTAGCACCTTGAAGTTGTGTGGCATTCCGGAAAGCCAAATTCGACCGTCCACTATCACAGTCACTGCATATGATAACACGATGAAACCTCCTATAGGCATGATTACGTTAAAAGTAAGTTTGGGTCCTGCCGCCATTACAGCAGATTTCCACATTCTGGACATGGATCCAACATTTAATGGCATTTTGGGACGCCCCTACATTCAACAGCTCGATGCGGTGCCCTCGACAAATCACCAATGCCTTAAATTTCCACACAAGGGCCGCATTATTAAAGTCACCAGTATGCCAATTTTGCCAGAAGAGGATATTCACGTAGCTTCATCAGTTCCTTCTATATTGCCTGCCAATAAGCCACTATTATCTGTGCTGGACGTTCCTTGTCCACAGCCAACGCCATCTGAAACTGTCACAACAGTTGCTATGACACCCCTGCCTTCCAAGGGGAAAAAGAAGAAAAATATGATGAATACCTCTGGCTGGAACATTTTAATGAAAATGGGGTATCAAAGTGGCAAAGGCCTGGGTATCAAACTCCAAGGCAGGACAAGGCCCGTTAAACCTCAGAAGCTAATTGCACGAGGTGGCCTAGGTTATAAAGGGCCATGCAAAAATGAAAATGAACCATGGGCATTTATGACATCCACTCTGAAGACAGATCGCCAGCCGCTTACTTGGACACTGAAGACACATTTTGTCACAGGTGGCTTTCAAAATAATGAGCAAACTACCATAATTACTTCCATATTAGACTGTCAAGATGTTCATGCTAGACAGTGTGCTCGTCATATTGCCCTGCTGGCCACATATAAAGCTCTGGAGTCTTTAAGGCCTAACAAGAGAAGGAAGATGGATGATCCAGAATGTGACTGGTATAGGTGGTTTGACATGAATGATATCACTATTTCCTTGAGCCGCCTTTTCATGCCGACTGATCCAGAATGGCCGCCATTAATACACCAATTGATTGAAATGCCAGCTGCAATTACAGACAAGAGGCAGCTGCTGAGTGACTACACTGATACTGGAGAGCCGGATGTTCCGTGAAGAAGGTTTTACTGTGGACAGGCTGTGGGCCGGCCTCTTTTCTCTCACTTCCATGCATCCATCTGTGCTTACTTCTCTATATTCCCATTGGTTTGGTCACGTCGCAAGACCGCCTCCGATTATAATCAATTTGTCTCCAGATTCATTTCCAGTTGCTCTCACAATCCCTCCCTCGCTCCTCGAGTAATTTTTTGAACTCTCCATCACGCCCCCGCGCGGGCCGTCACTGATTAAATCTTTCTCCGATCTTGCAATTTCCACTCCTCCCGCTATTCTCCCTACACATTGCTTTCTTCTTGAAAAAGAAAAGAAAAATAAAGAAAAAGATAAAAACAAAAAAAAATGCCGAATTCCCAAGATTCCAATCCTCCTTTTCTGTTGAGGAGACCTCATATTTTTCTTCTGAGTGCGTCCCGGCCCAGGGGCCGCTCCTTCAAGATTCATTGATAAATCTTTTCTCCCCCTCTGGTGAGGGGACTTCCTCTGTATTACCTCCTGTATCCGCTTTTTCACCTCCTTCCTTCCCTTCTTCTAATCAAGCTAGTTGCTCCTCCTCTTCTTCCGCTAACGCTAAAATTCAAGGGGTAGATTCACATAAGAAATCCAAGGGTAAGCAGATTCCTCGTAGATTTCTGTTGGAGTTAGCTATCAGATGCCAGGCTTGTTTAGCCCTTCCTGAATTTATAGAGAATCCAATCATCCTGCCAGAGCTGGAATATGAGGATGCTGCTGTTGTTTCTTATGAGGGTTTGGGTGTCTATGAAATTATGAATGATGAAGACCCTATTGAAGAGGGGGATGAAAGTTATGAAGAATATGAGGACGAGGCTGATGCTTTTGTTAGTGGCATAAGACGATTTGACGAACCGTCAACCTCCATAGAAGAGCCTACCAAAGAAATTAATTTGGGTACCGAGGAAGACCCTAGGATTGTCCTCATAAGCAAGAATTTGCCGCCCTCCGAAGAGGAGGCGCTCATTTTGGTCCTGCAAGAATACAAGGACACGTTCGCATGGAGTTACGAAGATATGCCTGGTTTAGACCCTGCGCTCATTGAACATCGCCTTACACTTAAGCCAGGGTCTGTGCCGGTCAAGCAACGGTTGAGGCGTTTTCACCCTAATATGGCTTTAAAGATGAAAGAAGAGGTCGACAAGCTCCAGAAGGCTAGATTTGTTAGAGTTGTCCTCTATCCCAATTGGGTAGCTAACATCGTCCCGGTTATGAAGAAAGATGGAAAAGTTCGGATTTGTATAGACTTCCGGGACCTCAACCGTGCGTGTCCTAAAGATGACTTCCCCCTCCCTCATATTGATGTTTTGATCGATAATACGGCAGGATTTGAGACTCTCTCTTTCATGGATGGCTTCTCAGGTTACAATCAAATTCGTCTGGCTGAAGAAGATCAAGAGAAGACATCATTCACTACACCATGGGGTACTTATTGTTATGTGGTCATGCCTTTTGGACTTAAGAATGCTGGAGCCACCTATCAGAGGGCTATGATGGAGATTTTTCATGACATGATTCATATTTATATCGAGGTATATGTGGATGACCTGGTAGTGAAATCAAGGACAAGGATTGAGCATCCTGGGGTTCTAGCTAAGGTCTTGCAAAGATCACGAGAGTATCAATTGAAGATGAACCCCAAGAAGTGCGTATTTGGCATTTCTTCAGGGAAGTTGCTTGGTTTCATTGTTAGCAAGAGGGGAATTGAAGTTGATCCCAACAAGGCAAAGGCCATTAGAGATATGCCCCCTCCCAAGAATTTGAAAGAAGTTCGAGGATTAATCGGGAGGTTACAATTCATTCGCCGCTTCGTCTCCCAGCATTCACAAAGATGTAGGCCGTTTTACGAGCTTACTAAGCCGGGAGTCAAGTTTAATTGGGATGACAAGTGTCAGGCAGCCTTTGACGGATTGAAGGATTATTTGGCCAATCCTCCTGTCCTGAGGCCGCCGATTCCAGGCAAGCCACTTATTCTCTATGTTTCTGTCTTGGATGACTCTGTAGGTGCTGTCTTAGCTCAAGTGGATGAAGAAGGTAAAGAGAGGGCAGCATACTACTTGTCTAAACTTCTTAACCCCTGTGAGCAGAGGTACTCAGCCATGGAGAAGACTTGCGCTGCTTTAGTCTGGGTAGTTCAGAAGTTAAAGCATTATTTCCTAGCTCACGAGGTTCACCTCATTGCTCGCATAAATCCGATTAAATTCCTCCTTGAAAAATCTATCCTCCCTGATCGATTAGCATGCTGGCAAAGCTTCCTCTCTCAGTTTGATATCACTTACATTCAGCAGAAAGCTATCAAAGGTTACGCCATTGCCGAACATCTTGCTCATCACCCTCTACCTCGTTTTGATCCTGTCAATTCGGAGTTTCTAGATGAAGAACTAATGTCCATTAATCAACCCCACGATCCTATGTGGACATTATATTTTGATGGAGCTCTAAATTCCCAAGGAAGAGGGATCGGCATGGTTCTTTTAACACCAGAAGGGGTCACCATCCCATTTGCTGCTCGGCTCACTTTTCCCGCCACCAATAATATAGCTGAGTATGAAGCTCTTTTGGCCGGTCTTCAAACCGCTCATCGATATGGTGTCACCCATTTGAGGATTATGGGTAATAGTCAGCTCATTCTGCGCCAGGTGCTTGTCAAGTGCCGCACTATCAATCCTAAGCTCAAACCCTACCAGGAACTTGCTTCAGCTTATGCCAAGCTTTTCACCAAATTGATTTTTGTCCATGTTCCTCGCAGCCAGAACATCTTGGCTGACGCCCTTGCCTCTTTGGCCTCTGCTCTAGTCTTCCCCCCTGAGCGTGATTTTCATGTTCCTCTAATTCATCAGCGCGACACGCCAGCTATTAAGGATCGCGCATTCCTCGATATTAGGGATAAGGTGCTTGAAAAGGTTAAGCAGAGGGAATCTCTTAAAGGCGAAGAGGTCATGCTTTTAGACTGGGAAGAAGAATTGGCTGACGAAGAGAAGCCTTGGTATTATGAGATTGCCAGGTATTGCTGTCACGCCCCGATGCGGAATCTCGGGACGTACGGTTAGGGGCAAGCGAGCAATAATTCCGAACCATTGCAAACCATTGCACAAAAGTTGGAAAGGATAATAATCAGAGTTTTATTGATAATAAAGTTGAGTACACTGGGTAGAACAACTACATCCAAATAATAAGCAAAATACTAGAACAATCTCTCACTAATACTAAGGGTACAAACTGACTCAATAAACTAAAACTATCTCTCGATATCACTCCAGTCCATTCCCGACAAGTTCATCACCTGGAAAGAGGGGAAAAGTAGGAGTGAGCTAAACGCGCTCAGTAGATAACCACAAACAGGTTTACGTAATTAACCATTGATTTCCAATTTATATGAAATGCAGTAAATAAAGAATGACGATACGATAAAAGAAACAATGTAAAAGATATCTTGCAAGGTCAAGAAATATAACAATTTACCAAGTAATGAACAAGTAAAGTAACAGTAGATAATTTGGCCAGCAAGTATGTTACACATGTAACCAAGTAAATACGCACGAGTCAAGTAACAAGAGTTTGTCATAGACGTAACATGTCAAGTCAAGTATTCGGGTGCAATGCCTCACCCTGTCATAAACATCCCAATGGGCTCAATATCTTTTCGGGCGCTCTCCCCAGGACCAGACCGGGCCCTTATGATGCGTTGGCATTTCATTTCAATTGGATCACCGATCCCCCGTCTAGACATAGTCAATTATGGCCAATATAATCAGATGAATTTCTGTCGGGTATAAGATGTAAAGGACGACACTCGCCTCCTTTGATTCAAGAGTATAACCACGATGAAAAACCCAAAACAAGGTAGTCGTACGGCAAACACCGGGCCGTACTCACATGAGTAACGAGTCACGGGGCCAAGAATGAACGGTTGACAGTAAGCCGTTCGAGAGAGAGAAGTAAGTTCCGAAGAACGAATATACGAACCATTCGGGTCGTATTTTAAGAAATACGGTTCAAGAGAATCCGTATTAAGCATAACGATAATATCTAATTATAAGATAATTTATGCAAAATAGTCACCGGGTTGCCAATAACAATTAAACCAACCAATTTCAGTTTAATGTCCATTGATCAATTCCGGGCTCAAATATGACCGAAGATTATCCAAGGGTAATCGGTCAATTAATCAAGTTAAAACAATAGTCATGATGTAACCGTAATTTACCACGGTAAAAATGTTCTACGGTAAAAATGTAAAGTTTACCGGATGGAGTGTCCGGCTAATTGGTCAAAGACTTGCCATAAGTCGGCCAGTAATTTTCTGGTTTACAGTAATTTACAGAAATTACCTATGGTAAAGTTTAGCTATTTACCATACTTATTCAATTTATCCAAAGTTACAAGTGAATTTCAATGATTTTCACTTTAAACAATTTATCAAAATAGATATTGCAAATAACAGAAATTTACTCATGTCATTATCTGTTATTTATGTGGATTGTCAATTTTTACTAATTAACATTGTTAAATGGGTCAAATAGCAAAAAAAATCAGTTTTCTGGAAGTTAAACGGATGACAGTGGGCCGTTAAACCTACTGGCTGTAAAACGGTTATCATTGGGCCGTTTTATACAAGGCGGGCGGTTCTAATTGGGCCGTTTGTATAAGTCGGGCGGGCAGTTCTGAGCCGTCTAAGAGATAAAGCGGTCCGATTGGAACCGTTAATCCCTATAACACGGGAACAGCGAAACAGAAGCATAAATCCGGCGTTTAAGGCTTCAATTCATGCATTTGAGTACGTAAATAAATGGAAAAGTATGGTTTCTACAAGCTAACATGATGCCCTTTCATTCCATTTATCAAATTCAAGGTTTGTGCCATGGTTACCTACCTTAACCGATGAAATAAGGAAAGATGAATGGGGAAGAAGATGAACAGTAGACTTGCAGAGCTTCTTCACAGCAGCAAGAACCCTTTTGTGTTTAAGAAATGTTTAAGGGGGCTTCCTCTACTTATAGGTTTGGAAGAGGAGTGTTTAATCTTCACACACGGTTTGGTCAGAGCCGCAAAATCCTTTGCATTGTTGACAACGTGTTTCTGCCAACCAAAACACGGTTTCACGTGTTTCTCAAGGTAAGGTTAGCCTAATCTAAGCCTAATCCAAAAGATTAAGGAATGGTTAACTAAGACCTCAATTTAATGTTACTAAATGATTTTTAATGAATTGGACCCAGAAGACAAAATTACTAATCAAGACATGCTCTTTCATAATATGATTTTTATGGAATTTTATCACGAGGTTTATTGTTAATCTCCCAATCTTAAGATTAAAATAATAATTTAACCCAATGTTCAACGGTTTAGTCGATAGAGAGAGTTTCTGATTTTTACCGATGAAACTTCAGAAGACAAAGTTGCTAACAAAAATACCCTCTATCAGATGTGATTTTTACAGATTTTTCTAAGGTAGTTGTATTTTCGTATGAATAGTGTTTTCCGCGTTTTTAAGTCAGGCTTAAATCACTGATTAAGCCATGTAAATGATTTTATTAGGGTCAAGTACAGAAGACCAAAGTGTTTACCATGGTCTTTACTAATCAACTACCATTTTTCGGAATTTTTATATGATAGTCAAAATTTTTACTATTTACTATTTACCACAGTCACTATTCAACATTTACTATTTACGAAATTTAATATTTGTACAGAAACTCGGGGTCTTACACCCTCCCCCACTTAAAGAATTTGGTCCTCCAAATTCACTGGACCAAAATATAATAGCTCACCTAGAATAGATCGGGATAACGCTTCCGTATGGCGTCCTCGGATTCCCATGTAGCTTCCTCTATTCCACGCCGACTCCATTGGATTTTAACCATCGGTATGGAACGATTTCGAAGTTGTTGCTCTTTCCGATCCAGAACCTTCACTGGTCTTTCTTCATAAGATATATCCTTCTTAAATTCAAAGTCCACATGTTGAATGATGTGACTAGGGTCGTACACGTATTTCCGAAGCATAGATACATGGAATACGTTATGTACACCAGATAATTGAGGAGGTAAGGCCAATCTATAGGCGACTTCACCCACTCGATCAAGGATCTCAAATGGACCAATATACCTTGGGCTTAACTTGCCATGAATACCGAATCGACGAATACCTCTTGAAGGAGAGACTTTTAAGAACACATGCTCGCCAATTTGAAATTCCAAATCTCTTCTTCTATTATCAGCATAGCTCTTTTGCCTCGATTGAGCCACAAGTAACCGGTCTCGGATAATACGAATATTTTGTGATGACTCCGAGATAAGATCCGGTCCAAGCCATTGCTTCTCGCCAACCTCATCCCAACATAATGGAGAACGACAGCTCCTTCCATACAAAGCCTCGAAAGGTGTCATCTGTATGCTGGATTGATAACTATTGTTGTAGGCGAATTCTATCAATGCTAAATGATCGCTCCAACTTCCACCGAAGTCGATCATACAAGCTCTCAACATATCTTCCACTATTTGATTAGTTCTCTCGGTCTGTCCATCTGTTTGCGGATGAAATGCAGTGCTAAATATCAGACGGGTACCAAGAGATTCTTGCAATCCTTTCCAAAAATGAGAAGTAAATCTCGGATCTCTATCGGATATAATGTTGACTGGGATACCATGAAGCCTAACCACTTCCTTTAAATATAATGCTGCCAGCACATCAACTGTCCACTTGGACTTAATAGATAAGAAATGTGCGGATTTAGTCAGTCGATCCACAATTACCCATATAGCATCATAACCACCTCGAGTCTTAGAAGACCCATAATGAAATCCATGCCAATACTCTCCCACTTCCATTGGGGTATATCCAGTGGTTTCAATTTACCTGCCGGTCTGAAATGCTCGGCCTTTACTCGTTGACAAACAAGACATGTACTCACGAAATTTACAATTTCCCTTTTCTTGTTCGGCCACCAAAATGACCTTTTCAAATCCTTGAACATCTTAGTGCCTCCCGGATGGATAGTATATTTGGATCTATGGGCTTCTTCAAGAATCCGATTCTTTATATTAGCCTCATTCGGTACACAAGTTCTACCTTGAAATAATAATCTTCCATCATCGGCTATCGAGAAATCAGGTCTGCTACTCAAGCTTTCCTTAATCTCGACTAGCTCGGGATCAATATCTTGCAATAACTTGATTTCTACCAACAATTCGGGCTTCAGTTGCAACTGCGAAATCAATATCCGGTCATTATCAATATTGATATCCAGACTAGCCATTTGCTCCAGTAATTTCCATTCTTGTAACATAAGACTAGATATCTTAGCCACAGGCTTCCGACTTAAAACATCAGCAACCACATTGCCTTTGCCCGGGTGATACTCAATAGAAAAGTCGAAATCCTTTATATACTCCAACCATCTTCTTTGTCTCATGTTCAATTCCTTTTGAGAAAATAAGTATTTCAGACTTTTGTGATCCGAAAATACCGTAAATGATTCACCATATAAGTAGTGCCTCCAAATCTTCAAAGCAAATACCACGGCTGCCAATTCCAAATCATGAACTGGATAATTAACTTCATGCTTTCTTAACTGCCTAGAAGAATAGGCAATCACCTTGCCGTGCTGCATAAGCACACAGCCTAAGCCAATACCAGAAGCATCAGTGTAAATCACGAAACCACCCTCACCAGAAGGTAAGGTTAAAATAGGGGCAGTAGTCAGACAATCCTTCAGAGTCTGAAAACTCCGTTGGCATTCAATTGACCACTCAAACTTAATCTCTTTGCGGGTTAACTTTGTCAGAGGTACCGCAATATTAGAGAAATATTGAATAAACCTTCGATAGTAACCAGCCAGGCCAAGAAAACTCCTCACTTCAGTAACACTGGTAGGTTGTTCCCAATTCTTTACTGCTTCCACCTTCGATGGATCTACAGAAATACCATCCTTGGTAATAATATGTCCTAGAAAAGACACCTCTTGTAACCAAAAATCACACTTGCTCAACTTAGCATATAATTGGTGATCTCTCAATAATTGCAAAGCCATCCTCAGATGCTCGGCATGTTCTCTTTCACTCTTGGAATATATCAAAATATCATCTATGAATACCACAACCCATTGATCAAGGTAGGGTCGGAACACACTGTTCATTAACTGCGTGAAAGCTGCCGGTGCATTCGTTAACCCAAAAGGCATAACGACAAACTCATAATGGCCATACCGGCTACGGAAAGCTAATTTATAAATATCCTCTTCTTTAATCCGTAAGGGGTGGAGGATCAAGTCCTACAACTTGAAGTTTGACGATTTTGAACGATCTTCTTCTGTCCGTCTGCAGATCAGAGCGGTCCTCCACGAACCGTTCAGATCCTGTGAGCGGCCGTCTGCGAACCGTTCTAGAGCCAGTCCAGCCTTCGTCCTGCTTCTCTCTCCAGCGCTATGAACGTCCTATCGCGCGGCCGTGCTATCCACTAAGCGGTTCTCCCTGGACCGTGTACTACTGCCAGCGCTGCACTTCAGGCGAGTGTCTTCTCCCTTTCCAAGGTACGGGTGCATTTCCTTTGCATTCTGGATCTTGGTGGCGATCACGATCACACACACTTCTCCACACCTTTCTTTCCTTTAATTTTGCTTGCCTTCATATCTTGACCGAGAAAGGTAAAAGGGAAAGAAGGAAATAGGGGGGGAAACATGTCAACATGCCATTTTTTGGCAATCACGGTGGGACACCTTGTGCCCATCGTGTTGTTGTTTTGTTGACATGTGTTCTGTGCTTGGTTAGGCTTTCTAAGTTGTTTCAGGTTGCTATTTCATCCACCCCGGGTTTCTGTCCTCGGAAGTGTACGCGGTTCCTTCAGAGCCGCTCAATCATTCCCGCGGTGGGATGATAGACCGTGCAGTCTCAGTCTCAGGTGCGTTGCTGTTTCGCTTCTGTCACGCTGCTATTGATTGTGCGGTTTCATTCTGGCCGCTCCTCTGTTTCCACGGTCAGACGATAGACTGTCCATTTCCATCTCACGAGTGGCTGTGCATCTATGAGTCTGTTAGTTTCAGCGGTCCTGTTTGGGCCGTTCACTGATTTCCACAGTCTATCAAAGGGCCGTTTACGTCTGGTGGCTCAGGTACGTTACTGGTCTTCATACACTTGTGATTTTTACTGATTCTCCGCGGTTTGTTTAGGGCCGTTCTGCAGTTTGCACGGTCGATCAATAGACCGTCCAGTCAGGTACGATGTTGTCTCAACAACCTCAGTTCATTTCAATTTATTTCTTTTCATTACTCCCTCTCACTAGGCGGTCCTTCCCAGGCCATTTATCTCCCTGAGCGGTCTTCCACCAGACCACGTTTGTGTGCTACAGTGCACCCGAGATTATCATGTTGATCATTATTCCACATCATCTTATACTTGTTTGGGTGCTAGTTTGATCTCCTCTGATTATTATTTATTTATGCATGATTATTTCCACACTTGTCATAATTGGTTGGTCATTGTTTGCTAGTTCTAGGTTAGACTTTGCATGCACTCCGGTGCACATAGTATTCATGCATTTTTATCACATTGTAGTTGCATTCCTACCTTGGTAGGGGAACCTCTCGTCTCCATATTCCTTGAAGCCGACTAGGCGACCTTACCCGGGACCTCCGTAAGTCCCCGTGAGCCGTGGATTCCTACATGGACGTCGGGCCGGTTGTACCTTTTCCACCCCGTAGCTGTGCATGTTGCATACGTCGTGAGAGAGTTAACTATAGATTAACCCAAAGTTTGGATCTTGTTCCCTATAGGCTTCCTATTTTGAGGGAATTGACCTTAATTCGAATCATTAAAAGGCCCATCGAAACTTTGGAAAAATAAAAATTGACGATCATATCAACTTGTTTGATCTTGGTTGAACCCCCTCACACCCATATTGTCTATTTGGGCCTGTCCAAGCCCATTTGCGTTATTTCATGCTGCATCCCCCATCATCCATATAAATTTTGTTATTAGGCCCATTTAGGTTAGATCATTCTGTGCGTCCATTTGTTTAGTCTCATTGTCTTAGGTTTCTTTTTCTTTCTTTTCTCCTTTGCATTATTGAGTCAATCCCCCTCTTTAATTCTCGAGCCCTTTACTTCCCTCATTGTATTTCCCTGATTTTTTCTGTATAAAGTCTCCATTTGCCGTCATGGAGAGCCATTTTTCTCATGTATATTACCATTCTTCCTCCCCGTCTTCCTATTCACGTGTGGATTCCTCCTCCCACGCGGGCCCATCTTCTCGTGGCCCTTCTGACCCGCAAGCAAATCTCATGGCCCACCTATCATCTCTTGCTTGCCAAACGGCCCCGGTCCAGGCCCAAAAATTCATCGCTAATCTTAATGACATTATTCTCATAACGGGCCTCCCTCTTCTACTCCTAGTGGGCCCCCTTCCTTTAATGGGCCCTCTTATTCTCTTAATGGGCCCCATGTTGCTGCTAGCCCAATCGGTCCTTATTCCCATGGTCATGATCCTTCTAGGCCCATGCATCCTTCTATTCCTAGAATGGGCTTTTTTTCTTTTCAGTCTGGACCTCCTTACCCGGCTTAATATCATAATCCTAGTCCAAATCAACACTCTCTTGCTCCGGCTGGCTTGCATCCTTCCCGATCTCTCCCCATCGAGGAAATGATTGCTCAGGCCCAACGCCAGCTTGATGAACTTCAACGTCAAATTGATCCCAAAACTTCTTTGAGTGTTCCGTTTGCATTCCAAGGTCTTCAGCTTCCACCGCGTTCATAAATTCCCGCATACCACCGCTATGGTGGAGTCGGTGACCCTTATGTGCACTTGAAGGAGTTTCTTTATGAGTCGACCCAATTTCGACATGACCAACGCTTGATGGCTTATCTGTTTGGTCTGTCTTTAGAAGGCCCGGCTCAGGACTGGTTCTTTGCATTGTCGCAAGATCAAGTGGCAAATTTCCAAGCCGTTCAAGAGAAATTCCTTCAGTAGTATCAAGACCAGGTTGGGCCCAGGTATTCCATGGTTGATCTGGCCCATGAGAAGATGAAGTCTGACGAGGAGTTCTCTACCTTCGCTGACCGCTGACGTCGCCTGGCCGCGCAAGTCCCGGGGCATATTCTAGAGGGAGAGCAAATCAAGATGATCATTTCTAATGCAATGCCCGAGTACCGCTTTATCTTAGCCTTGAACGATATCACCTCATGGCAACAGTTGTATAGTCGAGCCTGCTTCATCCGCCAAAAACTCCTAGTTTCCCTTGACCCCGAGTCCCCTCCACCTTCTATGCCCACATACGCCTCCTATCCATCACCTTCCATGTGTCAGCCATCTACCACATATCCTTTCACGAGTCAGCCTTCCGCTCCCCCACACCCATATACCTCCACATATCCCTCCATATATCAACCCTCCACGAGTCAGCCTTCCGCCTCTTCATACCCGCATGAACCTCCACCTCCTGTCAAGGAAACACCACACCCCGAGCAGGTGGATGTCGTCTATATACCCCCTCATCCTGCTCCGCATATGCCTTCACCAAATCCTTCTCTTAGCCATGCGACATTGCCTACGCAACCTCCGCTTCCATCCCCGCAACCTTCTCCATCACCTTCTCATATCCCTCGGCATCCACTGTGCCCGAAGCGGGCTCCTTCTCCGTCGTTGCCGGAATCTCTTACAGATATTTTTAGGGCTTTGATGGCCGCTCACGCATTGCAGCTCCCTCTGATTGTGCCTAGCCGACCCACAGCCGGGGATGTGTTTCAATATTATGAATTTCATCGCCAGTAGGGGCATTTGGTCGAGGATTGTCCTGAGTTCCGGGATTATGTTTATGATCTGGAAGCTAAGAAGATGATCGATTGGGCCGTCATGCATGAAGCTATTTTAAATCTCCGTAGCAAGTAGCAGCAGCAGTCGCCGCCCAGGCAACCATCTCCACTACAAGACTAGGGGCACCCCTGTGATTCTTTGATTAATGTAGTGCCCACTCCATCACCTATTCCATCACCTATCCCGTCACCTTCACCATCTACTACACCGTCCCCGACACCTCCACAAACCCAAGCCCCTACTCAGGCTGGTGCCTCCACTTCCACCGCCACTACTCCTACCCCCAACGCCGCTTGGCGTGTCGTGCCAATATGCCGACGTTGGGTCCCACATCCTTCCATTTCCCCTTTACCTCCTTCCTCACCCTCTCCATCATCTCCACTACCCCTACAGCCATCACCATCATCTTCACCACCTCCTCTCCCGAAGACCCATATTCCATCATTTCCACCATCCCCACCGATGTTTCCTTTCCCACCATTACCCTTCTCGCCCGAGTCTGAGCAAGCTACCCCTACACCTTCGCCTCCACCTTCGCCTTTACCCCCACTTACGCCTTCTAAACCTTCACCTACGCCATCTGAGCCTATTCCCTCCACTTCTCCATCCACTTCCACCCCACGGAGCGGGTGTGCATTATCTTTGGTGCCCCTCGGGTTTGGTCCCCAGGGAGATGATGAGCCAAGCCAGGTTTCGATTGTGCATTTCAAGATTCAAGATGTCATTTCCCGCATGCCAATCCGAGTCCTAGTCCCTGGCTGTTTTGGGGATGATGAGCCTACACTTTCAAAGATGGTTGTTAAGAAGAGTTTCCTTGCATTAGTGCCAGTTTTTGCTAAAGCGAGGCCGGTGGCAATCTCTTTGCTTGCCGGGAAGTCCACCATTAATGATGTTATTACTTCTCGCTCTATTGCTGTTCAGTTCACTGGCCAGGAAGGGTGCTCTACCCAGATTGTGCTAACTCGTACGGCTGCCAAGAGCCTGACGGATTCCATGTTCAAGGGGTAATTGGCCGTATTTTCAAGATTTTTCAAGGACATTCTGCACATTCTATGAAATCTCCATCGGTTTATTAGCATGTCGGCCGCATCAACGCCGTGTATTAGTCTCCCTCGGTCTCGTCCTGCCCTTTTATCAAGGGAGTTATGTTTCAAGACTGATTTTCGAGTGGAGTTGCCAAATCTCAGGATCCTTGTGCCAGGTTACAGGACTCCATGGCTTTCTGATGCTCATCCATCTAAAGAATTCACTGTTCAAGAATGTCCACATGTTGTTAGCACCAGATGTCTAGGGGCAACTGCCCCAACAAAGCTGCATGTTCATAGAAGGGCCAGGTCGTTTGCCAGATGGGCCCGTTATTTGAGGAGACATTATAGATCAAGAAGGCCGAAGGTACGGGTCTGCCCCAAGCAGGCCCGTGTTTAAGAGATTGTTGCTAAGAAGAGGCGACGGTGCAAGTACAAAGGCCGCAGGTTGTGCACTCGAGGGGCCACTACTTCTTCTTCTCTGTTCTTCCATTCATTTCTTCTACTCAGCTCCCACCCTTGGGTGGTGTATTTATCTTTTCCCAATCCAGTTTCGGTTACTTTCTCTTCTCTTTCTGGGTCCGCAAATCCCCATTCCTCTTTTTCCCCTCATCCGGAACCTCCGGATTCTCCATTTTCTCATGATTCTAGGCCTCAGCCTATGTCATCCTTTCATCCCACTTTCGAGGCTTCTTCTGATCCTTCTCCTCTGGTATCTCCGGGTTCTACTTCTCGTTCCCTTTCCCCGACCTTGTCGGGTGTTTATGATTCTTTTTCCCTGACCTTGTCGGGTGTCTATCATTTCCCTTCCCCGACCTTGTCGGGTGTTCGTGCTTCTTCTTCCCCGCCTCTGGCGGGTGATCGCTACTCTCCTTCTCCGACCATATCGGATGATTTTCCTTCTCCCTTTTCTTCTTACTCCTCCTCACCCTTTCAGGGTTCTTGCCCTTTTTCATGCTATTTTCGAGGCTTTAGCCCCCCTTGATCTCAGTTGATCCATGTTTATTTTGTATCTGGTTCCTTGTTATCAGGGCCTCAGTTCCTTAACGAGGGAGTTCTAGCCCTCGTCTCTCTTTCTTTTTATCCCTTCTTTGTCTAGTATGATGTATGCCACTCCTCTGTGTCGAGGAATCCAATCCTTTGCTCTCCTATCATCCTGTATCCTGGCAAGCAAGGAATATAAAGTTACTCGCGCTCCTCAAAGCTCGATGATTGAAATCGCTTCAGGATGCTGTTTCCACGCCATGGATTTGCAAAGGTATCTTTATTTTGTGCAAGAAACGTGCTTGCATTTCCATTATTTCTATTGTTTCTGCACATGGTTATAATGTTAATTCCTTAACATGGTTGAGTGGCTTTAGGAGTCTTTGTTTAATTTGATCTTAACTTTGTGTCAAATAAAAAAGTTAGATTCTGCAGCATCCTTAGGCTGGTGATAGCTCTGCGCTGGGAGTCTAGTTTCTTTCCCCGATTGTTGAGGGTGACCTTTTGTACGAGTTTTTCACACACTTCAAGGCAAGCCATTGCCGATTCCTCTAAGGCACACCGCTGCTGCTTTGGCCATACCATGGGTATGCACAAAGGTCTTTTCTTTTCTCTGCTCGGCCAAGTGCAGGAGCAAGAGATGGATGGATGAGATGACTGACCTAGGCGCTCCCTAATACGAGAGAGGTCTCAAATAGGGGCAGTCTTGACCTTGAAAAATGAGCTTTCATGTAATATCTAGCCAATAAGGGCTCTCAAAATCAAAATTCAATGAATCAATATACAAAATTATGAAAATAAAGGAGCGGCAAGAGTGGCAGTACAGTTCCCCGCGGGACGTCATGAGCCGGGTCGCATGCGTGCCTGATAAATATGGGTCTAAAAATCAAAGACACAAAGCCCCGGCGTAACAGACTGTATCTTTGAGGGGTAGTACCCTGGAAGGAAGTCGAGTCCTAATATCTCCCATCCTGCATAAAGCTTGTCTCTAATTTTTCTTCTATTTCTCCCTCTTAGGCTGGGTTGTATCCCGAGTATAGCCTTAGTAGGGGCACGGTTCTTTAGAGGCGGTTGGTTGTGGCGAGCCACCCTCATATGCACGCCCTGCTTAAGGGAAGCCTTTAATGAGAGGGGTAGCAACGACGGTCCCTAGCTCGTAGTTCGAGCCCGTCTTTGGGTGCTACAGATTACTATTTCAAAAATTCAAAAAAAGGGAAATATTACCAAAAATCCAAAAAATGAGATGTTATCAAAAGTCCAAAAAAATCAAATATTGTTCAAAAACTAAAAAAATCAAATATTATTGAAAATTCAAAAAAAAATAGGAAAATTGAAAAATCTAAAAATATTTGTCTTTTTATTCCTTTCTATCTATTTATTTAGAGGACGGATACGTGATCTGTTTGCCAAGTGTGTAGGTTGCAGGTGTTCAAGTTTCCTTGCTCTATCTTTCACTCTGCCTCCTGTTCACGACTTCTGATCGGTTCTCTCTTCTTCAATCTATATCTCTCGATCAGTTCTTAAGCTTGTGTCCTTCTCAACTCTCGCTTCATCTCATCATGTCTCTATGAGAGGGCTCTTTACCTCACTGTTGCGAACCTGGTGGTTCTGCTTCGTCGGATCTTGGGCTTGATTGAAGAACATCTTTTGTCATTTCCTGTGTTGTCCCCCTGTGGTCGTCGTCCAAGTGTCCTTGTCCCATCTATGGTCATCTCATGTTCCACGTGTTGTCTCGTTCCGCCATGTGTTGCATGTGTCCTTGTCCCTTGTGGTTATTTCACATGTGTTATGTCGTCTCCCCTGTGGTTGTCTTAGACGTCCTCATCCTACGTATTTCCCCACTGCATGTGGCTTCATTCCGCATGGCAAGTTGTCTCGCCGTGTGTTGCCATGCCCCACCATTTTCTTCGTTCTCATGACTTATTGTTTGTTTATGTGGTGTTGCATGTGTTGCTCGCTCATTCATTCTTCGTTATGTTGTGTTGTTTCGTTCATGTGGTCGTTATGTTTTTTTTTTGTTCATACTTGTTTATTCATGTTGTTGGTTATCTTATTTCAAACATCCATAAAAATCAGAAAATGAAAATCCAAAAGAAATGCCATTTCTTTTTTTTTTAATAAGCACAGTCATCTAATAGATCGGAGGGAGAGTGCACCCCCATTCCAAAGGAAGGGCATGTTCTCACTCCACCTCCTAACCATTAGATGCTAAATTTTATTAATATTTCAAATAAATGTATGTACACATAGCCCCGGCTCGTAAATACAATGAAAGGATAGGAAGCCTGAACATGAAGAGCTAAATAATCATGCATCAATGCAAAATTAAGTGGCCGAAAGCATCGGCTGAGAGAGTAGCTCGTGCATTCCACCCCGTGCACAACCAGGTAAACCCCCAGGGACTCCGAAGGCTAGGTTCGTTCAAGTCCAACCGGTAAGAGAACCCCCGTGCATATCTGTTGCTTCCTCTATCAGTCTGTGCATTATCCGATTGGCATAAGAGCTCCGTGCAAACCATAGATGTATATCAGAGGCTAAGACACATGCCGGAAGCTGGGTAGCCCTAGTTTATCCACCAAGACAGCTCCTCTAGCATTACAGGGAAGTTCCTTAGCATTGTAGAAAACCCTTTTGACAGTGGGGTCACCGGCAGCTTTGGCCAAAACATCAGCCATTGAGTTACCTTCACGATAGACATGCTTAATTTTGCAATCGAGGAGCTGCATCATATGTTTAATCCCCCTCCACCAGGGATAAATGGACCAGTGTGCCACTTCATCCTTGTGTATCGCCTGCACCAGGGAATCACAATCAGACATAACGGTGGAAATATTGTAACCCAACTCCAATGCTAGACTTAGCCCGTCATGCAGCGCCCGTGCTTCTGCCAGCAAACTAGGACCAGTGCCATAATAAAAGGAGAACCCAGTGAGAAATTCGCCTTGCATATTCCTAATGCAACCTCCGCCTCCACAATGACCCGGGTTTCCTTTGGACGCACCATCAACATTCAGGGAATATCCATGACTGTGATGGTTCCAGATCACAACAATTGGTGGACGGGTCTTCACGTTAGGCCGAATATTGAAAGAGCTGAGTACAATAGCTTCACTGTGCTTGAGCGGCTGATGGAAAGTAGCATTCTTGAAGGCAGCAGCCAGATTATTCTTGATCCGGAGTTTAATAAACTGAATGTTGATTATAGTGCCTTCAAAGCGAGCTGCACATCTAGCTTTCCAGATCTCCCATAAAAGCAGCATGAGGGTATATAATGCAGCACATTGAAAAGCAGAGCGCATAGAGGTACCTTCAATAAAACTCCAGCATCGAATAGTAATCTGACTACTCATGTTAACCTTTGGCCCGATAAGAGGGGCCATCCAATCCCAAAGGGACTTAGCAATATCACTAGTAATGAAAAGATGATTTAAATCTTCAATTTTAGCAGATTGGCAACATTCACACTTAGAAGCAAGGTGAATACCGCAATCACCAATTCTGGAACCAACTGGAATTGCACGATGTATCACCTTCCAGACAAACATGGCTGCTCTAGGATTAAATGTATTATGCCAGATTTTAAGCCAAGCCCAGCGCTGAATACCCGTTGCAGCTGCAAGCTTGTATGCAGAGGAGGAGGTGAACAAACCAGAGCTACTACCAGTCCAGCAACAAAGGTCCTGCTCAGTAGATAGCTGAACCTGAATGTCTGCAGGTTGAAGAGAGAGGCCGTTCCATAAAAGATGTTGCGGGTTGAGCAACACCTCCCGCACAGTAAATCGTTGTTGAGGATTGAGGTAGGTAGGATTAGTTAAATAATCTTTAAGGGGCCGGTCACCTATCCAGATGTCTCGAAGGAAATCAATCCCTACCCCACTCCCAACCATCCATCTAGAGTGGGTAAGAATCTTTTCTTTTGCTTTGATAAAACTGCTATTAGAGATGCCACGGGGGAAAGGCTTAACAGTATCCATAAGGTGCACAGTGAGGAACCGCTGTCTAGCATACCTGGACCAAAGTGAGCTACCATGCAGGATATTCCATATCTGTTTAATAGTGAGAGCTAACTGAGTATCTTCTAATTTCCGAAAACCCAAACCACCCTCTGCTTTGGGCTTATAGACAGTCGACCAAGCAATCCAGTGCCTCTTGGTATTCCCTACGTTGCTGCACCAGAAAAAATTAGCACAGATCTTATCAATCTGCTTACAGATAGTAGCAGGAATAGTCAGAGATGAAGCCAAATAAATTGGCATACTCCTAAGCACAGCTTTGATCAGCACAGCTTTTCCAGCCCGGGATAGGAGAGCCGTGCGCCAACCAGCGAGCCTCGCAGTGATCTTATCAAGGAGAGGCCTAAAATCTGTAGAAACTAACTTGCCCGCCTTAAGAGGCACACCCAGGTAGGTAAGAGCTCCTGTATGCCACTTGTATCCAGTGCGACGGTGGAGCCTTTGTGCAACATTACCAGGCGCCTTTGAAGATAGTAGAAAACAGCTTTTCCCTGCATTCACAACTTGGCCCGAACTATCTTGGTACCGTTTCAAAAAACACAGAAGTCGTCTAATATTCCTGTCAGCCGCATTGGTGAATATCATCGTATCATCAGCATATAAAAGGTGGGAAACCGCAAGGCAGCCACGCGGTGAGTGGAAATTTTGGAGAGTACCAGTAAGATATAACTCTTTCAGTCCTCTACTAAGAGCCTCAGAAGCAATAATGAATAAGATAGGTGCCAGCGGATCCCCTTGGCGAATTCCTCTGGACGACTTAAAATATCCGGTGAGGCATCCATTGAAGGAGACAGAGAACCAGCAGTTAGCAACAAGCATACCTATGTACGAGATGAATCGATTACTGAAACCAAATCTTCTCATCACCACAAAAAGAAAATCCCATTCCAACCTGTCATAAGCTTTGGCCATGTCAAGCTTAAGAATAACATTATGGCCTCTGACCTTCCTGTTAATATCGGCAACTAGCTGGCGGGATAGGGATACATTATCAAGAATGAAGCGTCCCTTAACAAAGGCGCTTTGTTCTTCAGAGATGAAATGAGGCAGTAAAGGTGTCAGACGATCACAGATGATGCGTGAGACAATTTTGTAGACAATATTACAAAGACTAATGGGGCAAAAATCACTCAAGGTAGTGGGCTCCTTAACCTTAGGGACCATGGTGATAATAGAGGAAGTAATACCTCGAGGCAATGGATATCCGTGGAAGAATCCTTGTACAGCCTCTACCACGTCAGCAGATAATATATCCCAACAGGTTTGGAAAAAAATACCAGTAAAACCATCTGGCCCAGGCGCACTTGAGCCCTTAAGATTGAAAACAGCCTCTTTAATTTCCTCCCTGGATGGAACAGCACACAGAGACTGGTTTTGAGATTCAGTAATAGCCTCTGGTAAGCAGTTCAGCATTTCATTATCCACACAATGCGGAGCCGATGAAAGAAGGTCTGAGTAAAACTCCGCCGCCTTAACCTTAAGAACTTCTTGCTCAGAGCACCATTCATCATCAATTTTCAGTCTAGATATGAAATTCCTCCTGCGGTTTACCTGTACCACAGAATGGTAGAAAGAGGTGTTTCGGTCGCCATTATCCAGCCAATCAATTCTAGACTTTTGTCGCCAAAAGATTTCCTCCTGGCGTAGTACCAAGCGTAATCAAGCATTGGCCTCATTAAGAGCCATCCTTGTAGAGCCATTGGGTGCATCATCAAAACTAGATTGGCATCTGTCCACCTGATCCTCTGCCATACGCACATTCTGAGTGACATTTCCAAACACACACTTATTCCAGACTTTGAGCTTAGCTTTGGTCTCTTTGAGCTTAAGCTGAAGCCTAATAAATGCATTCGGATGTGTGATGTTGGCCTCATCCCAAACATTCCGGACAACCTGCAGAAAATCCTTATTGGTAATCCACATCTCCTGGAAGATGAACCTGCTCGGCCCCATGGTGGTATCCATAGCAGATACAAAAAGAGGTGCATGGTCTGAAGGCCCCCTCAGTAAGTGAGTAAGTTGGACTGAAGGGAACGCCTCATGCCAAGATTGGTTGTATATAACTCTATCAAGCCTGGCTCGGACATTAGCCCCACCCGTGTGATTATTAGTCCAAGTAAAAGCAGACCCCACATAGCCAGCATCAAATAACCCTGCCCCACCCAGGAAAGTATTGAAATCTGCCATAGCATCAAGGTTAGATGGTAGCCCACCAACCTTTTCAAAGGAGTGGGAAACACAATTGAAATCCCCTCCAATAAGCAAGGGAACAGTAACAGAGGCCGCAAAAGAGCCGAGCTCAGCAAATAAGTCCCGTCTGGAATCTCTAGAGCAAGCAGCATAGACACAGGTGAGGTATTTAGAGTAGTAATTACTCTCCTTATACCCCAAAGTAATAAATTGTGCAGAATGGGCAACCACCGATAGGGACAAAGAGGCATGCCAAAAGACCCATAATTTGGAATTTTCCCCCTCATTACCAGCATATTGTTCCAGATGTAAAAGCCTAGCCACCGAAGGCGCCTTAGAAAAAGGGATCTTCGGTTCACAAATAGCAACAATCAAAGGACGATGTTTCAGAACCAACCGACGAAGAGATCTCCTAGAAGCCCCATTACCAACTCCCCTAATGTTCCAGAATAAAGCAGAATCCATAATCAATGTTGAGGGGGACAAACACTACCATCCACCGATCTAGCCCGAGCCCTGGTTACCACCCCTTCGACTCCACTGACCAATGAGGGAGCGCGTAGGGAATGGTTTGGCATGAGACTATTATCCATAGCTGCGCGCGAAGTGGTTCCCAATGCATGATGTCCAGGTAATGTAGTAGATGTTCCTTGATCACCAGAAGTTGCCACTTCAGCAGTAGAGGTTGCATGACCCATCCGATCAGCTTGGGTACTCTCTCCCATCAAAGGAGGCTGGTGTTCCATAGCACGAGCCCTATCCTCCTCTTGTTGCAAGGGTGCAGATACCCCAGCTGCTGTACCCACGGAAGTAATAAGAGTGCTCTTCTCCTTTGAAGATTCTCCCTCAGCATCCAGCACGATGACCGTCTCAGGATTACTGTCATCTAATGGTCCAGAGAGAGTGCTCAAAAGCCTCCCCTTCGAAGAAGTTCCTATTGTATCCAAAGCAACGTCCTTCTCAGTGCTTCCTTCCATAAAAACAGTCATCTGCTGATAGGGAAGATGAGTTCCTCCGGCTTCGGTAAGGTGAGGATCCGAAGTCTCAGGCGTCAAAACCATAACCTCCTTCCCACGGCGCAGAGCAGGGGGAATATCAGAGACATCATCCCTAGCTATATCCTTACCTTTTGTAACCGGGATCCAAGTTTTATCAGGAACAGGTTTCCCAGAAACTCTGGAATCCATCCTGGCGTTGATTCTGCAAGTATCCGTATTATGACCCAGCCGTTTACAGGCAGTGCAATAAAGCGGCGCATTAATGTAGTGAATAACTTGCCAGAATCCACCATAATCCGGTCCCATGCCAATCCACAAGCGATCAGGACGACTTTTAAGGAGGTCTAACTCAACACAAACCCTAGCCGCCTTGGTGTTAATCAGTAACTCCGTAGCATGCACAATCTGGAGAACCGGACCAACGTTCGCCGCAATCGACATAAGAAAACTTCTCTGATAGAGGTTAACAGGCAGGTTGGGGAGCTCAATCCATACTGGACAGACTGACGGCTCTTCCTCCGGATGGAACAGCGGCGTCCATTTAAAAAACCGAACAGCTTACCTTTAACATGAATGGCTTCACGTAAAAGAACTCGGAGATAGTCATCATGGGTTTTGAACCGCAGTAGAAGATGTTGATTGTCTAGAGCACTGAGAACAAAAGATTCCTTCAACCCACATCTAGCAGTAAGATGTGACCTAATCTCTGGGAACGCCGGACGACCATACGGTGTTTTAGCCACAACAGCAAACAACAGAGGCTGGAGGGAGGCATCTATCTCATCTTTGGTAAAGAAACAGGCCGGCTCCCCCCTGTCGGTGGACGACGGATGGTGCAACTCTATGTCCACCTTTGGAAGCTCCAAAGACGCCGCCAAAACCTGTGCAAACGACCTGCCATTAATAACCCCAGACTTGCTAGCAGGCGGGACCACCGGCGGGACAGCCTCCTCCCCCCCCGGGGGCTCCCCCCAGGCCACCATGGCCCCCCATTTCACTCGCACTGGCAAGTCAGGTAAGTATTTCGATCCCTATATCCCTTATTGCATTACCATATGGTATTATGCTATATTATCTCGAGAACCAGTTGGTTATCTATGTGTTCCAGGATCTGATGTTCCCATTTAACAAAAATAATGATGATCCAAGTTCACGTGTTTAATCATCGGACAGGCCGTTAGGTTGGGAAAATTGGGGGACGACGGTTCTATCCTACACACCATGGTTGCGGATAGTGTCTTGACCCTGATTTGTCCGGTCTAGCAATATTATTCTCGAGTATTTTCTATTTTGTGGCTTTATTTGCATTCGATTTAACAATTTCTTTTATTTTAGCCCAGCATGCATCATACGCATCTTTGAGCATTCATGACCCATGGCTTGTCTGAAAATGTCCTGTCAGTGTTGGATGATTGTGCGTTCAGTGTTTGAGTAAGAGGAATAATTCCACGCAGAGTTGGAAGGTTTTCTCTGGTCTATTCACCTGGTTGGGTTGACTGAATGATGGGGACATCACCCATGATTCCCTCTTTTTCGGCACCTCTCTCCCTCCCGGAGATGGGTAGGATGCAGCTCCTGGACGGGTCCGCTTCGACACTTGGGCTTCCTATTTGGGTCATCTTGGTGTATTTTCTCCTTTTATTTGAGTCATTTTGATGTAATTTTCCTTTGTTTTGAGTCAAGTCCCTAGGTTATTATGTTATTTACCTAAGTTTGTGTTCATCATGATGGGTTAGAGTGTCTTATGGGCACAATTAGGTGGGCCTGGCCCAGGGGTGCCCTCCCCCTTCCCCACCTCTTCTGGTTATTTGTTATTAGCACTTATCTCAGGGACTTTTTTAAATGTTGGGATCCCTATAAATAGGACCCCAACCCCACTTGGAGAAGACTAATGAATTATTGAGTGAAAATTATCCACAAGAATTGTGCCTCCTTCTCTCTCTAGCTCTCTCTCTCTCTCTCTATCTCTCTCTCTAAAGGGGGCGAACCCCTCTCTCTCTCTCTCCTCCTCCCTCTCTCTCCCAATTTCTCCCCCCTCTCTCTCCTCTCTCACTTGCCACATCACCCATCCCACTAAAGACACCCCCTCACCTTCCCAAGACCCATTAACTCCCCTTTACTCCCACCTCCCCCCAAGCAACCTTTCCCCTTCCACATACAACCTTTCACATTCCCAAGGGAGAATCCCTTCTCCCAAGCACCCCTTCCCCTCCCCAAGGAAACCCTTCCCATTCCCTAGGCCCCCATTAACCCCTCCATTAACCCACCACTCAATTCCAAAGGAAACCCTCCCCATTTCCCCAAGCCCATTTGCGCCCCCACCTCCCCATCCACTTCCCCCACCAGGTCCGCCCCCTCTCTCCCACCCTGCTACCATCCACCACCACCATCGACCCTCCCCTCCCCAAGCTCCAGCCCTCCGTCAGCAGCCTCACCCCCCTCCCAAAACCATTAGACCCTCCACCCAAAACCCCCTCCACTAACCCCACTCTATACTTTCTAGATAGGAACTGCAGATCCACAGTTCTGCCCGCCTGTTGCAGCACCGACCACGCTCACATCCCAGTGTCCCTAGGAGTGTACCATACATCACCGGAAAGGTCTTCCAGACGGCTTCGCAGGCGAGGTGGTCCCGCTCCATTCCGAATTCGGGGCTGACCGGGAGAACCTTTCTCTCCTGACTGCGCAGACCTGGTCCAGACTGCAACCAGTGGCAACTTTCAGAAGCTCCTGCGGCCACACCTTGGCTCCCCTTGGCTCGCCACTTGGCCGGGACGATCCTCCACCGGTCCCCTATCCAACCAAGCCAGCGGGGCGTCATTTGGAGTTCGGAACTATTTGTACCAATTTTTCTACCACCGGGATGCCGTTCAGGTCAGTTAGGGTCTGCCCTGATACCTTCCCACTTCTCAGGCTGCTACTCTCGACCCCGACCTCCACCGGTGCCGTTCTTTCTTTCTGATCGAAGAGGACGTAGCCACGCTCGCAACCGTCCTGGTCCTGCTCCAATTGGATCACGGGAGCGATCATGACGCCATCGCCAACCTACTGTCACAACCATAACTCAGTCCGAAGCAGAGCAAAGCAGCGCCAGTCCAGCGACTTTCCCGGCCAACGGCTACGACATCTGGTGCCAGAAAAATTCAGGTGTCATCCTGGGTCAGTCCCCGACATTTTGGCGATGATCTCGTCCACTTTCAACTCCGGGAGCGATCGCAACAGCACCGACAGTGAGTACCTATCAGCAGGAAAATCTGGCGGGCAGAACCCCGAAGAGGCGTATCGGCTCCGGTTCTAACCCTCTTTCCTTCCCGCCTGGCCGGCTTACCGCCCCTCCCTGTGTGGAGGTAGTGTTTGTGTGTAAGCCCATCTCCCCACCCCGAGATCCACCCTCATGCGTGAGGTGTAGTGCATGTACTATTTAGCAGGACTCAAGATACATCGACGTAGTGTGCGGGGAGCCCACACTTCCCCGCTCGCCCATCGTCTCCGAACGGGGTTGGTTTCTTCAAACCAACCAGGTGAGCTCTAGCCCTTGCTCCCATTAGTAGTACTTGTTCCTTTAATATTCGCGAAATTGCTCCGTTGGAAGCGAGAGAGAGCGCCCGACCCCGGAGTGCTCCACTTCTGTGTGGTCACCATGGTTTGTGAGAGAGAATAACCTAGTGCCCCACTTGGCACCCGGCCAGCCCCTTAGTTGTGGGCGTCCTACCCTCGGGAGGGCAACCTTAGCCCTGCTGGCCCTCGACCAGACAGGGTCTTGATCCACCACCTCCACTCGACATTACCGAGTCACCTCGGGTTCATGTGTGCAACGGTGATTCGGCGATTTACGCAACCCCGTGCTCAACATTGATTGTGTTTGCGTAGTAGGTCCGAGGGCCCTCATCTCTTTGCTGCATTCCCCTAGTGGTGTCACATCAAATGGTATCAGAGCAAGTTCACAACTTATCTCTCTACAAGTTGGTCCTAGGGTGCATTCACATTTAGAGTCATCATCGGGCCACCCAGTGCATCATCATGTATACCCCTCTTTGGTTAACTCCCAACAACTCGACCCTCCACAAGGGTTAGATTAACCCCCTCCTCTTGGAAATCATTGTAGAAAGGGACCTTAGTTTTGACGGATCTAGTCCTAATGCCTACCTAAAGTGGGAGGCTACCATGGATAAAAACTTTGATAGGACTATGATCTATAAACACGCTAGGGTCCGCATGGCCAAGGGGCGGCTTCGGGGACAAGCCAAGAAGGAGTGGGAACGCATAGTGAGCTTAAAAAAGATTCGGAGGCAAGAACTGATAGGCTCATGGGAAGAGATGAAGATTGAGCTTAGGAAGATCTACGCTCCCCGACCTCCCCCCTCCTACTCGGAGAACCATAGCCCGAGGAGCACTCCTACTCCTCCTGTTGTAGACACGCCAAAATTGACGCTATGTTGATCAAATCTCATGTCACTATGTTGACACACCAAAGTGAACTTCAATATGTTCATAATATGAAGTTTTTCTATCTTTTTGTGTGTGGTTTTGATTTGTTCTTGCATATTCGTGACCTGAAGAGGGGCATGTTTTAAATAGCGACCTTATCTAGGGCGTTGTCTCAAGAAAGGACGACTAAATGTCAGGGCGTTAATTCCTAGTATTATCCGGTTTCAAAATAAATTCAAAATAAATTCAAATTATTGATTAACGTCCTTCCTCAGGGCGTGTTTTCAATTAACGCCTTCATCATAGGCGTGTTCTCTTAATTTTCATATAAAGTAAGTTTTATTGCCAAAATTAAATCCAAAAAGTGACGCCCTTGATGGAAGTCGTGTTTTGAATAACGTCTTTATGAAGGTCGTCAATTTGTGATTTGACGCCCTTCGAAAGGTCGTGTTTTCTGTTTCGTGTCCTGCTTTAACTCCTCTTTCCTAGAGAGTTCCCTGCCTCCAATGGTCTCCTTGCTCGAATTGGAGCTAGAGTCCTGCCTTCTTTGATCATTGCCTATCCTTATCTTCCCAAATTTGAGCTTATCTTCGATTGAAATTCTATAAAATGATGCTCTGGTCGATCGAGGCAGAGGTTCAAGAGGTTGAAGAGTTCACAGGTTAAGAGGTTAGACGGGTCAGAGAATTCAAATCAAACAGAGGTTTACAGTTTACAGGTTACAGAGCTCCGTCTTCCTCCTGTGCGATCGATTGAAGGGGCTTTGCTTCCTCTGCTTCCTCTGCATCTAGCCGGCCGCGTCCACCTTGTTTCCCTTTACTGTCGTCAGGGACAGCAGGGTTTTCCTTCTTTTTTTTCTCGTGTTGCTTCATCTTCATCAACCGATCACCACTGGGTTCGTCTTTTTGCGTTTGCATTAGTTTCATCATCATCATTGTCTCTTCTTCTCTTACGTTTGCATTAGCTTCATCACATATCTCTTCTTTTTCCTAATTCCTCTTTAGGGGTTTTAAAAAAAAAACAAAAAAAATAAGGTGCGCATGTTTTTGTCCTTTTTTTATCTTCATGTCATCTTTGGATTGATACTACGTGCACTTGGCTGATCTCCTTCCTGTTTATTTTGTCTTATTTTTGCAAGGATAATCAATAAGGAAAAACCCCCTTCATCGGCCGGCCGATTGAAGGCGGAGGAAGGAATTCACAATCTATCCCGCGTTCAATTTTCCACCAGGTATTCGCGATCTTCTTTATTTGTTATTGAGGTAACCCCTCTGGCGATCACCCTCCTCCATAGCACCACGTGCTTATTTGCTTCTTTATCTTCATATCATCATCTCCACATATACTTTTTCTCTTATTTAAAACTCCCCATGTTCATGTGTGGATTTATCACGATCTACAAATTGGCGATCACGGTGGGACTTCCACTATTTTTCTATTGATTATCCCTTTCCCTTTGGCACCCACGTGTGCCCTTTCCCCATCGGCACCCACGTGTGCCCTTTCCCCTTAGGCACCCACGTGTGCCCTTTCCCTTTGGAACCTACGGTACCCCTCCTTTGTGCCCCACGGGCACCCTCCCTTGTGCACCCTGCACACTCCCCGGGATCAGCCAGTTTGTGATTACATATTTCCTGAATTCACGCCTCAGCCAGAGGTGCCTTTTCTGTTAGCGCCTTCATCCAGGGCGTTTTATTACTGTGTTACGTCTTCTGTCAAGACGTCTTTCGTCATTTTACTGCTTTTATCACGCTGCCTGTGAATTCACGCCCTGCCCCAGGGCGTTCTTTTATTGCATAGCGCCTCACCTCAAGGCGCTTTTTCAGATTTGACGCCCTCGCTCAGAGGCGTCCTTTTCATATTTCGCGCCTCAACTAGAGGCGTGTCTTTGTTTCCCACTACCGGCTCATAGCCTCACGCAGGGATTCACGACAGTGACACTGTCGTTGCTTTGATTTATAGCGACCTGCCCCAGGTCGTCTCCTTACTGCGTTTTACAGAAGCCTGCTTCCTGTTGCTGTCTGTGATAGTTTGTTTGGTTATTACATTGCTTGCCTATATTGCTGTGATCTTATCATCTTATTTTACATATTGTGGCATTTGGTTGAGAGACCTCCTCTCTCTACACTAGGACTCCACACACCTCTCTTGGAATCGGGACGACCCTCCATTGAGCATTCCGTCTCTTTGGACCGGAAATCCCTTTTCCAAGACCTCCGTAAGTCCCCGCACCCGTGGATTCCCTCACGGACGCCGGGCTGGTTGTACCCTTAAAGTACCCGGAGTATAGAAAACCTATCGTTAGTGAGGAGAGAGAAAGAATCTAGTTGACCCGGAGGTTACACTTGGATCAACTAGGTTTCACATTGCAAACAAAAGTAAACTATTCAATAATTTAATCCACTCTAATCTCAAGCATAACACTAAAACCTTACGTTCATCTCAACTTGGTTGCATAAACTTGTTTGGGTTGATTTGACTCGTTTGGATTGAGTGGTTGTTTGTTTGATAGTGCCTTTATAAAGCTGTCTCTCCTCTTAAACATGAAACTCCGTTTAGGTAAGATCGTCAACATGGCAGGCTACGGGTATTCTTATGATGATGAGGATGAGAATGTTTTTGGTCAATATGAGACCCCCCTCCAGGATTCCATCTATTATGAGGGAAATTACCCCCCTCCTCAGTCCCATCATCCCCAAATCCATGTGGTTGATACCACTCCTCAAGAGGTTGTGCCCTCTTCTCAGACTTTGCCCTCCAACACTTCGGGGAACCCTTCCCCATCCTTCAATGTCACGGACTTAATTAATGCTCTATCCCAATTAGATGATTCCCAGCGGCAGGCAGTTCAGGCCGCCTTGAAAGGAAAGTCTGTTCCTTCTTCATCCTCCAATCCCCCTCCGGCCGAGAGTGGCCATCACCCCGTTAATGACCAAGCGGTCTTGCATAAACCTCCTTCCCGTCCACCAACGCCCGGTACGGCCATGCCGGCCCAACAGGCGAGCCACTCTGCGGTTAGGCACCAATTTCTCCAACCTCCCCGAATTCTACGGACGCCTATACCGCATTCTTTCATTCAAAACCCGGCCCCAGTCGAGTCGACACTAATGTTCTACTACTTCAGAAGTTGGCAAGCATGGAAGAGCAATTAAAGAAGGTCACCACGGCTAAGAATGCCCCGGAAATCTCGCTCCCTACATTGCCAGTCTTCCACTTACCACCATCTGAGATGCCGAACTTCCGGCGATATAATAGGACTGGTAACCCTTTTATTCATTTGAAGGATTTCATGTACGAGACCTCCTTTTGGCAAGACAACAAGGCCTCTTTGGCTTACTTATTCAGGAGATCTTTGGAGGGGCCAGCCCTTGAATGGTTTTATTCACTGGATTCCACTGATGCCGGCGACTTTGATATTGTTCAAAGGAAGTTCTTGCAAAAATACAGAGACCGAGTCGGACCATCCCTTTCGCTCACAGATCTGGTCGCGGAAAAGATGAAGCCTGAGGAAGACTTCATAATGTTCGCCGATAAGTGGCGTTCAATGGCCGAGAAGCTAAAAGATACACTGTCGGAACAAGAACAAGTTAAGATGATAATTTCAAATGCAACTCCTCAGTTTCGGCATATCTTGGCCATGAACCGGTTAACAACCATGGAAGAGCTCTATGAAAGGGCTCGTTATATTCAGACACAGATGAAGGATTCGCCCATTATGGGCAAGTTTGAGCCGAAGCCACGGCTATTTAAGAAAAGTACAACTGTCAACAACAGCGGGCCCACGACGGAGGGCACCATTGCAAATGAGCAGGTTGGTGTAGTTGGCCACCCACACCACCAAGATAACCCACGTCCTAACCCACCTCCACCACAAAGCCACCATTTCAACTCCACTCCACAATGCCAATTCGCACCCCAACATTCCTTTGCTTCACCGCCAAACCAAGCGCCCCGCGCTAACCCTCCAACCCCGCAACAGTACCACCAGGTACCACCCCTTGCCAACTATGGCCAACAACAACAACGGAGACCACCACTTGGCCCCAAAAGGGACCACTACCCTCCACTACCAGAAAGTCTCCCGGATATTTTCAATGCCTTAATGGCCGCCAATTTGCTCATGTTACCAAGGGAAAGAACAGTGTGGCCCGCTAATGTTGACACATCCCGTTACTGCGCTTTCCATCGTGCACCTGGTCATAATCTTGATTGTTGCTTCCACTTCAGAGATTATATTTATGATTTAAATGACCAGGGTGACATCAATTGGGATGAGATGAGACAATTCATCGCCACCATGAAAGAAAGAAGGCCTCCTCGGCAGCAACAAGCTCAGCAGCCACAGCAACCAGCTCCACAGCAGCAACAACAAGCTCCAGCGCCTCAGCACGATATGGGGATTGTCCACAATCCACTGCCGGAGCACCCGCCAAACCAGCACGTAAACCCCGTCACATCTCTCTATGAGGTGGAGAGAGGGCAGGGATGGCATGAAGAAAACGCCTCTATCGGGGCACTTTATCATAATCAAAATCAACATCCGTGCCTCTTGCGCACCCATTCTTCTTATCCTACCCCTCAAGTGGGCCGATCTCTTCTGCGCCCCATTAATCCACCTCCTACCGCCAATTCTCCAATCCTGCCGGTTCGCCCCCCTCTTACACGCTTACCACCTCCACAGCCTACGCCACCACAAAACCCATCCACCACCAACCCTTCGCCATTGCCATCTAGGCCACTCCTCATCCGCCCATCGCCAACACCCACTGCACCCGCTACCATTACTCCTTTACCGGCAAGGATCCCCCCACCATCGGTTCCGCCACCTTTTGTACCCAGAACCCTTCTCATTCCACCCCCCTCCAATTCCCCCCGCATTCGGGTATCCCTTTCTACCTCTCCGTCTCCTACCAGGGCACCAGCACCCTCTACAGGGATTCCCTCGGCGGGAACTCCCACTCCGCCACTGCTTAACACCAACACACCTTCTCCTTCTTCTAATCCTCCTCCCACACTTGCCCCGACAGAGGCACGTCAAGGCGTGGCGCCACTCCGCAGTGGACGGATGTTCCACTGTATTTTTCCACAAAGAGAGCTAGAGCCCGTGCAGGGGCCGCAAGAGTAAGAACAAGAACAAGAGTCAGTGCCAGGGACTTAGTATGATTTACTAAAGCATTTGGACCGAACACCAGCAAGGATTTCTGTCACGCCCCGAGCGCGGAAGATACCCGGAGATGCGCGACGTGTCTATATCAATCATGTCAATCAGAGTGGTCGTGTATTCGACACAAAGACAGAGATGCGCAAAATAGCAAGATAACCCAATCCTTTATTTCATAACGGATAGACTATTACAAATCCAATACTCTATTTAATAAAAAGGAAAAGAATACATAGTTGACTCAAGAAACTATAGAAAAGACTAGATGACACTTGGAGAATCTCTATCTCTTTCACTCTTGATCATTCCCATCCGATTGACTTCCATCATCGTCGGACTTACCTGAAAAGTAAAAAGGGACAAACGGAATGAGCGAACGCTCAGTAGGAAATTATATCTCAAGTACTAGCAAGGGGTTTAAGTAATTACATTTTCATGAATGCAATAAAGCTATGCATGCTCGCATGAAACGACAAGATAGAGAGAATGTAATATCAAGGAAATAAGATGAACTTATCATGAACTTTCAACAAGATACAGGTTATTCAAGATATTCAAGCAAGTACCATTATCGAGTCATGTCAAGAACTTTGGCTATCATGTATCAAGCAAGTAAATTACCCTCTTTCGGGCCACGCATTTCATTTCATGTCAAGTACGAGTCAAGTACAAGATGTGTGTGGAATGTCCAATCAAGCAAGTCAAGTACTCGGTATAATGTCAGATACCTTATCATTTTAACTCCCATGGGCACAAGTACTTTCGGGTGCTCCTCCCAGGACCAGATCGGGCCCTATATGCGCAGGCATTTATCATGTATTTTTGACATCCACTCTTGTTTATATAGCCAATATAGAATTTCAATATTCAAGCTTGTAGACATGTATGACAACTTTGACAGAATAGAGTCCACAAATATGACAAAGGACATAAATTGGCGATAATAACGGTATAATCACGATATCGATAAAACTAGGTAGAATATGGTTCCCTTAACTTAGGTACCATGACAAATCAATATGGACATTCTTTATATAGAATTGAGGTCCACATGAACAGTATATCAAAGTAAGATACCCTCATTCTTATCATAGAATTGGGGTTTACAAGAACGACATGATATGGCATGATATCATCATCCCATTAAGAATTTTCTTATGATATACTCTTTGTATAATCATAAGGGCCGGATACCATGTTTCTTTAGATTGACATGGCAAGGATCGTGTAATGGGTTTTTAGGGTACAACCAGCTCAGTCGGCCTTGAGGGAATCCAAGGCTACGAGGAGTCTTACGGAGGTCTCTATGACTAACTCGCTAGTCCAAAGGAACGGAATGTCCAAAGGAGAGCTTGTATGTCAATGAGAATTGAGTGTGATCGATAAAACACCGTGAAAAGTGGGACTATACTCACGGAGTGGAGAATAGTGCCGATATATATATATATGTATAATATATAAACCATCGGTTAGCAAATCAGAGGAAAAATCAGTTTACAGTAAAATAACGACTTAGGTCAAGTCGTTTCTCAAGTAATTAACGCCTAACAGAAGGGCGTTTACACATGGTCCGTTTTGCAGAATTTTTAATAATTCAATAATTTATATAAAACGCGCCTTCGGCAGGGGCGTTTCTTCAAGAGTTGACGACTACAGTAGCAGGCGTCTTTTTATTTACAATATTTTTCAGAACATATTTATTTTCAGAAATTATCAAAAACGCGCCCTTGGCAGGGGCGTTAATCATTAAATTCTTATTTTCACAGAATATATATTCCAGGATTTTAACAGATACGCGCCCTAGTAAGGGGCGTTTATTTTTAATTCACGCCCTATGATGGGGCGTTTACATATGGAAAACGACCTAGTCTAGGTCGTGAATTCAAGAGATACCATGAATTTTCATGGGCAGTAATAATTTCAGGATAATAGAATTCATGGAGAACGAATGTATGGTCATGACAATAAAATTAGCAAGTTTGAAGACATGTGATCATGCATCATTGTAGGATCATTATTTCATAGATACTCAATTCGTAACATGGGTGATTAATGATTAAATGAAATTAACGCCTGTGTGCAGGGCGTCAAATCCAAAATTGACGACCTTGGCAGGGTCGTGACTTGTAAAGTAGCGCCCTAGTCTGGGGCGTGTATTTCATAGTCACGCCCTTGCTAAGGACGTTTCTTTAAAGAAATTAACAGAAAGTAGTTCAGAAACTATAGTAAACCAAACCATGTATATGCATGATAATTATTGTAGTGTATCAATTTAGTTTGGGCTACAGTGACTTGAGAAAATCCTACCTTATGAGGATTATCTTATGGAGACACGTGAAGATCTGGTTGAGAATACTAGACTCTGAAGCTTCTAACAGCAGCAAATAGCAGCAGGCAGGGCTTGACGGAGGATGGAGTTGTTCTGTCAAAGAACCTTTGTTCTTCGGTAGATCACTAAAGCTTTCCTACAGGGGAATATGAAGAGATGTTAGAAATTTCTTTATAATGCTTGGCTGAAGATGGAAGATAGAAGAACTTACCCTTGTTCTCCACGAAGTCCAGCCTTCTTCAACCTTTAAGAAGAGAAGGAGATGAAGAACGTTAGTTCTTCATATACTCGAAACAGAAGAAAGGAAAGAAGAACAGTTCTGTTCTTCACTTACCGTCACAGAGGCTTGGATCAAATAGGTTTAGGGTTTTTCAAACGAGAGATTTTATAGGATTTTGGGAATCCTAACAATAGTTAGTGTTTGATTGGAAGTAATATTTCCAAGATTGAGTTATTACCACATTCGAACTCTTTCTCATAGTTATCACTTACCCTGGATAAGTTCTGGGTTCGAACGGTTCCGAATGGAATTAACGACTTTGGTAAGGGCGTGTATTATTTAATTGACGCCTTGCATAAGGGCGTTTATTAAAAAGCGCCTTGAAAAAGGGCGTTTCGTATTTTAAAACACGCCCAAGATAGGGGCGTTTATTTTACTTACCCATTTGGTCGCGTGAGAACTGACGACCGCAGGTGTGGGCGTCCTTTCTTTATTCACGCCATTGATAGAGGCGTTTCTTTATAAATTAACGCCTTAATAAGAGGCGTTATTTTTAATTTGTTTTACTTCGTCCAATTAACCCTATTCCTTTTATATATTACCTCTGTAATATATATGTTTTAATTTATTTCAATTATTCATTTATTAGGGTTGCTACACCCTCCCCCACTTAAAAAGAATTTGGTCCCCAAATTCAATATATATATAATTATACATGTGGAGAGCGTAGAACATATACCTCTTAGAATAACTCGGGAAATCGTTTCTTCATAGATTCTTCGGTCTCCCATGTTGCTTCGCGTTCGGGATTCTTATTCCATTGCACCTTGAGCATGGGAATGACCTTATTCCTTAGAGCTCGTATTTCTCGATCCAAGATCTTCATGGGCTTCTGTTCATATGTGAGATCTTTCTGGATCACCAGATCTCCATGTTCAATAATATGAGAGGGGTCGTGCACATACTTTTTCAACATGGATATGTGAAATACATTATGTACCTCGGACAATTGAGGAGGTAATGCGATGCGATAAGCAACCTCGCCAACTCTTTCGAGTATCTCAAATGGTCCGATGAATCTTGGCGTAAGCTTACCCTTAACACCAAATCTTCGTATGCCACGTCCAGGCGATATCTTGAGAAATACATGATCTCCGATTTAGAATTCAAGATCTCTTCTTCTTGTATCTGCATAAGTCTTTTGTCTAGTCTGAGCAACTTGTAATCTTTCTCTGATTACCTGTATCTTCTCAGTCGTATCCCTTACCATGTCTGGACCTAATAGTTGTTTCTCTCCAACTTCGTTCCAACATATGGGAGATCGGCAACTTCTTCCGTATAAGGCTTCGAAAGGTGCCATTTGGATACTAGCTTGGTAGCTATTATTATATGCAAATTCAACTAAAGGTAAGTGGTCATGCCAGCTTCCTCCAAAGTCAATAATGCATGCTCTCAGCATATCTTCAACAACTTGATTAGTTCGCTCGGTCTGACCATCCGTTTGTGGGTGAAAAGCAGTACTAAAGTTGAGCCTTGTTCCCAACGAATGTTGTAATCCCTTCCAAAAATGAGAAGTAAAACGGGGATCTCTGTCCGACACGATTGAGACAGGAATTCCATGTATCCTGACTATTTCCTTGATGTATAGTGCAGCTAGCACATCAATTGACCATCGGCTCTTTATTGGCAAGAAATGTGCTGATTTAGTTAATCGGTCAATGATAACCCAGATTCCATCATGTCCTCCTTTAGATTTAGACAAACCCATGATGAAGTCCATACCAATATCCTCCCATTTCCACTTAGGAATATCTAGAGGATGTAATTTTCCAGCAGGCTTTTGGTGTTCCGCCTTGACTTGTTGGCATGTGAGACAGCGTGATACATAGTCCGCTATTTCTCTTTTCATGTTGGGCCACCAAAAGTTCTTCTTTACATCTTGGTACATTTTAGTTGATCCAGGATGAATAGTGTACCTTGATCTGTGAGCTTCATCTAAGATCTTCTTCTTTAATTCCGGACAGTCGGGTATACAAGTTCTACCTTTGAATAATAATCTTTCATCAGAAGTTAGTTGGAAATCAGATTGTCCTTCTAATCTTCCTTTGATTTCTACTAACATAGGATCATCATCCTGAAGTGTTTGTATTTCAGATAATAAGTCTGACTGTATGCTTACATGAGATAATGTGACAAATTTGGATTCCGTGTCCAAGCTTATATTGAGCTCGGAGAATTGTTCAAGTAACCTCCATTCTTGTATCATACAATTGGCTATCCTTGCTCTCGGCTTTCGACTAAGGGCATCAGCCACATAATTACCCTTTCCGGGATGGTATTGTATACTGAAGTCGAAGTCCTTGAGATATTCTAGTCAGCGTCTTTGTCTCATGTTTAGCTCCTTTTGTGAGAATAGATATTTGAGACTTTTGTGATCGGAGTATACAGTAAATTGTACTCCATATAAGTAGTGTCTCCATATCTTTAGGGCAAATACTACCGCGGCCAGTTCTAAGTCATGGACGGGGTAATTCTCCTCGTGCTTCTTCAGTTGACGTGAAGAGTATGCTATGACCTTTCCTTGTTGCATTAGGACACATCCGAGGCCAATGCCAGAAGCATCAGTGTAGACCTCGAATTTCTCTCCTTCTGTCGGTAGAGCTAACACTGGAGCTGTAGTGAGATGATCTTTGAGAGTTTGGAAACTTCTTTCACATTCCTCACTCCATTCATATCGGATCTCCTTACGAGTTAACCTTGTAAGTGGCACGGCGATTTTTGAGAAGTCTTTGATGAATCGCCGATAATAGCCTGCAAGACCTAAGAAACTTCTGATCTCGCTTGCATTAGTGGGTCTTTCCCAGTTTCTCACAGCTTCAACTTTTGACGGATCTACAGATAAACCATCCTTGGATATGACATGTCCGAGAAAAGCCACTTCTTCAAGCCAGAACTCGCATTTGCTGAGTTTAGCATATAATTGATTTGTCCTCAAGACTTGCAATGCAATCCTCAAATGCTCTTCATGTTCTTCCTTAGTCTTAGAATATATCAATATATCATCAATGAAGACTACTATGAATTGATCCAAGTAAGGCCTGAATATGCTATTCATTAACTGCATAAAGGCAGCAGGGGCATTTGTTAGTCCAAAAGGCATAACAACAAATTCGTAATGGCCATACCTGCTTCTGAATGCGGTCTTGTGAATGTCATCATCCTTGATTCTTAACTGATGATATCCCGACCTAAGATCAATCTTGGAAAAATATTTGGATCCTGAAATCTGATCAAATAATTCATCGATTCTCGGCAGTGGATACTTGTTCTTGATAGTAAGATGATTCAACTGTCGATAGTCGATACACAATCTCATGGATCCATCCTTCTTCTTTACAAATAAGACTAGTGCTCCCCACGGGGAAGTACTTGGTCTAATAAACCCTTTCTGGATTAGTTCCATCAACTGCTCCTTCAACTCCTTGAGTTCAGCAGAGGACATTCTATATGGTGCCTTTGAAACAGGACCAGCACCAGGGACTAAGTCAATGGTGAAGGCCACTTCTCTTTGAGGGGGTAATCCCGGCAAATCTTCTGAAATACGTCTGGGAATTCTCGTACTACTTGAACGTCTTCTATCTTGGTTTCCTTAGCTTCTTTAATAGTGACAAAAGCAAGGAAGGATACACATCCTTTCTTGACGAGCTTGCTTGCTCGAAGAGCCGAGATAAGAGGGGATTTGCTTCGACTCTTAGGACTAGTATAAGTCAGTTCCGGAAATTCCTTGAAAACAATCTTGCTATCACGGCAATCAACCGTTGCCTGGTATTTGGATAACCAATCTGCTCCTAGTATAACATCATACTCCTTTAGATCTAAGCAGATAAGATCAATAGGAAAATTCTTTCCTCGAACCAATACCTCACAGTTTTGGTAATGATGTGTGATATCCGTCTCGTTTCCGAGAGGAGTAGACAATATTAACTTCATCCATTCTGGTTCTAGAGGTAATGGGTCAGCAAACTTCTTAGAAACAATAGAATGCGATGCACCCGTATCAAATAAGACATGTGCATATTTGGAACAAATTTTCAATGTACCTTCCACCAATCCGCCTTCTTCTTCCGGTTCGGTCTCCTGTATTGCATGAAGACGAGCATTCTTTGTCACCGGGCGTTTACTATCGCCGGCTTGGTCGTTCATTAATGGACACTCGGGAATCCGATGCTCACAGCTTCCACAACGGAGACAAGCTCCTAATTTCCTCCAGCATTCTTCTGTCTTGTGACCAGCCTTGTCACAATGCTTGCAGACTGTATTCGAAGGGGTAGTGGTGATAGAGAAAGGCTTGGTCTTCTTGAATTTCTGATCTTGAGATGAAGAACCCCCATTATTGGGCCTCTTCTTAAAGTTGGGTTTGAAAGAACCCGAACCCGTGACTTGTTCCTTCTTGTCTTTTCCACGGATCCTATCAGATAGTTCAGTGGCATCTTCAAGTAATTGAGCTCGGCGCACTATTTCAGAATAAATTTGGATGTCCATAGGCGCCAGTTGAGTAATATAGTGGGGCCTAAGCCCATTAAGAAATCTACGGGCTTTCATCTTTTCCGTGCTAATTAAATGCTTAGCATATCTAGACAGTCTAGAGAACTGTGCTTCATAATCAGCCACCGATAAAGATCTTTGCTTTAATGCGGCAAATTCGGCGGCCTTCTTTTCCTGGACCCTATCAGAGAAATATTTGGCGTTGAAATATTCAACGAATTCACCCCATGTAACTTGAGTTGGGTCAATAGTAGCTTCAATCGACTCCCACCAGCATCTAGCATCCTTTTCTAACTGGAAAGTAGCTAATAAGACTTTGTCCTGATCCGTGCATTGCATAACACGGAATATACGTTCAATCTCCCGAACCCAATGCTCGGCATCGTCTGGATCGGTCGATCCCATGAACTTCGGGGGATTCATATTCTTGAATGCTTGGTGTAAGCTTCCAGCTCGTGGAGCACCACATTGTGCTACCTGTTGTAGCACTTGGGTCATCCCTTGAAGGGTACGCTGCATGTTGCGCCATTGAGCACGTTCGGCAGCCATTATCCTACAATTACAATAGCTATGTTAGTATTATATCACTATGATCTTATAAAGGACTCATTGATCATTTAACCCTTGGTTCTACCCACTCTCACTTGGTTAAAGGTTTTGAAACCTATCCTTGGACTTGGGTTTCCTAGGAATTGAATACCTTAGGCTCTGATACCACAAAGACTGTCACGCCCCGAGCGCGGAAGATACCCGGAGATGCGCGACGTGTCTATATCAATCATGTCAATCAGAGTGGTCGTGTATTCGACACAAAGACAGAGATGTGCAAAATAGCAAGATAACCCAATCCTTTATTTCATAACGGATAGACTATTACAAATCCAATACTCTGTTTAATAAAAAGGAAAAGAATACATAATTGACTCAAGAAACTATAGAAAAGACTAGATGACACTTGGAGAATCTCTATCTCTTTCACTCTTGATCATTCCCATCCGATTGACTTCCATCGTCGTCGGACTTACCTGAAAAGTAAAAAGGGACAAACGGAATGAGCGAACGCTCAGTAGGAAATTATATCTCAAGTACTAGCAAGGGGTTTAAGTAATTACATTTTCATGAATGCAATAAAGCTATGCATGCTCGCATGAAACGACAAGATAGAGAGAATGTAATATCAAGGAAATAAGATGAACTTATCATGAACTTTCAACAAGATACAGGTTATTCAAGATATTCAAGCAAGTACCATTATCGAGTCATGTCAAGAACTTTGGCTATCATGTATCAAGCAAGTAAATTACCCTCTTTCGGGCCACGCATTTCATTTCATGTCAAGTACGAGTCAAGTACAAGATGTGTGTGGAATGTCCAATCAAGCAAGTCAAGTACTCGGTATAATGCCAGATACCTTATCATTTTAACTCCCATGGGCACAAGTACTTTCGGGTGCTCCTCCCAGGACCAGATCGGGCCCTATATGCGCAGGCATTTATCATGTATTTTTGACATCCACTCTTGTTTATATAGCCAATATAGAATTTCAATATTCAAGCTTGTAGACATGTATGACAACTTTGACAGAATAGAGTCCACAAATATGACAAAGGACATAAATTGGCGATAATAACGGTATAATCACGATATCGATAAAACTAGGTAGAATATGGTTCCCTTAACTTAGGTACCATGACAAATCAATATGGACATTCTTTATATAGAATTGAGATCCACATGAACAGTATATCAAAGTAAGATACCCTCATTCTTATCATAGAATTGGGGTTTACAAGAACGACATGATATGGCATGATATCATCATCCCATTAAGAATTATCTTATGATATACTCTTTGTATAATCATAAGGGCCGGATACCATGTTTCTTTAGATTGACATGGCAAGGATCGTGTAATGGGTTTTTAGGGTACAACCAGCTCAGTCGGCCTTGAGGGAATCCAAGGCTACGAGGAGTCTTACGGAGGTCTCTATGACTAACTCGCTAATCCAAAGGAACGGAATGTCCAAAGGAGAGCTTGTATGTCAATGAGAATTGAGTGTGATCGATAAAACACCGTGAAAAGTGGGACTATACTCACGGAGTGGAGAATAGTGCCGATATATATATATATGTATAATATATAAACCATCGGTTAGCAAATCAGAGGAAAAATCAGTTTACAGTAAAATAACGACTTAGGTCAAGTCGTTTCTCAAGTAATTAACGCCTAACAGAAGGGCGTTTACACATGGTCCGTTTTGCAGAATTTTCAATAATTCAATAATTTATATAAAACGCGCCTTCGGCAGGGGCGTTTCTTCAAGAGTTGACGACTACAGTAGCAGGCGTCTTTTTATTTACAATATTTTTCAGAACATATTTATTTTCAGAAATTATCAAAAACGCGCCCTTGGCAGGGGCGTTAATCATTAAATTCTTATTTTCACAGAATATATATTCCAGGATTTTAACAGATACGCGCCCTAGTAAGGGCGTTTATTTTTAATTCACACCCTATGATGGGGCGTTTACATATGGAAAACGACCTAGTCTAGGTCGTGAATTCAAGAGATACCATGAATTTTCATGGGCAGTAATAATTTCAGGATAATAGAATTCATGGAGAACGAATGTATGGTCATGACAATGAAATTAGCAAGTTTGAAGACATGTGATCATGCATCATTGTAGGATCATTATTTCATAGATACTCAATTCGTAACATGGGTGATTAATGATTAAATGAAATTAACGCCTGTGTACAGGGCGTCAAATCCAAAATTGACGACCTTGGCAGGGTCGTGACTTGTAAAGTAGCGCCCTAGTCTGGGGCGTGTATTTCATAGTCACGCCCTTGCTAAGGACGTTTCTTTAAAGAAATTAACAGAAAGTCATTCAGAAACTATAGTAAACCAAACCATGTATATGCATGATAATTATTGTACTGTATTAATTTAGTTTGGGCTACAGTGACTTGAGAAAATCCTACCTTATGAGGATTATCTGATGGAGACACGTGAAGATCTGGTTGAGAATACTAGACTCTGAAGCTTCTAACAGCAGCAAATAGCAGCAGGCAGGGCTTGACGGAGGATGGAGTTGTTCTGTCAAAGAACCTTTGTTCTTCGGTAGATCACTAAAGCTTTCCTACAGGGGAATATGAAGAGATGTTAGAAATTTCTTTATAATGCTTGGCTGAAGATGGAAGATAGAAGAACTTACCCTTGTTCTCCACGAGGTCCAGCCTTCTTCAACCTTTAAGAAGAGAAGGAGATGAAGAACGTTAGTTCTTCATATACTCGAAACAGAAGAAAGGAAAGAAGAACAGTTCTGTTCTTCACTTACCGTCGCAGAGGCTTGGATCAAATAGGTTTAGGGTTTTTCAAACGAGAGATTTTATAGGATTTTGGGAATCCTAACAATAGTTAGTGTTTGATTGGAAGTAATATTTCCAAGATTGAGTTATTACCACATTCAGACTCTTTCTCATAGTTATCACTTACCCTGGATAAGTTCTGGGTTCGAACGGTTCCGAATGGAATTAACGACTTTGGTAAGGGCGTGTATTATTTAATTGACGCCTTGCATAAGGGCGTTTATTAAAAAGTGCCTTGAAAAAGGGCGTTTCGTATTTTAAAACACGCCCAAGATAGGGGCGTTTATTTTACTTACCCATTTGGTCGCGTGAGAACTGACGACCGCAGGTGTGGGCATCCTTTCTTTATTCACGCCATTGATAGAGGCGTTTCTTTATAAATTAACGCCTTAATAAGAGGCGTTATTTTTAATTTGTTTTACTTCGTCCAATTAACCCTATTCCTTTTATATATTACCTCTGTAATATATATGTTTTAATTTATTTCAATTATTCATTTATTAGGGTTGCTACAATTTCAATCTTGGAATTAATTAGAAGGTCCACCACTCATCAGGTAGCTTTGAAAGAATATCTGCAAAAGGTGATGGTCAATGAAGACATTCCAGTCGAACAGATAATCACGGTTTTAACGCCCGCTAGCAGTCAGCCGGCAATTACTTTCCATGAACATGAACTGGCACCACTCCCAGCAAGAAAGTACGCCATATGCATCACAGTTGATATTAATAAGGTGGCTGTTAAGCAATGTCTGGTGGACACTGGGGCATCCATCAATGTCTTGCCGCCTAGCACCTTGAAGTTGTGTGGCATTCCGGAAAGCCAAATTCGACCGTCCACTATCACAGTCACTGCATATGATAACACGATGAAACCTCCTATAGGCATGATTACGTTAAAAGTAAGTTTGGGTCCTGCCGCCATTACAGCAGATTTCCACATTCTGGACATGGATCCAACATTTAATGGCATTTTGGGACGCCCCTACATTCAACAGCTCGATGCGGTGCCCTCGACAAATCACCAATGCCTTAAATTTCCACACAAGGGCCGCATTATTAAAGTCACCAGTATGCCAATTTTGCCAGAAGAGGATATTCACGTAGCTTCATCAGTTCCTTCTATATTGCCTGCCAATAAGCCACTATTATCTGTGCTGGACGTTCCTTGTCCACAGCCAACGCCATCTGAAACTGTCACAACAGTTGCTATGACACCCCTGCCTTCCAAGGGGAAAAAGAAGAAAAATATGATGAATACCTCTGGCTGGAACATTTTAATGAAAATGGGGTATCAAAGTGGCAAAGGCCTGGGTATCAAACTCCAAGGCAGGACAAGGCCCGTTAAACCTCAGAAGCTAATTGCACGAGGTGGCCTAGGTTATAAAGGGCCATGCAAAAATGAAAATGAACCATGGGCATTTATGACATCCACTCTGAAGACAGATCGCCAGCCGCTTACTTGGACACTGAAGACACATTTTGTCACAGGTGGCTTTCAAAATAATGAGCAAACTACCATAATTACTTCCATATTAGACTGTCAAGATGTTCATGCTAGACAGTGTGCTCGTCATATTGCCCTGCTGGCCACATATAAAGCTCTGGAGTCTTTAAGGCCTAACAAGAGAAGGAAGATGGATGATCCAGAATGTGACTGGTATAGGTGGTTTGACATGAATGATATCACTATTTCCTTGAGCCGCCTTTTCATGCCGACTGATCCAGAATGGCCGCCATTAATACACCAATTGATTGAAATGCCAGCTGCAATTACAGACAAGAGGCAGCTGCTGAGTGACTACACTGATACTGGAGAGCCGGATGTTCCGTGAAGAAGGTTTTACTGTGGACAGGCTGTGGGCCGGCCTCTTTTCTCTCACTTCCATGCATCCATCTGTGCTTACTTCTCTATATTCCCATTGGTTTGGTCACGTCGCAAGACCGCCTCCGATTATAATCAATTTGTCTCCAGATTCATTTCCAGTTGCTCTCACAATCCCTCCCTCGCTCCTCGAGTAATTTTTTGAACTCTCCATCACGCCCCCGCGCGGGCCGTCACTGATTAAATCTTTCTCCGATCTTGCAATTTCCACTCCTCCCGCTATTCTCCCTACACATTGCTTTCTTCTTGAAAAAGAAAAGAAAAATAAAGAAAAAGATAAAAATAAAAAAAATGCCGAATTCCCAAGATTCCAATCCTCCTTTTCTGTTGAGGAGACCTCATATTTTTCTTCTGAGTGCGTCCCGGCCCAGGGGCCGCTCCTTCAAGATTCATTGATAAATCTTTTCTCCCCCTCTGGTGAGGGGACTTCCTCTGTATTACCTCCTGTATCCGCTTTTTCACCTCCTTCCTTCCCTTCTTCTAATCAAGCTAGTTGCTCCTCCTCTTCTTCCGCTAACGCTAAAATTCAAGGGGTAGATTCACATAAGAAATCCAAGGGTAAGCAGATTCCTCGTAGATTTCTGTTGGAGTTAGCTATCAGATGCCAGGCTTGTTTAGCCCTTCCTGAATTTATAGAGAATCCAATCATCCTGCCAGAGCTGGAATATGAGGATGCTGCTGTTGTTTCTTATGAGGGTTTGGGTGTCTATGAAATTATGAATGATGAAGACCCTATTGAAGAGGGGGATGAAAGTTATGAAGAATATGAGGACGAGGCTGATGCTTTTGTTAGTGGCATAAGACGATTTGACGAACCGTCAACCTCCGTAGAAGAGCCTACCAAAGAAATTAATTTGGGTACCGAGGAAGACCCTAGGATTGTCCTCATAAGCAAGAATTTGCCGCCCTCCGAAGAGGAGGCGCTCATTTTGGTCCTGCAAGAATACAAGGACACGTTCGCATGGAGTTACGAAGATATGCCTGGTTTAGACCCTGCGCTCATTGAACATCGCCTTACACTTAAGCCAGGGTCTGTGCCGGTCAAGCAACGGTTGAGGCGTTTTCACCCTAATATGGCTTTAAAGATGAAAGAAGAGGTCGACAAGCTCCAGAAGGCTAGATTTGTTAGAGTTGTCCTCTATCCCAATTGGGTAGCTAACATCGTCCCGGTTATGAAGAAAGATGGAAAAGTTCGGATTTGTATAGACTTCCGGGACCTCAACCGTGCGTGTCCTAAAGATGACTTCCCCCTCCCTCATATTGATGTTTTGATCGATAATACGGCAGGATTTGAGACTCTCTCTTTCATGGATGGCTTCTCAGGTTACAATCAAATTCGTCTGGCTGAAGAAGATCAAGAGAAGACATCATTCACTACACCATGGGGTACTTATTGTTATGTGGTCATGCCTTTTGGACTTAAGAATGCTGGAGCCACCTATCAGAGGGCTATGATGGAGATTTTTCATGACATGATTCATATTTATATCGAGGTATATGTGGATGACCTGGTAGTGAAATCAAGGACAAGGATTGAGCATCCTGGGGTTCTAGCTAAGGTCTTGCAAAGATCACGAGAGTATCAATTGAAGATGAACCCCAAGAAGTGCGTATTTGGCATTTCTTCAGGGAAGTTGCTTGGTTTCATTGTTAGCAAGAGGGGAATTGAAGTTGATCCCAACAAGGCAAAGGCCATTAGAGATATGCCCCCTCCCAAGAATTTGAAGAAGTTCGAGGATTAATCGGGAGGTTACAATTCATTCGCCGCTTCGTCTCCCAGCATTCACAAAGATGTAGGCCGTTTTACGAGCTTACTAAGCCGGGAGTCAAGTTTAATTGGGATGACAAGTGTCAGGCAGCCTTTGACGGATTGAAGGATTTTTTGGCCAATCCTCCTGTCCTGAGGCCGCCGATTCCAGGCAAGCCACTTATTCTCTATGTTTCTGTCTTGGATGACTCTGTAGGTGCTGTCTTAGCTCAAGTGGATGAAGAAGGTAAAGAGAGGGCAGCATACTACTTGTCTAAACTTCTTAACCCCTGTGAGCAGAGGTACTCAGCCATGGAGAAGACTTGCGCTGCTTTAGTCTGGGTAGTTCAGAAGTTAAAGCATTATTTCCTAGCTCACGAGGTTCACCTCATTGCTCGCATAAATCCGATTAAATTCCTCCTTGAAAAATCTATCCTCCCTGATCGATTAGCATGCTGGCAAAGCTTCCTCTCTCAGTTTGATATCACTTACATTCAGCAGAAAGCTATCAAAGGTTACGCCATTGCCGAACATCTTGCTCATCACCCTCTACCTCGTTTTGATCCTGTCAATTCGGAGTTTCCAGATGAAGAACTAATGTCCATTAATCAACCCCACGATCCTATGTGGACATTATATTTTGATGGAGCTCTAAATTCCCAAGGAAGAGGGATCGGCATGGTTCTTTTAACACCAGAAGGGGTCACCATCCCATTTGCTGCTCGGCTCACTTTTCCCGCCACCAATAATATAGCTGAGTATGAAGCTCTTTTGGCCGGTCTTCAAACCGCTCATCGATATGGTGTCACCCATTTGAGGATTATGGGTAATAGTCAGCTCATTCTGCGCCAGGTGCTTGTCAAGTGCCGCACTATCAATCCTAAGCTCAAACCCTACCAGGAACTTGCTTCAGCTTATGCCAAGCTTTTCACCAAATTGATTTTTGTCCATGTTCCTCGCAGCCAGAACATCTTGGCTGACGCCCTTGCCTCTTTGGCCTCTGCTCTAGTCTTCCCCCCTGAGCGTGATTTTCATGTTCCTCTAATTCATCAGCGCGACACGCCAGCTATTAAGGATCGCGCATTCCTCGATATTAGGGATAAGGTGCTTGAAAAGGTTAAGCAGAGGGAATCTCTTAAAGGCGAAGAGGTCATGCTTTTAGACTGGGAAGAAGAATTGGCTGACGAAGAGAAGCCTTGGTATTATGAGATTGCCAGGTATTGCTGTCACGCCCCGATGCGGAATCTCGGGACGTACGGTTAGGGGCAAGCGAGCAATAATTCCGAACCATTGCAAACCATTGCACAAAAAGTTGGAAAGGATAATAATCAGAGTTTTATTGATAATAAAGTTGAGTACACTGGGTAGAACAACTACATCCAAATAATAAGCAAAATACTAGAACAATCTCTCACTAATACTAAGGGTATAAACTGACTCAATAAACTAAAACTATCTCTCGATATCACTCCAGTCCATTCCCGACAAGTTCATCACCTGGAAAGAGGGGAAAAGTAGGAGTGAGCTAAACGCGCTCAGTAGATAACCACAAACAGGTTTACGTAATTAACCATTGATTTCCAATTTATATGAAATGCAGTAAATAAAGAATGACGATACGATAAAAGAAACAATGTAAAAGATATCTTGCAAGGTCAAGAAATATAACAATTTACCAAGTAATGAACAAGTAAAGTAATAGTAGATAATTTGGCCAGCAAGTATGTTACACATGTAACCAAGTAAATACGCACGAGTCAAGTAACAAGAGTTTGTCATAGACGTAACATGTCAAGTCAAGTACTCGGGTGCAATGCCTCACCCTGTCATAAACATCCCAATGGGCTCAATATCTTTTCGGGCGCTCTCCCCAGGACCAGACCGGGCCCTTATGATGCGTTGGCATTTCATTTCAATTGGATCACCGATCCCCCGTCTAGACATAGTCAATTATGGCCAATATAATCAGATGAATTTCTGTCGGGTATAAGATGTAAAGGACGACACTCGCCTCCTTTGATTCAAGAGTATAACCACGATGAAAAACCCAAAACAAGGTAGTCGTACGGCAAACACCGGGCCGTACTCACATGAGTAACGAGTCACGGGGCCAAGAATGAACGGTTGACAGTAAGCCGTTCGAGAGAGAGAAGTAAGTTCCGAAGAACGAATATACGAACCATTCGGGTCGTATTTTAAGAAATACGGTTCAAGAGAATCCGTATTAAGCATAACGATAATATCTAATTATAAGATAATTTATGCAAAATAGTCACCGGGTTGCCAATAACAATTAAACCAACCAATTTCAGTTTAATGTCCATTAATCAATTCCGGGCTCAAATATGACCGAAGATTATCCAAGGGTAATCGGTCAATTAATCAAGTTAAAACAATAGTCATGATGTATCCGTAATTTACCACGGTAAAAATGTTCTACGGTAAAAATGTAAAGTTTACCGGATGGAGTGTCCGGCTAATTGGTCAAAGACTTGCCATAAGTCGGCCAGTAATTTTCTGGTTTACAGTAATTTACAGAAATTACCTATGGTAAAGTTTAGCTATTTACCATACTTATTCAATTTATCCAAAGTTACAAGTGAATTTCAATGATTTTCACTTTAAACAATTTATCAAAATAGATATTACAAATAACAGAAATTTACTCATGTCATTATCTGTTATTTATGTGGATTGTCAATTTTTTACTAATTAACATTGTTAAATGGGTCAAATAGCAAAAAAATCAGTTTTCTGGAAGTTAAACGGATGACAGTGGGCCGTTAAACCTACTGGCTGTAAAACGGTTATCATTGGGCCGTTTTATACAAGGCGGGCGGTTCTAATTGGGCCGTTTGTATAAGTCGGGCGGGCAGTTCTGAGCCGTCTAAGAGATAAAGCGGTCCGATTGGAACCGTTAATCCCTATAACACGGGAACAGCGAAACAGAAGCATAAATCCGGCGTTTAAGGCTTCAATTCATGCATTTGAGTACGTAAATAAATGGAAAAGTATGGTTTCTACAAGCTAACATGATGCCCTTTCATTCCATTTATCAAATTCAAGGTTTGTGCCATGGTTACCTACCTTAACCGATGAAATAAGGAAAGATGAATGGGGAAGAAGATGAACAGTAGACTTGCAGAGCTTCTTCACAGCAGCAAGAACCCTTTTGTGTTTAAGAAATGTTTAAAGGGGCTTCCTCTACTTATAGGTTTGGAAGAGGAGTGTTTAATCTTCACACACGGTTTGGTCAGAGCCGCAAAATCCTTTGCATTGTTGACAACGTGTTTCTGCCAACCAAAATACGGTTTCACGTGTTTCTCAAGGTAAGGTTAGCCTAATCTAAGCCTAATCCAAAAGATTAAGGAATGGTTAACTAAGACCTCAATTTAATGTTACTAAATGATTTTTAATGAATTGGACCCAGAAGACAAAATTACTAATCAAGACATGCTCTTTCATAATATGATTTTTATGGAATTTTATCACGAGGTTTATTGTTAATCTCCCAATCTTAAGATTAAAATAATAATTTAACCCAATGTTCAACGGTTTAGTCGATAGAGAGAGTTTCTGATTTTTACCGATGAAACTTCAGAAGACAAAGTTGCTAACAAAAATACCCTCTATCAGATGTGATTTTTACAGATTTTTCTAAGGTAGTTGTATTTTCGTATGAATAGTGTTTTCCGCGTTTTTAAGTCAGGCTTAAATCACTGATTAAGCCATGTAAATGATTTTATTAGGGTCAAGTACAGAAGACCAAAGTGTTTACCATGGTCTTTACTAATCAACTACCATTTTTCGGAATTTTTATATGATAGTCAAAATTTTTACTATTTACTATTTACCACAGTCACTATTCAACATTTACTATTTACGAAATTTAATATTTGTACAGAAACTCGGGGTCTTACACCCTCCCCCACTTAAAGAATTTGGTCCTCCAAATTCACTGGACCAAAATATAATAGCTCACCTAGAATAGATCGGGATAACGCTTCCGTATGGCGTCCTCGGATTCCCATGTAGCTTCCTCTATTCCACGCCGACTCCATTGGATTTTAACCATCGGTATGGAACGATTTCGAAGTTGTTGCTCTTTCCGATCCAGAACCTTCACTGGTCTTTCTTCATAAGATATATCCTTCTTAAATTCAAAGTCCACATGTTGAATGATGTGACTAGGGTCGTACACGTATTTCCGAAGCATAGATACATGGAATACGTTATGTACACCAGATAATTGAGGAGGTAAGGCCAATCTATAGGCGACTTCACCCACTCGATCAAGGATCTCAAATGGACCAATATACCTTGGGCTTAACTTGCCATGAATACCGAATCGACGAATACCTCTTGAAGGAGAGACTTTTAAGAACACATGCTCGCCAATTTGAAATTCCAAATCTCTTCTTCTATTATCAGCATAGCTCTTTTGCCTCGATTGAGCCACAAGTAACCGGTCTCGGATAATACGAATATTTTGTGATGACTCCGAGATAAGATCCGGTCCAAGCCATTGCTTCTCGCCAACCTCATCCCAACATAATGGAGAACGACAGCTCCTTCCATACAAAGCCTCGAAAGGTGTCATCTGTATGCTGGATTGATAACTATTGTTGTAGGCGAATTCTATCAATGCTAAATGATCGCTCCAACTTCCACCGAAGTCGATCATACAAGCTCTCAACATATCTTCCACTATTTGATTAGTTCTCTCGGTCTGTCCATCTGTTTGCGGATGAAATGCAGTGCTAAATATCAGACGGGTACCAAGAGATTCTTGCAATCCTTTCCAAAAATGAGAAGTAAATCTCGGATCTCTATCGGATATAATGTTGACTGGGATACCATGAAGCCTAACCACTTCCTTTAAATATAATGCTGCCAGCACATCAACTGTCCACTTGGACTTAATAGATAAGAAATGTGCGGATTTAGTCAGTCGATCCACAATTACCCATATAGCATCATAACCACCTCGAGTCTTAGAAAGACCCATAATGAAATCCATGCCAATACTCTCCCACTTCCATTGGGGTATATCCAGTGGTTTCAATTTACCTGCCGGTCTGAAATGCTCGGCCTTTACTCGTTGACAAACAAGACATGTACTCACGAAATTTGCAATTTCCCTTTTCTTGTTCGGCCACCAAAATGACCTTTTCAAATCCTTGAACATCTTAGTGCCTCCCGGATGGATAGTATATTTGGATCTATGGGCTTCTTCAAGAATCCGATTCTTTATATTAGCCTCATTCGGTACACAAGTTCTACCTTGAAATAATAATCTTCCATCATCGGCTATCGAGAAATCAGGTCTGCTACTCAAGCTTTCCTTAATCTCGACTAGCTCGGGATCAATATCTTGCAATAACTTGATTTCTACCAACAATTCGGGCTTCAGTTGCAACTGCGAAATCAATATCCGGTCATTATCAATATTGATATCCAGACTAGCCATTTGCTCCAGTAATTTCCATTCTTGTAACATAAGACTAGATATCTTAGCCACAGGCTTCCGACTTAAAACATCAGCAACCACATTGCCTTTGCCCGGGTGATACTCAATAGAAAAGTCGAAATCCTTTATATACTCCAACCATCTTCTTTGTCTCATGTTCAATTCCTTTTGAGAAAATAAGTATTTCAGACTTTTGTGATCCGAAAATACCGTAAATGATTCACCATATAAGTAGTGCCTCCAAATCTTCAAAGCAAATACCACGGCTGCCAATTCCAAATCATGAACTGGATAATTAACTTCATGCTTTCTTAACTGCCTAGAAGAATAGGCAATCACCTTGCCGTGCTGCATAAGCACACAGCCTAAGCCAATACCAGAAGCATCAGTGTAAATCACGAAACCACCCTCACCAGAAGGTAAGGTTAAAATAGGGGCAGTAGTCAGACAATCCTTCAGAGTCTGAAAACTCCGTTGGCATTCAATTGACCACTCAAACTTAATCTCTTTGCGGGTTAACTTTGTCAGAGGTACCGCAATATTAGAGAAATATTGAATAAACCTTCGATAGTAACCAGCCAGGCCAAGAAAACTCCTCACTTCAGTAACACTGGTAGGTTGTTCCCAATTCTTTACTGCTTCCACCTTCGATGGATCTACAGAAATACCATCCTTGGTAATAATATGTCCTAGAAAAGACACCTCTTGTAACCAGAAATCACACTTGCTCAACTTAGCATATAATTGGTGATCTCTCAATAATTGCAAAGCCATCCTCAGATGCTCGGCATGTTCTCTTTCACTCTTGGAATATATCAAAATATCATCTATGAATACCACAACCCATTGATCAAGGTAGGGTCGGAACACACTGTTCATTAACTGCATGAAAGCTGCCGGTGCATTCGTTAACCCAAAAGGCATAACGACAAACTCATAATGGCCATACCGGCTACGGAAAGCTGATTTATAAATATCCTCTTCTTTAATCCGTAACTGGTGATATCCAGATCGAAGATCGATCTTAGAAAAATAAGAAGCTCCAGTAATCTGGTCAAATAACTCATCAATCCTTGGCAAAGGATACTTGTTCTTGACAGTCAACTGGTTAAGTTGCCGATAATCGATGCATAATCTCATCGAACCATCTTTCTTCCGAACAAACAATACAGGAGCTCCCCAAGGGGAAACACTCGGGCGAATAAAACCCTTCTCGAGTAATTCCAACAATTGCTGCTTCAATTCCCGTAATTCCGCAGGAGACATGCGATAAGGGGCTTTAGAAACAGGAGACGATCCAGGAATAAGATCAATAGAGAATGTAACTTCACGCAGAGGCGGAAGTCCTGGTAACTCCTCTGGAAATATGTCCGGAAATTCTCGGACAATAGAATTGTCCTTAATCTCCATCTGCTGTTCAGGGGACGCAAGAACAAAAGCCAAAAAAGCTTCGCATCCACGCCTCAATAACTTATCAGCACGAAGAGTCGAGATAAGAGAGATAGAACTAGGGTGTTTCACTCCCTTGAAGGATAATCCGGGGTGTCTAGAAAAAGACACGGAACAAGAACTACAATGAACATTGGCCTCATACCGAGCCAACCAATCCGCTCCTAGGATTACATCGTAATCCTTCATGTCCATACAAATCAAATCAGCTGGAAAATTCTGATCATTCACCATAACCTTACTAGAAGGATAGTAATGCTGAATTGCTGATTTAGAACCAATAGGGGTTGATATTTCTAACGGAGAACTCAACAAAGCAGGTGCCATAGCTAAAGATTTAGCAAATCTCCGTGAAATAAAAGAATGTGTTGCACCAGTATCTTTTAGAACAAAAGCTGGCAAGTCGAATATAATAAGAGTACCTTCGACGAGTCCACCCTCCTCGGCGATATCTTTTTCCTTTGCATGGAGAGCCTGGAGCCTGCCTTGAGGCTTCTTGAAATTCAGAGGTTTTGCCGGGATAGCTTGTTCCGATAATAAAGGATAGTTGGGTATACGGTGCTCTTTGCTTCCACACCGCAGACATGCACCTAGCTTGCACCAACAATCTTCCATCTTGTGACTAGGACGATCACAATATCGGCATACGCCCTTGAATGGAATCATAGAATCAGGTTTCTTGTCTTCTTGTCGCGACATTTTGCCTTTCCATGAACCAGAACCAGAACTTGAACCAGAACTAGTAAAGGGTCTTTTCTTGCTCGGGTCAGTGCCAAATCCAGGTTTAACATTCTTGAGTGCCTTCGGTTGCTCTTTCTTGTTACCTTGACCACGAATCCTTTCAGTCATTTCCAAAGTATCTTCTAATATTTGTGCCTTTCTTACCATCTCAGAATATGTAGAAATTTCCAATGGTGCAAGTTGATTGATATAATGAAGTCGAAGACCATTGAGGAAACGCTTCGCCTTCATTCTCTCAGTCGAAATAAGATGTCTTGCATAACGAGAGAGTCGTGAAAACTGAGCCTCATATTCTGATACCGATAAACTTCGCTGTTTTAAAGCTGCGAATTCTGCTCCCTTCTTTTCTTGCACGCGGTCAGAAAAATATTTATCATTGAAATATTCCTCGAATTCCTCCCACGAGACTTGTTGATCTCCGAGAGTCGGCTTAACAGACTCCCACCAAGCACGTGCATCACGTTCCAGTTGGAAAACGGATAAAAGAACACGTTCTTGGTCAGTGCATTGCATGACCTCAAAAATTCTTGCCATCTCGTCGAGCCAATTCTCGGCTTCATCGGGATCAGTTGAACCAGCGAATCTAGGCGGGTTCATTCCTCGGAAATTCCGATATAAATCACCAGTGCCATGAGCTGCGCCATGAGGTGCCGCTCCAGCTCCAGCTCCTGCCTGAGCTAGTGCATTCAAGGCTTGCGTAAGTCCTTAAACTGTACGCTGTAAATTCCTCATCTCAGCACGATTGGCTGCCATTTCTAGTTAAGTGCCTATAAAATAGTTACTCGGATTATTTATGAGAGAAGAACTTCTTAGATGAGAAGAGAAGAACTAGATAAGAAGAACATTATTATGGTTAAATAACTTAACCCAAATTTCTACCCAATTCTCACAAGGTTGTTTTCTTAAGCCTATAACCAATAAACCTTTAACATTAAAGTGAAATACCTAGGACAAATTGACCTAGGCTCTGATACCAACTAAACTGTCACGCCCCGATGCGGAATCTCGGGACGTACGGTTAGGGGCAAGCGAGCAATAATTCCGAACCATTGCAAACCATTGCACAAAAGGTTGGAAATGATAATAATCAGAGTTTTATTGATAATAAAGTTGAGTACACTGGGTAGAACAACTACATCCAAATAATAAGCAAAATACTAGAACAATCTCTCACTAATACTAAGGGTATAAACTGACTCAATAAACTAAAACTATCTCTCGATATCACTCCAGTCCATTCCCGACAAGTTCATCACCTGGAAAGAGGGGAAAAGTAGGAGTGAGCTAAACGCGCTCAGTAGATAACCACAAACAGGTTTACGTAATTAACCATTGATTTCCAATTTATATGAAATGCAGTAAATAAAGAATGACGATACGATAAAAGAAACAATGTAAAAGATATCTTGCAAGGTCAAGAAATATAACAATTTACCAAGTAATGAACAAGTAAAGTAACAGTAGATAATTTGGCCAGCAAGTATGTTACACATGTAACCAAGTAAATACGCACGAGTCAAGTAACAAGAGTTTGTCATAGACGTAACATGTCAAGTCAAGTACTCGGGTGCAATGCCTCACCCTGTCATAAACATCCCAATGGGCTCAATATCTTCTCAGGCGCTCTCCCCAGGACCAGACCGGGCCCTTATGATGCGTTGGCATTTCATTTCAATTGGATCACCGATCCCCCGTCTAGACATAGTCAATTATGGCCAATATAATCAGATGAATTTCTGTCGGGTACAAGATGTAAAGGACGACACTCGCCTCCTTTGATTCAAGAGTATAACCACGATGAAAAACCCAAAACAAGGTAGTCGTACGGCAAACACCGGGCCGTACTCACATGAGTAACGAGTCACGGGGCCAAGAATGAACGGTTGACAGTAAGCCGTTCGAGAGAGAGAAGTAAGTTCCGAAGAACGAATATACGAACCATTCGGGTCGTATTTTAAGAAATACGGTTCAAGAGAATCCGTATTAAGCATAACGATAATATCTAATTATAAGATAATTTATGCAAAATAGTCACCGGGTTGTCAATAACAATTAAACCAACCAATTTCAGTTTAATGTCCATTGATCAATTCCGGGCTCAAATATGACCGAAGATTATCCAAGGGTAATCGGTCAATTAATCAAGTTAAAACAATAGTCATGATGTATCCGTAATTTACCACGGTAAAAATGTTCTACGGTAAAAATGTAAAGTTTACCGGATGGAGTGTCCGGCTAATTGGTCAAAGACTTGCCATAAGTCGGCCAGTAATTTTCTGGTTTACAGTAATTTACAGAAATTACCTATGGTAAAGTTTAGCTATTTACCATACTTATTCAATTTATCCAAAGTTACAAGTGAATTTCAATGATTTTCACTTTAAACAATTTATCAAAATAGATATTGCAAATAACAGAAATTTACTCATGTCATTATCTGTTATTTATGTGGATTGTCAATTTTTTACTAATTAACATTGTTAAATGGGTCAAATAGCAAAAAAATCAGTTTTCTGGAAGTTAAACGGATGACAGTGGGCCGTTAAACCTACTGGCTGTAAAACGGTTATCATTGGGCCGTTTTTTACAAGGCGGGCGGTTCTAATTGGGCCGTTTGTATAAGTCGGGCGGGCAGTTCTGAGCCGTCTAAGAGATAAAGCGGTCCAATTGGAACCGTTAATCCCTGTAACACGGGAACAGCGAAACAGAAGCATAAATCCGGCGTTTAAGGCTTCAATTCATGCATTTGAGTACGTAAATAAATGGAAAAGCATGGTTTCTACAAGCTAACATGATGCCCTTTCATTCCATTTATCAAATTCAAGGTTTGTGCCATGGTTACCTACCTTAACCGATGAAATAAGGAAAGATGAATGGGGAAGAAGATGAACAGTAGACTTGCAGAGCTTCTTCACAGCAGCAAGAACCCTTTTGTGTTTAAGAAATGTTTAAGGGGGGCTTCCTCTACTTATAGGTTTGGAAGAGGAGTGTTTAATCTTCACACACGGTTTGGTCAGAGCCGTAAAATCCTTTGCATTGTTGACAACGTGTTTCTGCCAACCAAAATACGGTTTCACGTGTTTCTCAAGGTAAGGTTAGCCTAATCTAAGCCTAATCCAAAAGATTAAGGAATGGTTAACTAAGACTTCAATTTAATGTTACTAAATGATTTTTAATGAATTGGACCCAGAAGACAAAATTACTAATCAAGACATGCTCTTTCATAATATGATTTTTATGGAATTTTATCACGAGGTTTATTGTTAATCTCTCAATCTTAAGATTAAAATAATAATTTAACCCAATGTTCAACGGTTTAGTCGATAGAGAGAGTTTCTGATTTTTACCGATGAAACTTCAGAAGACAAAGTTACTAAGAAAAATACCCTCTATCAGATGTGATTTTTACAGATTTTTCTAAGGTAGTTGTATTTTCGTATGAATAGTGTTTTCCGCGTTTTTAAGTCAGGCTTAAATCACTGATTAAGCCATGTAAATGATTTTATTAGGGTCAAGTACAGAAGACCAAAGTGTTTACCATGGTCTTTACTAATTAACTACCATTTTTAAGAATTTTTATATGATAGTCAAAAATTTTACTATTTACTATTTACCACAGTCACTATTCAACATTTACTATTTACGAAATTTAATATTTGTACAGAAACTCGGGGTCTTACAATTGCAATGATCAGTCCTATCCCGAGGAAGCCACCACAGAAGAAAAGAAAGCAATTAGAAGAGTGGCTCAGCGATATGTTTTGGCTGGAGGTGTGCTCTATAGGAGAGGGCTCACCGGTGTTTTATTAAGATGCCTCGATGATGATGGATCATGGAAGGTTGTGGAAGAGGCGCATTCTGGAGTGTGTGGTGGTCATGTGAATAGCCAGATGCTAGCTAAGAAAATCCTTAGGCTAGGTTTCTATTGGCCAACTCTAGAAGAGGATTGTTCCATCTATGTTCGAAGGTGTGTTAAGTGTCAACTGCACGCCGACAAGATTCATTCTCCCGCTTCTTCACTCCACCCTACGTCCTCCCCATGGCCTTTCTCCATGTGGGCTTTTGATATCATTGGACCTCTTGGTGATTCGAATCTCCTGACCAAGCAAAAATCATTCATCCTCACGGCAACGGAGTACTTCACCAAGTGGGCGGAAGCAGAAGCTTACGTGGAGATCAAAGCATCAACCGTCTGCAAGTTTATAATGAAGAACATCATCACGAGGTTCGGCATCCCAAGCACCATCGTCACCGACAATGGATCTCAATTTATCTCTCAAGAAATCAAGGATCTCTGCAACAGGTATAACATTGCATTGCATCTTTCTTCTCCCTATTATCCGCAGGGCAATGGCCAAGCAGAGGCAACTAACAAAACTTTGATAAAATTTGTCAAAAAGATGTGTGAGGCTAATAAATTTTCGGATTGGCCAGACAAGCTAGTGGAAGCTCTCTGGGCCTATCGCACTTCCATTCGCACCCCTACTGGGCAAACCCCTTTTGCCCTTACTTATGGAATGGAAGCGGTAGTCCCTTATGAGATTCTCGTTCCCTCTCTACGAGTACAATTGGATAAGGAATTTTCTATTGATGAACGTCGTGATTCACTCCTCGCCCAATTGGAACTCCTAGATGAGAAGCGTCTGGTCGCCGCTGAGCATGCGCGCGTTTATCAAAACAGGCTCTCGCATTTTTATCAAAAGAAAGTAATTGAGAGAAAATTCAAAATTGGTGAGATGGTAATTAAAAGAATTTTCGTAAAGCCGGGTGGCCCCCGCTCCAAACTCCAACCCAATTGGGAAGGACCATTTATCATAAAAGATGTTTTTCTAGGCAATACTTATAAACTGATTAATGCTGAAGGGGAAGAGTTAACTCACCCTTGGAATGGTTTGTATCTTAAGAAATACTACCCTTGATTCAACAAAAATCCAAAAAAATATATATCTTCAAAATCCAAAGAAATGAAAATTGAGTCAAAAATCTAAAAAAAAAATACAGAAATTCCAAAAAGCAAATAAAAATAGAGATTCTTAAAAATTGGTGCCATGGCACACGAAGGATCAAGGTCCGAAAGGTCAAAATTCAGAATTCATTCATCAGTCTTGCTAACTTAAAAGGGGGTTGACTCCCGCACACACTACACGCTTTATTCTTGAGCTCAAGCAGTGCAAAATCTGATGGAAAGTCAAAAACCTGACTAAAAGTGAAAGACAATACCCGTTCTTTTCTTCTTCGGCCCATAAGGGAGGAAGGGAGACCTCGGGGTAGACACGCCAAGCCTATCCGCCGCCCTAGTAGGTGGAAGTCAGGGCCCAAAAGGGAGCAAATGCCACAAAAGCCCAAGTATAATTAGGTTTATTTTCGTCAATGCAAATCAATTCCAAAGTGAAGGTCAAATTGTGAAAAGAAAAGTATGTCAAGAGGGCAAAGTCCCCGTAAGGAAAACCTTGGGCGTATGCGTGCAATATAAAAGAGGCAAAAAGGCAACAAATTTTCCTATGCCAAAGACCGAACCCCAACAGGCATAGGATAGGGGAGGTAACTTTGCCTTGAGCATCTCAGAATCCCTTATGGGCTTCCCTTATATTTTCTTCCATCCTTTCTATGTGGTAAGTCACGAACTGGCAGGATGGTCAAGACGGACTAAAGAAATTACACTGTGCGAAATCTCGAATACAAGTCAACTATGACCACGTCAACCCCCTTTTAATTACTCAAGAAAGGTTAATGAATTTTAGATGGTGACCGTGTAGGACCTGTGGTCTTGATAGCCTTGACAACCTTTCTTGCAGAACAATTCAATTAACGCCTTTGGCTAAGGCGCTTTTTATAGAATTAACGTCCTATATTAGGTCGTCTCTTTAAAAATAACGTCTCTGAGTGGGTCGTTACTTTTTCAAAATCAGATTTCCTTTTCAAATTCACGCCGTCTTCTAGGGCGTCTTTATGTGAACCACGACCAACTCTAAGGCGCATTTTTCAGGAAAAATAACAAAAAAATATATAAATATAAATGAAAAAAAATGCATTTCTTCACGATGTATGCTTGCATGGCCATCTTTTATTTACGGTTGGCATATGCGTGCTTGCATGATGCATCTCCCCGCTATCAGTTATTTTATTTTTTACCTTATTTGATTAAAGGCTTGGCCCCTTGACCCCTCATTAAGGTCAAAATATTGCTACCTCTTGCTTATTGGGCAAGGGGCCAAGTCGAACAGATGAATTAACCTATTTGTTAAAGGTATGGATTACAGTTGCAGGTACAGGGCACAGTAAAGCAAACACGAAGAACGTGGAAAGAGGAGAAGGCCACAACCACACAAAGTGCTCAGGTAACAAAGAAATCTCAATCTCATATATATATACATCATGAATATCTAAGTACAGGTGTGAGGGTGGAGGAGTACAAGTAAATCTCTCAGCTCTCGCCTCCACCCTCCTCTCTCCTACTCTCAACCTCCTCCTCGCCGTCCCGAGCTGGCACTGGTGGAGGAGGCATGGGCCGCCGTGAAGAAGCAGGAACCCGAGCGTGTCTCCCTACCTCGCTCCTCTCCCGGAGGGAAGAGCCCGCCACGAAGGTGGAGCTAGTGAAGGAGTACCCCGCAGCCCGTGCTCGCTCACGTCCTCGCTGGAGACGCTCCTCGGACAAAGGATCAACTGGGTCCTCGAGTCTGCCAACTCTCGCTCGCGTGCTGCTACCTGCTCCTGGTACCGGGCACGCTCCGCCTAGTACTCCTCTCGCTCACGAGCACGCTCCTCGCGCTCACGGGCACGCTCCCGTCGCTCCAGCTCAAGAGCCACCCGCAGCTCGGCCACGTCCTGAGGAAGCTCCTCTCGTCGCCTCAGGGACCTCTCAAGCTCTGAGATCCGCTGATCAGGGATCGCCAACTCGGTACGTACCGCCTGAAGCTGAGTCGTCTACAAACAGGTAAGCAAATCATCAATTCCATAATTAATGCAATGATTCAATTCAAGCAATATATGATTGAACCACTCACCTGTGTGCTCGTCGTACGGAAGCCCTCATCAACGCAGGTAAGAGCGGCTCGAAGCTCCTCAGTCTGTAAAATGAATTTCATCAATGCACAATTATATAATCAATATTTGAATGGACTTGTGTTTTGGAATTTACCCGTGAAGCGAGATCGCGCTCTGCTGCCTCGGCTCATGCGATCGCTCCGGCTAGCTGCTCTGCTAGTGCAGTCACCTCTGCACTGGGCCCTCTCGAGCTGGAGGCCTCCCCTGGGTCTCTCCTCACTGCTCCCTGTTGGGCACGCTGCATTCATTGAGATCGTCAGTGGCTAATCATCAACAATTCAACAAAAATATATACATGTGCATATAGGAATAATTTAAACACTCACCAGGGTCTCTAGGTCGGCCCGTGTGGCGGTCAGCTGGTCCTCCAGGCTGTGTAGATGGGCCTGGGCATCTATCGCTGCTATGTCCCTCGCATCCTGCATCCATTACATATTAGTCACATGATAGTCACATAAGCATCTGCATTCAATTTAGAAATAAGTGCATTCTTACATACCCCTAAGACCCTCATCTGAGGTCGGCCGGCGTATACCTCCCAGTAGCGCCGGAGGTACTCGGAGCTGTCAGTCGCGCGAGAGGTGACTCTGGTCCCGCCACGTTGCCAGTCGGCGTACTGCTCCTTGAACCGTACCCTCCAGTCGATCGCTTTTATACGACCGCGCGTCTTCTTCCCAATGCCCCGCGGCTCGCCTACCTCTACCCACTCCTGGTGGAGGCCCAGCGCCCTCATCACCAACCTAAGCCGTAACGGCTCGATCTCGCTCAAGCAGTGAACCCAAAGCTCACGCTCAAAGCGAGGACAGCCCGCTACGACCCACGGCTGGCCCTCGTCCGTCATCCCCTCATAGGGTCTCCACTGAACCTGCATTCATAAACATACATGTCATCATTTCATCATCATAATAAATTCAAAATAAATGCAAAAGAAAGATGCATAACATTCATTCATACCAGCGAGGGAGGGAAGTCTCGAACTCTCTCCGCAGCACCCACAACTCGTAGCCGAGTGGGGCGCCGAAGACGATCGGCACCCAGCGCCGTGCTAGAGGGAAAGCTCCCTCACCTCCAGGCCGTGGGTCAGCGCGCCCCATCGGCATGTATAGATGGCTCCAAACCTGCATCCATGCGTCATATTAGTGAAGCATTCACCATCATGATAAAAATAAAAGAAAAGAAAAAGAAAAATGAAAAAATGCATACCTGAAGAAAAGGTGAGAAGCCACTGACGGTCGTCTCTCGACCTGTCCCCGTGGACAGGTCGGCCATCATGTGCGCCAGCAATGCCGCTCCCCAGGTGTAGCTGCCAACTGCCTCCAGGTCCTCGAGTATCCCCAGGAATCGGCAGTTGATGACGTCGCCCTTTGTCCCGAGCAATAGCCTCCCCAGTAGCAGCAGCAAGAACCTCCTCAAGTCCGGTCTGCTCTCTCCCTGTCAGCTGGGTCCTGGCAATAGACTGCCCTAGCCCCGTCTATCAACCTCTGTGAGAACTGCTCTAGGGTCTCCCCTGACCTGTGCCTAGCATTCCCTAAACCCATCACTGTAGTAAGGTCGGTGCGGAAGATAGTCCTACACTCGCTGAGTGTCTCGTAGACCATCTCTAGCCCTCGCAACCTCTCGGCGAACTCGGTGTAGTCTGGGTAGGTGATCCCACTCACAGCCTCTCCATCTACCCTCAACCCCGTAATCCTAGCCACGTCCTCCAGGGTAGGAACCATGTGTCCCCAAGGCATCAGGAATGCCCGGCTAGACCTATCCCATCTCTCCCGTAGAACCTGAATGAGTGGTAGGTCGGGTCTAACTGGCTCTATGCTAAGGAAGGCCCCGAACCCCATAGCATCTACCCTCTCTCTCTGGAACTCGGGGAGGCCGTAGTACGCTACCCGGACCATGACCCAAGAGATGCGTGTCCTCATCAGCCCATGAATGCATAAAAATGTGAATTTTTTGGCTTAATTGTTCATGCTTACTTCATTTTGATTGCCCCAGGTTGAATTTTGATGTTATTAGAATTAACGACCTTCCTCGGGTCGTTTTTCGTTGAATTCGCGCCCTTAAGGAGGACGTGGTTCTTTTGGTGCTTTAAGATAACGACCTACCCTAGGTCGTTCTTCATATATGAAACCCCTCTGTGTTGGGTGTGTGTTTGTGGTTAATTTCTAAAATCCTAAAAGGTTTTATCAATTCACGCCCTTGGGTGGGGCGTTTTCCAATTGGGTTCGTTAATTAATCAAGAATTAATGAATGGGCGACCGCTGGTTTGGTCGTCTGTTTTTGAATTAACGCCCTGGTGTGGGGCGTGGTTTCCAAATTTTTCAGGAAATGAAATAAAAAATAATAGCATGCGAGAATTAACAGCATAATATGAATTTAAATAGGCGACATGCTTTGGGGCGTGTTCTCATAGGGTTAATTTATTTTTCAGAAAAAATAATTTGATTAACGCCTTTGGGTTGGGCGTGTCTTTTTAGATCGCGACGCCCATGAGGGCGTCTTCTTTCTGGGTTGCAGGGTTTATACCCGACGGCTATGGAAAATCAGAAAGAAAAAAAATGAAAATGAAATTAAAATAAAATTAGAATTGGGTTGAGGCTTACCTTCTTGTGCTTGGGTTCCTGTGGCTGAGGCCGTGGCTGCCGTGGCCGTCGGAGTTGGCCGGCACGGGGAGGGGGCGCCGCCGCGGGCGGTGGTTCATCACCACCTTCTTCTCCTTCTTCTTCTTCTTAGCCATCCTCGCCTTCTTCTCCCTCTTCATTTTCTTCCTCTTCTCTGGCATCTTCTTCATCTTCTTCGATGGCCTGTTGGCCTCCTTCATTCTCGCCGCCCGCCGTCGCCGCCGGTGCGTCTTCAACCGCCGCCACGGGGGCTTCCTCCATGGCGTGTTCTTCTTCACCCAGGTCCACGACCTCGGGGGCGGCCACCCGTTGACGTTTCAATCCTCCTCCGGCCATGGTTAGGGCTAGGGCTTGGGTGAGAGAGAGAGGGAGAGAATAGAGAATGGAGAGAAAGCTTCGGTTAGGGTTTTGCAGAAAAGGGGGGTGAATGGACGAAGCAGGAGGAAGAAGAAAAGGAGAAAGGGGTTTTTAGCATTTCGAAAAGAAGCGACGCCCTGGGGAGGGGCGTGTTTTGTTGAAGTCGCGACTGTGAAAGTGGGCATTTTTAGAAGGATGACGACGTATCTTGAGGCGTCAATTTTATTTGCATGGGGAATGATAACCGTCGTCAGACGTATTCAATGGGCGTTGATTGATGTGATTGAAGCAATTATTACGATTTTGATTAACGCCTGAGCTTGAGGCGTTACCTTGTTGAAACGTGGCTTTGCTAAGGGCGTTACTTTTGGAATTTCAACGAATACTTTTGGGGAATTTGAATCAATTAACACCCTGTTCTAAGTCGTTGTTTAGTTAACGCCTATCGGGGAAGGCGTCAAATGTGTGAACTGGAATGCTGAAAGTGACATTGTTTGAGGCGTCATCTATAGAATTAACAACATTGCGAGAGGCGTTATTTGCAACAGAATCACACAACGTTGGAAGAGATCAATCAGAAAAAACAGTAAGATGGCTCAGTAAGGAAATAACATGGTTTATTTGAAAGAAAGATTACAATGCTTAATGAGCCACCTTGGGCCTCAATTTTCTCAGAGCTATTACATATGTCTTCCACTGTTCCCTGTCTTCTTCTAAGCTCTCCACAGGTTGATAAGTCTTGCAGATCTTCCACAGAGCTTGAATAGTTGTGCACTCTTCTCCATCCTCATTGCCGCCTAAATCTCGTGTCTTGATTGGAGGAAGATGAGAGGGATCTTCGAGGATTTGCCGTGGAAGCCCGAGTTGAGGGAGGCACCGGTGTGAATTATATAGTACGAATTCCGAAGCGCCTATGAGACGAAGGTCCGTCCCGGGAGAAAATCTTGCATGGAGCTCTTGAGTCTTGAGTATTCCCGGGGCGCAAGTGAAGAGATTCTTTGGCATTACTTTGAGATGCTCTCTCCATTCCACTCTCTTTTTGATTTGAGGAATTCGGTTCATCACTCTGTTGCTTATTCCAAGTGAACCGGTCATATAGGAGAGTGGGCTTTTTGAAAAGATTCTTGAGGGTTGTTGGGCCTAACCACATGGATCGAACTTGAAGTAAAGATCAACTCAACTAGAGAGTGCTAGCATGCATCCGTAGATGGGCCTTCCCATCGCCACCGAGGTGAGCCCGCTATAGAGATAGGCTAGAATAGCCGGTCCAACTCTATCTCCTTCCCATAAGCTCACTATGGCGCTTAATTGGGCCTCTTCTAGAAAGTCCTCCGTGGATGGGAATAAGATCGCTCCTGCTAAGCACACCACGAAGGCTTTTGCTACCCGCTCTATCTCCTCATCTTCTTTGGATTGGTCTGCTCTCTTGTACACCCATGAAGCGAGCTTTAGAAGGTTGATGCCTTTGGTAGCTTTGATTTGGTTCACTAAGTTTGGGCTAGGAATTAAGCTTGTTAACAGTTCTTGGGAAGAGATTGGTTTTGGCATGATGGCCATCTTTTCTTCATCTCCTTGCTTCATTCTCTTCAAACCCAAGATGATCTCCAGTTCCTCTAATAAGATAGTGGCTTCAAAAGTTGAAAAGAGAAAGGTATGAGTGGAAGGGTGCCATATTTCAAGTAGAGCTCCTATGGCTGCCCAATCTAAATGGATTTGGTCATGATGTTTGGCATGGGTGACTAGGCCCAAAAGGTGCCATCTTGCAAGATAAATTCTCATGTCTGAAGAAAGCTTGGAAAGGATAAGGGGGAGCCACTTGTTTTTTGTAAATCTCCTAGCTCCTGGCACCAATGGATAGTCCTGTGGAAAACAATGAACAAAAAAGAATGCATGGACAGAAGAACAAGTGAGCATGCAGGAACAGCAGAACAGTTGAAAACGTCTTTTGGTTCGGAGACGTTAAGTAAGAGAAGAATAGAAGATATATTACTTGGTTCATGGAGATCCTGCTGCTTATATGCCCATTGATATCGGTTAACCTGGGAGTGGAGGACTTGGACCTCTTAATCGCCCTCTCCATCTTCGGTTTCCAGGAAGAGGTTCTGACGGTTACGGTGCCTGCAGAAGAACAGATGGAAGAAGAAGCAGTAGAACAGAGGTAGAAGGATTGCTTTGATTGATTGGAATTGCCTTCCCTTTATAGAGGTCTGGGAGATCTTAAGGCTGTTCGGAGTTAGAGGTTGAGGGCTATTAGGACTGGGTTTGGCTTTCGATTTGGAAACGGAAGCTTGAGGTTAATTAACACCTTCTGTTAGGGCGTCAATTCTTGAATTGACGACCTTGCATAGGTCGTGATTTGTGTAACGCCCTTTAGTGGGTCGTTTCCTTCTTGAACTATCAATGAATTTAACGCCTTAGTGAAGGGCGTGTTTCTCTTTTTGACGCCCTCATAATAAGGCGCCTTTCGTGATTTTGACGTCGTTATACACAGGCGTGTTTTTGTGAGTGTATAAATTTGGTTCTCTGAATATGATCTGATGAACTTAAGTGCTTTTATTTTATTGAAATTTTTTTAATTAAGCACTTATGATCATTTTAAATTGAGGATTATTTTTAATCATGTGAGGACTAATGAGTTTCAAGTGCAGCAGAGTGCAGGTTTCGAGACGCTAGGGTTGCTCGTGGAAGTAACATCGCGCTCATCATCTTGTATTTATTTTATGTAAGCATTTTTTACTATATGGTATCTACGCTATTATAGTATATCAAGGACCTTGTGGTTCTGATGAACCTGGAATTTGAGTTCCCCTTCATCAAAAATAGTGATAATTCCAGGAGAATCTTGATCGCACGGATAGGCCGTTGAGTCGTTAAAGGTCTGGGACGATGGTTCCGCTTTCTGAGTTGATGCACGGACAAACGGGCTTCGGCTTAGTGTCAGCTCAGAAACTTGGATTCTTGACCAAATCTAGATGGCTTAGCAATATTATCCTTGATTATTTTCTATATTCTTAGTTTGTTTTAATCTTTTCTTTTAGCCCAGCATGTATCATGTAGGACTTTGAGCTTCATGCTGAAAATCTTCATATTAAGGCAATAATGAAGGTCACTCGCTCTTGATTGAGTTGACATGAGATATTCCATTCCAAATAAAGTACTCTATTCTATCTGAAGCCGCTCAGGCTGATTCCTTGAAAAGACCCCTTTGTTGGATCTCCATCTCAATTCTCTTTATCTTTCTGCAAATCTACCTTGGTTGTAGCACGTCCACATTGGCTGGTAATCGCTCTCCAATGGTCTTTCCCTGTCGTGCCCGCGCGTACACCTTTTACCTTACTTTTTTTATTTTACTTAGTTTAAATCTCCTTTATCCAACAAATTGATGCTTCCTTGGAATCACCCGAAGTTGTTTCGCTTTGAATCTTGGAAAGATTTCCAATGCTTAGTGTCTGAGACGTGTCACATCACACCTTGGCGTCTCCTTATCAGTTCACTCCACTTCATTCCGCTTGTTGCACTTTTCACCTTCATTTCGTCTCACTCCCTTGCAAAGCAGACGCCAAGGCGGGGCAGCTGTAGACACGCCAAAATTGACGCTATGTTGATCAAATCTCATGTCACTATGTTGACACCCCCAAAGTGAACTTCAATATGTTCATAATATGAAGTTTTCTATCTTTTTATTTGTGGTTTTGATTTGTTCTTGCATTTTGTGATTCGCGACCTGAAGAGGGGCGTGTTTTAAATAGCGACCTTATCTAGGGCGTTGTCTCAAGAAAGGACGACTAAATGTCAGGGCGTCAATTCTTGGTATTATCCGGTTTCAAAATAAATTCAAATTATTGATTAACGTCCTTCCTCAGGGCGTGTTTTCAATTAACGCCTTCATCATAGGCGTGTTCTCTTAATTTTCATATAAAGTAAGTTTTATTGCCAAAATTAAATCCAAGAAGTGACGCCCTTGATGGAAGTCGTGTTTTGAATAACGTCTTTATGAAGGTCGTCAATTTGTGATTTGACGCCCTTCGAAAGGTCGTGTTTTTTGTTTCGTGTCCTGCTTTAACTCCTCTTTCCTGGTGAGTTCCCTGCCTCCAATGGTCTCCTTGCTCGAATTGGAGCTAGAGTCCTGCCTTCTTTGATCATTGCCTATCCTTATCTTCCCAAATTTGAGCTTATCTTCGATTGAAATTCTATAAAATGATGCTCTGGTCGATCGAGGCAGAGGTTCAAGAGGTTGAAGAGTTCACAGGTTAAGAGGTTAGACGGGTCAGAGAATTCAAATCAAATAGAGGTTTACAGTTTACAGGTTACAGAGCTCCGTCTTCCTCCTGTGCGATCGATTGAAGGGGCTTTGCTTCCTCTGCTTCCTCTGCATCTAGCCGGCCGCGTCCACCTTGTTTCCCTTTACTGTCGTCAGGGACAGCAGGGTTTTCCTTTATTTTTTTTTCTTTTCTCGTGTTGCTTCATCTTCATCAACCGATCACCACTGGGTTCGTCTTTTTGCGTTTGCATTAGTTTCATCATCATCATTGTCTCTTCTTCTCTTACGTTTGCATTAGCTTCATCACATATCTCTTCTTTTTCCTAATTCCTCTTTAGGGGTTTTAAAAAAAAACCAAAAAAAATAAGGTGCGCATATTTTTGTCCTTTTTTTATCTTCATGTCATCTTTGGATTGATACTACGTGCACTTGGCTGATCTCCTTCTTGTTTATTTTGTCTTATTTTTGCAAGGATAATCAATAAGGAAAAACCCCCTTCATCGGCCGGCCGATTGAAGGCGGAGGAAGGAATTCACAATCTATCCCGCGTTCAATTTTCCACCAGGTATTCGCGATCTTCTTTATTTGTTATTGAGGTAACCCCTCTGGCGATCACCCTCCTTCATAGCACCACGTGCTTATTTGCTTCTTTATCTTCATATCATCATCTCCACATATATTTTTTCTCTTATTTAAAACTCCCCATGTTCATGTGTGGATTTATCACGATCTACACATGTCTCTCCCAGCCAACCCAAGACCTCCCTTAGGGCCCAAACTCCACCACCCCAAATAATTCCAACCCCGATCACCACCACCAACTCTCCCCAAATCCAAGGGCGACCCACTTCCATCCCTCCCCAACCGGCCGATCCCAAGGGCAAAAGACCCCTAATTGACCCGGTTTCCCCCATGAAGGCCACCACTCCCCAACCCAAAACCACTCAACTAACCCTCACATTTCAAACCCAAGTGGACAACGTGTCCACCCCTTCCCCTAGGCCCATGACAGCCACCACCCAACCCAAGATTCCCCATCAAACCCACACGCCACAAGCCTCCATGGTCCCCACCACCACCCCGCCATCTTCCCCCATAAGGGACACACCTCCCAAGACCAACCAACCCAATCCTCCTCAACCCGCCCATCTTCCACTACCAACCCCAATCCTACCCCAACTTAGGCCTCCACTACTTCCACTCCCAAACCCAACCCAAGTTCGAACTCCCTCACCACCCCGGGTGCACCATGTCCCAACCTTCATCACCCCATCCCCAAAAGACCTTCCATTTCCATTGGAGAGTAAAACCTCCACACCCCAAAGGGAAGAGAATGTGATTGAGGTACATGAGGCCTCCCCCGATTGGGAAGAAGAATACGAGTCACAATGTCATGAGTTAGGCCAGGAAGTTCCCATCCCATGTGTAGAAAGCATCATGGCTCACACACCCAACCACCTAGAAGTGGAGAACACCATGGTCACTATCTCAACCGTGGGGGAAACACATGTCCAAATTGAAGAAAAAAACCTCACACGGTGGTCTTCACCCAACACCACCCTCCCTCGTTGGGGCTGAGCTCATCTTAGGAGAACCCCTTTTTCGTTGGCTAAAGGAGAACCCAATTAGAGAGATCATGGCCCATGTTTGCCCTCCTATGGAACAAAACCTCCCTATAGTGCCCCTCTCCTATCACACCACCATTCAATCATCTTATCAAGTGGAGACATTAGGGGATCTCCTTAAGGGTCTATTTTAGCAAATGGAGTTAACTGGCAGGTTGACCACAGTGGCCGACCGACCTAGGAGCCTTGACCTCCTACACCGATGTGTCGGGTCCATCTCCTCGATTTACATTGTGGGTTGCTACACTAGCGACCTTCTTCTATTCCTCCCAACACCTGATGAGCCCGATGCTATCCACAAACTAGAGTTGCTTATCTCGGGTAGAACATCAAGCCCTCTATTCATGGCCGACCATCCCACCAAGAACTTCGGCCCAATTGTTCGATTAGAGGAGGATGACTCACCACTATGTGAGGACCATGAGAACCTAGAGTTCCTCTCCCTAGGTGACCCTTACCATGACCCCTTTGATCCCTTCCTATACCCACCCACCTTACTCACCACCAACCTTTTCCTACCCCAACCAACCATGTTGGATCAAGCCCACCTCTCTCAAGACCCGGTCCACACCAAGGGAACCATGACCATGGGTGAAGTACACCTAGGAAATAATGAAGTGCCCCACTCCGTGATACATACCTTCTTTGACCCCTTCGACCCTTATAAGTGGGAGCTCAAGGACCACCCCATACCCACACACATGGTCGTCACCTCTAGGATAAGGGTGCACCTATCTTGGCATATCACATCATTCGACAAGGGTCCTAAGCCCAGTCATCTCATACATGTCACACACACTTTTGGCCCAATGCATGACTGGCTCACATTTGGATGTGCTGGTCCTCCCACATTCGTCATAGCTCTTACGCATGAATGGAGCATACATGGATGTCCGGGTCCCCCGGTAATTATTGCCACCATGCACAATAGATCCACCTATGGTTGCCCCGGCCCCCCTAAGTCCATGAAAGTCTTCATCACATCTAAGCATGATAGGTCAATTTATGGATGCCCCGGTCCTCCTAAGTCCGTCAAAATCAATGTAACACTTGATAGGGCTGAGTTTGGTTGTCCAGGCCCTCCCTTCATCTCTAGAGGATCATCATTCATAACACTGCATGGTACCCTCCGCAAACACATCAACAAGAGCAATGAGGGGTACAAAAAATTAACTGATTCCCACCGTCGCCACCAAGAATTCCATACAGGTGATTTTGTGATGGTGAGGACCGAGAGACTATTCCCTGGAAATGTCTCAAACTGAGGTCGCGTGGATCAGGTCCCTTCCAGGTTCTGAGGCGGATCGGCACCAATGCTTATGTGTTGGACCTCCTCGAGGAATACGGAATAAGCCCCACATTCAATGTGGCTGACCTGGTGCCCTACAGGGGACCCACGGTGACACCTAGTGAGGACATCGAGCATGTTCCACCCCTTGCGAGAGCCACTACCCGTGAGAGAGCTCCACCAGACCAGAGAGGCCAGCGTGAGCAAGTGGAGCGGATATTGGATGAATAGGTCACTAGCACCCGGAGCAAAGCATACGAGCGATACTTGGTCAGGTGGAAGGGCCGGACTCCTTCGGATGACTCATGGGTGAGCAGGGAGGATCTTTAGCAGTTAGACCCCGACCTCCTGGAGCGTTATCGCAGCCGAATGGACCCTTTCTCGACAGAGTCGAGCTCTTCACAGCCCGGGGGAGTTGATGGGGACATCACCCTTGATTCCCTCTGGCTCGGCACCTCTCCCCCTCCCGGAGACGGGTAGGATGTAGCTCCACGACTGCACGGGTCCGCTTCGACACTTGGGCTTGCTATTTGGGTCATCTTGGTGTATTTTCTACTTTTATTTGAGTCATTTAGATGTAATTTTTTTTTGTTTTGAGTCAAGTCCCTAGGTTATTATGGTATTTACCTAAGTTTGTGTTCATCATGATGGGTTAGAGTGTCTTATAGGCCCAATTAGGTGGGCCTGGCCCAGGGGCGCCCTCCCCCTTCCCCACCTCTTTTGGTTATTTGTTATTAGCACTTATCTCAGGGACTTTTTGTAAATGTTGGGATCCCTATAAATAGGACCCCAACCCCACTTGGAGAAGACTAAAGAATTATTGAGTGAAAATTATCCACAAAAATTGTGCCTCCTTCTCTCTCTAGCCCTCTCTCTATCTCTATCCCTCTCTCTCTCTAAAGGGGGCGAACCCCTCTCTCTCTCCTCCTCCCTCTCTCTCCCAATTTCGCCCCCCCCCCCTCTCTCTCCTCTCTCACTTGCCACATCACCCATCCCACTAAAGACACCCCCTCACCTTCCCAAGACCCATTAACTCCCCTTTACTCCCACCTCCCCCCAAGCAACCTTTCCCCTTCCCCATACAACCTTTCACATTCCCAAGGGAGAATCCCTTCTCCCAAGCACCCCTTCCCCTCCCCAAAGCAACCCTTCCCATTCCCTAGGCCCCCATTAACCCACCACTCAATTCCAAAGGAAACCCTCCCCATTTCCCCAAGCCCATTTGCGCCCCCACCTCCCCATCCACTCCCCCCACCAGGTCCGCCCCCTCCTTCCCACCCTGCTACCATCCACCACCACCATCGACCCTCCCCTCCCCAAGCTCCAGCCCTCCGTCAGCAGCCTCACCCCCCTCCCAAAACCATTAGACCCTCCACCCAAAACCCCCTCCACTCACCCCACTCTATACTTTCTAGATAGGAACTGCAGATCCACAGTTCTGCCCGCCTGTTGCAGCACCGACCACGCTCACATCCCAGTGTCCCTGGGAGTGTACCATACATCACCGGAAAGGTCTTCCAGACGGCTTCGCAGGCAAGGTGGTCCCGCTCCATTCCGAATTCGGGGCTGACCGGGAGAACCTTTCTCCCCTGACTGCGCAGACCTGGTCCAGACTGCAACCAGTGGCAACTTTCAGAAGCTCCTGCGGCCACACCTTGATCCCCATGGCTCGCCACTTAGCCGGGACGATCCTCCACTGGTCCCCTATCCAACCCAGCCAGCGGGGCATCATTTGGAGTTCGGAACTATTTGTACCAATTTTTCTACCACCGGGACGCCGTTCAGGTCAGTCAGGGTCTGCCCCGATACCTTCCCACTTCTCGGGCTGCTACTCTCGACCCCGACCTCCGCCGGTGCCGTTCTTTCTTTCTGATCGAAGAGGACGCAGCCATGCTCGCAACCGTCCTGGTCCTGCTCCAATTGGATCACGGGAGCGATCATGACTCCATCACCAACCTATTGTCACAACTAGAACTCAGTCCGAAGCAGAGCAAAGCAGCGCCAGTCCAGCGACTTTCCCGACCAGCGGCTACGACATCTGGTGCCAGAAAAATTCAGGCTTCATCCTGGGTCAGTCCCCGACATTTTGGCACTGATCTTGTCCACTTTCAACTCCGTGAGCGATCGTAACAGTGCCAACAGCGAGTACCTATCAGCAGGAAAATCTGGCGGGCAGAACCCCGAAGAGGCGTATCAGCTCCGGTTCTAACCCTCTTTCCTTCCCGCCTGGCCGGCTTACCGCCCCTCCCTGTGTGGAGGTAGTGTTTGTGTGTAAGCCCATCTCCCCACCCCGAGATCCACCCTCCTGCGTGAGGTGTAGTGCATGTACTATTTAGCAGGACTCAAGCTACATCGACGCAGTGTGCGGGGAGCCCACACTTCCCCGCTCGACCATCGTCTCCGAACGGGGTTGGTTTCTTCAAACCAACTAGGTGAGCTCTAGCCCTTGCTCCCATTATCTGTACTTGTTCCTTTAATATTCACAAAATTGCTCCGTTGGAAGCGAGAGAGAGCGCCCGACCCCAGAGTGCTCCACTTCCGTGTGGTCACCGTGGTTTGTGAGAGAGAATAACCCAGTGCCCCACTTGGCACCCGGCCAGCCCCTTAGTTGTGGACGTCGTACCCTCGGGAAGGCAACCTTAGCTCTGCTGGCCCTCGACCAGCCAGGGTCTTGATCCACCACCTCCACTCGGCATTATCGAGTCACCTCGGGTTCGTGTGTGCAACGGTGATTCGGCGATTTACGCAGCCCCGTGCTCAACATTGATTGTGTTTGCGTAGTAGGTCCGAGGGCCCTCATCTCTTTGCTGCATTCCCCTAGTGGTGTCACATCACTAATGCCCCTGTCTGGACTTTTTAGTCCGTTTCTTTATGTTTTGCTGCTTGCTCCGGTCTCCTCATTGGTCCGAGGGATTATGTCCCCCATGAGGTAGATCGTTTGTTTTCCTTTTCATTTAGTTAGTTCCTCCAGACTGGTGTCGTTTTGGTCCGATCATTCCTTGTGTTTGGTTCAGAGTTTTTCAGAAGATTCCTATCGCTCGTTGGCAAGGAAACGGGTGTCTTTTATCTTAACGCCCGCTTTTCAGTCCACTCCGCTTCATTTCCACTTCATCTCCATGTTCCATTTCGCTTTCGCTTCACCTCCGCTCGCTCCCCTGCAAAGAGGACGTTAAGGAGGGACATCTGTTGACACCCGCCAGAGGATGAGGAGAGATCCCCGTTCTCCGACTATATCTTGAAGGCAGAGGTATCTCCCAGAACCTCCATCCCGACCTTCAAGTCCTACGACGGCCAAGGCGACACGGCCGACCACTTCGACAGCTTCGACGCCCTGATGACCCTTCACGGGGCGTCCGACGCCATCAAATGCCGAGCCTTTGCAACCACCCTAGTCCAAGGCGCCCAAGCATGGTTCCGGGCCCTCGCCCTCAGATCCATCTGAGACTTCAAGCTGTTTGGGCGAGTATTCAAGGAGAGTTTTGCCGGCAGCGGCCCCCTGAGATCGGTAGCGGGGCTATTGGCTCTCAAACAGGCGCAACGGGAGAGACTCCGGGCTTACATCAACCGATTCAAATCGGAAGCCCTGAGAATCCCCCGCCTGGATGTAGCCTCGGCCATAACCGCGCTGACCGGAGGCACCTGCGACGAGAACCTCCGCTGCGAACTTGTCCTCCACCCTCCCTCGATCGTTGCCGAGCTAGTGACTCTGGCCTTATGCCATGCTGAATGCGAAGAAGTTCTCAGCGCATGCCGAGGCGCAATCGGCTCGGGTTGGGAGGGGGACAAGAAGCGAGCACCCGAGTCAAGCTCGGGCCAAGGAAAAAGGTGAAACCGAGACGGGGAACATAAAGAACCGTCCCGGAAGTATGAGCGGTACACTCCCTTAACCGCTCCAGTGTACGAGATATATGAAGACATCAAAGGCTCGGGCCTCCTCCGCCAACCCGAGCCAATGAGGTCGAAAAGCCACAATCGCAACAAACATTGCCTGTTCCACAGTGACCACGGGCATCACACCGGTGATTGCCACCAGCTCCAGGATGAGATCGAGCGCCTCGTCCGCCAGGGACACCTATCCCGGTTCGTAGCTGGGCATAAGGAAGACCGAGGAGCCCCAGTGGAAATCGACAACGCCCCTCGCGGAGTCCACATCAATGTCATCGCTGGAGGAACTGCATCAGAAGGAGACGGTAGTCGAGGAGGGAAGCGTCATGCTGAGCGGGCGAGCCGAGCCATCGAGCCTCCCAAGGCCCCGCCAAGTGAGCCCCATGTCATAGTCTTCTTCAACCAAGACCTGGAAGGGCTGACCACCCCGCATGATGACGCTCTAGTTATTTCGGCTACGATAAACCATTATAACGTAGACAGGATTCTAGTTGACAATGGAAGCGCCCCTGATGTATTGTCTTATGAGTGTTTCCTTAAGATGGGGGAGAATCCGTCTAAACTCCGCCCGATCCGAACCCCTCTTTGCAGGTTCAATGGCCAGGCCACTTATCCCGAGGAAGCCCTAAGCCTGCCGGTTACTCTCGGCACCCCACCCAAAACCATTACGGTTATGGTGGACTTCATAGTGATCAAGGGTATGATAGCATACAACGCAATCTTCGGCCGAGGAATCCTTAGCCGAACGAAAGTGGTGCCTTCTACCTATCACCAAAAGATGAAGTTCCCCACTAAAAATGGGGTGGGGGAAGTCCGAGGCAACCAGGCGACGGTCAGAAGGTGCTATAATATCTCGGTTGAAGCCACAAGGCCGGACGGGAAGAACAAGGGCCCCCGGGGAGTCGAGGAAAAACCCGCAACCTCCGAGCCTGGAGGCGAGTTGCTAACGGTTTTCCTAAACGACGACCCGACCCTAAGAGTAAAGATTGGAGCCGACCTACCATCTTATGTTCAGCAGCAATACAAGGATTTTCTTTTCGGGTACATCCGAGTCTTTGCATGGTCTGATGATCAACTCCCTGGGATACCGGGAGAGATAGTAATGCATAAACTCAACCTCGACCCGACCATGAAGCCCGTACAACAACGCAGAAGGAAGCACGCGCCAGAGAAGGAGGCGATCATCAAGGGGCAAGTCACCAAGGGGCAAAAGACTGGTCTTTTTAGATCAGCCCTGTACCCAACGTGGCTGGCCAACATCGTCTTGGTGCCAAAAGCTTCGGGAAAGTGGCGAATGTGTGTGGACTTCACCGATTTGAACATGGCCACACCAAAGGACTGCTATCCATTACCGAGCATCGACCAACTGGTTGATTCAACTTCGGGCAATGAGATACTTAGCTTCCTAGACGCCTACTCAAGTTACCGCCAGATCAGAATGGATCTAGAAGACATCAAGAAGACCGCCTTCATCACCTACTTCGGCGTATACTGCTACACCCGGATGCCTTTCGGGTTGAAGAACGCCAGAGCCACGTACCAGAGGCTGGTCAATCATATGTTCGAGGGACAGCTCGGCCGGAACGTCGAGGCCTATATCGACGACATGCTCGTCAAAACCCCCAAGGTCGAGGACCACTTCACCGACCTAGCAGAGACCTTCGACACCCTCCTGAGGTACAATATGAAGCTCAACCCCACCAAGTGTGCCTTCGGAGTAAAGTCTGGGAAGTTCCTGGGCTTCTTGGTGACCCAGCGTGGGATCGAGGCCAACCCCGACAAAGTCCAGGCCATCCTGGACATGTGCCCACCCACCTGCATCAAAGACGTTCAACGCCTGACCGGGCGCATTACCGCGCTCAGCAGATTCTTATCCCGTGCGGCCGAACGATGCCTACCCTTCTTCAAACTGTTGAGGGGGCCCAAAATGGCGTCTGCTACGTTCGCATGGGACGAGGAATGCCAAAGAGCGTTCGCCGAGCTTAAGGAGTTCCAGGCTTCGCCCCCGGTGCTTTCCAAGCCTGTCCCAGGTGAAGCCTTGCATCTCTATCTCTCGACAACTCCATCCACAGTTAGCTCGGTCCTGGTCATAAATGACTCGAGAGGCGAGAGACCAGTCTACTACACCAGCAAGGTGCTCAACGAGGCTGAAAGAAGGTACCCCGCAACCAAGAAACTCGTGCTAGCGTTGGTTACCTCGGCTAAGCACCTCCGACCTATTTACAAGGGCACTCCATCACCGTGCTGACCATTGAAGAGGATCCTAGCTCACCCTGAAGCCTCGGGATGCCTCGTCGAGTGGGCTATCGTGCTCGGGGCCTACGATATATCATATCGACCTCGCTCAGCTATCAAAGGACAGGCGCTCGCTGACTTCATCACCGAGAGCACTATCCCGACCGAAGAAAAATCTCTGTCCACGCCCGGGCCAACCTGGGAATTGTTCGTTGACGGATCCTCCAACTCGGTGGGGAGCGGCGCCGGCATCCTCCTAAAGTCCCCCGAAGGAGCAGAGCTACAATACGCCTTGAAGTTCAACTTCCAGGAGTCCAACAATGCCTACGAGTACGAAGCCCTTATCTCTGGGGTCCGCATGGCCCGGCGGCTGGGGGCTGAGTGAGTCAGAATTCACACTGACTCCCAACTGGTCGCTAGCCAGGTCAACGGTGATTATGAAGCTCAAGAAGCACCGATGGTCAAATACCTCCAGCTGGTCAGAGCCGTGGCACAACAGTTCAAGAGTTTTGAGGTAGTCCGAATAGCTCGGGAAGAAAACTCCGGAGCGGACGCCCTCTCTCGGCTAGTGTAATATCCCGTACCTTTCAGATCCTTCTTTGTGGGTCCCGGATCTGGTTTCTCGGAGTGTCCAGCTCCGTTGTGTCCAAAATTTCATTTCGGACATCTTTCGTGTTCGGATCGGCGCGATCCGGAGTTGTTTCGGAGGCCCGGAAGAGTTCCGCGGTTTTTTCCGCGCGTGTTTTCCGATTACCGGTGTGGGTTTCGGTAATTCCTTCGAAACCTCGCTGTGGGTGAACCGGGTCGTTCACCTGGGCACGAGTGGTACCGTTGCGATCGGTGCGTTCCGAGGATTCCGGAAATGTAATTTTTGATTTTTTGGTATTTTTTGAAATTTCCAGATTTTCTATAAATTCCTAATTCTTTTCTTTTCTTTTTCCTTATTCTTCTTCCTTTCTTCTTCTTCTTCCCTTACGACCGTGGCCGCCCTCTCACTCTCTCTCTCTCTCACCCGTTCGAGCGCGGCGACCTCCGTTCCGGCTATAGACGGCGGCGGTGGGACGGCGCGAGGACGTGGGTGACGACGAGGCGATCGTGCAGGCGTGCGGCGAGCGTCAGAAGCGTGGGAAGGCTAGGTTTTAACGGCATTCTTCATGGATTCGGGCTTGGATCGGTGTGTCTCGTCACGAACCGGAGGAAGGGTGACGTTCTTTGGCCTCTTGTCTTCCTTCCCCGCGAGTTTTAGCTCGAGACGAGGTCGAGAGGGGTCAATTTCGCGCCGGGAAGGGTCGTGCATGCTTTGGGGAGTGACCGCCCGATCCATCATTTTAAGCCACGATTCCGCGTTTCGGGAGCGTAGGAGCATGCTAGGGGGCTTGGGGGTTCTTCTCTCACCGTTTCCCCCTTCGTGGGGCTTGTTTGGGGTTGGAATGGGCGATTCTGGTGAGGTTCGCCGTTTTCGCGCCGGTGAGCGATATGCGGTCGAACCAGTAGCCACACAACCCTTGTGCTGCGCTGTTCTGGCCGTTTATCGGCTCGGCGCGCTGTGGCTGGGCTCGGCGTGCAGTGGGCATGTGCGGTCTATCGTGGCCCAACCCTGGATTTTCGACCGTTGATTATTACCGTTATACAGCGCACCGGGGTGTGCGACTAGGAGCTGGCCGCTCAACCCTTCGTGCGGCCAGGGGCTGGCCGTACGTCGTCTGGTGCCATCGCCTGGGTGTGCGGCCAGATATGGACCGCACAACCCTTGAACGGTTAAACCATAGCCGCTCTTCCCTAGTGCGGCTACGGCCTAACCGTTCAAGTTTATTACCGTTGGGAGACGAACGGCCAATAGCGGACCGTTCATCACCCACGTGCGGCCAGGAGCTGGCCGCACATCAGTTGAACGGGCCCGTGGCGGCCGTTCATCTGCCCGTTTAGACCTGGGGTAGAACGGTCACGTCCTGACCGTTTAAACCTGGTGCGGCCCCGGTATGACCACACATCCCTAAGCGGCCCAAGATGGACCGATCAAGGGGACGGGTCGTGTCGGCTTGTCTCTCGTCGTACCGAGCGGTGCCGGGAGATGTTGTGTCGGCTTGTGTCACCGTGCGATGGTGATTTGTATGAGGGGCGTTCCTTGTACCGTCCGATTGTGACGTCGCTTTCCGTTGACTTGAGAGTCTACTCCTTTAGTGACACTCCACTAGTCGTAGCTCACCAGTACGCGGTGCTGGTCTCACCAGGGAGTGATGTACGGGTCGACCCTGAGGACGATTTTAGACTGGTTTCCGTCGGGCCCCTCGTCGTCAGCCAGAGTCCGGCTACGGGGGAAAATCGGTCAGAGGGCCAGACCTAGGACGCATGGTCTGTGTGTGCACACGTGGTTGGGGGCAGTTGGACACACACTGACGAGCGTGACCCCAGCTAGTCTGATGAGGACATCTCACGACACTCCCTTTGGCTCGGGTCGCCTGCACACTCTTGATGTGGATTGACTATGATCTACACTTATCTTCATTTCCTAAGTTTCATCTTATGTATTTTCTTTTTATTGAGTCCTATCTTATGTACTTTCTTTTATTGAGTCATGTTGTTCTAGTCTATTTCTCTTATTTTGTTTAATTGGGCCTTAGTACCTTAGTTTGGGCCTAATGGATTGAGTCTAGGACTTGTTGGGTCTTTTGTCTTAATGTCAGGGTCATTTTGGTCATGTAAAGAGTGGTTGCCTATAAATAGGCCCCATCTCTCTCCATGTAATCAACTTTTGATGAATCAATTTGAATAGAAATATTTCCCAAGTCTCACTCCCCTCCACTAAAGTTCTCTTCTCTCTCTCTCTCTCATTATCTCTCTCTCCCTCTCTCTCTTCAAGAAGGGGGCGCACCATTCTCTCTCTCCTCCCTCCTCCCAATCACTCCCAACCCCCACCTACCTCCATTAACTCCACACAACTTCCCATAGCCCCTCTTTACTCCACATCTAGTTCCAAGAACCCGCCACCAATCTAAGCCCTACTTCCTAACCACCACCTAGCCCCCTCCACTTCCCTAAGCACCCCACCACCTTCCCAAGGCTGAATTAACCTCTCCCAAAGGCCAAATTCAAAATTCCCTCCCCTCTCCCATCCCTCCCACACCCTAGGTCGACCCAAACCAGACCCCCCTTGGTCTGGTCGCCCTCCTCCTCCTCCTCTCCATCTCACCCTCTCTCTTGTGCACACCCACTTCTCCACCACCACCTCTTGCAGCTCCAGCTCCCTCTCCACCCATCCCTGCCCCACCAGAACCCCTTGGAAGCCCTAACCACGTCCCTCCCCTCTCCCAAACCCTCAGCCATCACCCCAAGCTGTGCTAACTCCCCTTGCCCCACCCCTTGTTCTTGCAAGTTGCAGTTTCAGGTAGCAGGTCGCAAGCAGTAGAGTGGGGTCCTGAAGTCACTTCATCCCCGGCCGCTCCCTGCTCCTCCTGGTGTCAAGGCCTACATCTCTGGAAAGGTCGTCCAGAGAGCTTTCAAGGAGAGGTTGTTTCGTCGACATCCGAGTTCCGAGCTGTCCGCAGGAGCCGATCTCCCTCGACCACGCAGAAGCCCTCTGGCAGAGAACCAGAGCCTCAGCTCCAGTCCGACCACGGCTTCTTCCTTGAAGATCTGGGCGCCATTTTTGGAGGGCAGAAACTACTTCCAGTTTGCTGTCATCTCCAAGAAGAAGGACCTCATTCGGCCACCGGAGCTTCCAGTTACCATTTCCTTCGTCGGAGTGTGTAGTCTGCCCCCTGTGGGTCCAAGTTTGATCTGTCCCTACTTATCCGGCTACCTCGCTCTCCTCCGATCTCGGATTGTGGCCTCATCAACTTCTGCTCGAAGCTACTCCGACCACGCTCGCGTCACTGCCAGTTTCGTTCCGATCGGAGTTCGTGAACGTCCACAGTGCCTTCTGCAACCCACTGCATCCGTTCTGCACCCGCCAGAGATAGAAGTTGCTGTCCTGTTCCAGTCGCCGACCCAATCAGCCCCGAGTTCTTGAGCCTCCCCAAAAATTAAGACATCATCCTTGGTCCGTTGGGAAGCTTTTGGCGCAAGTCTCATCAAGATCTGAGCTCTGTGGAATTTGTGGCAGCATCATCACCGCCCCACTGTCCAGCAACTCTGAAGATTGGCAGAACCGGCAACGCTCCGAACGTCGGGTTTTCTTCATAATTCTCCCACCCCGCTTGGCCGGCTGAAGGCCCCTCCCTGCATGGAGGTAGTTTTGACTGTAATAAGTTTAATCCCCACCCCAAGATCATCCCTCCTGCGAGAGGCGTAGTGCTGTACTCTTTAATTTTCAGGTCAAGCGACAATCGCCGCAGCGTTCGGGTATTTACCCACGCTTCCCGGCGCGCCCTCGTCTCCGAGCGGGATCGGTGTCTTCACACCGATCAGGTGAGCCTCTGGTACTGTCCTTGATTGCCTCATTTCTGCAAGTTCAGTATTGCTTTGAATGCCCGTCGGACGGTGAGAAGAGAGCCCGATCTTGTATGCTACTTTGTGAGTGACCACCGCGGACCGAGAGTGAGTGCCACCCAAACCCCGCCCTGCAGGCCAGCCGCCCACGAAGTTGGGAATCCCAGGCCCATTGAGGGTCAGCCTAAGCCAACTAAGTCACTTAGAATCATTGGGTCTCGCCTCGGACCCTTGCCATCATCCCCCGGCCCCGCCGGGTGATCGCGTGTGCCGAGTGAGTAAGACGCTATCGTGAGAATCATTGGAGTGCTTGTATGCTTGTGAGTCTAGGTCCTAGGTTACTCATTTCATACTTAGTCATCCTTGGGCTGTTTCACATCATAGTCACTTATTTGTGGTACTTGTTCGGTGTCCGTGCCTCTGGTAGGTGCTACCACATCAGGCAGTTCACCTGCGGTGCGGTGTAAGTCATCAAGGGACGCTACCGACTATGCTTCTAGTGGGAGGTACTCCTGTCGAGTCGGGAGTGTCAGGCTGTCAGTCGTTACGACTTCGACCTTCAGGTTTCTGCCGTGTTGGTCGTTGGGTTTCGGTTGTTTCACCGTGGCACGTGTGTCGATTTTCATGCCGTGAGACCGGTTTTGAGGTACTCGCTTACTGCTAGCGTAGCGGTTTCTCCGTTTGCGAGGTAGGGTTCGAGTGATCCCTACTGAGTCTTGTTCCGAGACTCATTCCCTACGTGTTTTCACCGTGTTTCAGGCGAGGCGAGGCTTCAGGGGAGTTCGTCTGAGGCTCAGCGCGGTTCAGGTGCCCAGCGTTAGTGCCAGAGGTCAGAGCCAGGGGATGCCTTGTGTAGCTGTACTTTCCTTTCTTGTCTCTGTACTAGTTGTGGACCATGTAAAATGTTAATTCATCTTCTGCTTATTTATATAACTGTTTAATTATGTAATTATTTGTGATACTTGTGTAGTTTCCACACCATCCTTCTAACCCTTCCGAGTCTTCGGACTCGTGGGTGGCGGTGCGAGTCTCGGGTTATCGGGCCTTCCCGGTAATCGGATTCTCGGGTCGTTACAGCTGGTATTAGAGCGCGGTTGTGGAATTATACGAGAATCATAAGTGATTGTAGTGGTCCACTAGTCCACAGCGGTGAAGTACAGTTGACGCTGGCATTGGGCATCGTGTATTTCTCCTAACCTTGCTGTTCCGTGCTTTCTATCTTTGCTCCAGGTGCGGGTATGGTGCCGAGGCGGGCGACTCGCTCTCAGCAGGGGCAGTCGGCTGGAGGTCAGGAGATCCAGCAGGAGGTTCAGTAGGAGCAGGAGGAGCAGAGTAGAGTGCCACCTGCGGCCACCGAGGCAGTGGATACTGCGAGATTTTCGGGGCCCGAGGATTTCTTTCGTGGCATGTACCAGCTTATGTCTCAGTAGTTTGGCGGAGAGGCTGGTGAGGGCTCGTCGACCAGGGGTGGGCCAGGCCGAGTAGTGAGGGATTTCATGTAGTTTCATCCACCTTACTACGGTGGTCAGCCAGACCCTGATTTGGCTCGGAGTTGGCTCGACGAGATGGAGCGGCTGTTCAGTTCCGCGCGAAGTACTGCGGAGGATAGAGTGATGTTGGCCTCCAACCAGTTGCAGGGTACGGCTCGGGAGTGGTGGTCTTTCGAGTGGAAGATGTCTTTCCAACTTCGTCCACTTGAGCAGATTGTGTGGGGTGACTTTGTCAGTGCTTTCGAGCGTACCTACTGTCCAGAGTTTATTGCTACGCAGCGGATGCGTCAGTTTTTGGAGCTGGTTCAGGGCGACATGTCCGTGTTGCAGTACAGGGCCCGATTTGTCAAGCTGGATCGGTATGCACCTCATATCATGAAGAATGAGAGGGTGAAGACCGCACAGTTCGTTCAGGGCTTGAGGCAGGAGCTGAGGCACCATTTGATCACGAATGCTGCCACCGATTTGGAGACAGCATCTCGCGTTGCGGCTTCCTTGGAGATGGATATGCAGAGGACTCGAGGACCGATTAGCCAGGGACACTCTTTGTCAGGTCACAGCCAGCAGTCGGCTACCCAGCAGCAGGGTTCCTTCCAGCATGCGTCGGGTGGTTCAGGAGCGCCGGCACCGGCAGCGTCAGTGACAGGATCGGTGTCTTTTGGCACGAAGGTCAAGAAGTTCTTCGGGAAGAGTTTTCGAAAGAAGAAGTCCAAGGGTCAGGGGCAGGCTTCATCGGGCAGTGCACAGCAGCCGGTTCCGTTTCAACGTCAGGGATCAGTGGGTGGATCGCGAGGGCCGTGTCCACGGTGTAACGAGTTCCATCCGGGCAGGCAGTGCACGGCGCCGATTATCTATTTTCGGTGTGACCAGCCAGGGCATATGGCGCGTGACTGTCCTCAGAGGCAGCAGCAGCAGCAGTTTACTCAGCAGCAGTAGGTTCCCCAGTAGCAGAGGCCGCAGCAGTAGTAGTAGCAGGAACAGTATCCGCCGCTACCCAGATCAGCTAGTGTGGGAGGCAGGCAGAGAGCTCGAGGCCAGATCACACACATGACCAGGGCAGAGGCAGTGGCGTCGCAGCTCGTGGAAGGTACCGTTCAGATTTTGGGTTGTGCAGCTCGTGTTTTATTTTATTCTGGCGCGTCTCATTCGTTTATTTCAGAGGATTTCGCGCTGAGTATCAAGGAGCCGGTGACCCTGTTGTCCTGCGATTTGGCAATGGAGTTACCCTCGGGTGATTTTATGATCACTCCGTATTGTTTCGATGAGGTTCCGGTGTGGGTGGAAGGGCGGAGTTTGCTGGCTAGGCTCTATGCGTTTCCGCTTCAAGACTTTGATGTGATTTTGGGCATGGATTGGCTCGAGGCACATCATGCGTTGGTGGATTGTGGCTCGAAGAGAGTTTATTTTCGACGACTTCGTGGACCCACCTTCTATTTCCAAGGTATCAGGTCTTCCTCTTCCCGCCTTCTTATCTCTGTGATTCGAGCTTGCCATTTGCTTGATTCGGGTTGTCAGGGTTTTCTCGCTTCTGTGGTCTTGGTAGACCAGCCGCGTCCAGATGTCGAGGACATTCCGGTGGTGTGCGAGTTTTCCGATGTTTTCCTGGAGGACTTACCTGGATTGCCTCCCCAGTGGGAGATCGATTTTGTGATCGAGGTCATGCCGGGTACGGGACCGTTGGCGAAGGCTCCCTACCGTATGGCTCCTGCTGAGTTGAGGGAGTTACGGGCGCAGTTGCAAGAGTTGCTGGCCAAGGGGTACATTCGTCCTAGATTTTTCCCTTGGAGTGTGCCTGTGTTGTTTGTGAAGAAGAAAGACGGTAGCTTGCAGTTGTGCATTGACTACCGGCAGCTGAATGAAGTGACCATTAAGAACAAGTATCCGTTGTCATGGATCGATGATTTGTTCGACCAGCTTCAGTCCGCTCGAGTATTCTCGATGATTGATTTGCGGTCCGGTTACTATCAGCTGAGAATTCGCGAGTCCGATGTGGAGAAGACTGCGTTTGGTACGAGGTACGGGCATTATGAGTTTTTGGTGATGCCGTTTGGGCTCACCAATGCCCCCGCAACCTTCATGGACTTGATGCAGAGGGTGTTTCGTCCCTATTTGGACCAGTTCGTGGTCGTATTTGTGGACGACATCCTTGTCTATTCACGGTCTGCCGAGGAGCACGCGTACCATTTGGGTGTAGTGCTGTAGACGCTGTGAGATCACCAGTTGTATGCAAAGCTCAGTAAGTGTGAGTTCTGGCTTCGTGAGGTGCACTTTTTGGGGCACGTGATTTCTGGTGATGGCATTTCCGTGGACACCGCCAAGGTCGAGGCAGTAATGCGATGGCCGAGGCCGAGGTCTGTGACAGAGATCCAGAGTTTCTTGGGGCTTGCGGGTTATTATCGTCGGTTTATCCAAGATTTTTCTCGCATTGCGACCCCGATGACTAGACTCACGTGGAAGGATGTGCCTTTCGTCTGGTCTGAGGAGTGTGAGCAGAGTTTCAGGGAGCTGAAGAGATTGCTCACCTCGGCTCCTCTGTTGGTTTTGCCTTCTGGATCGGGAGGTTTTGTGGTGTGTACAGATGCTTCCGGGGTCGGATTGGGTGTTGTGTTGATACAGCATGGTAGAGTGGTGGCTTATGCATCTCGGCAGCTGAAGCCCCACGAGGAGAACTACCCTACCCATAACCTTGAGTTGGCGGCTGTGATCTTCGCGCTGAAGATCTGGAGGCATTATCTGTACGGTGAGATGTTCGAGGTGTTCACTGACCATCAGAGTTTGAGGTATGTGTTCACGCAGAGGGACCTTAACCTCAAGTAGAGGCGTTGGATGGAGTATATGAAGGATTATGACTTCACCCTATCTTATCAGTCGGGCATGATGAATGTCGTAGCCGATACCTTGAGTCGGAAGGTCGCGGCCAGTGCCTTGATGTTGAGGAAGTAGAGGCTCTGGGAATAAGTGCCCGAAGTGTCTTTCAGGCTCAAGATTCCCCAAGAGCTAGGGTTAGCAGTGCTTGCGAGTCTGACTGTCATGCCCGATATCCGCCGTCAGGTGACAGAGGCTCAGCATGCAGACCCTGAGTTGCTCTGGATTTTGGCCTTAGCTGATGTGGAACTCGACGAGGACGGTGCTGCGAGGTTTCGTGGCAGCTGTACATCCCAACTGAGGGGCGGGTTCAGAGTGCGGTGTTGCGCGAGGCTCATGGGAGCAGGTACACCGTACACCCGGGTGCGACGAAGATGTATCAGAATTTGCGAAGGCAGTTCTGGTGGCCTGGCATGAAGAGAGATGTTGCCGAATTTGTGGCCAAGTGCCTGACCTGTCAGCAGGTGAAGGCGGAGCATCAGCGACTAGGAGGTACTCTCCAGCTCTTGGATGTTCCCGTGTGGATGTGGGACCACGTGACCACCGATTTTGTGGTGGGGTTGCCGAGGACTCCGAGTGGGCAAGATAGTATTTGGTTGCTGGTAGATCGGCAGACGAAGGTGACTCGGTTGCTACCGGTCAAGGTCAGCTGGAGCGTGTCCAGGTTGGCTCATCTTTATGTGGAGCGGATCGTTCCGTTGCATGGGATTCCCATTTCCATTGTGTCGGATCGTTCCGTCCCCACCCAGAAGAACTAAGTTTTCCATCCCTTGTGCGAAGAATCTTTCGTAGTCAAGGAGACACAGCTCCTATTCCGCCTCGCCTGGATGAAATAGAAGCCCTTCCCAGCCAAGAGATGTGCCTTCAACTCGAAAAAATAATGAAAGAGGTCCAAGGAAGGAGGAACCCCGCATTGGCGACAGAGGATGCGAAAGGCGGAAAGAAGAAAATAAGAGTTGGCTACCAACTGTACATGCACCAACCGAAAGAAATCGAGAAGCTTAAGAACAAAGGGCTCGAAGGGAAGGCTGAACCCACCCTTCCACGACAGAAGGAAGGTGCAGATATGGCCCGTACGAGAATCCAAGCTCATCTCGTGCGGGGCAGCCGCAGTGAAATAAAACTTATAGGGCAGGCGAAACTGGTGCTCCAGCCGTTTCACCTCCGCCTCCCCCAGCTCGATGCACTTTGGAGCCGGCAGTATCACTGTCGCCCTCGCCGCTGACTCGCCCTCCCACTCTTCGACCTCCAGACGCTGATCCACCATAGAATCTGGAGAGGAACTTGAAGAGAAATGCTCCCGAGATTCTGAAGACTCCGGAGGAAGAGGAAGCTGTCGGACTACCTCCGCAGTTATCTCCGCCAACTCTGCGAACGCCGCGGCAAGCCTCTGCTCTTCCGTCGTGTCCTCACGACGCATCAAAGAGCCCCAAAACAAGCACGAAGGAGAGCCAAACCCTAAAACGGAGGGAGTCTGGAGCAACGACAAGCGCACAACGCCTATATTCCCACGCGGAAGGTGGCATGTCGTTCCGACCTCCGAGAAAAGGGGGCCCCTTCGGTTCAAATCCGTCAGGATTATCATAATTACGGGCGCAGGTGACCACGACAAGTGGCTTCTTAACACCGTCAGATCTCCACCCACCCGAGCCACGCTGGTCCGAAACCCTAACATCTACTCTTTCGAGCCTACCAAGGCTCGGGAGTAGGAGGGGGGAGAGTGGAGAGGGAGATTTCTGTAGCCCATTTAAAGAGCAGCCGAACCAGGTCCAGCAAGACCAAACGAGGCCCAGCTCATCTAAGTGGCCGCCCCGCAGGGCCCACTTAGCATAAAAGCCCAATAAGATCACTCGGGATCAAGCCCTTCCTCGGCGGCCCTTAGGCTCAGAAGGCCCGAGCGTTAGTCTGGTTGGAGGAAGACCCAAGCCCGAGTTATCCCCCTCGCCGAGATAAAGGCTAGCACCCCGCGCCCACTCTAACCGAACCTCATCCGAGCTATGCTTATCGCCCGGAAAGGGCTGGCACTCTTCATGCTTGGGACGACCAACGATTACTTATCCACGCTACCGTTGAGAGCCCTATATGAGCAAGAGTTCACAATGATAAGGGACCCACGAATCCTTAAGGTTATAAAGAGCCCACGACGAGGACGTAAAGAGCCCACGTTGAGGACGTAACTCCCGCCTGAAACTCCTTAGCTTACGGGACTCATGAGGCTAGCGTACTATTTAAACCAGGGACTCCCTCCAGCAAATGGTAAGGTCTAACACATGCCTAACATTCCCTGAGCAGGAACCACTTCACCACCTTGGTGTAGAGGGATCTCATGCATCTCTTTCCCCCTCCCTTCATAGCTTCCACCATTGCTCTATTGACTTAAGCATCGGAGGGTTCTCCCCAGGGAACCATCCCTGGGCCCCCTGATCCGTTTCACTTCCTTGCAGTTCACTACACGGTGATCATCTCCTCCAGCTCAGGACTAGCGTGAGATCGCCCCTCTTCAGGTCAGATTCGGGACCGTGTGTAATTTACGGTGATTTATCTCTGGATTTTTTGCATTTCCACCCACACAGCCTGTCACTCGACCATTCAGTGTGTTGGACGGACCATTACACTACCGTGTTGTTTTCATGGGCAGTTGTTTTAAATGCACGGTCGCAGGATTGACCGTTCAGGGATTGGGCGGTCTATTTGGAACCTGGAGAGGGGGATTTCTGTAGCCCATTTAAAGGACGGCTGAACCAGGTCCAGCAAGACCAAACGAGGCCCATCTCATCTAAGTGACCGCCCCGCAGGGCCCACTTAGCATAAAAGCCCAATAAGATCACTCGGGATCAAGCCCTTCCTCGGCGGCCCTTAGGCTCGGAAGGCCCGAGCGTCGGTCCAGTTGGAGGAAGACCCAAGCCCGAGTTATCCCCCTCGCCGGGATAAAGGCTAGCGCCCCGCGCCCACTCCGACCGAGTCTCATCCGAGCTATGCTTATCACCCGGAAAGGGTGGCACTCTTCATGCTTGGGACGACCGATGATTACTTATCCACGCTGCCGTTGAGAGCCCTTTATGATCAGGAGTTCACAAAGATAAGGGACCCACGAATCCTCAAGGTTATAAAGAGCCCACGTTGAGGACGTAACTCCCGCCTGAAACTCCTCAGCTTACGGGACTCATGAGGCTAGCGCACTATTTAAACGGGGGACTCCCTCCAGCAAATGGTAAGGGGCAACACATGCCTAGCATTCCCTGAGCATGAACCACTTCACCACCTTGGTGTAGAGGGATCTCGTGCATCTCTTTCCTCCTCCTTTCATAGCTTCCACCATTACTCTACTGACTTAGGCATCGGAGGGTTTTCCCCAGGGAACCATCCCTGGGCCCCCTGATCCGTTTCCCTTCCTTGTAGTTCACTACTCGGTGATCATCTCCTCCAGCTCAGGACTGTAGACACGCCAAAATTGACGTTTTGTTGATCAAATCTCATGTTATTATATAAATGCCCCAAGTGGACTTCAATATTCCTATAACATAAAGTTTTTCTATTTTTGTGAGTTTTTCTGCATTTTTCCTGTATTTTTGTGAGTCACGACTTGATTAAGGGCGTTAATTTCACAAATAACGACCTGTTGTAGGGCGTTTTTAAAGAAAGGACGACCGTAGATGAGGGCGTCAATTCCTGGTGTTATCCCTTAATTTCTGGAATTATCTATTTTCAAAATAAAAGGCATTTTGTGAGTAACGCCTTTCCTCAGGGCGTGATTTTAATTAACGCCGTTATCTCAGGCGTGTTATCTCAGTTTTCAAACAGAGGAACGTTTTTATTTCCAAAATTAAATCCAGGAAGAAACGCCCTTTACTAGGTCGTGTTTCAAGAAACGTCTCTGTGAAGGTCGTCAATTCATAAATAGACGCCCTGTATTAAGGCGTGTTTCACTCCAGAGTCCTTCTTTTCCCCATCTTTCCCTCACAGTTCCCTGCTATCTTTGGACTCTTGCCCGATCTTAATCCTTCCTTGGATGCCTCATTACCCGTTCTTATCAATTCCCTTGTTTGATTACATCCGATTGACACTATAAAAGAAAATCTGGTTTGATCGTGTAAAAGGTTAACAACAGAAACAACAACTCAAAAGGTTGAAGATTTTTAAGTATTCAAGCACGCAGAGCTTCCTCCTTCGAGCATTGTTTTTTTTTCTTCATCCCTCTGCATCCGTCCAGCGTCTCTCCGGTTCCCTTTACTCTCGTCAGGGAGAGCAGGGCGATATATATATAGCTTATTTGTTGTTCATCATATTCTTGGCATCACTATTGTCTCCTGTCGTCAGTTCTTTTACTGCATTTAGCATATTAGCTCCTTCCCTAGTTCTCTGCTAGGGGTTCTAAAAAGAAAACAAAAGAGAGGTGCGCATGTTAACGTCGTTTCATCATTTTATGTTGTTTGTTTTCGGAGTGGTATTACTGCACTTTGGCTGATCCCCTTTCTTTTGCTTGTCTTTCATTGTCTTTCTTACAAGGTAATCAATCAAGAAAACCCACTTCGTCGGCCGACCGATTGGAGTTGGAGGAGGAGATCCACATTCATCCCGCATCCCATCTTTCACCAGGTACATGCGATCTTATTCTTTTTTTTATTGAGGTAAACCCTCTGGCGATCACACACTCCCCTTGTGCACCTCGTGCATTGTTTCATCTCCACCATTATTTAATGTTTCCCTTTTCCTTTCCTTTTTAACCTTTCCCCAAAGTGTGGATTTTAAAGGAATCCACAAATTGGCGATCACGGTGGGACATCCACTGTTTTCTTTGTTGATTACCATCTCCATTGGCACCCTCGTGTGCCCTTTCCCCTTTGACACCCTCGTGTGTCCTTTCCCATTGACACCCTCGTGTGTCCTTTCCCCTTAGGCACCCTCGCGTGCCCTTTCCCCTCGGTACCCTCGGTACCCTTTCCTTTGTGCCCCTCGGGCACCCTCCATTGTGCACCCTGCACACTCCCCGGATCAGTCAATTGCTGCTTATTAACGCCTTCGACGAGGGCGTCTTTTGATTTAACGCCCCTCACAGGGCCGTGTTTTTATTAATTAACGCCACCCTCAAGGGCGTGTCTTTATTGCATCTGCTTACCTGATCTTCACTATTTTCTCGTCTGATATTTAGCGCCCCTTACAGGGACGTGTTTCATTGATTAACGCCCATCTCCAGGGCGTCTGTTTCTATAACTGCGGTTTGTTGCATGCTGATTATACTGTCTGTGGAATAACGCCCCTTTTCGAGGCGTTTCATTTCTTGTCAACGGCTGTCATTAGGGCATTTCTCTTTATCATAACTGCCGTTCGCTGCATCCTTATTATACTGTCTGTGAATTAACGCCCCTCTCAGAGGCGTTTCATTTATTATCAGCGCCTTCCATCAGGGCGTGTCTCTGAGTTTTGACGCCCTCAGCTACAGGCGTCCTTTATTTATAACGCCTAATCCTAAGGCGTGTTTTTCCTACGGTCTGTGAGCCCCTCACAGAATTTACGACAGCCACGCTGCCGTGTTTTCATTTAGTCACGACCTGCCACAGGGCGTGTCTTTCCTCTTGCTGTGAACACGACCTTTCCAAGGGCGTGTCTTTACTGTTCTTTTTCACAGATTGGCTATTATTCATTGCTTAGCATTTGTCTTGATATTATATTACTGCTTGGATCATCTTGGTTTGCTGGCTTGGTTGAGAGACCTCCTCTCTCTATCCTAGGATCCACACACCCTTCTTGGAATCGGGACGACCCTCCATTGAGCATTCCGTCTCTTTGGACCGGAAATCCCTTTTCCAAGACCTCCATAAGTCCCCGCACCCGTGGATTCCCTCACGGACGCCGGGCTGGTTGTACCCTCGAAGTACCTGGAGTTTAGAGAACCTATACGTTGTTAAAAGAGAGAAGAACTTAGTTGACCCGGAGGTTACATTCGGATCAAACTAGGTCTCATTTGGCAAAAAGAGTGAACCTTCACAAATAATCCACCCTAAATTCAAACATCAAACATTAAAATCTTGCGTTTCTTGCCAACCTTGTTTGCATAAACATAGTTGAGTGATTTGATTGCCTTGTTTGGATTGTATATTTTGTGACAGTTCCTTCATTGAACATCCTCTTTCTTAAGAATGAAGCTCCGTTCAGGTAAAACCATCAACATGTCAGGCCACGGGTACTCTTATGATGATGAGAATGAGAACATATTTGGTCAATATGAGGACCCTCCCCAGGATTCTTTTTATTATGAGGGGAACTACCTTCCTCCTCACCCCCATTACTCACAAGTCCATGTGGTCGATACCACTGTCCATGAGGCGGACCCTTCGTCTCAAGTTCCATCTTCCAACACTTCGGGGAACCCTTCCCCATCCATTAATGTCTCAGATTTGATCCAAGCTCTCTCCCAGTTGGACGACTCCCAGCGGCAAGCCATTCAGGCCGCCTTAAAGGGGAAATCCGTCCTTTCTTCTTCTTCTAATCCCCCTCCGGCCGTGAGTGGCCATCAAATCATTAATGACCAGGCGGTCTTGCATCCTCCCTCCTCTCGTCCACAAACGCCTACTGCGGCCATGCCGGCCCAGCAGGCGAGCTATTCAGCAGTTAGGCATCAATCCTCCCAACCTCCTCGGGTTCTACGAACGCCTATACCACATTCTTTTATTCAAAACCAGGCCCCAGTCGAGCCCGATACCAACACTCTCTTGCTTCAGAAGCTAGCCAGCATGGAGGAGCAGCTCAAGAAGGTTACAGCAACTAAGAATGCTCCGGAAATTTCTCTTCCTACGTTGCCAGTGTTCCATTTACCACCTTCTGAAATGCCGAATTTTCGGCGATATAATGGGACCGGTAACCCATTCATTCATTTAAAGGACTTCCGATATGAGACTTCTTTCTGGCAAGACAATAAGGCCTCTCTGGCCTATTTATTCAGAAGATCTCTTGAGGGACCCGCCCTCGAATGGTTTTATTCTCTGGAGCCAGCTGATGCCGGCGATTTCGATGTTATCCAAAGAAAATTCTTGCAAAAGTACAGAGACCGGGTGGGACCTTCCCTTTCTGTTACAGATCTGGTCGCTGAGAAAATGAAGCCCGATGAAGACTTCATTATATTTGCTGACAAGTGGCGGTCTATGGACGAGAAATTGAAGGACACATTGTCAGAACAAGAACAAGTAAAAATGGTCATTTCTAATGCAACTCCTCAATTCCGGCACATTTTGGCCATGAATCGGCTGACAACTATGGAAGAGCTCTATGAAAGAGCTCGTTATATACAAACACAAATGAAGGATTCGCCCATCATGGGCATGTTTGAGCCGAAGCCTCGGCTGTTTAAAAAGAATACAAATGTCAACAGCGGGCCCACGACTGAGGGCACTGTCATAAACGAGCAGGTTGGCGTAGTTGGTCACCCCCACCACCAGTCAAACCCACGACCTCCGCCACCTCCACAGCAAAACCCCCATTTTACCTCCACTCCACAACGCCACTTCACACCCCAACCTTCTTTTGCTCCATCACCGAGCCAAGCGCCTCGCACCGACCCTCCAGCACCACCACATTATCATCAGGTCCCCCCACCTTCCAACTATGGCCAACAACAACGGAGACCACCGCTTGGCCCCAAGAGGGCCCATTATCCGCCACTCCCAGAGAGTCTCCCTGACATTTTTAATGCTTTGATGGCCGCCAACCTGCTCGTCCTACCAAAAGAAAGAACGGTGTGGCCCGACAATGTTGACACATCCCGTTACTGTGCATTTCACCGCGCCCCTGGTCACAACCTTGATCATTGTTTCCATTTCAGAGATCATATTTATGATTTGAATGACCAGGGTGGCATTAATTGGGATGAAATGAGGCAAGTCATCGCCACCATGAAAGAGAGAAGGCCGCATCGGCAACAGCAAAATCAGCAACAACAACAGCCAGCTCCGCAGCAAGTTCAGCCACAGCAAGCTCCAGCACCCCAGCAGGATATGGGGATTGTCCGTAATCCATTGCCGGAGCACGCTCCTAATCAACACGTGAACCCTGTTACGTCTCTCTACGAGGTGGAGAGAGGGCAGGGATGGCACGAAGAAAACACCTCTGTCGGGGCATTCCACCATGATCCAAACCAAAATCAAACTCCGCGCCTGTTGCGCGTTCCTCCTTCTCCTTCTAGTCTCCTATCAGGACGTTCTCTTTTACGCCCCGTCAACCCACCTACCACCACCAATTCCACGGCCTTGCCGGCTCGCTCTCTTCTTAACCGCTTACCACCACAGCAACCTGCCATTCCACCTTCCACCACCAATCCTACATCCGCGCCCTCCAGGCCACTCCTACTCCGTTCACCGCCAGCACCCGCTACCCCCTCTACCACTCCTACACCGGCAAGAGTTCCTCCACCATCAGTACAACCACCTTTTGTGCCACGATCTCTCCTTATTCCACCACCTGCCAATACCCCTCGCATTCGGATATCCCTTTCTTCTCTCACGCCTCCTGCGAGGGTACCTTCTTCAAATACTCCTCCCATGCCTCCCGCGGGGGCATCTTTATTAAACACCACCACTACTACGCCTCCTACGGGGGCGCCCCTTTTATTGAATTCCCCTTTGGTATCCCCTAGCAGGGTCTCCGCTACCGACATTCCTTCCTCCTCTTCCAACCCTCCTCCTAATATTGCCCCGACAGAGGCGCGTCAAGGCGTAGCGCCGCTCCGTAGTGGACAGATGTTCCACCGTGTTTTCCCACAGAGAGAGCTAGAGCCCGTACAGGGGACGCAAGAGCAAGAACAAGAACAGGATTCAGTGCTGGGAACTCAGTATGATCTGTTAAAGCACCTGGATCGCACTCCAGCCAGAATCTCCATTCTTGAATTAATCAAGAGGTCCACCACTCATTAGCTGGCCTTGAAGGAATACCTGCAGAAGGTTATGGTCAATGAGGACCTCCCGGTTGAACAGATAATTACAGTCTTAACCCCTACCAGCAGTCAGCCGGCAATCACATTCCATGAACATGAGTTAGCACCTCTACCAGCAAGAAAGTATGCCCTATGTATCACGGTTGATATCAACAAAGTAGCTGTTAAGCAGTGTTTGGTAGACACCGGTGCATCTATCAATGTGTTGCCTCCGAGCACTCTGAAGCTATGCGGTATCCCTGAGAGCCAGATACGGCCATCCACCATTACTGTCACAGCATATGACAATACAAAGAAACCCCCTCTGGGTATGATTACTCTCAAAGTCAGTTTGGGTCCAGCCACCATTACGGCAGATTTCCATATTCTGGATATGGACCCGACCTTTAATGGTATCCTGGGTCGCCCTTATATTCAGCAGCTTGACGCAGTGCCCTCTACAAACCATCAGTGCCTTAAGTTTCCGCACAAGGGCCGCATTATCAAGGTGACCAGCGTGCCGATCTTACCAGAGGAGGACATACATGTGGCTTCATCAGTTCCTTCCATGTGGCCAGCCAACAAGCCGTTATTATCTGTGTTGGACATTCACTGTCCACGACCGATGCTATCTGAGACTGTTACCACCGTTGCCATGACACCCCTGCCTTCTAAGGGGAAGAAGAAAAAGAAAAATATGATGAATACCCCCGGCTGGAACATTCTGATAAGGATGGGATATCAAGATGGCAAGGGCCTGGGTGCCAAACTCCAGGGCAAGATTAGGCCCATTAAGCCTCAAAAAGTGATTGCACGAGGCGGCTTAGGCTACAAAGCACCGGACAAGAATGAAGGAGAGCCGTGGGCTGTTATGACGTCCACCTTCAAGCCAGATCGCCAGCCGCTCACCTGGACTTTAAAGACACATTTTGTCACCGGTGGCGTTCAGAACAATGAACAGACTACCGTCGTTACTTCATTACTTGATTGTCAGGATGTGCACGCTAGACAGTTTGCGCGGCACATTGCCCCACTGGCCACTTACAAAGCCTTGGAGACTTTAAGGCCAGATAAAAGAAGAAAAATGGGTGACCCGGAATGTGACTGGTACAGGTGGTTTGACATGAATGATATCACTTTCTCTTTAAGCCGCCTGTTCATGCCGACAGATCCGGAATGGCCGCCATTGATTCAAGAACTGATTGAAATGCCTGCCGCAATCACAGATAAAAGGCAGATGTTAAGTGACTACACAGATACGGGAGAGCCAGATGTCCCCTTTGAAGAAGGATTCTCCGTGGATAGGCTGTGGACCGGCCTTTTCTCCCTCACTTCTGTGCATCCGTCTGTGTTGGTTTCTCTCTATTCCCGTGGGTTTGGTCACGTGCCGCGACCACCACCGATTACCATCAACTTATCTCCCAATTCAATTCAGATGTCCTTCCCTATTGCTCCTTCGCTCCTCGAGCGGTTTTCCAAAATCTCCATCTCGCCCCCGCGTGGGCCATCTTTGATTAAATCTTTCTCCAAACTTGCAATTTCCACTCCACCTACTGTTCTCCCTTCACATTGCTTTTTACTTGAAAAAGAAAGTAAAAATGAAGAAAAAGATAAAAACGAAAAAAAAAAACGCCGATTTCCCAACTTTCCAATCCTCCATTTCTGTTGAGGAGACCTCCTACTTTTCTCCCGAGCGCGTCCCGACCCAGGGGCCGCTCTTCCAAGATTCCTTGGTAAGTCTTTTCTCCCCCTCCGATGAGGGGTCCTACCCTGTATCACCTCCTGTATCCACTTTATCACCTCCTTCTTTCCCTTATAATCAAGCTAGTTGCTCTTCCTCCCTTTCTTCCTCTTCTTCTAATAAAAATCATGGGGTAAATTCACACAAGAAGGTCAAGGGTAAGCAGATTCCTCGCAGATTTTTGTTGGAATTGGCCATTAGATGTCAAGCTTGTTTAGCTCTCCCCGAGTTTGTGGAAGATCCGATTATCCTGCCAGAGTTAGAACATGAGGATTTTGTTGCTTCTGATGAGGGTTTGGGTGTCTATGAAATCATGAATGATGAAGACCCTATTGAAGAAGGGGATGAAAGTTATGAAGAATATGAGGACGAGGTTGATGCTTTTGCTAGTGGTATGAGAAGATTCGACGAACCATCAGCCTAAGTAGAAGAACCTACCAAAGAAATCAATTTGGGTACCGAGGAAGACTCTAGGATTGTCTTCATAAGCAAAAATTTGCCGCCCTCCGAAGAGAAGGCGCTCATCTTAGTTCTTCAAGAATACAAGGACACGTTCGCATGGAGCTATGAAGATATGCCTGGATTAGACCCTGCGCTCGTTGAACACCGTCTTACACTTAAGCCAGGATCTGTCCCGGTAAAACAACGGTTGAGGCGTTTCCACCCTAGCATGGCTTTGAAAATGAAAGAAGAGGTCGATAAACTCCATAAGGCTAGATTCGTTAGAGTCGTCCTCTATCCCAATTGGGTGGCTAACATTGTCCCGGTTATGAAGAAAGATGGAAAAGTTCGAATTTGCATAGATTTTCGGGACCTCAACCGGGCGTGTCCTAAGGATGACTTCCCCCTCCCTCATATTGATGTGCTGATTGATAACACGGCAGGATTTGAGACTCTTTCTTTCATGGACGGCTTTTCAGGCTACAATCAGATTCGTCTGGCCGAAGAAGACCAAGAGAAAACTTCATTCACTACACCATGGGGCACATATTGTTATGTGGTCATGCCCTTTGGACTTAAGAATGCTGGAGCCACTTATCAAAGGGCTATGATGGCAATTTTTCATGACATGATTCATATTTATATTGAGGTGTATGTGGATGACCTGGTTGTGAAATCAAGGACAAGGATTGAGCATCCTGGGGTTCTGGCTAAGGTTTTGCAGAGATCACGAGAATTTCAATTGAAAATGAACCCCAAGAAGTGCGTATTTGGCGTTTCTTCAGGGAAATTACTTGGATTTATCGTTAGCAAGAGGGGAATTGAAGTTGATCCCAACAAGGCAAAGGCCATTATTGATATGCCTCCTCCCAAGAATTTGAAGGAAGTTCGAGGATTAATCGGGAGGTTGCAATTTATTCGCCGCTTCGTCTCCCAGCATTCACAAAGATGTAGGCCGTTTTACGAGCTTACTAAGCCAGGAGTCAAGTTTAATTGGGATGATAAATGTCAGGCAGCCTTTGACGGATTGAAGGATTATTTGGTCAATCCTCCTGTCCTGAGGCCGCCAATTCCAGGCAAGCCACTTATTCTTTATGTTTCAGTCCTGGATGACTCCGTAGGTGCTGTCTTAGCTCAAGTGGATGAGGAAGGTAAAGAGAGGGCAGCATACTACTTATCTAAACTCCTTAACACCTGTGAGCAGAGATACTCAGCCATGGAGAAAACTTGTGCAGCTTTGGTTTGGGTAGTTCAGAAGCTAAAACACTATTTCCTAGCTCACGAGGTTCACCTCATTGCTCGTATGAATCCAATCAAATTCCTCCTTGAAAAATCTATCCTCACTGATCGATTGGCACGCTGGTAAAGCTTCCTTTCTCAATTTGACATCACTTACATTCAGCAAAAAGCTATCAAAGGTTATGCCATTGCCGAGCATCTTGCTCACCACCCTCTCCCCCGCTTTGATCCTGTCAATTCAGAGTTCCCAGATGAAGAATTAATGTCCATTAATCAATCCCATGATCCTATGTGGACGTTACATTTTGACGGAGCTCTTAATTCTCAAGGAAGAGGGATCGGCATGGTTCTTTTAACACCCGAAGGGGTCACCATTCCATTTGCTGCTCGGCTCACTTTTCCCGTCACCAATAACATAGCCGAGTATGAAGCTCTTTTGGCTGGTCTTAAAACCGCTCATCAATATGGTGTCACTCATTTGCGAATTGTCGGTGACAGTCAGCTTATTCTACGCCAAGTGTTGGTCAAGTGCCGCACCATCCATCCTAAGCTCAAGCCCTACCAAGAGCTCGCTTCAGCTTACGCCAAACTCTTCACTAAATTGATTTTCGTTCATGTCCCGCGTAGCCAGAACATTTTGGCCGACGCACTTGCTTCCTTAGCCTCCGCTTTAGTTTTCCCTCCTGAGCGTGATTTTCATGTCCCCCTGATTCATCAGCGTGATACTCCAGCCATTAGGGATCGTGCTTTTCTTGATATTAGGGATCAGGTGCTTGAGAAGGTTAGACGGAAGGAAGCTCTTGAAGGCAAAGAGGTCATGCTATTGGATTGACAAGAAGAATTGGCTGACGAAGAAAAGCCTTGGTATTATGAGATTGCCAGATACTGTGATGATCAGTCTTATCCTGAGGAAGCCACAACAGAAGAAAAGAAAGCAATTAGGAGAGTGGCTCAACGTTATACTTTGGTTGGAGGTGTGCTCTACAGAAGAGGGCTCACCGGTGTTTTATTGAGATGCCTCGATGATGATGAATCTTGGAAAGTTGTGGAAGAGGCGCATTCTGGTGTGTGTGGTGGTCATGTGAACAGCCAGATGCTAGCTAAGAAGATTCTTAGACTAGGGTTCTATTGGCCCACTCTAGAAGAGGATTGTTCTATCTATGTTCGAAGGTGTGTTAAGTGCCAACTGCACGCCGACAAGATTCATTCTCCTGCTTCTTCACTCCATCCTACGTCCTCCCCATGGCCCTTTTCCATGTGGGCTTTTGATATCATTGGACCTCTTGGTGATTCGAACCTCCTGACCAAGCAAAAATCATTCATTCTCACGGCAACGGAGTACTTCACCAAGTGGGCGGAAGCAGAAGCTTACGTGGAAATTAAAGCATCAACCGTCTGCAAATTTATCATGAAGAACATCATCACGAGGTTCGGCATCCCGAGCACCATCGTCACCGACAATGGACCTCAATTTATCTCCCAAGATCTCAAGGATCTCTGCAACAGGTATAACATTGCATTGCATCATTCTTCTCCCTATTATCCGCAGGGCAATGGCCAAGCAGAGGCCACTAATAAAACCTTAATCAAGATTGTTAAGAAGACGTGCGAGGCTAATAAATTCTCGGATTGGCCAGACAAGCTGGTTGAAGCTCTTTGGGCCTACCGCACTTCTATTCGAACCCCCACTGAGCAAACTCCTTTTGCCCTTACTTATGGAATGGAGGCCGTAGTCCCTTATGAGATTCTTATCCCCTCTCTGCGAGTACAATTGGATGAGGAGCTCTCTATCGATGAACGTCGTGATTCACTCCTTGCCCAATTGGAACTCCTAGATGAGAAGCGTCTGGTCGCCGCTGAGCATGCGCGCGTTTACCAAAACAGGCTCTCACGTTTTTATCAAAAGAAGGTAATTGAGAGAAAATTTAAGGTCGGTGAAATGGTAATCAAAAGAATTTTTGTAAAGCCAGGTGGCCCTCGTTCAAAGCTCCAACCAAATTGGGAAGGGCCGTTTGTCATAAAAGATGTTTATCCTGGCAATGCTTATAAACTGGTTAATGCTGAAGGAGAGGAATTAACTCACCCCTGGAATGGTTTGTATCTCAAGAAATATTACCCCTGAACAAAAATCCAAACAAAAATTGAAAACTTCACAAAAATCCAAAGAAAATAGAAATCTCCCAGATAATCCAAAAAAATCTGAATATTTCCAAAATCCAAAACAAAAGAGTTTTCTTTCATGGTTCTCCCTTTTGGGCTGACATGACATGCAAAGGTCCCCGATCCGAAAGGTCAAAATCCAGAATCCATTTGTCAGTCTTGCTAATTTAAAATGGGAGTTGACCCCGCACACACTACACACTTTACTCTTGAGCTCAAGCAGTGCAAAATCTGATGGAAAGTCGAAATCAAACTAAAGGCGAAAGACGATATCCATTCTTTTCTTCTTCGGCCCACAAGGGAGGAAGGGAGGTCTTGAGGTAGACACGCCAAGCCTATCCGCCGCCCTAGTAGGAGGAAGTCAGGGCCCAAAAGGGAACAAATGTCACAAAAGCCCAAGTACAATTAGGTTGTTCATCAGTTCAAATCTATTCAATGCAAATCAATTCTAAGTTTAAGTTTAACCATATTCACGCCAATTCCCCTTTTAATTATTCAAGAAAGGTTAATGGAACTTAGAAGATGACCAAGTAGGGCCCACCACCTTAATTTCTTTATCAGCCCAATTTGGGAGGAATAAAAATTAACGCCTTTGTTCAAGGCGCTTTTATGCTGATTCACGCCTAGATCATAGTCGTTTCTTTAAAAATAACGCCTCCTGGAAGGTCGTGTTTTCAACAAAATTCAATAATCTTTGCACGGTAACGCCGTCTCCAAGGGCGTCTTTCACGATAGTAACGGCCTAATCTAAGGCGTGTTTTTCAGAAAACCCCTAAAAAATATATATATACTGAAAAGAACAAAAAAAAATAAATTCTTCATATTGCATGAGTTGCATTCTTGCCTGGACATCTTTTAATTATTGTTTACATATGTGTGATTGCATGAGGCATCCACGAGTTTTGATTATTTTATTTTGCCTTATTAAAGGCTTGGCCCCTTGACCCGTTACTAAGGTCAGAATATGGACACCCCTTGCTCATCGGGCAAGGGGCCAAGTCGAACAGATGAATTAACTTGTTTGTTCAAGTGAAAACCGCAGCTGCAGATATAGGGCAAAATAAAGCAAACACATGGAACGTGGAAAGAAAAAGTACACAAACACAAGTCCACAACCATACAAGTGCTCAGGTAACAAAAGCTCAAATCTTCTATATATATATATCATCATGTCTATCATGTACAGGTGTGAAGGTGGAGGAGTACAAGTACAAAACTCTCAGCTCTCGCCTCCACCCTCCTCTCTCCTACTCTCAACCTCCTCCTCGTCGTCCCGAGCTGGTGCTGGTGGAGGAGGCATGGGCCCCCGTGAAGAAGCCGGAACCCGAACGTGTCCCCCTCCCTCGCTCCTCTCTCGGAGGGAAGAACCCGCCACGAAGGTGGAGCTGGTAAAGGAGTACCCCGCAGCCCGTGCTCGCTCGCGGCCTCGCTGCAACCGCTCCTCGGACACTCGCAGCCGCTCCTGGGAAAGGATCAACTGGGTCCTCGAGTCCGCCAGCTCACGCTCTCGTGCCGACAACTGCTCCTGGAACCGGGCACGCTCCGCCTGGTGCTCCTCCCGCTCACGAGCCCGCTCCTCGCGCTCCCGAGCACGCTCCCTCCTCTCCAGCTCTAGGGCAACTCGCAGCTCGGCTACGTCCTGAGGAAGCTCACTGCGTTGCTGCAGGGCCCGCTGAAGCTCTACGATCCGCTGATCGCGGATCGACAACTCGGTACGTATCGCCTTCAGCTGAGCAGCCTACAAACAGGTAAACAAATCATCAGTTCCACAGTTCAATAATTCATGAAATGAAATAACAACATGTGACTAAAGGTAGGTCACGCACCTGTGAGCTCGTCGCTCGGAAGCCCTCATCTACGCAGATAAGAGTGGCTCGAAGCTCTTCAGTCTGTAAAAATGAATTTTTATCAGTGCACAATTTATATCTAATCATTATTTGAATGAGGTTTCAAGTTCAGAATTTACCCGTGAAGCAAGGTCACGCTCCGCCACCTCGGCTCGCGCTATCGCACCAGCCAGCTGCTCCGTCAGTGCAGTCACCTCTGCACTAGGCCCCCTCGAGCTGGAGGCCTCCCCTGGATCTCTCCTCGCTGCTCCCTGCTGGGCACGCTGCATTCATTAAGACCGTCAGTGGCTAATCATTAATTCAACACAACAAAAAAATTCATTTGCATATAGGAATAATTTAAACACTCACCAGGGTCTCCAAGTCTGCCCGTGTGGCAGCTAGCTGGTCCTCCAGGATGTGGAGGTGGGCCTGTGCATCTATCGCCGCTATGTCCCTCGCATCCTGCATTCATTACATGTTAATCGCATAATAGTTACATAAGCATTTGCATTTAATTTAGAAATAAGTGCATTCATACATACCCCTAAGACCCTCATCTGAGGTCTGCCGGCGTGAACCTCCCAGTAGCGCCGGAGGTACTCGGAGCTGTCAGTCGCGTGGGAAACGACTGTGGTCCCGCCTCGCTGCCAGTCGGCGTACTGCTCCTCGAATCGCACCCTCCAGTCGGTCGTCTTGGTGCGACCGCGGGTCTTCTTGCCAATCCCTCGAGGCTCTCCGACCTCGATCCACTCCTGGGGCAGGCCCAGGGTCCTCATCACCAGCCGAAGCCGTAACGGCTCAATCTCGCTCAAGCAGTGTAGCCACAGCTCACGCCCGAAGCGAGGTCGCCCCGATACGACCCAAGGCTGGCCCTCATCGGTCATCCCCTCATATGGTCTCCACTGCACCTGCATTCATGAACACGCATCATTATCATTTCATCATATTCAAATAAACAACAAAAAGAAATGCATATCATTCATTCATACATACCAGCGAGGGAGGGAAGTCGCGGAACTCTCTCCGTAGAACCCACAACTCGTAGTCAAGTGGGGCGCCAAAGATAACAGGCACCCAGCGTCGCGCCAGAGGGAAGGACCCCTCAGCTCCTGGCCGTGGGTCAACGCGCCCCATCGGCATGTATAGGTGGCTCCACACCTACATCCATGCATTGCAATTAGTACTATATTCACATGCATCATAATAAGAAGGAAAAGATAAGAAATGAGAAATTGCATACCTGAAGAAGAGGTGAGAAGCCACTGACGGTCGTCTCACGGCCTGTCCCCGTGGACAGATCGGCCATCAAATGCGCCAGCAGGGCCGCTCCCCAAGCATATGTGCCAACCGTCTCCAGATCCTCAAGGATGCCTAAGAAGCGGCAGTTGATGACATCGGCTTTCGTCCCCAGCAATAATCTCCCGAGCAGCAGCAGCAGGAACCTCCTCAGGTCTCGGTCCGCTCTCTCATGGTCAGTCGGGTCCTGGCAGCATGCCGCTCTCACCCCGTCGGTCAGTCGCTATGCAAACTCACCTAAGGTCTCCCCCGACCTATGCCTGGCATCTCCTAGACCCATCACCGTAGTCAGGTCTGTACGGAAAATGGTCCTACACTCGCTAGGTCCCACATAGACCATCTCAAGCCCTAGTAGCCTCTGGGCCATCTCCGTATAGTCAGAATAGGTGAACCCACTCACGGCCTCACCATCCACCCGTAAACCTGTGATCCTGGCTACATCCTCTAAACTAGGAACCATATGCCCCTAGGGCATCAGAAAAGTCTGGCTAACCCTATCCCATCTCTCCCTCAAAACCTGGATCAGTGCTAGGTCAGGTCTAAAAGGCTCGATCGATAGAAAAGCCCCAAACCCCATGGCCTCTACCCTAACCCTCTGGAAGTCGGGGAGACCCTGGTATGCTGCCCAGACCATGACCCATGAGATACGGGTCCTCATCAACCCCTGCATGTATTAAAAGAGAATTATTTTTCTTAATTATTTGAGTATCCATGTGGAATTACATTTGATTTGGGTTAAATATTGAATTTTAGCATTTTTGGAATTCACGGCCACCCTCAGGTCGTTTCTTGATAAATTCACGCCCCTGTGGGGGGCGTTTTTCAGAATGAACTTTAATGTAACGCCCTTAATGAGGGCATTTTTTATGTTAATCACGCCCCAGTCTTAGGCGTATTTTGGTGGCTGTTTCGCTATTTCTGAAACATTTTTCTAATCACGCCTCGGTGTTGGGCGTTTCTTATTGAATTAACGCCCTGGGGTAGGGCGTTTTCCTAAAGGTGGTTAATTTTGAATCATTAATGAATGAAGCGACGCCCTCTGGTTTGGGCGTCTCTTGTTGAATTAACGCCCTACTGGAGGGCGTGGGTTTCTCAATTTAACAGAAAAATCAAATAACTGACAGCATGCGAAATAATTCATGAAAATTTTTTTGGAAATTGTTTAATGAGCATGGAAATCATGAAAAATCATAAGTTTTAAGAAATGACATGCTTCAGGACGTTTTCCATGGAGGTTAATTGATTTTCAGAAATTTGAAATAATTAACGCCCTGGGTTAGGGCGTTTTGTTTGAGAGTAACGCCCCCGATGGGGGCGTGTTTTTTCTGGGTTGCAGATTTCGTCCCCGATGGCCATGAAAAATCAAGAAAAATATAAATAAAATAAAATAAAATGGAATTGGGGAGGGGGAACCTACCTTCTTGTGTTTCTGGGGTTGTGGCCGTGGCAGTGGCCGTCTGGGCCGCCGGAGTTGCCCCCGGGGAGCGACCGCCGCCGTGCGCGGCGGTCCTTCTTCTTCTCCTTCTTCTTCTCCTTCTTCTTCTCCACCGTCTGCATCTTCTGCATCTGCTGTTGCTCCGTCGGCCTCGTCGCCGCCGGCCGTCGCCGGCTCTTCTTCAAAAGCCACGACGGCGAGCTCCTCCACGGAAAGTTCTTCCTCTTGGGCGTGGGAGGCATCGAGATCGACTACATCTGGGGCGCTTACTCTTTGGCGTTTGGCCATGGCTAAGATTGAGAGAATGTTTGAGAGAATGAGAGAGAGGAGATTGAGAGAGAGGCTTCGGGGGGGGCTTCGGTTAGGGTTTGCAGAGAAAAGGGGTGAAATGAGAATGGAAGGAGGAAGAAGAAGGGGCCCGACGGCTTTTGGGTTTCGAAAATGAGACACGCCCTTAAGAAAGGCGTTTTTAATGGAATTCACGTCCATCCCTTGGGCGTTTTATAAAAGTTAACGACGATGATTAAGGCGTTAATTTCTTTCGCATGGGGAACGATAACCGTCGTCAGACGCATTGAATGGGCGTTGATTGATGTAAGGGAAGTCATTATTGCTGTTTGAAGTAACGCCTCTTGTAAAGGCGTGTTACACTTGAAACGTGACCAAGGAAAAGGCGTTATTTTTGAGGAGTCAACGATTATATTCTTTTGGATTTGAATCTGTTCAGGCCTTTCTTGAGGTCGTTATTCAAAGTAACGCCCACTGACGCAGGCGTCAATTGTTGACGATGGGCCCATTGAAGCGCCTTGAAATAAGGCGTGTATTTGTTAATTCGCGGCGCTCTTAGAGGCGTTATTCACAACAGAAACACAGGTTTTGGATGATTTGGTTCCAATTGGCTCAATCAGAAAGCAATCTTTATTATTTTGAAGAAGTAACTACAATGACTAATGAGCCACTTTGGGCCTTAATTTTCTCAATGAAGTTACATAATTTTTCCACTGTTCTTTGTCTTCGTCCAAGTCTTCTACAGGTTGATGAAGCTTGCTTAGCCTCCATAGAGCTTGAATGGTGATAACCTCCTCACCATCTTCATTGTTGCCTAGATCCCTTGATTTGATTGGAGGAAGATGAGAGATGTCTTCTAAGTGTTGCCTTGGGAGCCCAAGCTGAGGAAGGCACCGGTGTGCATTATATAAAACGAAGTCCGAAGCACCGATAAGACGAAGGTCCGTCCCGATGGAGAAGCGTGCACGAAGTTCCTGCATTTTGAATACACCCGGGGCACAAGTAAAAAGATTCTTTGGCATTACCTTTAAGTGCTCCCTCCAATCCCCTCTCTTCTTGATTTGAGGAATCTGGTTGGTCACTCTATTACTTATGCCTAATGAGCCGGTTATATATGAGAGTGGGCTCTTTGAGAAAATTCTTGAAGGTTGTTGGGCTTCGTGGCATGAGTCGAATTTGAAGTGTAGATCAACCCAACTTGAGAGTGCTAGCATGCACCCGTAAATGGGCCTTCCCATGGACGCCGCTGTAAGCCCGCTATAGAGATATGCTAGGATCGCCGGTCCAACTCTCTCTTCTTCCCATAAGCTCACCACTGCGCTCAATTGGGACTCCTCTAGAAAGTCCTCCGTGGATGGGAATAGGAGTGCTCCTGCCAAGCACACCACGAAGGCTTTGGTCACTCTTTCTATCTCCTCTTCCTCTTTAGCTTGATCCGCTCTCTTGTACACCCACGAGGCGAGCTTCAAGAGGTTAACTCCTTTAGTGACCTTGATTTGGTTCACTATATTCGGGCTAGGTATTAACGAGGTTAGCAACTCGTGGGAGGAGATGGGCCTTGGCATGATGGCCATCTTTTCTTCTTCTCCGTGCTTCATCCTTTTCAAGCCTAGGATCATCTCTACTTCCTCCAGCAAGATGGTGGCCTCAAAAGTGGAAAATAAGAAAGTATGGGTGGAAGGATGCCATGTCTCAATCAATGCTCCTATGGCAGCCCAATCTATGTGGATTTGATCATAATGCTTGGCATGGGTTATCAACCCCAAGAGATGCCATCTAGCTACATATACCCTCATGTCTGATGTGAACTTGGAGAGGATGAGGGGCAACCATTTGATTTGGACATATCTTCTAGCCCCTGGAAGATTTGGGTACTCCTGTGAGAAGAGAGGAAGAAAACAAAAAAAAAAAGAGGTACATGAGCATATGAAGTATTGGACAGAAGAGTTCAGCAACAAAGAAATAAGTGAGCAGTTCGACAGAACAATGAAGGGTTACATGCACAGTAAAGGAAATTAAAGCTTACCTGATTCAAAGCAATTCGATTGCTTATGTGCCCTTGTATTTCAGAGATTCTAGGAGTAGAAATCCTAGGTTTCTTCAGTATTCTGTCCATCGCCGCCTGCAGTTGAGAACAGAAGCAAGAAAAGAACAAAAGGCCTGCAGAAAAAGAAAGAAACGAAGCAGTTCGGCTGCAGAGGAAATTACGATGATTTGGTTAAGAAAGTCTGCCGTTTTATAAGGATTTGAAGAGTCCTAAGGAGTCCCGAAGATAGAAGTTTGATTAGGTCGAGGACTCTGTTCTTGATTCGGAAACGGAGGTTCATGCAGAATTAACGCCTTGTCTCAGGGCGTCTCTTTTTGATTTGACGACCTTAAAGGTGGTCGTGTTTTATGTCACGCCCTTGATGAGGTCGTGTTTCTTCTAAGCTTTCACTGTTAGTTACGCCTTCTGTTACGGCGTTATTTTTTATTTGACGACTTTACCAACGGTCGTTTTTTTTTTTATGTCACGCCTTTGGTGAAGTGGTGTTTCTTCTAAGCCCCGTTTATTGATGACGCCTTTGAGAAGGGCGTGTTTTAATAATTAACGACCTATGGCACGGCGTTTTTAATGATGTTAACGCCCTATTCTTAGGCGTGTTTTATTGGCTTATGGATTTTTGACCTCTACACGCTTTTGATGAACTTAAGTGCTATTATTTGATGAAATTGTTTATGATTAAGCACTTATGATCATGTCATATTCTGAATTGATAAATGAAGTCTAATAAGTTTCAAAGTGCAGAAGTTTGCAGGATTCGAGGCGTTTGGATCACCCGTAGGGGCAGCATCATCACCTTGTATATGTTTCTTATAAGCATTGTTACTATATGATATCTACGCTATTATATTATGTCAAGGACCTTGTGGTTCTGATGAACCTGAAATTTGAGTTCCCCTTCATCAAAAAAACGATGACGATTTCAGGAGAATCTTGATCACACGGATAGGCCGTCGAGTTGTTAAAAGTTTGGGACGATGGTTCCACTTTCTGAGTTGATACGTGGACAAATGGGCTTCGGCTTAGTGTCAGCTCAGAGATATGGATTCTTGACCAGACCTAAACAGCTTAGCAATATTATCCTTGATTATTTTCTATTTTTAGTTTGTTTTAACCTTTTCTTTTAGCCCAGCATGCATCATGTAGGACTTTGAGTTTCATGCTGAAAATCTTCATATTATGGCAATAATGAAGTTCACTCGCTCTTGATTGAATTGACATGAGATATTCCACTTTAAATCAAGTACTTCGTTCTATTTGAGGCTGTTCAGGCTGATTCCTTGAAAGTGTTCCTTTTGTTGGATCTTTATCCCAATTCTCTTTACTTTTCTGCAAAATTTACCTTGGTTGCAGCACGTCCACATTGGCTAGTAATCGCTCTCCAATGGTCTTTCCCTGTCGTGCCCACGCGCACACCCTTTATTATTAGTTTAACCTCCTTTTATCCAACAAATCGATTGTTTCCTTGGAACCACTCAGAGTTGTTTCACTCAGAATCTTGGAAAAATTTCCAATGCTTAGTGTCTGAGGCGTGTCACATCACACCTTGGCGTCTCCTTATCAGTTCGTTCCACTTCATTCCTTTCATTACACTTCGCTCCATTTCCGTCTCACTCCCTTGCAAAGCAGACGCCAAGGCGGGGCAGCTGTAGACACGCCAAAATTGACATTTTGTTGATCAAATCTCATGTTATTATATAAATGCCCCAAGTGGACTTCAATATTCCTATAACATAAAGTTTTTCTATTTTTGTGAGTTTTTCTGTATTTTTCCTGTATTTTTGTGAGTCACGACTTGATTAAGGGCGTTAATTTCACAAATAACGACCTGTTTTAGGGCGTTTTTAAAGAAAGGACGACCGTAGATGAGGGCGTCAATTCCTGGTGTTATCCCTTAATTTCTGGAATTATCTATTTTCAAAATAAAAGGCATTTTGTGAGTAACGCCTTTCCTCAAGGCGTGATTTTAATTAACGCCGTTATCTCAGGCGTGTTATCTCAGTTTTCAAACAGAGGAACGTTTTTATTTCCAAAATTAAATCCAGGAAGAAACGCCCTTTACTAGGTCGTGTTTCAAGAAACGTCTCTGTGAAGGTCGTCAATTCATAAATAGACGCCTTGTATTAAGGCGTGTTTCACTCCAGAGTCCTTCTTTTCCCTATCTTTCCCTCACAGTTCCCTGCTATCTTTGGACTCTTGCCCGATCTTAATCCTTCCTTGGATGCCTCATTACCCGTTCTTATCAATTCCCTTGTTTGATCACATCCGATTGACACTATAAAAGAAAATCTGGTTTGATCGTGTAAAAGGTTACAACAGAAACAACAACTCAAAAGGTTGAAGATTTTTAAGTATTCAAGCACGCAGAGCTTCCTCCTTCGAGCATTGTTTTTTTTTCTTCATCCCTCTGCATCCGTCCAGCGTCTCTCCGGTTCCCTTTACTCTCGTCAGGGAGAGCAGGGCGATATATATATAGCTTGTTTGTTGTTCATCATATTTTTGGCATCACTATTGTCTCCTGTCGTCAGTTCTTTTACTGCATTTAGCATATTAGCTCCTTCCCTAGTTCTCTGCTAGGGGTTCTAAAAAGAAAACAAAAGAGAGGTGCGCATGTTAACGTCGTTTCATCATTTTATGTTGTTTGTTTTCGGAGTGGTATTACTGCACTTTGGCTGATCCCCTTTCTTTTGCTTGTCTTTCATTGTCTTTCTTACAAGGTAATCAATCAAGAAAACCCACTTCGTCGGCCGGCCGATTGGAGTTGGAGGAGGAGATCCACATTCATCCCGCATCCCATCTTTCACCAGGTACATGCGATCTTATTCTTTTTTTTATTGAGGTAAACCCTCTGGCGATCACACACTCCCCTTGTGCACCTCGTGCATTGTTTCATCTCCACCATTATTTAATGTTTCCCTTTTCCTTTCCTTTTTAACCTTTCCCCAAAGTGTGGATTTTAAAGGAATCCACAAGGACTAGCGCGAGATCACCCCTCTTCATATGGCGCCATCTGTGGGAAACGACCAAAGAGCCAGTATGGTGTGAAGAAGTTCAGGGAGGAGGTCCGTCGGCGATAGGGGAAAGGCCATGGTGGCGGCGGGAGAAGGCCCCTCTCAGGCCCCACAAAATCCTCCCTCCAACGCCAGCACCCCAGCCGACGGACCACCCCCTCCTCCCGCGGCAGTGGAGCTACCACCCAATGGGGGCGATGACGCTTTCTAAGCCCTCAACATAAAACTGGATGTCCTCGTGGAACTCATGAGGACCCAGGTGGCCAAGGAAGGGAGGTCACACGCCCCTCCGAAAAGCCCTCCCTGCCAAGATGCGTCCCAACACACTGCCAGTGGTCGCTTCACCCTCCGAGGGCGGCAGCTTATTTGCAACAGGTCAGGAGCACCTTCACAAGCCCCCCCCTCCGGAGCAAGAGGCCTCTTCCACATCGAAACGGAGGAAACCTGGGGCACGCCGTCTGCACCTCGAGACCGAAGTCCCCAGGGAGCGCCAGGACAGCCTACCATCGCACCCCCTAGCCCCATGGCGCAACAGCGGATGGAGTTATTCCTCCATCTGTGAGAGTTCAAGAGGCGCTTTGCAGAGCAGGAGCGCGCCTTACGCGCCTTGCAGAAGACCTCTCCACCAGAGGACAAGGAGAGATCCCCATTCTCCGACTATATCTTGAAGGCAGAGGCATCTCCCAGAACCTTCATCCCGACCTTCAAGCCCTACGACGGCCAAGGCGACCCGGTCGACCAATTCGACAGCTTCGACGCCCTGATAACCCTTCACGGGGCGTCCGACGCCATCAAATGCCGAGCCTTCGCGACCACCCTGGTCCAAGGCGCCCAAGCATGGTTCCGGGCCCTCGCCCCCGGATCCATCCGAGACTTCAAGCAATTTGGGCGAGTATTCAAGGAGAGTTTCGCCGGCAGCGGCCCCCCGAGATCGGTAGCGGGGCTATTGGCTCTCAAACAGGAGCAGGGAGAGAGACTCCGGGCTTACATCATCCGATTTAAATCGAAAGCCCTGAGAATCCCCCGCCTGGATGTAGCCTCGGCCATAACCGCGGTGACCGAAGGCACCCGCGATGAGAATCTCCACCGCGAACTTATCCTCCACCCTCCCTCGACCCTTGCCGAGCTAGTGACTCTAGCCTTACGCCATGTTGAATGCGAAGAAGTTCTCAGCATATGCCGAGGCACAACCGGCTCGGGTCGGTAGGGGGACAAGAAGCAAGCACCCGAGTCAAGCTCGGGCCAAGGAAAGAGGCGGAACCGAGATGGGGGGCACAAAGAACCATCCCGGAAGTACGAGCGGTACACTCCCTTAACCGCTCCGGTGTACGAGATATATGAAGACAACAAAGGCTCGGGCCTCCTCCGCCAACCCGAGCCAATGAGGTCGAAAAGCCGCAATCGCAGCAAACATTGCCTATTCCACAGTGACCACGGGCATCACACCGGCGATTGCCACCAGCTCCAGGATGAGATCGAGTGCCTTGTCCGCCAGGGACACCTATGCCGGTTTGTAGCCGGGCATAAGGAAGACCGAGGCGCCCCAGAGGGAATCGACATCCTCGGGCCGTTCCCTACCGCTCAGGCCCAAAAGAAGTTCATCATCGTAGCCATCGATTACTTCACCAAGTGGATCGAGGCCGAAGCCACAGCTAGGATCACCAAGACAGTCGTCTGGAGTTTTCGTCTGAAAGTCGATCATTTTCCGCTACGGCATCCCCCGGGTGATAGTGAGTGATAACGGTCGGCAATTTGATTCTCGTTATTTCCGAGAAAGATGCGCCGACCTAAACATTCGCAATCACTTCACCTCGGTCGCCCACCCTCAGGCTAACGGGCTGGTCGAAAATGCCAATAAAACTATCTTAAAAGGCATCAAGACCAAGCTCGGCAAAGCCAAGGGGAGCTGACTTGAGAAATTACCGAACGTACTTTGGTCGCACAGAATGACTCCCAGAACGGCAACCGGTGAAAGTCCCTTTCAGTTGGTGTACGGCACCGAGGCCGTGATCCCGTTGGAGATTGCCAATCCTTCCCTCCGAGTCATCTGTTTCTCGCCCGAGCCAAACGACCAGAAACTGCTCGAAAACCTTGACCTAGTGGATGAACTCCGAGAGATTGCCAGCATCCGAGCAACGGAATATCAACGCCGCCTCACTCGATACTACAATGCCAAAGTCCGAGATAGACACTTCCAGCCGGGAGACTTCGTTTTCAGAAAAGCCGAAGCCTCTCGACCACTTGAGGTATCGGGTAAGTTATCCCCTAATTGGGAAGGCCCCTACCGAGTGGTCGAGATGCTCTGTAAAGGAGCGTATCGGCTATCTACTATGAAAGGAGAACCCATCCCTCGAACATGGAACACGACTACACTACGCAAGTTCTACTTCTGAACGTCGAGCATTGTGTAAGCAGTATGAAATAAAACAAAAGTTTCCTTTCCTCTTTTATTCAAACAACTTGCTTGTACATCGGAAAGGCTGAAGCCAAGACAATACATGTCAAAAAAGCAAAAATCCATCTGGCGCCGCCGTACGAGTCCATCGCTCGGCTGACTCGGTTAGCCTTCCCGCGTCCAACCACTGACTCTGCTTTGTGCAGAAACTGGCTCGGATTAAGGGTAGTCGACCCCGTTGGCTCGGGTAACTCGGAACAAAGGTGACAGAGGGATTAGGAGGAAGAAGGCTACCTTCCAAGTTGACAGAGATAGAGGATGGGGAAGAGGGAATACGAATGAAGGCCTCCTCTCTGCAAACTCTTTGGAAGGAGGAGAGTGCAGGCACCCTCTAAAGAGTGAAGGGGAGGGGAGAACAAGAAACCAGCAGAGCTGGACGAGGAGGCAGGGGAAAGCCCGGAAATGAGGGAGCTTAATTGGCTTCCCCCTCCCCTCGGGATGGAGTCGGCGACTCAGGGACAGGAGTTCGACGTGCCCCAGCATGTCGAACCTTCTTCCCGAGTAACCTCCCCGCGAGCGCCGCCGGAACTGATAGAAGAAGGCGACGTGCTTCCGCACGTCGAACCCTCTTCAAATATGCCCGCCGGCCGTCGAACTCCTTTCAAATCCGAAGCAGCAAGGACCCTCTGCCCTCCGCCGTTGACAGCCTCATCTTCCAGAGCGTCTTCCACCCTTCAAATCCGACGGCACAACGCTTCGTGAAGAAGGAGAGAGGAAAGACTGTCAGAGAAAACCCTAAGCGATGGAGAAGGAGAGACGCCCTTCATACCTTTTATAGGCGAAGGGAGGTTACTTGCCTTAAATGATTCTCCCCTCGAAAACACGTTAAAGGGACTTCTCCCTACGAATGGTCACCTCAGACTCCTCGGTTCCCTCCCAGCGGGACACACGGAGCGGCCAAGCAGTTAAAGCATGAGAAAACGGAAAGACACCCTGTCAGACGCTCGCCCAACCATCGTGCGAGATCCACGCAGAAAGTATCGGCCCTTTCTAACTACTGCAGATACGCTGGTCAAACTACGGCAATGGCGGTACAAAAGAGTTAAGTCTTCATCATAACGCTACTGCCTTACGTTCTTTACACAAAAAAAGAAGCTTTTCTTCGAAAAAAGGAAAACATACAAGCAGAAAAAGTAAAACAGATACATTAGGCCCTCGGCCCATCCTTAGGCTCGGAAGCGGGAGGCTCGGACGGTCTGCCCCTGGCACCCTCGGTGACGACCGACCCTGGCACTGACCCCACCGGCGTAGGAACTACCTAGGTTGCGCGCCCTCCCGAGGCATCCGGAGTTGGCGACCCCTCGGACGAAGAGTCCCCCTGGTCTCCTTCCTCCGACGCCGAACCAGAATAACCGGAGGATGATAAATCTGAGTCATAGCATTGCCCGGACGGGAAATTGATTATCTCGGACGCCTGCTCCTCCGCGGAAGAGATGGCCCGGTCATAACCTTGCTTGAATCCCTTGCGGATGCCCCGGCGAAGTGCTGACTCATAGTAGGGGAGGGCAGCCTCCATAAGGTCGACCCGGTAGGCCTCCGAGCCTCTGTATTGCTCGAGCGCCTCCGCCCCGGCCGATTCCAACCTACCGGCGAGTTCAGCCTTCTCCCGCTCCGCCTCGGATAACCTCCGCTCGGCCTTGACCATCTGCTTCTCCGCATCGGCCCGATCAGCCTCGGCCTCCATTCGAAGACGCACGGCTTCCTCAGCCCGGTCCACCAGCTCAGCACGCTCAGCCTCAGATGGGGACATCAGAGCAAGAGCACTGACATTTTAGTTTGCATTTGTATCCTTTAGTTTATTTTTATATCCTTGGGAAAGTATGTTTACAATTGTAAGACTTTATAAGTCAATGTGTCATTCCCTAGGATTCTTTGGGTTTTTGTGCAAAATGTCAATAGGTCCAGCAAGGGGGCCCTCATTCCTTGCCCATTGGTCCACCTAAGTCATTTGGGTCTATGTGGGGCTGTTCAACCATCCTAGGTGGCTTCTAGATGCTTAGACTATCAAAGGGAGACAAATGGACTAAATAGTCCAAGATGCCACCTACCATGGCCCCTTGGTCAAGGGGGCGCCCCCCTCCCTTTTAGTATTTTATTTTTTTCAAAATTCACATGTTAGAACTAATTAGTTCTATCCCTTATTTACCCTCCCTAATTCTAGATCTAGGGTCATTTAGTGTCTTTTTACAATTATTATAAATGGCTTATATTTCCATTTTACTAGAATTAATGAAGTGAAATTTCAGAAAATTGGTAGGAATCCCCCCTTGGAGGGTGCGCCCCTCTCCCCCTCTGGTTCTTCTTCTTTCTCCAGCAATCCAGGGTGTGAGACCATTTCTACCTCCTCCTCTCATCCTCTAAGTTCATCTTCTGTCGCCGCCGCCATCGCACCGCCGTCGCGCCACCACCATCAACACCGGAGTTCTGTCTAAATCAGGACAGAACCTCATCTCTGAAATTTTATTTTTTTTCTTGTCGTTTGTGTAGCAACCCTGATAAATGAATATTTGAAATAAATTAAAACATATATATATTACAGTAGTAATACAGATAATGAGAATAGGATTAATTAGATGAAGTAAAACAAAATTAAAATAACGCCTCTTATTAGGGCGTTAATTCAAAAAGAAACGCCTCTATCAAAGGCGTGACTAAAGAAAGGACGCCCACACGTGCGGTCGTCAACTCTCACGACCAAATAGGCAAGTAAAAGAAACGCCCATATATGGGGCGTGTTTCAAAAACAAAGAACGCCCTTATCCAAGACGTTTCTTAAGAAACGACCTGAACTAGGTCGTCAATTCAAGAATCGACGCCCTGACCAAAGGCGTTAATTCAGTTCGTAAACCGTTCGAACCCAGAACTTATCCAGAGTAAGTGATAAGTATTAGAAAGAGTTATAACGTGGCAATAACTCTATATTGGAAGCATTACTTCCACTAGAACTCTAACCCTAATTGGACCCCCTAAATCCCTATAAATAATCTTCTGCTCGAACCCTAGAAGCTATTTGGTCGACTGCTGCTACGGTATGTATAGAACCAAAAGTTATTCCTCATCGTTTTCTCTGTTATACGATCGTGTGAAGAACATTAATTGATCTTCTCTTATTTGTAGGAAGTCTGCTTGTCGAACGTGAAGAACAAGGTACTGTTCTTCTATCTTTTCCCTAAAAACTTCGGTTATAGCTGTGAAGATTATTTAAATATCTTCATCTTCCTTCCTTTTCTCTCCCTCTACAGGTTGACGGTAGAGTGAAGATTTCTGAAGAACGATTGTTCTTCTTCTTGCTGTTGCTACGGTTATTATTGAGTTGCAGTTGAAGCTTCAGAGTATTAGGCTTCTCACCAAATCCTTCAGAGTTCATCTTCAAATCCATTATTAAGGTAGCATTTTCTCAAGTCACTGTAGCCCAAACTAAATTGATACAGTACAATAATTATCATGCATATACATGGTTTGGTTTACTATAGTTTCTGAACGACTTTCTGTTAATTTCTTGAAAGAAACGTCCTTAGCAAGGGCGTGACTATTAAATACACGCCCCAGACTAGGGCGCTAATTTACAAGTCACGACCCTGCCAAGGTCGTCAATTTCATATTTGACGCCCTATACACAGGCGTTAATTTCATGTAAATCTTAAGAACTGATTATCCATGCAATTACGTGAAATCAAATCAATAATTGTTAACGGTTAAAAGTCAATAAACATGAAACATCAAATCTGATATACTGCATGTGAATCCCTGCCAATTTTCCTGTCATGACTATATGATTGTTATCCTTGATTATCGTGCAAATCTTGCTGATCATGTAAATTCCTGATATTTCTTGAATTCACGACCTAGACTAGGTCGTTTTCCATGTGGTAACGCCCCATCACAGGGCGTGAATTAAAAGAAACGCCCCTTATTAGGGCGCGTATCTGTTAAAATCCTGGAATATATATTCTGTGAAAATAAGAATTTAATGATTAACGTCCCTACCAAGGGCGCGTTTTTGATAATTTCTGAAAATAAATATGTTCTGAAAAATATTGTAAATAAAAGACGCCTGCTAACGTAGTCGTCAACTCTTGAAGAAACGCCCCTGCCGAAGGCGCGTTTTATATAAATTATTGAAATTATTGAAAATTCTGCAAAACGGACCATATGTAAACGCCCTTCTGTTAGGCGTTAATTACTTGAGAAACGACTTGACCTAAGTCGTTATTTTACTGTAAACTGAGTTTTCCTCTGATTTGCTAACCGATGGTTTTATATATCATAATATATATATATATCGGCACTATTCTCCATTCCGTGAGTATAGTCCCACGTTTCATGTTGATTTAGCGATCACACTCAACTCTCATTGACATACAAGCTCTCCATTGGACATTCCGTTCCTTTGGACTAGCGAGTTAGTCATAGAGACCTCCGTAAGACTCCTCGTAGCCTTGGATTCCCTCAAGGCCGACTGAGCTGGTTGTACCCTAAAAACCCATTACACTATTGATGCCATGTCACTCTAAAGAAACATGGTATACCGGCCCTTATGATTGTACAAAGAGTATATCATAAGAAAATTCTTAATGGGATGATGATATCATGCCATATCATGTCGTTCTTGTAAACCCCAATTCTATGATAAGAATGAGGGTATCTTACTTTGATATACTGTTCATGTGGACCTCAATTCTATATAAAGAATGTCCATATTGATTTGTCATGGTACCTAAGTTAAGGGAACCATATTCTACCTAATTTTATCGATATCGTGATTATACCGTTATTATCGCCATTCTATGTCCTTTGTCATATTTTGGACTCTATTCTATCAAAGTTGTCGTACGTGTCTACAAGCTTGATTATTGAAATTCTATGTTGGCTATAAACACGAGTGGATGTCAAAACACATGATAAATGCCTGCGCATATAGGGCCCGATCTGGTCCTGGGAGGAGCACCCGAAAGTACTTGTGCCCATGGGAGTTAAAATGATAAGGTATCTGGCATTATACCGAGTACTTGACTTGCTTGATTGGACATTCCACACACATCTTGTACTTGAATCGTACTTGACTTTACATGAAATGCGTGGCCCGAAAGAGGGTAATTTACTTGCTTGATACATGATAGCCAAAGTTCTTGACATGACTCGATAATGGTACTTGCTTGAATATCTTGAATAACTTGTATCTTGTTGAAAGTTCCTGATAAGTTCATCTTATTTCCTTGATATTACATTCTCTCTATCTTGTCGTTTCATGCGAGCATGCATAGCCTTATTGCATTCATGAAAATGTAATTACTTAAACCCCTTGCTAGTACTTGAGATATAATTTCCTACTGAGCGTTCGCTCATTCCGTTTGTCCCTTTCTACTTTTCAGGTAAGTCCGACGACGATGGAAGTCAATCGGATGGGAATGGTCAAGAGTGAAAGTGATAGAGCTTCTACAAGTGTCGTCTAGTCTTTTCCATAGTTTCTTGAGTCAAATATGTATTCTTTTCCTTTTTGTTAAACAGAGTATTGGATTTGTAATAGTCTATCCATTATGAAATAAAGGATTGGGTTATCTTGCTATTTTGCGCATCTCTGTCTTTGTGTCGAATATACGACCACTCTGATTGACATGATTGATATAGACACGTCGCGCATCTCCGGGTATCTTCCGCGCTCGGGGCGTGACAGTCTTTGTGGTATCAGAGCCTAAGGTATTCAATTCCTAGGAAACCCAAGTCCAAGGATAGGTTTCAAAACCTTTAACCAAGTGAGAGTGGGTAGAACCAAGGGTTAAATGATCAATGAGTCCTTTATAAGATCATAGTGATATAATACTAACATAGCTATTGTAATTGTAGGATAATGGCTGCCGAACGTGCTCAATGGCGCAACATGCAGCGTACCCTGCAAGGGATGACCCAAGTGCTACAACAGGTAGCACAAGGTGGTGCTCCACGAGCTGGAAGCTTACACCAAGCATTCAAGAATATGAATCCCCCGAAGTTCATGGGATCAACCGATCCATACGATGCCGAGCATTGGGTTCGGGAGATTGAACGTATATTCCGTGTCATGCAATGCACGGATCAGGACAAAGTCTTATTAGCTACTTTCCAGTTAGAAAAGGATGCTAGATGCTGGTGGGAGTCGATTGAAGCTACTATAGACCCAACTCAAGTTACATGGGGAGAATTCGTTGAATATTTCAACGCCAAATATTTCTCTGATAGGGTCCAGGAAAAGAAGGCCGCCGAATTTGCCGCATTAAAGCAAAGATCTTTATCGGTGGCTGATTATGAAGCACAGTTCTCTAGACTGTCTAGATATGCTAAGCATTTAATTAGCACGGAAAAGATGAAAGCCCGTAGATTTCTTAATGGGCTTAGGCCCCACTACATTACTCAACTGGCGCCTTTGGATATTCAAGTTTATACCGAAATAGTGCGCCGAGCTCAGTTGCTTGAAGATGCCACGGAACTATCTGATAGCATCCGTGGGAAAGAAAAAAAGGAGCAAGTCACAAGTTCGAGTTCTTTTAAACCCAACTTTAAGAAGAGGCCCAATAATGGAGGTTCTTCCTCTCAAGATCAGAAGTTCAAGAAATCCAAGCCTTTCTCTATCACCACTATCCCTTCGAATACAGTCTGCAAGCATTGTGACAAGGCTGGTCACAAAACAGAAGAATGCTGGAGGAAATTAGGAGCATGTCTCCGTTGTGGGAGTCGTGAGCATCGGATTCCCGATTGTCCATTAATGAATGACCAAGACGGTGAGGGTAAACGCCCAGTGACAAGGAACGCGCGTCTTCATGCAATCCAAGAAACTGAACCAGAAGAAGAAGGCGGATTGGTGGAAGGTACATTAAAAATTTGTTCCAAATATGCACATGTCTTATTTGATACGGGTGCATCGCATTCCATTATTTCCAAGAAGTTTGCTGACCCATTACCTCTAGAACCAGAATGGATGAAGTTAATATTGTCTACTCCTCTCGGAAACGAGACGGATATCACACATCATTATCAAAACTGTGAGGTGTTGGTTCGAGGAAAGAATTTTCCTATTGATCTTATCTGCTTAGATCTAAAAGAGTATGATGTTATACTAGGAGCAGATTGGTTATCCAAATACCAGGCAACGGTTGATTGCCGTGATAGCAAGATTGTTTTCAAGGAATTTCCGGAACTGACTTATACTAGTCCTAAGAGTCGAAGCAAATTCCCTCTTATTTCGGCTCTTCGAGCAAGCAAGCTCGTCAAGAAAGGATGTGTATCCTTCCTTGCTTTTGTCACTATTAAAGAAGCTAAAGAAACCAAGATAGAGGACATTCAGGTAGTGCGAGAATTTCCCGACGTATTTTCGGAAGATTTGCCGGGATTACCCCCTCAAAGAGATGTAGCCTTCACCATTGACTTAGTCCCTGGTGCTGGTCCCGTTTCAAAGGCACCATATAGAATGTCCCCTGCTGAACTCAAGGAGTTGAAGGAGCAGTTGATGGAACTAATCCGAAAGGGGTTTATTAGACCAAGTACTTCCCCGTGGGGAGCACCAGTCTTATTTGTAAAGAAGAAGGATGGATCCATGAGATTGTGTATCGACTATCGACAATTGAATCATCTTACTATCAAGAACAAGTATCCACTGCCGAGAATCGATGAATTATTTGATCAGATTTCAGGATCCAAATATTTTTCCAAGATTGATCTCAGGTCGGGATACCATCAATTAAGAATCAAGGACGATGACATTCACAAGACTGCATTCAGAAGCAGGTATGGCCATTACGAATTTGTTGTTATGCCTTTTGGACTAACAAATGCCCCTGCTGCCTTTATGCAGTTAATGAATAGCATATTCAGGCCTTACTTGGATCAATTCATAGTAGTCTTCATTGATGATATATTGATATATTCTAAGACTAAGGAAGAACATGAAGAGCATTTGAGGATTGCATTGCAAGTCTTGAGGACAAATCAATTATATGCTAAACTCAGCAAATGCGAGTTCTGGCTTGAAGAAGTGGCTTTTCTCGGGCATGTCATATCAAAGGACGGATTATCTGTAGATCCGTCAAAAGTTGAAGCTGTGAGAAACTGGGAAAGACCCACTAATGCAAGCGAGATCAGAAGTTTCTTAGGTCTTGCAGGCTATTATCGGCGATTCATCAAAGATTTCTCTAAGATCGCCGTACCACTTACAAGATTAACTCGTAAGGAGGTCCGATATGAATGGAGTGAGGAATGTGAAATAAGTTTCCAAACTCTCAAGGATCATCTCACTACAGCTCCAGTATTAGCTCTACCGATAGAAGGAGAGAAATTCGAGGTCTACACTGATGCTTCTGGCATTGGCCTCGGATGTGTCCTAATGCAACAAGGAAAGGTCATAGCTTACTCTTCACGTCAGCTGAAGAAGCATGAGGAGAATTACCCCGTCCATGACTTAGAACTGGCCGCGGTAGTATTTGCCCTAAAGATATGGAGACACTACTTATATGGAGCACAGTTTACTGTATACTCCGATCACAAAAGTCTCAGATATCTATTTTCACAAAAGGAGCTAAACATGAGACAAAGACGCTGGCTAGAATATCTCAAGGACTTCGACTTCAATATACAATACCATCTCGGAAAGGGTAATTATGTTGCTGACGCCCTTAGTCGAAAGCCGAGAGCAATGATAGCAAATTGTATGATGCAAGAATGGAGGTTACTTGAACAATTCTCCGAGCTCAATATAAGCTTGGACATGGAATCCAAATTTGTCACACTATCTCATGTAAGCATACAGTCAGATTTGTTATCTGAGATACAAACACTCCAGGATGATGATCCTATGTTAGTAGAAATCAAAGGCAGATTGGAAGGACAATCTGATTTTCAACTAACTTCTGATGGAAGATTATCGTTCAAAGATAGAACTTGTATACCTGATTGTCCGGAATTAAAGAAGAAGATCTTAGATGAAGCTCACCGATCAAGGTACACTATTCATCCAGGGTCAACCAAAATGTACCAAGATGTAAAGAGGAACTTTTGGTGGCCTAATATGAAAAGAGAAATAGCGGACTATGTATCACGCTGTCTCACATGCCAACAGGTCAAGGCGGAACACCAAAAGCCTGCGGGAAAACTACATCCTCTAAGATATTCCTAAGTGGAAATGGGAGGATATTGGTATGGACTTCATCATGGGTTTGTCTAAATCTAAAGGAGGACATGATGGAATCTGGGTTATCGTTGACCGATTGACTAAATCGGCACATTTCTTGCCAATCAAAAGCCGATGGTCAATTGATGTGCTAGCTGCACTATACATCAAAGAAATAGTCAGGATACATGGAATTCCTGTCTCAATCGTGTCTGATAGAGATCCCCGTTTTACTTCTCATTTTTGGAAGGGATTACAACATTCGTTGGGGACAAGGCTCAACTTTAGTACTGCTTTTCACCCACAAACGGATGGTCAGACCGAGCGAACTAATCAAGTTGTTGAAGATATGCTGAGAGCATGCATTATTGACTTTGGAGGAAGCTGGCATGACCACTTACCTTTAGTTGAATTTGCATATAATAATAGCTACCAAGCTAGTATCCAAATGGCACCTTTCGAAGCCTTATACGGAAGGAGTTGCCGATCTCCCATATGTTGGAACGAAGTTGGAAAAAAACAACTGTTAGGTCCAGACATGGTAAGGGATACAACCGAGAAGATACAAGTAATCAGGGAAAGATTACAAGTTGCTCAGACCAGACAAAAGACTTATGCAGATACAAGAAGAAGAGATCTTGAATTCCAAATCGGAGATCATGTATTTCTCAAGATATCACCTGGACGTGGCATACGAAGATTTGGTGTTAAGGGCAAGCTTACGCCAAGATTCATCGGACCATTTGAGATACTCGAAAGAGTTGGCGAGGTTGCTTATCGCATCGCATTACCTCCTCAATTGTCCGAGGTACATAATGTATTTCACATATCCATGTTGAAGAAGTACGTGCACGATCCATCTCATATTATTGAACATGGAGATCTGGTGATCCAGAAAGATCTCACGTATGAACAGAAGCCTATGAAGATCTTGGATCGAGAAATACGAGCTCTAAGGAATAAGGTTATTCCCATGCTCAAGGTGCAATGGAATAAGAATCCCGAACGCGAAGCGACGTGGGAGACCGAAGAATCTATGAAGAAACGATTTCCCGAGTTATTCTAAGAGGTATATGTTCTACGATCTCCACATGTATAATTATATATATATTGAATTTGGGGACCAAATTCTTTTTAAGTGGGGGAGAGTGTAGCAACCCTGATAAATGAATATTTGAAATAAATTAAAACATATATATATTACAGTAGTAATACAGATAATGAGAATAGGATTAATTAGATGAAGTAAAACAAAATTAAAATAACGCCTCTTATTAGGGCGTTAATTCAAAAAGAAACGCCTCTATCAAAGGCGTGACTAAAGAAAGGACGCCCACACGTGCGGTCGTCAACTCTCACGACCAAATAGGCAAGCAAAAGAAACGCCCATATATGGGGCGTGTTTCAAAAACAAAGAACGCCCTTATCCAAGACGTTTCTTAAGAAACGACCTGAACTAGGTCGTCAATTCAAGAATCGACGCCCTGACCAAAGGCGTTAATTCAGTTCGTAAACCGTTCGAACCCAGAACTTATCCAGAGTAAGTGATAAGTATTAGAAAGAGTTATAACGTGGCAATAACTCTATATTGGAAGCATTACTTCCACTAGAACTCTAACCCTAATTGGACCCCCTAAATCCCTATAAATAATCTTCTGCTCGAACCCTAGAAGCTATTTGGTCGACTGCTGCTACGGTATGTATAGAACCAAAAGTTATTCCTCATCGTTTTCTCTGTTATACGATCGTGTGAAGAACATTAATTGATCTTCTCTTATTTGTAGGAAGTCTGCTTGTCGAACGTGAAGAACAAGGTACTGTTCTTCTATCTTTTCCCTAAAAACTTCGGTTATAGCTGTGAAGATTATTTAAATATCTTCATCTTCCTTCCTTTTCTCTCCCTCTACAGGTTGACGGTAGAGTGAAGATTTCTGAAGAACGATTGTTCTTCTTCTTGCTGTTGCTACGGCTATTATTGAGTTGCAGTTGAAGCTTCAGAGTATTAGGCTTCTCACCAAATCCTTCAGAGTTCATCTTCAAATCCATTATTAAGGTAGGATTTTCTCAAGTCACTGTAGCCCAAACTAAATTGATACAGTACAATAATTATCATGCATATACATGGTTTGGTTTACTATAGTTTCTGAACGACTTTCTGTTAATTTCTTGAAAGAAACGTCCTTAGCAAGGGCGTGACTATTAAATACACGCCCCAGACTAGGGCGCTAATTTACAAGTCACGACCCTGCCAAGGTCGTCAATTTCATATTTGACGCCCTATACACAGGCGTTAATTTCATGTAAATCTTAAGAACTGATTATCCATGCAATTACGTGAAATCAAATCAATAATTGTTAACGGTTAAAAGTCAATAAACATGAAACATCAAATCTGATATACTGCATGTGAATCCCTGCCAATTTTCCTGTCATGACTATATGATTGTTATCCTTGATTATCGTGCAAATCTTGCTGATCATGTAAATTCCTGATATTTCTTGAATTCACGACCTAGACTAGGTCGTTTTCCATGTGGTAACGCCCCATCACAGGGCGTGAATTAAAAGAAACGCCCCTTACTAGGGCGCGTATCTGTTAAAATCCTGGAATATATATTCTGTGAAAATAAGAATTTAATGATTAACGTCCCTACCAAGGGCGCGTTTTTGATAATTTCTGAAAATAAATATGTTCTGAAAAATATTGTAAATAAAAGACGCCTGCTAACGTAGTCGTCAACTCTTGAAGAAACGCCCCTGCCGAAGGCGCGTTTTATATAAATTATTGAAATTATTGAAAATTCTGCAAAACGGACCATATGTAAACGCCCTTCTGTTAGGCGTTAATTACTTGAGAAACGACTTGACCTAAGTCGTTATTTTACTGTAAACTGAGTTTTCCTCTGATTTGCTAACCGATGGTTTTATATATCATAATATATATATATATCGGCACTATTCTCCATTCCGTGAGTATAGTCCCACGTTTCATGTTGATTTAGCGATCACACTCAACTCTCATTGACATACAAGCTCTCCATTGGACATTCCGTTCCTTTGGACTAGCGAGTTAGTCATAGAGACCTCCGTAAGACTCCTCGTAGCCTTGGATTCCCTCAAGGCCGACTGAGCTGGTTGTACCCTAAAAACCCATTACACTATTGATGCCATGTCACTCTAAAGAAACATGGTATACCGGCCCTTATGATTGTACAAAGAGTATATCATAAGAAAATTCTTAATGGGATGATGATATCATGCCATATCATGTCGTTCTTGTAAACCCCAATTCTATGATAAGAATGAGGGTATCTTACTTTGATATACTATTCATGTGGACCTCAATTCTATATAAAGAATGTCCATATTAATTTGTCATGGTACCTAAGTTAAGGGAACCATATTCTACCTAATTTTATCGATATCGTGATTATACCGTTATTATCGCCATTCTATGTCCTTTGTCATATTTTGGACTCTATTCTATCAAAGTTGTCGTACGTGTCTACAAGCTTGATTATTGAAATTCTATGTTGGCTATAAACACGAGTGGATGTCAAAACACATGATAAATGCCTGCGCATATAGGGCCCGATCTGGTCCTGGGAGGAGCACCCGAAAGTACTTGTGCCCATGGGAGTTAAAATGATAAGGTATCTGGCATTATACCGAGTACTTGACTTGCTTGATTGGACATTCCACACACATCTTGTACTTGAATCGTACTTGACTTTACATGAAATGCGTGGCCCGAAAGAGGGTAATTTACTTGCTTGATACATGATAGCCAAAGTTCTTGACATGACTCGATAATGGTACTTGCTTGAATATCTTGAATAACATGTATCTTGTTGAAAGTTCCTGATAAGTTCATCTTATTTCCTTGATATTACATTCTCTCTATCTTGTCGTTTCATGTGAGCATGCATAGCCTTATTGCATTCATGAAAATGTAATTACTTAAACCCCTTGCTAGTACTTGAGATATAATTTCCTACTGAGCGTTCGCTCATTCCGTTTGTCCCTTTCTACTTTTCAGGTAAGTCCGACGACGATGGAAGTCAATCGGATGGGAATGGTCAAGAGTGAAAGTGATAGAGCTTCTACAAGTGTCGTCTAGTCTTTTCCATAGTTTCTTGAGTCAAATATGTATTCTTTTCCTTTTTGTTAAACAGAGTATTGGATTTGTAATAGTCTATCCATTATGAAATAAAGGATTGGGTTATCTTGCTATTTTGCGCATCTCTGTCTTTGTGTCGAATATACGACCACTCTGATTGACATGATTGATATAGACACGTCGCGCATCTCCGGGTATCTTCCGCGCTCGGGGCGTGACAGTTTGTTCGAGCCCTAATTTGGAGGGTTTGTTCCCCCTGTCCCCCCTAATCTCCAGTTCAAATTTTGTTGATGCGGGATGGACACGCGACCTGGGACTATAGCTCACGATCGTCCCTATGCGAGGGAAGACGTGGACCATGCGCAGTTGAGAAACCGGCGGTGAGTCTCGGGTATCGGCCTTTCCGCGTTAACTAGGATCGAGTCACGGGACGGTACACTCAATCTCGCTCTCTCGCAGCGGTGATAATAGAATAACAAGGTAGAAACCTACACTCGCAGCGGCATTCAAAGCTATACAAGATAAGCAAATGCGATAAAGAGTGGGGAGCGAGTGTACCTCCACGCTCCAGGCGTGGGGAAGACATTCCCGGCCAGTTACGGTAACTCCTGGTAACAACAGTTAAAAATTTTAATTACAGTAGTAATTCCATTGCCCACTCCACGCAGGGAGGTAAAAGGCTACGAGTGGGGCCCGGGAGGACCGACCCTGGGTTGACGGGCAGCAATCTGGAGGCGTGTACGGCACGAACTCGGCCTGCTGGTCCGACTCGTCACTATTGCAACTCAGTGCTACGCCAACTCGATTACTGACTCGGTGGGCAGCAAGGTATGGATTTCAAAGGAACGCTGCCTTCCTGGGATCTTCTGAAGGTGCCGCTTGACTGGGATAGTGGCGGGATGTCCCTGATCGACTCCCTGAAGGGGCGACTCTTGAAGTTGACTTTGATATTTATTTCTGAATTTTCTCCCGGACTGAGTTGTGCTGGCTGAATTCGGATCTGCTCTGCACACCTTCACAAAAAGAATTCCTACGACTAGATCCGATGTTGGATTGATGCACAAAAGGTATCGATGGATAGAGGACTCAGAGATCTACAACATATATTTTTGGTGGCTCCATTCACAGAACGGCTTTAAAATAAAAATGACTGTAAACGGCCTTTTTTTCTGACCCGGACTGACAGACACACAGGGCAGAGATGAACCTGCCTGAAACATACCTTTGACCGAGGGCTAAATGATTTTTGTTGACTCAACAAAAATTATGGTGGAAGGGAGTATACGTGGGGAACACTAGGGAATTTTTGTGGATTTTCTAAAATTTTCTAAGTGGGTGGGGAAATTGCAACAAGGAGACTCTGTCCCGTAGATCTGCAAAAGGGCAGATTACTGAGAGGACAAACAAAAATAAGGGGAAAATATCAAATGGACTCCAAATGACACGAAATTTTAACTAGAGGTTAGGGGAGATGGACAGAACAAATCCTCAAAATTAGGGTTCAATCAGACAACAAGAACTAGAGATAAAATTTCGGAGAAGAGATTCTATCCTGATGGAGATAGAACTCCGATGACGGTGGCGGCGGCGCGACGGCGGTGCGATGGCGGCGGCGGCGGCAGTAGAAATAGAATATAGAGGGGCTAAGGAGAAGATAGAAGGGCATCACACCCAAGATTTAGTACAAATCCATCTGCAAGAGGGGGAGGGAGAGAGGAATAAGGGCACACCTTCAATGGCTCAAGCAAATTTCACAAATTTTCTTCATTAAATCTCTAATGACACTATACATAGGCTTATATAGAGAATGGCAAGGGGTGGAGGGGCTGAGAATTTCGTGGGAAATAGGCCATTTTCTTCCCCCATGTGGTCAAAAATCCAAAATAAATAAATTACATATGGAGGGGGCACTCCTTTGACTAGGTAGGTAATGTAGGTGGCCTCCCTTTGACATTTTCAACCACTTGTCTCCCATGTGTCCAATTGACCTTCTAGATGCCACCTAGGACTTTGACCAGCTCCACATGGACCCATATGGCTTATGTGGACCAATGGGGAAGGAGTGAGAGCCCCCTTACTGGACCTACTGACAATTTGCACAAAAACCCAAAGAATTCAAGGGAATGACACATTGGCTTATAAAGCCTTACAATTGCACATATACTTTCCCAATGATATAAAAGCAAATAAAAGGACTCAAAGGCAAAATAAAAAGTTAGTGCTCGGCGTCGATTCCCATCAACTCTCCCCGGGTGGGAAGAACCCGACCCCGTCGAGTAAGGGGTACGGCTGCTCGAGTAGCTCTGGCGGATCCGTCACCGAACCATGAAGCGTGGAGTACGCTCTACTCCAGGTAATCGACACCTGCTCATCCCATATAGATTCGATATGCACACGCTACCGTGGGAATGAGACTAGAGGTGGACACTCCGAGGTGGGGTCACTCTCAAAGGAGGGAAGGCGGCTCGAAGACTCACTAGGAATCACCGCGGGTCCCTTATGTGACTAGATCCGATATGTGAAGTAGAGCCGATCGAAAAGTCCGATAACTCTCGTACTCAAAAGGGATGAACAACACGAGCATACAAACCGACTTGACTCGATGCATGCACAAACACACGACAGACAGACGAATCAAAGACTCACAAAGACCCTAAACAACCTAATGTTAGTCTGACCTACGCACAGGCGATGGTGGACCAGGACACCCGAATATGTGCCACGCATACACTAGATGTACTCGATGGTTGACGGAATGGAGGACTCCTAGATATCCTAAGATGTACCACTCATGCATTGGCGATATATGGGATTTGGGTGGGGAAGGGCTAGGAGATCCAAAACTACCCTCGTCATTACCCCTAGACGTAGGTATGGCTTGCCAACTAGACCGAGGGGTAGGGGTGGAATAGTGAACTCCTTGGAAGAAGTGGAGTAAATATGATAGCTCGGGAGGTTCACTAGTGAAAGGGTCAAAGAATGTGTGACCCCATGAAGTGGGTTCCCCCATGACTCGGTCCCAAGTTAAGAATTCATAATCACCGTCATACATAGTGATCGGTGGGACGACGGTCATGTCTAGAAAATAGGATTCCTCCCATCGGCAAAAGGGAACGAAGTCGGACTCGGCCGACATCGGGAGGAATAGAAGAATCTCCGTGCTGACACAACCCACGATGTACACGGAGGTAATGGACCCTATGGCCGGATGGGTGAAGCTACGACTAGTGGGTTGGTCGAAGCCTCGGGCCAATAAGTGCGTCAACTTCCATTGCCAACCTAAACCAAGAATAAGGTCACCCAATGTGTCAACATGGTGACTAGATCGAAATGTAGTATGGTAGAAGTTGACAGGCACCAAAGGTAGGGTAGGGTCCATAGATGGGTAAGAAGGTGGGACCAAGCCATCCTTGAGCCAACTAAGTAGTGGCTCGGCAATGAAAAGCGTACCCGTTAGAAACACGGGTGGCTCGGGTTTTGGTAGCTCCAAAGAAGAAGGTTCCGAATAGAGCTCGGAAGGAGAGGGTGGTAGCATTGGATCTCTCATGGGGGATGAAGGAGGGACCTCCATGATGGGGAGAGGGCTTGGGGATGCCGGAGGTGGGGCCGGATTAAGACTACCGGCTATGACCTCCTTGGGCTCGGGTACGAGTCCGCTCATATGAGCACGTGTCCGATCCATCCTATCCAACCGGTCCGTAAACATTTTTAAGATTTCGGCAAAGGTGCGGGTTGGAGTAAGGGCCTCGCGGTGGACTTGCTCATCGTCTCTAGGCCTGAGTGTGGACCTAGGTTCGGCTATAGGCTGGACCTCTTGCTTCCGGCTAGGACCCATTTACTTTGAAGCGCTTGGGTAGGATTGGTTGGGGGTGAATGGATGGGGTTGGTTAGAGGTGTGGCCCACTTGATTGGGAGTGCTTTGGTGGGCTTGGGTGGAGGTGAAGGGGCGGGGTTGGTTGAAGGTGACCAGGCCGGGTAGGTAGACCTTCCTAAGCTTGCCCTTCATCTCATGCCACGACTCGATGGGCCGTTGCATCCTAACCTCCCTCATGCGTTCTATACTCTCCCATTTCCAGGCGGCTTCGTGGATAAGCCTCTTTTGGGCAAAGCTGGCTTGCATGGCATCGGACATAGTGTAGCACTCAAAATACGTGTCCATGGCGGCTTCCCATTTGAGGTAGTCGCTCGGGACCTTGGAGCCATGAAAGTCCGAGGCTTTGGGCCTATGGAAGTGAATGGGATGGTTGCCAAGCCCACAGGTGTCGTACCGCCAGTGGTACGGCCTAGGCGACTTGGAGTCCATTGGACACCGGGGAACTATAAGATGGACATGCAAACACGTGGAGACAAGACAAACCAACTAGACAATGGACTAATCATGACCCTAAACGACAATGCAAGTTGGAATGTCGACTAGACTACTAACCTAGACACAACCAAGACTCGGTACGTGGCGGAGTTAATCGATCCGAAGATCACTCGCGCAAGTGTGTGACCTTCCCGATAGGCGTAGCCTAACGTTCGGACAACACCTTTTTATATACCGAATAATGGCATGCGGATGCAACCTTAGACCGACGTAGACGGTGACTAGACGTAAATGACACTTCTTCTTTTTTGTTTTTAGACACAAGGACTACCCTAGACTCAACCTCGCTCTGATACCAAATTGATGCGGGACGGACACGCGACCTGGGACTCTAGCTCGCGATCGTCCCTATGTGAGGGAAGACGTGGACCGTGCGCGGTTGAGAAACCGGCGGTGAGTCTCGGGTATCGGCCTTTCCGCGTTAACTCGGATCGAGTCACGGGACGGTACACTCAATCTCGCTCTCTCGCATCGGTGATAATAGAATAACAAGGTAGAAATCTACACTCGTAGCGGCATTCAAAGCTATACAAGATAAGCAAATGCGATAAAGAGTGGGGAGCGAGTGTACCTCCACGCTCCGGGCGTGGGGAAGACGTTCCCGGCCAGTTACGGTAACTCCCGGTAACAACAGTTAAAAAATTTAATTACAGTAGTAATTCTATTACCCACTCCACGCAGGGAGGTAAAGGGCTACAAGTGGGGCCGGGGAAGACCGACCCTGGGTTGACGGGCAGCAATCTGGAGGCACGTACGGCACGAACTCGGCCTGTTGGTCCGACTCGGCACTATTGCAACTCGGTGCTGTGCCAACTCGGTTGCTGACTCGGTGGGCAGCAAGGTATGGATTTCAAAGCAACGTTACCTTTCTGGGATCTTCTGAAGGTGCCGCTTGGCTGGGACGGTGGCGGGATGTCCCTGATCGACTCCCTGAAGGGGCGACTCCTGAAGTTGACTTTGATATTTATTTCTGAATTTTCTCCCGGACTAAGTTGTGTTGGCTGAATTCGGATATGCTCTGCACACCTTCACGAAAAGAATTCCTACGACTAGATCCGATGTTGGATTGATGCACAAAAGGTACCGATGGATAGAAGACTCAGAGATCTACAACATATATGTTTGGTAGCTCCATCCACGAAAAGGATTAAAAATAAAAACGACTGCAAACTGCCTTTTTTTTCTGACCCGGACTGACAGACACACAGGGCAGAGATGAACCTGCCTGAAACAGACCTTTGACTGAGGGCTAAATGATTTTGGTTGACACAACGAAAATTATGGTGGAAGGGGGTATACGTGGGAAACACTAGGGAATTTTTGTGGATTTTCTAAAATTTTCTAGGTGGGTGGGGAAATTACAACAAGAAGACTCTGTTCCGTAAATCTGCAAAAGGGCATATTACTGAGAGGACAAACAAAAATACGGGGAAAATATCAAATAGACTCCAAATGACACGAAATTTTAACTGGAGGTTAGGGGAGATGGACAGAACAAACCCTCAAAATTAGGGCTCAATCAGACAACAAGAACTAGAGATACAATTTCGGAGAAGATGTTCTGTCCTGATGGAGATAGAACTCCGATGACGGTGGCGGCGGCACGACGGCGGTGCGATGGCGGTGGCGGCGGCAGTAGAAATAGAATATAGAGGGGCTAAGGAGAAGATAGAAGGGCATCACACGCAAGATTTAGCAGAAATCCATCTGCAAGTGGGGGAGGGAGGGAGGAACAAGGGCACACCCTTCAATGGCTCAAGCCAATTTCACAAATTTTCTTCATTAAATCTCTAATGACACTGTACATCGGCTTATATAGAGAATGGCAAGGGGTGGGGGGGCTGGGAATTTCGTGGGAAATAGGCCATTTTCTTCCCCCATGTGGTCAAAGACCTAAAATAAATAAATTACATATGGAGGGGGCACTCCTTTGACTAGGTACGTAAGATAGGTGGCCTCCCTTTGACATTTTCAACCACTTGTCTCCCATGTGTCCAATTGACCTTCTAGATGCCACCTAGGACTTTGACCAGCTCCACATGGACCCATATGGCTTATGTGGACCAATGGGGAAGGAGTGAGGGCCCCCTTGCTGGACCAACTGATAATTTGCACAAAAACCTAAAGAATCCAAGGGAATGACACATTGGCTTATAAAGCCCTACAATTGCACATATACTTTCCCAAGGATATAAAAGTAAATAAAAAGACTCAAAGGCAAAATAAAAAGTCAGTGCTCGACGTCGATTCCCATCATTCGTGCCATTTGGCCTTAGTTTGATTTTTTCCCATATTTTTGTTTGTCCTCTCATAATATGCCCTTTTACAGATCTGCGGGACACTATCACCTATTCGTATTTTTCCCACCCTCTTAGAAAATTCCAGAAGATCCACAAAACTTACTAAGTGTTCCTCACGTTCCCCCCTACCTCCCATAATTTTTGTAGTCCCTGGAAAAATCATTTACACCTAGGTCAAAGGTCAGTTTCAATCAGATCCCTTTCTGTCCTGAGTGTCAGTAACCTGATCCACAGGAAAACCCGCAGTTTGCAGAGTTTTTCATTTCTAATCCCTTCTCTAGATCGACGGGAAAAAAATATATGTTGTAGTTCTGTGAGTGCTCTTTCCAACGGTACCATCCACACCTCGATCGGCCTCCGGATCTAAGCACCATAATTCTTGCAGCCGAGACGTGCAGATCTGTTCCCTGTGCAGGTCTGAAATTACAGTCCGGGAATAATTCGTACAAAATTATCAAAAGTCAACTTCTGGAACCGCCACTTCAGGGAGTCGATCAGGGACATCCCGCCACCGTCCCAGCCAAGCGGCGCCTTCAGAAGACCTCAGGAGAGCGACGTTCCTTTGGAAACCGCACCTTATTGTCCAGCGAGTCAGAACCGAGTTGGCGCAGTACCGAGTCGGCGCAGGACCGAGTCGGACCAGCAGGCCGAGTTCGACCCGAACGCACCTCCAGATTGCTGCCCGTCAACCCAGGGTCGGTCCTCTCGGGCCCCACTTGTAGCCCGTTACCTCCCTGCGTGAAGTGGGTAATAAAATTCACTGTTGTAATTAAATTTTTATTGTTGTTACCGGGAGTTACCGTAACTGGCCGGGAACGTCTTCCCCACGCCCGGAGCGTGGAGGTAAACTCGCCCCCTCTCTTTATCACATTTTGCTTACCTCGTATATTTTTGAATGCCGCTGCGAGTGTAGGTTCCTAGCTTGATATATTGTTATCACCGCTGCGAGAGAGAGTGAGTGTAACCCGTCCCGTGGCTCGATCCGAGTTCACCCGGAAAGGCCGATACCTGAGACTCACTGCCGGTTCTCAACCGCACACGGTCCACGTCTTCCCTCGCTTAGGGACGATCACGAGCTAGAGTCTCAGGTCGCGTGTCCGTCCCGCATCAATTTGGTATCAGAGCGCCAGTTGAGTCTAGGGTAGAAAACAAAACAAAATAAAAGTGTCATTTACATCTAGTCATCGTCTAAGTCGGTCTAAGGTTGCATCCACATACCATTGTTCGGTATATAAAAAGGTGTTGTCCGAACGTTTGGCTATGCCTATCAGGAAGGCCGCACACTTGCGCGAGTGATCTTCGGATCAATTAACACCGCCACGTACCGAGTCTTTGTTTAAATCTAAGGTCCTCAGTGTGCATTAGTTAGTGCATTCCAATTTTGCATTAATTAGGGTCGTGTCTAGTGTCTTTTCACCCACTGTTGGCATGTCCATTCACTAGTGTCCCCGTGTCCCATGGACGACCAAGGGGCCGCATCTTCTGCATGGTGGAGATACTATCTAAGGTGGGAGAACCACCCGGACCACCCCCAGAGACCTGTAGCCCGGGACTTCTATGGCTCCGAGAACCCGAGTGACTACCTAGAGTGGGAAGCCATTATGGACGACTACTTTAAGGTGTACCTTATGTCCAGGCCCATGCAAGTCGACTTTGCCAAAAGGTGACTTTTCTATGAATCCGCCGAAACATGGAGGGACATCAGGTACTTCCGAGAAGATAGGAGGCTAAGGTCCATCGAGTCATGGTGGGATATGAGGAGAGTGCTTAGGAGGGTATACCTTCCGCGCCCACCTACCTCCAACCACAGGGGTCATACCACTAGTCAACCCCACCAACTCACCCACAATCAAGTGGGCCACACCTCCAACCAACCCCGCCCCTTCACCCCCATCCAAGCCCACCAAAGCACCTCCCACCAAGTGGAAGCCCCGCTTCTAGCCGAGCCTAGGTCCACACCCGAGCCAAGAGACGAGGAGCGAGTCCACCACGAGGTCCCTACTCCAACCCGCACCTTTGATGAAATCGAAAAAATATTTTCGGATTGGATAGAAAGGACACGTGCCTCTTCACCACCCGTGAGTGCTCCTTTACCACCCTCTACTTCCGAACCTTATTCGGAACCCTCTTGTTTGGAGCCTCTAAAGCCCGAGCCACCCGTGTTTCTAATGGGTACGCTTTTCATAGTCGAGCCGCTTCTTAGCTGGCTCAAGGATGGCTTGGTCCCACCTCCTTACCCATCCATGGACCCCACCCTACCACTAGTGCCCGTCAACTCCTACCACACTACCTTTCGGTCTAGTCACCATGTTGATACCTTGGATGACCTCGTTATGGGATTAGACTCACAATGGAAGTTGACGCACTCATTGGCCCGAGGCTTCGACCAACCCACTAGTCTTAGCTTCACCCATCCGGCCTTAGGGTCCATTACCTCTGTGTGCACCGTGGGTTGTCACCACGGAGATTCTTCTATTCCGCCCTATGCCGGCCGAGCCCGACTTTATTCCCTTTTGCCCAAGGGAGGAATCTTATTTTTTTTACATGACCACCGTCCCATTCACCATGACGGATGAAGGTGACCACCCACACCTTCAAGAATTTCACAATTGGGACCGTGTCATATGGGAGCCCATCTCATGGGGTCATACCTTCTTTGACCATTTTGACCCCTTCACTAGTCGACCTCCCGATGATGCGGGACGGATGACCGACTCGGGCTAAGACGTACGACCGACTCGATGTGCGGCCAGCACTAGCACACTAAGGCAAGCCGGGCGGCTGACCACCGTGGTATTCTTCAGGTGGAGACGTCTCTCAACAGTGACTCTCTTGAGCCCGACGATCGTCCCTTGCGAGGGAAACGTGGGGGATCACGGCGATTAAGAAACCACCGTCGCCTAGGGTGCTAATTCGCGCTCGGTGCTCGATTGGAGCCACGGAATGGGCGCTCACAACTCACAATCGTGGTGAATTTGAAACTAGCTATCGGCCTTATTCTCTCAAACGCAGTAATATAGAAAGCATACTAAACAGCAAATGTAAGGATCGGAATGAGCACGTACCTCCACGACTAGTCGTGGGGAAGAATTCCCGGCCGATTTTCGAACAACCCCAATACACACAAGATTAACTTTACAATTTCAGAAGCTTGGCCCACTCCACACAGGGAGGTATCGGGCTACAATCAATAACATTGGGGTTGCTGGAACCCGGGTTGACGGGCCACACTCGCAGGAGGCGAGGAACGCGTGCCGGAGCCGCTCGGGTACGCCGACGGAAAGCCGACCCGGTTCTGCCGGCACTGGTCACCCTGCGCAGCAAGCTTGCGGAGGCTGGTACAGCTGGATCCGATGCCCGATCGGAGCGCCGTTTGTTGGAGAATGTCGGCGACTGGATGTAGTATCTTCACTTCGAAGATCGCGAACAGATGCCTTTATATCTGGGCGCAGTGACGAATCTTCTGAGGTTCTGGTTTTGTGCTCACAGAACTGCACAGAAACACGGTAAAATGTTGAGAAAATGGTTGCCGATGTCGGATCGGGGCGTTCTTGGTGGGAGATGGTAGGCGACGTCCAGAGGAAGAAATACTCTGAAGATCCCTCACACGGATCTTGGCCGGATGAAGCGGGGCAGGCTCTGAAAGTTGATTCTAGTTCTCAGTCGGGCCTGCTCAGACCAGACCGCGCGATCCCACGAGAACTGCCGTCACGATCAGCACCAGTCACGGATCGAGGCGAAACCAGCGGCAACACGAAGAGGACTTGAACTACTACGATTGCTCTTCAGGAACCAACTTCAGATGGCATCGGGGTTGGGCTGAAGAATTCAATACATAGTCATCTTCAATTCTAGGAAGCATTCAGAAACCAATCTGCGTGCCTCCACGAGAAAAATCACCATCGTTACTCACGAACTCCGATCGATGCGAAACTAAAGCTGAAAGTTTTCTAACTTGTAGAGGTATCACGGATAATTTTTGTGTAAGACGAAGATAAGAGGAAGAGGGGGAAACGGGGTCGAGTCTCACGACTCAGTTCTGTCCAGTCACAGGACAGCACAATGGGAGTCACACCCAAGAACACACTAAGAGAATCACTCTCTAATGAACTTTTCTTTCAACAAAACTTCATTCTATTAAGCATAAACACTATACATGCCATTATATAGGGAAATACAAGGGGTAGGGGAAAGGGAAGATTGATGGAGCAAGGGGAGAGGGAAGGTGGCTGCGCCCCCTTTTGATTGTGATGGGAGGGGAGACCAAGAAAGGGGAGGGGAAGCTTCCTCCCTTTGAAATTCAAAGGTAGGTGACAGCCCTATATGGTAGGCTAGCAGCCATTAGATCTTGACCAGCAGCCATCTATTAATCCATGTGGTGAATGGAGGTGGAAGAAGCTTAAAAAAAACACAATTCCTAGCCTAATAAGCCAAAAGAGGGGGTGCCCCAATCTTGGGCCTTGAATGGGCCACATGTGGCCATGGCTTAACCAAGCCCATTCCAACCTAGATGGCTTAAGGCCAAATGTGGCCATGACTTAACCAAGCCCATGAATGAAGAGAGCTCACTCTAGATTATACAATCTAGAGAACCCATGTAGGAAGGAAGCCCATATGGCTTATGGATCCATTACAAATGGACCAAGGCCATTTCTACTTATGGAATGCTTAAGGGGCTTTAACAATTTGGCCCTTTAGGAGCCTTACAACCAGCCCATTAGCAAATTACATATACAATACCCTTTACAAGCCCAATTCAATGCCAAAAAAGGTCCAAATTCAAGTCAAATTATCCCCCTTTTGAAGATAAGCCGATGTAGTCCACTTGGCGCTCCGCGTATGGCACCGTCGGTTCGCCGACGTGTCACGTGATCACCCTGGTGTCCGCACCAATTCTCCCCGGGTGGGAGGAACTCGACCCCGTCGAGTAAGGGTCCTGAAGCTTGCGCTCTCCGCATGTGATCAAGGCGTTGGTCATCGTGGGGCATCCTCGCCAACGCACTAGGACGTGTGGGTATGCGCCATTCCTTGTGGTGATCACCTGCTCATCCAGTATACAATCTATATGCATGCGTTGAGGCTGGAAAGGTGGACTCTCGGGTGAGGGGTCACTCCCAATAGAAAGATAAAGCTCGAGACTCACTAGGGATCACCGTGGGTTCCAATATGCTACCAGAAGAAACATGGAACGTCGAATTGACACCATTGTCGTTCGGTAGTTCAATATCGTACGCTTTCGGACCCACTTGTTTCTTAACCCGGAAAGGGTGGGGATCGTGGACTTAGAGTGGCTTTCGGTCTCCGGGCGGAAACCTGTCAGGTACGACCCTGATCTAGATGTACTCTCCCTTTGAATCCACGGATATGTAGCATGCATTGGCTACCTCCTTATGCGTGCTTTGACTGGCCTTTTATTGACACGACGTAATGCAAACCATATGCATGAAAGAGAACAACGAGGGAGACAAACAAACACACACACATGACCTTAGACAAACCTATGGCTAGTCCGACCTACGCATGGACGATGGCGGACCAGGACACCCAAATGTGTGCCATGCATACACTAGATGCAACCAAAGGTAGGTAGGATGATGTACTCCTAGACACCCAAAAAGACACCATGCATGCAAGGACTTCCTATCAGATGTGGGTGTGGGTGGGCTAAGAGGTTCATCACCACTACATGTAGGTAAGGCATGCAATGCTTCCCAATAATCGGACCTATTGCTATGTGGAATTTGATTGGCCCGAGTGGGAAGAGAGTGGTAGGGGACTTCCTTGACAAAGTAGAGGGGAAGTGGTGGAGCACGAGGCCCACTAGAGAAGGGGTCGAATGGGTCAAAGAATGTGTGACCCCCCGGTTCCTCCATTACATAGTCCCATGTTTAAAATTCATGAAGGTAATGGTCACCTCCATCCATCGTGGTAGATGGGACAGTGTATAGAAGATAGGGCTCCTCCCTCGGATAAAAGGAGTGAAGTCGGGCTCGACCGGTAGCGGGAGGAGTAGAAGAACCTCCGTGGTAACATGACCCACGGTGTACACGGAGGTGATGGACCCTAAAGCGGGATGAGTGAAACTACGACCTGTGGGTCGGTCGAAGCCTGGAGCCAACAAGTGCGTAAATATCAATTGCCGGTCTAACCCTTTAAGAAGGTCATCCAATGTATCCACATAGTGACTAGACCGGAAAGTGGTGTGAAATGAATTGATTAGCACCAGAGGTTGGATAGGGTCTATAGATGGGAAGGGAAGTGGGACCAAGCCATCCTTGAGCCAACTAACTAGTGGCTCGGCTATGTAAAGTGTACCCATTAGAAATACGGGTGGCTCGGGCTTTGGTGGCTCCAAATGAGAGGGCTCCGAAATAAGATCGGAAGGTGAGTGTGATGGAGCTCTCATGGGTGGGGAAGGAGGATCCACTATGATGGGGAGAGGGCTTGGGGACTCCGTTGATGGGGCCGGGTTAAGACTACCGGCGATGACCTCCTTAGGCTCGGGTAGGAGTACATCACTAGGAGTACGTGTCCTATCCACCCCATCCAACCGGTCCAAAATCATTTGCATAAGTTCGGCAACGGAGTGGGTTGGAATAGGGATATCCTGGTGGACTCGCCCGTAGTCAACCGTCCTAGGATTGGGTCTTGGCTCATCGACGTGTGGGGCTCTTTGCCTCCGGCTAGGACCCACTTGGTTGGAAGTGATTGGGTGGGTCCGGTTGGAGGTGACCGGTTGGGGCACGTAGACCTTCCTAAGCTCTCTCTTCATGTCCCACCATGACTTGATGGGCCATTGCCCCCTAACCTCTCTCATTCTTTCGATGTAATCCCACTTTTTGGCAGCCTCATGAAGAAGCCGCTCTTTAACGAAAGAGAATTGCATTGCCTCGGACATAGTATAACAATCAAAGTAGGTGTCCATGGTGGCCTCCCACTTGAGGTAGATGCCCGGGTCATTGGAGCCAAAAAAATCTGAGGCTTCAGGCCTACAGAAGCGGAGAGGATGGTTGCCAAGCCCATGGGTGGGCCAACGGTCATATCGCCCGGGTGATTGGGACTCCATGAGAAAATGGGGAACTACATGTTAGACATGCCGACACTTGGACAAGACTGACTGACTCTTATAGGACTACACGAACTAGAAGACACCGACTAATGCAAACACTCATTAATGCAAAAAAATGATGCACGTAGACCTAACCAATATCCGGTACGTGGCGGAGATAAGCAATCTGAAGATCACTCGCGCAAGTACGCTACCTTCCCGATAGGCATAACCTAATGTTCGGGCAACGCCTTTTAATATACCGGGCTATTGGGTGAAATGCAATTTGAAAACACTCTTTTTTTTTATTTTGAAAGTAATGATGGTTCTAGACTCGACTTAGACCATGATGCATGCAATACTTATACAAAGACTACCCTAGACTCAACCTGCTCTGATACCAATTTGATGCGGGACGGATGACCGACTCGGGCTAAGACGTACGACCGACTCGATGTGCGGCCAGCACTAGCACACTAAGGCAAGCCGGGCGGCTGACCACCGTGGTATTCTCCAGGTGGAGACGTCTCTCAACAGCGACTCTCTTGAGCCCGACGATCGTCCCTTGCGAGGGAAACGTGGGGGATCGTGGCGATTAAGAAACCACCGTCGCCTAGGGTGCTAATTCGCGCTCGGTGCTCGATTGGAGCCACGGAACGGGCGCTCACAACTCACAATCGCGGTGAATTTAAAACTAGCTATCGGCCTTATTCTCTCAAACACAGCAATATATAAAGCATACTAAACAGCGAATGTAAGGATCGGAACGAGCACGTACCTCCACGACTAGTCGTGGGGAAGAATTCCCGGCCGATTTTCGAACAACCCCAATACACACAAGATTAACTTTACAATTTCAGAAGCCTGTCCCACTCCACACAGGGAGGTATCGGGCTACAATCAATAACTTTGGGGTTGCTGGAACCCGGGTTGATGGGCCATACTCGCAGGAGGCGAGGAACGCGTGCCGGAGCCGCTCGGGTACGCCGACGGAAAGCTGACCCGGTTCTGCCCGCGCTGGTCACCCTGCGCAGCAAGCTTGCAGAGGCTGGTACGGCTGGATCTGATGCCCGATCGGAGCGCCGTTTGTTGGAGAATGTCGGCAACTAGATGTAGTATCTTCGCTCTGAAGATCGCAAACAGATGCCTTTAGATCTGGACGCAGTGATGAATCTTTTGAGGTTCTGGTTTTGTGCTCACAGAACTGCACAGAAACACGGTAAAATGTTGGGAAAATGGTTGCCGATGTCGGATCGGGGGGTTCCTAGTGGGAGATGGTAGGCGACGTCCAGAGGAAGAAATACTCTGAAGATCCCTCACACGGATCTTGGCCAGATGAAGCGGGGCAGGCTCTGAAAGTTGATTCTAGTTCTCAGCCGGGCCTGCTCAGACCAGCCCGCGCGATCCCACGAGAACTGCCGTCACGATCAGCACCAGTCACGAATCAAGGTGAAACCAGCGGCAACACGAAGAGGACTTGAACTACTACGATTGCTCTTCAGGAACCAACTTCAGATGGCATCGGGGTTGAGCTGAAGAATTCAATACACAGTCATCTTCAATTCTGGGAAGCATTCAGGAACCGATCTGCGTGCCTCCACGAGAAAAATCGCCATCGTTGCTCACGAACTCCGATCGATGCGAAACCAAAGCTGAAAGTTTTCTAACTTACAGTGGTATCACGGATAATTTTTGTGGAAGAAGAAGATAAGAGGAAGAGAGGGATACGGGGTCGAGTCTCACGACCCAGTTCTGTCCAGTCACAGGACAGCACAATGGGAGTCACACCCAAGAACACACTAAGAGAATCACTATCTAATGAACTTTTCTTTCAACAAAACTTCATTCTATTAAGCATAAACACTATATATGCCATTATATAGGGAAATACAAGGGGTAGGGGAAAGGGAAGATTGATGGAGCAAGGGGAGAGGGAAGGTGGCTGCGCCCCCTTTTGATTGTGATGGGAGGGGAGACCAAGAAAGGGGAGGGGAAGCTTCCTCCCTTTGAAATTCAAAGGTAGGTGGCAGCCATATATGGTAGGCTAGCAGCCATTAGATCTTAACCAGCAGCCATCTATTAATCCATGTGGTGAATGGAGGTGGAAGAAGCTTAAAAAAAACACAATTCCTAGCCTAATAAGCCAAAAGAGGGGGCGCCCCAATCTTGGGCCTTGAATGGGCCACATGTGGCCATGGCTTAACCAAGCCCATTCCAACCTAGATGGCTTAAGGCCAAATGTGGCCATGGCTTAACCAAGCCCATGAATGAAGAGAGCTCACTCTAGATTATCCAATCTAGAGAACCCATGTAGGAAGGAAGCCCATATGGCTTATGGATCCATTACAAATGGACCAAGGCCATTTCTACTTATGGAATGCTTAAGGGGCTTTAACAATTTGGCCCTTTAGGAGCCTTACAACCAGTCCATTAGCAAATTACATATACAATACCCTTTACAAGCCCAATTCAATGCCAAAAAAGGTCCAAATTCAAGCCAAATTATCCCCCTTTTGAAGATAAGCCGATGTAGTCCACTTGGCGCTCCGCGTATGGCACCGTCGGTTCGCCGACGTGTCACGTGATCGCCCTGGTGTCCGCACCAATTCTCCCCGGGTGGGAGGAACTCGACCCCGTCGAGTAAGGGTCCCGAAGCTTGCTCTCTCCGCATGTGATCAAGGCGTTGGTCATCATGGGGCATCCTCGCCAACGCACTAGGACGCGTGGGTATGCGCCATTCCTTGTGGTGATCACCTGCTCATCCAGTATACAATCTATATGCATGCGTTGAGGCTGGAAAGGTGGACTCTCGGGTGAGGGGTCACTCCCAATAGAAAGATAAAGCTCGAGACTCACTAGGGATCACCGCGGGTTCCAATATGCTACCGGAGGAAACATGGAACATCGAATTGACACCATTGTCGTTCGGTAGTTCAATATCGTACGCTTTCGGACCCACTTGTTTCTTAACCCGAAAAGGGTGGGGATCGTGGACTTAGAGCGACTTTCGGTCTCCGGGCAGAAACCTGTCAGGTACGACCCTGATCTAGATGTACTCTCCCTTTGAATCCACGGATATGTAGCATGCATTGGCTACCTCCTTATGCGTGCTTTGACTGGCCTTTTATTGACACGACGTAATGCAAACCATATGCATGAAAGAGAACAACGAGGGAGACAAACAAACACACACACATGACCTTAGACAAACCTATGGCTAGTCCGACCTACGCATGGACGATGGCAGACCAGGACACCCAAATGTGTGCCATGCATACACTAGATGCAACCAAAGGTAGGTAGGATGATGTACTCCTAGACACCCAAAAAGACACCATGCATGCAAGGACTTCCTATCCGATGTGGGTGTGGGTGGGCTAAGAGGTTCATCACCACTACATGTAGGTAAGGCATACAATGCTTCCCAATAATCGGACCTATTGCTATGTGGAATTTGATTGGCCCGAGTGGGAAGAGAGTGGTAGGGGACTTCCTTGACAAAGTAGAGGGGAAGTGGTGGAGCACGAGGCCCACTAGAGAAGGGGTCGAATGGGTCAAAGAATGTGTGACCCCCCGGTTCCTCCATTACATAGTCCCATGTTTGAAATTCATGAAGGTGATGGTCACCTCCATCCATCGTGGTAGATGGGACAGTGTATAGAAGATAGGGCTCCTCCCTCGGGATAAAAGGAGTGAAGTCGGGCTCGACCGGTAGCGGGAGGAGTAGAAGAACCTCCGTGGTAACATGACCCACGGTGTACACGGAGGTGATGGACCCTAAAGCGGGATGAGTGAAACTACGACCTGTGGGTCGGTCGAAGCCTGGAGCCAACAAGTGCGTAAATATCAATTGCCGGTCTAACCCTTTAAGAAGGTCATCCAATGTATCCACATAGTGACTAGACCGAAAAGTGGTGTGAAATGAATTGATTGGCACCAGAGGTTGGATAGGGTCTATAGATGGGAAGGGAAGTGGGACCAAGCCATCCTTGAGCCAACTAACTAGTGGCTCGACTATGTAAAGTGTACCCATTAGAAATACGGGTGGCTCGGGCTTTGGTGGCTCCAAATGAGAGGGCTCCGAAATAAGATCGGAAGGTGAGTGTGATGGAGCTCTCATGGGTGGGGAAGGAGGATCCACTATGATGGGGAGAGGGCTTGGGGACTCCGTTGATGGGGCCGGGTTAAGACTACCGGCGATGACCTCCTTAGGCTCGGGTAGGAGTACATCACTAGGAGTACGTGTCCTATCCACCCCATCCAACCGGTCCAAAATCATTTGCATAAGTTCGGCAACGGAGTGGGTTGGAATAGGGATATCCTGGTGGACTCGCCCGTAGTCAACCGTCCTAGGATTGGGTCTTGGCTCATCGACGTGTGGGGCTCTTTGCCTCCGGCTAGGACCCACTTGGTTGGAAGTGATTGGGTGGGTCCGGTTGGAGGTGACCGGTTGGGGCACGTAGACCTTCCTAAGCTCTCTCTTCATGTCCCACCATGACTTGATGGGCCATTGCCCCCTAACCTCTTTCATTCTTTCGATGTAATCCCACTTTTTGGCAGCCTCATGAAGAAGCCGCTCTTTGGTGAAAGGAATTGCATTGCCTTGGACATAGTATAACAATCAAAGTAGGTGTCCATGGTGGCCTCCCACTTGAGGTAGATGCCCGGGTCATTGGAGCCAAAAAAATCTGAGGCTTCAGGCCTACAGAAGCGGAGAGGATGGTTGCCAAGCCCATGGATGGGCCAACGGTCATATCGCCCGGGTGATTGGGACTCCATGAGAAATTGGGGAACTACATGTTAGACATGCCGACACTTGGACAAGACTGACTGACTCTTATAGGACTACACGAACTAGAAGACACCAACTAATGCAAACACTCATTAATGCAAAAAAATGATGCACGTAGACCTAACCAATATCCGGTACGTGGCGGAGATAAGCAATCCGAAGATCACTAGCGCAAGTACGCTACCTTCCCGATAGGCATAACCTAATGTTCGAGCAACGCCTTTTAATATACCGGGCTATTAGGTGAAATGCAATTTGAAAACACTCTTTTTTTTGTTTTGAAAGTAATGATGGTTCTAGACTCGACTTAGACCATGATGCATGCAATACTTATGCAAAGACTACCCTAGACTCAACCCGCTCTGATACCAATTTGATGCGGGACGGATGACCGACTCGGGCTAAGACGTACGACCGACTCGATGTGCGGCCAGCACTAGCACACTAAGGCAAGCCGGGCGGCTGACCACCATGGTATTCTCCAGGTGGAGACGTCTCTCAACAGCAACTCTCTTGAGCCCGACGATTATCCCTTGCGAGGGAAACGTGGGGGATCGTGGCGATTAAGAAACCACCGTCGCCTAGGGTGCTAATTCGCGCTCGGTGCTCGATTGGAGCCACGGAACGGGCGCTCACAACTCACAATCGCGGTGAATTTGAAACTAGCTATCAGCCTTATTCTCTCAAACACAGCAATATAGAAAGCATACTAAACAGCAAATGTAAGGATCGGAACGAGCACGTACCTCCACGACTAGTCGTGGGGAAGAATTCCCGGCCGATTTCTGAACAACCCCAATACAAACAAGATTAACTTTATAATTTCAGAAGCTTGTCCCACTCCACACAGGGAGGTATCGGGCTACAATCAATAACTTTGGGGTTGCTGGAACCCGGGTTGACGGGCCACACTCGCAGGAGGCGAGGAACGCGTGCCGGAGCCGCTCGGGTACGCTGACGGAAAGTTGACCCGGTTCTGCCCGCGCTGGTCACCCTGCGCAGCAAGCTTGCGGAGGCTGGTACAGCTGGATCTGATACCCGATCGGAGCGCCGTTTGTTGGAGAATGTCGGCGACTGGATGTAGTATCTTCACTCCGAAGATCGCAAACAGATGCCTTTAGATCTGGACGCAGTGACGAATCTTCTGAGGTTCTGGTTTTGTGCTCACAGAACTGCATAGAAACACGGTAAAATGTTGAGAAAATGGTTGCCGATGTCGGATCGGGGGGTTCCAAGTGGGAGATGGTAGGCGACGTCCAGAGGAAGAAATACTCTGAAGATCCCTTACACGGATCCTGGCCGGATGAAGCGGGGCAGGCTCTGAAAGTTGATTCTAGTTCTCAGCCGGGCCTGCTCAGACCAGCCCGCGCGATCCCACGAGAACTGTCGTCACGATCAGCACCAGTCACGAATCGAGGCGAAACCAGCGGAAACACGAAGAGGACTTGAACTACTACGATTGCTCTTCAGGACCCAACTTCAGATGGCGTTGGGGTTGGGCTGAAGAATTCAATACACAGTCATCTTCAATTCTGGGAAGCATTCAGGAACCGATCTGCGTGCCTCCACGAGAAAAATCACCATCGTTGCTCACGAACTCCGATCAATGCGAAACCAAAGCTGAAAGTTTTCTAGCTTGCAGTGGTATCACGGATAATTTTTGTGGAAGAAGAAGATAAGAGGAAGAGAGGGATACGGGGTCGAGTCTCACGACCCAGTTCTGTCCAGTCACAGGGCAGCACAATGGGAGTCACACCCAAGAACACACTAAGAGAATCACTATCTAATGAACTTTTCTTTCAACAAAACTTCATTCTATTAAGCATAAACACTATATATGCCATTATATAGGGAAATACAAGGGGTAGGGGAAAGGGAAGATTGATGGAGCAAGGGGAGAGGGAAGGTGGCTGCGCCCCCTTTTGATTGTGATGGGAGGGGAGACCAAGAAAGGGGAGGGGAAGCTTCCTCCCTTTGAAATTCAAAGGTAGGTGGCAGCCATATATGGTAGGCTAGCAGCCATTAGATCTTGACTAGCAGCCATCTATTAATCCATGTGGTGAATGGAGGTGGAAGAAGCTTAAAAAAACACAATTCCTAGCCTAATAAGCCAAAAGAGGGGGCGCCCCAATCTTGGGCCTTGAATGGGCCACATGTGGCCATGGCTTAACGAAGCCCATTCCAACCTAGATGGCTTAAGGCCAAATGTGGCCATGGCTTAACCAAGCCCATGAATGAAGAGAGCCCACTCTAGATTATCCAATCTAGAGAACTCATGTAGGAAGGAAGCCCATATGGCTTATGGATCCATTACAAATGGACCAAGGCCATTTCTACTTATGGAATGCTTAAGGGGCTTTAACAATTTGGCCCTTTAGGAGCCTTACAACCAGCCCATTAGTAAATTACATATACAATACCCTTTACAAGCCCAATTCAATGCCAAAAAAGGTCCAAATTCAAGCCAAATTATCCCCCTTTTGAAGATAAGCCGATGTAGTCCACTTGGCGCTCCGCGTATGGCACCGTCGGTTCGCCGACGTGTCACGTGATCGCCCTGGTGTCCGCACCACCCGAGCTACCATATATACTTCACTTCTTCGAGGGAGTCCACTACCACACCCCTACCCCACGGGCCGGGTCATCTATACCCACCAAGCCCGTTCTTGATACACCTATACCCGGTTCTCCTAGCCCTCTCAAGTCTCCCAAATCCAAAGGTCCGTCCATACATGACTGGGTCATACTTGGACGTCTAGGTGTTCCCCATGCCACCAACCGCCGATTGCATAACATGCATGCATGGCACATATTAAGGTGTCCTGGTCCACCATCGCCTATGCGTAGGTCGGACTAACATTAGGTTTGTTTAGGGTCTTTGTGAGTCTTTGTTTCGTACCGTTGTTCTATCGAGTGCATGTGCATACATCGAGTCGAGTCGGTTTTGTATGCTCGCGTTATTTGTCCCTTTCGCGTAGGAGACTTGTCGGACATTGGGATCGGTTCTACTTCACATATTGGATCTAGTCACATAAGGGACAAGCGGTGATTCCTAGTGAGTCTTTGAGCCGCTTCCTTCATTTGAGAGCGACCCCTTCCCGGAGTGTCCACCTCTAGCCTCATTCCCCAGCAGCGTGTGCATATCGACTCTATACGGGATGAGTAAGTGTCGATTACTTGGAGTGGAGCGTACTCCGCGCTTCCAGGTTCGGTGACGCATCCGCCGGAGCCACTTGAGCAGCCGCACCCCTTACTCGACGGGGTCGAGTTCTTCCCACCCGGGGAGAATTGATGGGGACATCAGAGCAAGAGCACTGACATTTTAGTTTGCATTTGTGTCCTTTTATTTATTTTTATATCCTTGGGAAAGTATGTTTACAATTGTAAGACTTTATAAGCCAATGTGTCATTCCCTCGGATTCTTTGGGTTTTTGTGCAAAATGTCAGTAGGTCCAGGAAGGGGGCCGTCTTTCCTTCCCCATTGGTCCACCTAAGTCATTTGGGTCCATGTGCGGCTGGTCAACCGTCCTAGGTGGCTTCTAGATGCTTGGACTTTCAAAGGGAGACAAATGGACTAAATAGTCCAAGATGCCACCTACCATGGCCCCTTGGTCAAGGGGGCGCCCCCCTCCCTTTTAGTATTTTATTTTTTCAAAATTCACATGTTAGAACTAATTAGTTCTATCCCTTATTTACCCTCCATAATTCTAGATCTAGGGTCATTTAGTGTCTTTTTACAATTATTATAAATGGCTTGTATTTCCATTTTATTAGAATTTATGAAGTGAAATTTTAGAAAATTGGTTGGAATCCCCCCTTGGAGGGTACGCCCCTCTCCCCTCTCCCCCTCTGGTTCTTCTTCTTCCTCCAACAATCCAGGGTGTGAGACCCTTTCTACCTCCTCCTCTCATCCTCTGAGTTCATCTTCTGCCGCCGCAGCCATCGCATCACCGTCGCGCCGCCGCCATCAACACCGGAGTTCTGTCAAAATCAGGACAGAATCTCATCTCCAAAATTTTATCTTTTTTTCTTGTCGTCTGTTCGAGCCCTAATTTGGAGGGTTTGTTCCCCATGTCTCCCCTAATCTCCAGTTCAAATTTCGTGCCATTTGGCCTTAGTTTGATATTTTTCCCATATTTTTGTTTGTCCTCTCAGTAATCTGCCATTTTGCAGATCTGCGGGACAGTGTCACCTATTCGTATTTTTCCCACCCCCTTAGAAATTTCTACAAAATCCACAACAATTACTCAGTGTTCCTCACGTTCCCCCCTACCTCCCATAATTTTTGTAGTCCCTGGAAAAATCAGTTACACCTCGGTCAAAGGTCAGTTTCAGGCAGATCCCTTTCTGTCCTGAGTGTCAGTAACCTGATCCACAGAAAAACCCGTAGTTTGCAGAGTTTTTCATTTCTAATCCCTTCTCTGGATCGACGGGAAAAAAATACATGGTGTAGTTCTGTGAGTGCTTTTTCCAACGGTACTAGCCACGCCTCGATCGGCCTCCGGATCTGAGCACCATAATTCTTGCAGCCAAGACGTGCAGATTTGTCCCTGTGCAGGTCTGAAATTACAGTCCAGGAATAATTCGTGCAAAATTATCAAAAGTCAACTTCTGGAACTGCCACTTCAGGGAGTCGATCAGGGACATCCCTCCACCGTCCCAGCTAAGCGGCACCTTCAGAAGACCTCAGGAGGGCGACGTTCCTTTGGAAATCGCGCCTTGCTGTCCAGCGAGTCAGAACCGAGTTGGCGCAGTACCGAGTCGACGTAGGACCGATTCGGACCAGCAGGCCGAGTTCGACCCGAACGCACCTCCAGATTGCTGCCCGTCAACCCAGGGTCGGTCCTTTCGGGCCCCACTTGTAGCCCTTTACCTCCCTGCGTGGAGTGGGCAATAAAATTCACTGTTGTAATTAAATTTTTACTGTTGTTACCGGGAGTTACCGTAACAGGCCTGGAACGTCTTCCCCACGCCCGGAGCGTGGAGGTAAACTCGCCCCCTCTCTTTATCCCATTTTGCTTACCTCGTATATTTTTGAATGCCGCTGTGAGTGTAGGTTCCTAGCTTGATATATTGTTGTCACCGCTGTGAGAGAGAGTGAGTGTAACCCGTCCCGTGGCTCGATCCGAGTTCCCGCGAAAAGGCCGATACTCGAGGCTCACTGTCGATTTCTCAATTGTGCACGGTCCACGTCTTCTCTCGCTTAGGGACGATCACGAGCTAGAGTCCCAGGTCGCGTGTCCGTCCCGCATCAGCCTCCCACCGGTCATCTAGCTCGACACGAGCCATGCGCTCCTCCTCAAGAAGCCTACTCTTCCTCTCGAGCGATTCGCGGGCCCTAGCTAGTTGCTCGGTTAGTGCCCGGGCCTCCGCTTGACTCGCCCGCGCCAGCTCTCTAACTGAGGAGAGCTCCCGCAGAAGTCCGTCACGCTCCTCAGTGAGCCGAGCTACCTTCCTGTCCGATCCACCAAGGGTCCAGGCAAGGGTCGACCGCTCCGACTCCAACCGAGCGTAAGCTTCAGCCAGAGTGGCCCCCATCTGGGCCAAGACCAAGCCGCCCTCCATAACCATCTCGAGCGCCACAGACGGGGAGTGCTGCATGTCTCCCCCCTTCACCTTCGCGGCTATACCGCGGCATACCTGATACAGAGGGCCCTGGATGCCTAGCCTCTCCAGAGCCGCCGAAATAAAGGCCCCACCTCCGAGTGGCGTCTCCTCGGAAGCCCCACCGGCCGGCCCGGATCGAGCCGCAACTTCATCCGCCCCTCTTGCCTTAGTCGGTTGGGACTGAGTCGCCACACCTCGCGACCCCCCGACCTCGACCGACTCGGCACCTGCACCGCCACCCGGAGCGTCGCCCGCCTCGATCGACGCCCCAGTCCCGGTCGTGGTCCCAGAGTCACCCGCTTCGACTCCGGCCCCCTCGGTTCCTACTGAGGGGAGAGCCGACCCAACGCCACCGCCACCAGCAGAAGCGGCCCCAGCCCCCTCAGCTCCTGCTGAGGGGAGAGCCGATCCAACGCCACTGCCTCCATAAGCGGCCCTGGCCACCTCGGCCCCCTCTCGCTCAGCAGATGGGGGAGCGGGCCCAACAAGGTCGGCCCTATCTCGCTCAGAAGAGGGGAGAGCCGCCGAGCCAGATTCACCTTCGACATCAGGTGCGGACCCGGCCTTCTTGGCTCGCTTCTTGGCCTTCACGGCGTCCCGTATCTTGGCCTCCACGGGATCCTTACGTTTGGCCCCCCGTGGCCTGGAAGACCCCTCCTGGGCCATCCCCTTGCCCTTATCTCGGGCTCGGGTGCTCCCCTCGGGAGATCGCGGCTCGTCGGCGGCCGAATCATCGCCAAGATCGATCACCGCCCGCACGGCCGCAGGCTCCTCCTCCACAGCCGGCCACCTGGCGTCTGTGCAGAAGAAGATATGGTCAGGAAAAGGAGAAGCTGGGAAACTGACTTGTGACGCCCGTACCTGTCAGCCGTAGCCGCGTGAGAAGACACCGCTCAATGTTTTCCGGACTAACCAACTTCTCTGTGGACTGACGACGCTTCAGCAAAATGGTCGCATACTCCTCCACGTCCGGAGAAAACTCGACCTGCCTCGGAGGGATGTTCGGATGGAAATTGGGAATTACAGGACACCTCCAAGTCTCCTCCACCGAAGAAATTCCCACCCAGAAGAACTGAGTTTTCCATCCCTTGTGCGAAGAATCCTTCGCAGCCAAGGAGACACAGCTCCTATTCCGCCTCGCCTGGATGAAATAGAAGCCTTTCCCAGCCGAGGAATGTGCCTTCAACTCGAAAAAATAATGAAAGAGGTCCAAGGAAGGAGGAACCCCGCATTGACGATAGAGGATGCGAAAGGCGGAAAGAAGAAGATAAGAGTTGGCTACCAACTGTACAGGCACCAACCGAAAGAAATCGAGAAGCTTAAGAACAAAGGGCTCGAAGGGAAGGCGGAACCCACCCTTCCACGACAGAAGGAAGGTGCAGATATGGCCCGTACGGGAATCCAAGCTCGTCTCGTGCGGGGCAGCCGTAGTGAAATAAAACTTATAGGGTAGGCAAAACTGGTGCTCCAACCGTTTCACCTCCACCTCCCCCAGCGTGCTGTAGTTTGGAGCCGGCGGTATCACCGTCGCACTCGCCGCAAACTCGCCCTCCCACTCTTCGACCTCCAGACGCTGATCCGCCAAAGAATCTGGAGAGGAACTTGAAGAGAAATGCTCCCGAGATTCCGAAGACTCCGGAGGAAGAGGAAGCTGTCGGACTGCCTCCGCAGTTATCTCCGCCAACTCTGCGAACGTCACTGCAAGCCTCTGCTCTTCCGTCGTGTCCTCACGACGCATCAAAGAGCCCCAAAACAAGCACGAAGGAGAGCCAAACCCTAAAACGGAGGGAGTCTGGAGCGACGACAAGCACACAACGCCTATATTCCCACGCGGAAGGCGACGCGTCGTTCCGACATCTGAGAAAAAGGGGCCCTTTTGGTTCAAATCCGTCAGGATTATCATTATTACGGGCCCAGGTGACCACGACACGTGATTTCTTAACACCGCCAGATCTCCACCCACCCGAGCCACGCTGGTCCAAAACCCTAGCAGCTACTCTTCAGAGCCTACCAAGGCTCGGGAGTAGGAGGGGGACAAGTGGAGAGGGGGATTTCTATAGCCCATTTAAAGAGCGGTCGAACCAGGTCCAGCAAGACCAAACAAGGCCCAGCTCATCTAAGTGACCGCCCCGCAGGGCCCACTTAGCATAAAAGCCCAATAAGATCACTCGAGATCAAGCCCTTCCTCGGCAGCCCTTAGGCTCGGAAGGCCCGAGCGATGGTCCGGTTGGAGGAAGACCCAAGCTCAAGTTATCCCCCTCGTTGGGATAAAGGCTAGCGCCCCGTGCCCACTCCGACCGAGCCTCATCCGAGCTATGCTTATCGCCCAAAAAGGGCTGGCACTCTTCATGCTTGAGACGACCGACAATTACTTATCCACACTGCCGTTGAGAGCCCTTTATGAGCAGGAGTTCACAAAGATAAGGGACCCACGAATCCTCAAGGTTATAAAAAGTCCACGTTGAGGACGTAACTCCCGCCTGAAACTCCTCAACTTACGGGACTCATGAGGCTAGCGCACTATTTAAACCGGGGACTCCCTCCAACAAACGGTAAGGGCCAACACATGCCTAGCATTCCCTGAGCAGGAACCACTTCACCACATTAGTGTAGAGGGATCTCGTGCATCTCTTTCCTCCTCCCTTCATAGCTTCCACCATTACTCTGCTGACTTAGGCATCAGAGGGTTTTCCCCAAGGAACCATCCCTGGGCCCCATGATCCATTTCCCTTCCTTGCAGTTCACTACTCGGTGATCATCTCCTCTAGCTCAGGACAAGTACGAGATCGCCCCTCTTCAGAACCGTTTACAAGCTCAGAATTATTTATTGGATAATTATTTAATTTTCTGAATTTTCACCGACAAGCCTTTGCACGGTCCAAGTTCAGCCGTTTATTGCCATTGAACGGCCTATCTTTAGACCGTCCAGTTCACATAGTCCTAAACCGGTGAACTTTCCAGATAATCATCTATTTATCCTATTTTTTGGATTTATCACCGACACGCAGTTACACGGACTATAGTTGACCGTTCAACTCGTTGAGTGGTCTATCGTTAGACCGTTTTATCCGAAAAAGTCTAGCGCCGTGATAGCCGGTCAGTTCGATGGATAATTAGATAATTTGATATTTTATTTATTTATCACCGACAGCATTAGACGGTCTAGCAATGGACCGTTTAATAGTCTGAACGGCCTATCGAACGATCGCATACCTGGCCGAGATCTGTTAATTATATGGGTTTTCTCTCTCCATGTGTGGTTAAACCTCCATCTTCCTCCGCCATTTTCTCTGTGATTTCTCCACCAAATGGGGTGCCGTTTGATCCTGGCGGGAGATAGGAGTATTATCTAGATATTTTGTGTTATTATCTGGCTCTAATTTTCATTGGAAAACCCTAATTCGGGGTTGGACTTTCAGGGGTCTATAAATACGATGTGACACCACCTTGGGGTGATAGTCACAAGACCGAATGCCCTTGGACCTACAATTGCAAGCAAGTATCTTGGAGCGGCAGACTTACTCTAGCGAACTCACTCGCGTGGCGCACACTAGTACCCGTAGGCGACTCGGCGATGATGGAGAGGGTCCGAGACCTTGATGCTCCAATGGTTGGCTAGCTTGGGAGAACCCCAAATGGGCCAGGATGCCCAACTCACGGGCGGCCAGCACACCAAGGGTGTGGGATGTAGGGGATCACTCACAACTCGCCCGCGGTGATCACTCACATCAATGGCAATTATGGGCCGAGCTCTCACTCTCCGTCCGACGAAGCAATAACGATAATACTATGCTAAGCAATGAATTTAAACCAGCCAAGAGGGGACCGAGGCTCACCTAGTCGGCATGAAGACGCCGACTCCGGCCGGAGACGGGGGCGAGCGGGGAGGCGAGGGTATGCACCCGCACGCCGCGTCGATGAAGCTTCAAACCTGCGACTTGAATTATTACATGAACTACATCCCTTGCAAGGGGGGATCTCGGGGTGGGGGTTAAGTTGATACAGCCAAAACTACCTCCACGCAGGGAGGGGCCTTCAGCCGGCCAAGCTAGGGAAGGGGAGAACCGGCCTAAGAACTTATTGATAGAACGCCGACGGTTCTGTCCGCCATCTGGAACAGGGGACTGGCAGTCGAAGATGATGCCGCTGCAGCTGCTCCCGAATTTTGTTGGTGATGAGACCAGCTGAAAAATCTTCGTAGGAGACCCAGGAAGTCGTCCAAATTTTGTCAGAATTTTGGCAAGTCGGTGCTGGTCGGGGCAGAGGCACGAACAGGGAGATAGAACTCTGACTCTGTCTGCTTCAGAACACAACAGCATGAAGATGAAGACTCCACGGACGCTTCAGAGCTTGGAATTAGGCGGGGCTGGAGTCGACGGATTCGTTGTCGAGTCTTCTTCGAAACGTGACCCACGAGAATGCCAGAAGTCGTTGGAGTAGACCTGAGCAGCCCGATCAGTGAACAGGTGTCTGTTCAGTCCCGGAGTGGATAGAGCAGCACACCTGAGGGAGAAAATTGAGAAAGTGCCGCTCCGGAGGTCGATCGAGGCGCCGCTTCTTGGATATGGAAGGTGACTCGTTGTAGAAGCTCTCGGCCAAGTGGCGCTTCAAGAATCGGAGGAATGTGACCGTGAGAACTTCTGGAAGTGGCCTCAGGTTGCTGATTGGATCTGTCTTGCGCAGTCGGAGAAGAACGGCTGCCCTGGGCGACCACGAGCTCAGAAAGGGATGGGACCACCGCCGTTGCGAAGTAGACTGGATGACGATTCCATCGGTAAATGGTATGCTCACTGAAGCTTCCAAGTGAAGACGTGGCAGCCTCTGCAACTAGGCGCTCCTCTGCTGCCTGCGAACTGAGAACTGTAGGTTGAAGATGGTGGGGGGCAAATGAGGTATATGGTAGGGGAAATGGGGGTGGATGAGTGTGGGGAGAAACCCTGGCTGTGAGGGGGTCTAGGAGGGGGTGTTCCAAGGTGTGGGAGGGGAAGAATGGGGTCTGGAAGGGGGTCTAACAGGTGGTGGGAGGAGGAGCTGCAAATTTGGGATGGGTGGGGGAGAGGGAAGGAGAGTTCTCTCTCCAAGGTTTGAAAATTGACTAATGGGGTGGTTAATGGGGCTTTGGGGATGGGAATGGTTGTGTTGGGGAATGGAAGGGGTGCTTGGGAAGTGGGGAGTTCTCCCTTGGGAGATGAGAGGGTGCTTAGGGAAGGGGATTGGGTAGTTGGTGGTTGGGTGGTGGAGTATGGAGTGGTGGAGGGTCTCTTGGGACTAGGGGTGGAGTAATGAGGGTTGGGGTAGTTGGGAGGATGAGTAATGAGGGGAGGGAAAGGGTTGATGATGTGGAGGAGAGAGAGAGGGGGGAGGAGAGTGAAAGGGGTGCCCCCCTCCTCTTGGAGAGAGAGAGAAGAGAGAGAGAAAGAGAGGGGAATCCACCCATTAGAGAGAGAGATAGAGATTTGGAGAATCCACTCTAATAAGACACTAAAACTCACTTGATTTAAATTGATCATAAAAGGTTGTTACATATGAGAGGAGTGGGGGCCTATTTATAGACTCCATACTTTTCATATGACCATAGTGACCCTGACAAACTAACTAAAGACCAAAGTAGTCCAAGGGAGGGGCGCCCCTGGGCCTAGCCCATTAGTTGGGCCCATTAGCCTATCAAACCAACAATATGACAACTAACTTAGGAAAATGACTCACTAACCTAGGTACATGACTCAAATAAAGGGAAAATTACATAGTTTATGACTCAAAGAAAATATGAAAATTATATGACTAGACTCAGAAACACATGACTAACACAATGGCGCTTGCCGACGAACAATCCGAGCCCATAAAAAATGTGGAGGGGTAAGGGATGCCCCCATCATACCCCCGGGGTGGGGAAAACTCGACCCCGTCGAGTATGGGTCCACCGGGGAAGTAGTACACCAAAATGTAGCTCCGGGCGAACCACGATCTCCAAACTCAACCCGCATCTATAGCCGGGGAATGGCGCTTTAGCTTTTCAAAGTGGCTCGGACACACCCTCATGCTGGCAATGAGATCTTGCTTGCCTAGTATTGCCGCCGTGTGCTCATGTCGGGCTCTTAGGCTAATTTGTGGTGGCACTCTGAGGGTCTCTCTCACAAGGATAGGTGTAAGCTCAAGACACTCACTAGGATCCACCGCGGTGCCCTTAGAGGGTGCCGGATCCGCCACGTGGGAAGTGGGGTGAATCCCAAAACCCATTAGAAAGTCAAACCCATAAGCTGGTTTGCCAAAGCTACTCGGAACTTGGGAAGGTCCAAGTCCTCGTGCCCTCAAATTGGAGGTGACCCTAGGGTAGAGCCACTCCAAAGTCATCATCGCCAAGTTGCCAACTTGTAAGTCCAAGTGGCGCTCATGAGTTTTTGCCCGCTTTTTGTGAATCTCACCGCTTGTTGCTTGATACTTGCTTGGATGTATATGCCATGCACTATGATGCGGTTTGAATGGGAAATGTCTGATATGCATAGGGCGGCCAGGACAACCATATTTAGAATCATGTAGAAATGCCATGGAGACTTTGATGGAATTGGGAGGACCGGGGCATCCATAGATGTCCCTCTCATGCGTAGGTGTGATAAGTGCCGGAGGACCCGGACATCCATGAATACTCCTAATATGCTTAAGACTCATGATGAATGAAGGTGGACCATTACATCCGAATATGGACCACTCATGCTTCCTACTTGACATGTGGGTGATATGAATGAATGGACCCGACTTATAAATCATGTCAAGTGGTGCAGTATGCCTAGGCACATGCATTCCTTTCCTAGAGATGACTTCCATTTGCATGGGTGTAGGGTGGCCCTTGAGCTTCCACTCGTATGGATCAAAGGGATCTAAGAAGGGGGACATCATGGAGTGGGGAAATTCATCAATCCCAAGGTGTATGTTGCCTAAGGTCAAGGCTCCCATGGTGTAACCCGATTCTAGGAAGGGAGGGGTTTGGCCCAACATGGTGGGTGGGGGTAGGGTAAGGTGAGTGGTGAGTAAGGTGGGTGGGTCACATGGGGAACTAGACTCCCATAGGAAGGGATCAAAGGGATCATAATCAGGATTACCTAGAGAGAGATACTCCATGTCCTCAAGGTCCTCACAAGGTGGTGAATTATCCTCTTCTAGTGAAATGGTTGGGCCGGTGTATGGGGTGGATTGGTTGGTCAAGGTTCTAGGAATCACAATGGTAGGGGAGTGGACCGGGATGGACTCTTCCACCATGGGGAGAATGAAAAGGAGGTCGCTAGTGTAGCAACCAATAGTGCAAACCGAGGTGATAGACCCGATACATGGGTGGATGAGGTCAAGGCTCTTGGGTCGGTCCGCCCCTAGAGTCAACAAACAAGTCAAGTCTAATTGCCACTCTAGACCCTTGAGGAGATCATCCCAACCCTCTACCTCATAGTAGGATTGGATCGTGGTGTGAAAGGAGGGGAGGGCCACAATTTGGGATTGATGTCCCATGGGTGAGAGGTGTGGGGGTGAACTAGGGATGGGGGGGCATTGCTTGAGCCATTGGAGTATGGACTCATTCATGGTGAGGGTGTGTGGCTCTTGAGGATCCGGACTAGGAGAGGTGGGTGGAAGTGGAGATTCTTGGATTTCCTTTATGGTGGGTTGCGGATCCGGACTAGCATCCATTTCTGTGTAGGTGGGTGTGTGGGTCTCAACTTCTAATGATAATGGGGTGGGTAGGTCTAATGCGGGGGAATTGGTGATAGTCGATGCGTGGTGCACTCGAGGTGGTGAACAAGCATGGGCTTGGGTTGGGATTGGTAAGGGAAGTAGTGGAGGTCTAGGTTGGGGTTGGGTTGGGGTAGGAAGTGGAAGATGGGTGGGTTGAGGGGGTTTGGGAAGATTGTCCTTGGGAGGAGTGTCCTTGTTGGGAGACGATGGAGGGGTAATGGTGGCCGGGGTGGGAGAGGTTTCAACCACTAGGGGTATGGGAAGATGCTTCCTCGTGGGACATTGTCCGGCGATGTGCCCCATTTGGTGGCACCTATAACATTCCGGCTCGCACTTACCCGAGGTTATTTCACTCACTTCTATCTCCATAGGACCTTTTCCTTTTTGAGAAGGGGTAAGGTGAGGGGTGGAGGTGGAGGTGGGGGCCAAAGGGCCTTGAGTAAGGTGGGTTGTGTAATTGGGTTTTGGTTGCATTGTGGGGAATTGGGGAATTGGAGTCTTGGGTTGGCTGGGTGGGGATGGTGGAGTTGAAGTGCTCCTTGGGCTTTGGTGATCCGAGTAGGAAGGGGACACATATCTAGTCCTAAGTTGTTCCTTCATGTTTCCCCAAGTGGTGATGGGATCTTCCCTTCTAATTATCCTTAGCCCGACAATTTGTAGCCAATAGGTTAGATCCTGTTTGGTAAGTTGTGATTTGGCACATCGGACTTTCTCATCCTCGGACATGGGATACCAAGTGAAGTAATGGTCCATTGAGACTTCCCAATCTAAATAGTCAATAGGATGAGTTCCATCAAAGATGGGAGGTGGGGGAGGAGCCCTACTATCATCTGCCCTTGGGGCGGGCCCATTTTCTCTAGTTGGTCGAGTCGACCCGATAGGTTATCAAGCCACTCATTGGCATAGGTCAAGGCCTTCATGAGGTAGTTGACATGGCCAGGGAGGTCATGTGTGTTAGTGGTAGGCATCCCTTGGGGGTTTGGACTCATGGAGAGGGCCGATGGGTAAGGTCGGTAAGAAGTGGCCATGTTAGTGGACAAAAGAGATGCAACCGAGGACTCTAAATGCATAAACACGCCCTAGGACCAACTTGATAGAGACAAGTTGTGAACTTGCTCTGATACCACTTGATGTGACACCACCTTGGGGTGATAGTCACAAGACCGAATGCCCTTGGACCTATAATTGCAAGCAAGTATCTTGGATGGGCAGACTTACTCTAGCGAACTCACTCGCGTGGCGCACACTAGTGCCCGTAGGCGACTCTGCGATGATGGAGAGTGTCCGAGGCGGGACCTTGATGCTCCAATGGTAGGCTAGCTTGGGAAGAACCCCAAATGGGCCAGGGATGCCCAACTCACGGGCGGCCAGCACACCAAGGGTGTGGGATGTAGGGGATCACTCACAACTCGCCCGCGGTGATCACTCACATCAATGGCAATTATGGGCCGAGCTCTCACTCTCCGTCCGACGAAGCAATAACGATAATACTATGCTAAGCAAGGAATTTAAACCAGCCAAGAGGGGACCGAGGCTCACCTAGTCGGCATGAAGACGCTGACTCCGGCCAGAGACGGGGGCGAGCGGGGAGGCGAGGGTATGCACCCGCACGCCGCGTCGATGAAGCTTCAAACCTGTGACTTGAATTATTACATGAACTACACCCCTTGCAAGGGGGGGATCTCGGGGTGGGGGTTAAGTTGATACAGCCAAAACTACCTCCACGCAGGGAGGGGCCTTCAGCCGGCCAAGCTAGGGAAGGGGAGAACCGGCCTAGAACTAATTGATAGAACGCCGACGGTTCTGTCTGCCCTCTGGAACAGGGGACAGGCAGTCGAAGATGATACCGCTGCGGCTGCTCCCGAATTTTGTTGATGATGAGACTAGCTGGAAAATCTTCGTAGGAGACCCAGGAAGTCGTCCAAATTTTGTCAGAATTTCGGCAAGTCGGTGCTGGTCGGGGCAGAGGCACGAACAGGGAGGCAGAACTCTGACTCTGTCTGCTTTAGGAACACAACAGCAGGAAGATGAAGACTCCACGGACGCTTCAGAGCTCGGAATTAGGCGGGGCTTGAGTCGACGGATTCGTTGTTGAGTCTTCTTCGAAACGTGACCCACGGGAATGCCAGAAGTCGTTGGAGTAGACCTGAGCAGCCCGATCAGTGAACAGGTGTCTGTTTAGTCCCGGAGTGGATAGAGCAGCACACCTGAGGGAGAAAATTGAGAAAGTGCCGCTCCGGAGGTCGATCGAGGCGCCGCTTCTTGGATATGGAAGGTGACTCATTGTAGAAGCTCTCGGCCAAGTGGCGCTTCAAGAAGCGGAGGAATGTGACCGTGAGAACTTCTGGAAGTGGCCTCAGGTTGCTGATTGGATCTGTCTTGCGTAGTCAGAGAAGAACGGCTCCCCTGGGCGACCACGAGCTCAGAAAGGGATGGGACCACCGCCGTTGTGAAGTAGACTGGACGACGATTCCACCGATATATGGTATGCCCTCTGAAGCTTCCAGGTGAAAACGTGGCAGCCTCTGCAACTGGGCGCTCCTCTACTGCCTGCGAACTGAGAACTGTAGGTTGAAGATGGTGGGGGGCAAATGAGGTATATGGTAGGGGAAATAGGGGTGGATGAGTGTGGGGAGAAACCCTGGCTGTGAGGGGGTCTAGGAGGGGGTGTTCCAAGGTGTGGGAGGGGAAGAATGGGGTCTGGAAGGGGGTCTAACAGGTGGTGGGAGGAAGAGCTGCGAATTTGGGATGGGTGGGGGAGAGGGAAGGAGAGTTCTCTCTCCAAGATTTGAAAATTGACTAATGGGGTGGTTAATGGGGCTTTGGGGATGGGAATGGTTGTATTGGAGAATGGAAGGGGTGCTTGGGAAGTGGGGAGTTCTCCCTTGGGAGATGAGAGGGTGCTTAGGGAAGGGGATTGGGTAGTTGGTGGTTGGGTGGTGGAGTATGGAGTGGTGGAGGGTCTCTTGGGACTAGGGGTGGAGTAATGAGGGTTGGGGTAGTTGGGAGGATGAGTAATGAGGGGAGGGGAAGGGTTGATGATGTGGAGGAGATAAAGAGAGGGGAGGAGAGAGAAAGGGGCGCCCCCCTCCTCTTGGAGAGAGAGAGAGAAGAGAGAGAGAAAGAGAGAGGGGAATCCACCCCTTAGAGAGAGAGAGAGATTTGGAGAATCCACTCCAATAAGACACTAAAACTCACTTGATTTAAATTGATCATACAAGGTTGTTACATATGAGAGGAGTGGGGGCCTATTTATGGACTCCATACTTTTCATATGACCATAGTGACCCTGACAAACTAACTAAAGACCAAAGCAGTCCAAGGGAGGGGCGCCCCTGGGCCTAGCCCATTAGTTGGGCCCATTAGCCTATCAAACCAACAATATGACAACTAACTTAGGAAAATGACTCACTAACCTAGGTACATGACTCAAATAAAGGGAAAATTACATAGTTTATGACTCAAAGAAAATATGAAAATTACATGACTAGGCTCAGAAACACATGACTAACACAATGGCGCTTGCCGACGAACAATCCGAGCCCATAAAAAATGTGGAGGGGTAAGGGATTCCCCCATCAAAATAGCACCCTTAGTCCAAGCTTAAAACGGGGGGAATCCAACGTCAACGTCAAAGCTCTGCCAAATTCCTGAGCGAGCTGTAGCCAGGGAGGGAGGCTTTCTACATTTTTCTAAGCCTCCGATTCAAGGGAGTAGTCTTTCGTCTTATGTTTGGTCTAGGCTTTTAGATGTCTTTTCATTCATTGCATGCTTATTTTCATCATCTTCTCCCCACGTTTTGCACTTGTCATCATCATTTCTACACCCCTCCTATCGTTTTCACGCCCTATAGGGGTTTAAAAACCACCCCAGGTATCGCCCATTCCATGCTATTATGTCGATTTTCCATTCTTTTCTATAGTTACTAGACATTCTAGGGCTAATTTGGGTTTTATTTTCTTGTCCTCTACATTGTTTTGCAGGTCAGCATCAGCAGAGCACGAGGCCCATCCCCTCTGGCCGACCGGAAGGGGTGGAGGATCAAGTCCTACAACTTGGAGTCTGACAGTTTTGAACGGTCTTCTTCTGTCCATCTGCAGATCAGAGCGGTCCTCCACGAACCGTTCAGATCCTGTGAGCGGCCGCCTGCGAACCGTTCTGGAGCCAGTCCAGCCTTCGTCCTGCTTCTCTCTCCAGCGCTGTGAACGGCCTATCACGCAGCCGTGCCATCCACTGAGTGGTTCTCCCTGGACCGTGTACTACTGCCAGCGCTGCACTTCAGGCGAGTGCCTTCTCCCTTTCCAAGGTACGGGTGCATTTCCTTTGCATTCTAGATCTTGGTGGTGATCACGATCACACACACTTCTCCACACCTTTCTTTCCTTTAATTTTGCTTGCCTTCATATCTCGACCTAGAAAGATAAAACGGAAAGAAGGAAATAGGGGGGGAAACATGTCAACAAATGTGAGAGCCTATCTTGATAAGTACACGCGTGTTCAGCGGCGGCCAGACGCCTCTCATCTAAGAGCTCCAATTGGGCAAGAAGGGATTCGCAGTGCTCATCAATGAGAGAAGGTATAAGAATCTCATGAGGGACTACTGCCTCCATCCCGTAAGTAAGGGCGAACTGGGTTTGCCCAGTGGGTGTGCGAATGGAAGTACGATAGGTCCATAGAGCTTCGACGAGCTTTTCTAGCCAATCCAAAAACTTGTTAGCCTCACATGTTTTCTTGATTATCTTAATCAAGGTTTTATTAGTTGCCTCTGCTTGACCATTGCCCTGTGGATAGTATGGAGATGAATGATGCAATGTAATTTTATACCTGTTGCAGAGGTCTTGATGCTCTTAAGAGATAAATTATGGTTCGTTGTCAGTGACGATGAAACTTGGAATGCTGAACCTGGTGATGATATTCTTCATGATGAATTTGCAGACCGTTGACGCTTTAATTTCCACGTTAGCTTCCGTTTTCGCCCACTTGGTGAAGTACTCTGTCGCCGTGAGGATGAAGGACTTTTACTTGGTGAGGAGGTTCGAATCACCAAGGGGTCTAATGATGTCGAAAGCCCACATAGAGAAAGGCCATGGGGAGGACACGGGATGGAGTGAAGAAGCGGGAGAATGTATTTTATCGGCATGTAGTTGGCACCTAACACACATTCGGACATAGATGGAGCAGTCCTCTTCTAGAGTGGGCCAATAGAACCCTAGCCTAAAGATTTTCTTCGCTAGCATCTGGCTATTGACATGACCACCACAGACTCCTAAGTGCACCTCTTCCACAACCTTCCATGCTTCGTCATCATCGAGGCATCTAAGAAGAACACCAGTAAGACCTCTCCTATAAAGCACACCTCCGAGCAAAGTATATCTTTGGGCAACTCTTCTTATAGCCTTTCTTTCTTCTATTGTGGCTTCTTCAGGGTAAGACTAATTTTTACAATATTTTGCAATCTCATAATACCATGGCTTTTCCTCATTAGCCAACTCTTCTTCTAAGTCTAGTAGCATGACCTCTTTATTCTCAATAATCTCTCCTTCCTTGACCTTCTTAAGCAGCTCCTCTTTGACCCTAAGAAACGCGGCATCCTTAACGGCAGGAGTGAGACGCCGATGGATGATGATGAATTGGAAGTTCCTTCCAAGAGGAAAAGTTAAGGAGGAAGCTAATGAAGCAGGAGCATCAGCTAAGATATTTTGGTTGCGTGGGACATGGACAAAGATTAGTTTAGAGAAGAGCTTGGCGTAGATAGATGTGAGTTCTTGATATGGTTTCAGTTTGGGATCGAGCGTGCAGCATTTGGTGAGCACTTGCCGAATAATAAGATGACTGTTACCTACAATCCGTAATTGGGTGACACCATATAAATTGGCGGCCTCAAGTCCAGTCAGAAGAGCCTCATATTCAGTTATGTTGTTAGTGATAGGAAATGTGAGCTGAAAGGCTTGCGGAATGGTGACTCCCTCAGGTGATAGGAGAACAAGTCGATACCCTTACCGTGGGAGTTCAGAGCTCCATCAAAATATAATGTCCACATGGAATCTGAGGGCTGATTGATGGACATCAGTTCCTCATCTAGAAACTCTGATTGAACCGAATCAAATCTGGGGAGAGGGTGATGAGCAAGATGTTCTGCTATGGCATAGTCTTTAATCACTTTTTGCTGAATGCAAATGATGTCGAACTGAGAAAGAAAGCTTTGCCATCGTGCTAACCTATCCGTGAGGATGGATTTCTCAAGAAGGAATTTGATAGGGTTCATACGGGTAATTAGATGGACTTCATGAGCTAACAAGTAGTGCTTCAGTTTATGCACCACCCAGACTAGAGCAGCGGAGGTTTTCTCCATAATTGTGTACCTCTGCTCATAGGGGTTGAGAAGCTTAGACAAGTAATAGGATGCCCTCTCCTTACCTTCTTCATCTACTTGAGCAAGGACAGCTCCTACCAAGTCATCCAGGACAGATATATAGAGAACTAGTGGTTTTCTTGGAATAGGTGGCCTCAAGATAGGAGGATTGGCTAGATAGTCCTTCAATCCGTCAAAAGCAACAATAAGTTCCCGAAGGTATAGTGAATGAAGTCTTCTCTTGATCCTCTTCCGCTAGGCGAATTTGGTTATAACCTGATAAGCCATCCATGAATGAGAGAGTTTCATACCCTGCCATATTATCAATTAACACATCTATGTGAGGTAGGGGAAAGTCATCTTTAGGACAAGCGCAGTTAAGGTCCTGGAAGTCTATGCAAATCCATACTCTTCCATCTTTTTTTATTACTGGGACAATGTTAGCCACCCATTTGGGATAGAGGACGACTCTAATGAATCTAGCCTTCTGAAGCTTATCGACCTCTTCTTTCATTTTCAAAGTCATTTATGGGTGGAAACGCCTTAACCTTTATTTTTCTGGGACAGACCCTGGCTTTAATGATAAGCGATGTTCAACCAGTGCAGGGTCCAGACCTGGCATACCCTCGTAACTCCATGCGAACGCATCCTTATATTCTTGGAGAACTTGAATGAGTGCCTCTTCTTCAGATGGCGGCAATTTTTTGCTTATGAGGACGATCCTAGGGTTTTTCTCGGTTCTCAAATTGATTTCTTTGGTTGGCTCTTCTACTGAGGCCAACGGTTCGTCAAACCTCCTCATTTCACTTGCAAATGCGTCAGCCTCGTCCTCATACTCATCGTATTCCTCATCCCCTTCTTCAATAGGGTCTTCATCATTCATGATTTCATAAACACCAAACCCTTCATCTAAATAGAACGTTTCCTCACATTCTAAATCCGGCAGAGGAATCGGATCCTCTAACAACTGGGGAATTGCTAGACACTCTCAACACCTCCTGGCTAATTCTATCAAGAACCTACAGAGAACCTGCTTACCCTTGGCTTTTCTACTAGCTACTACCCCCAGACTCTTGCTATTGTTAGGACTACCTTGATCACTAGACCCTAAAGAAAAGGAGGGAAAAATGGTACAGAAGAAGACGATACAGATGAAGAACTCTTATAGGAGGGACCGAGGAAGTCCGCTAATGGACCTTGAATGAGCGGCCCTTGGGTCGGGGCGCACTCATGAACAAGATAGGAGGTTTCCTCCAAAGAGATGGAAGTCAAGAATTAGAGAGTTTGGAAATTGGTGTTTTTTTTCAATTTTATGTATGGTGAAACAATGGAAATGGGGAGAGGGAGATGGAGTTGAGATTGAGATTTGGGAGAATTGTTGAAGAAGAGATTGCTCACGGGGAGGTAAGATGGAAAGTTGGGAGAATTGCTCGAACAGTTGAGGAGGATTTGAGTGAAATTGTTGAAAATAATTAGGAGGGAAAGAAGTCAAGACCGCGGGTGGTCTCGGTATGAAGAGTTTGGACCATAAAAGAGCTATCAGTGAGGGGTGAATGGCGTTAACCAGGAAAACGTCGGCCCAAAGCCTATCTATAGTGAAACCCTCCTCAAAAGGTACGTCTGTCTCTCCGATATCTATATAACTGTTGAGCAACTGCCTCTTGTCTGTGATCACTGATGGTTTTTCCATAATATCGTGTATGAGAGGGGGTCACTCCGGGTGAGTAGGCATGAACAACTGGCTCAATGCTATAGTAGTGTCGTGCATGTCAAACCAACGATACCATTCGCATTCAGGGTCGTCCATTTTCCTCCTTTTAAATGACCTTAACGACTCCAGAGCCTTATAGGTAGCCAACGGTGCTAAATGGCGAGCAAACTATTGTGAGTGGACATCTTGAGCATCTAACATTGATGTAATCACTGTGGTCTGCTCCTCAATATGTTCAATGGGTCCTTTCACAAAGTGACAATAAAGAGACCATGTAAGAGGCCGTCTATCGATTTTCATTGTGGATACCATTGTGGCCCATGGTTCTTCCTCATCTTTTACTTTGCTCGGCCCTTTATACCCCAGGCTACCTCGGGGAATGAGTTTTTGGTCTCTTATCGGCTTTAATCTTCCTTGGAGCCTTGCTCCCAATCCCTTGCCGTACTTGTAACCCATTTTTATCATAATATTCCATCCATGGATATTCATCATTTGTTTCTTTTTCCCCTTTGGAGGTGGAAGTGATGTCGGTGTTGGTGTGGAACCTGGGTCTCATGGCTTTAACAAATCATGCCACTGGTCGGCAAGGTCTAACACAGATATCAAAGGCTTATTAGTCGGCTAAGTTGAAGGCAATGACGTGGCCGAGAGAGCATCCACCGTTGGCAGAATGGGCATACTTATGACTTTGACGGCCCGCCCCTTATGCGGGAATTTCAGAGATTGATGGTTTGTAGAAGGGACGATGTCAAGTGCTTGGATGTATGGCCAACCCAAAATTCCATTAAAAGTTGGGTCCATGTCTAGAATGTGAAAATCAGCAGTAACAGATACCAGACCCAATTCTATCTTTAACGTAATCTCTCCCATCGGCGGCTTCTTAGTATTGTCATATGCAGTCACAGTGATAGATGAAGGCCGCACTTCACCTTCAGGTATGTCGCACATTTTCAGAGTGTTGGGCGGCAACACATTGATAGAAGCACCGGTGTCCACCAAGCATTGACTAACGACACCTTGTTATTGTTGACAGTGATACACAAGACATATTTTTGAGCCTGCTTGGGAGCTAACTCATGTTCATGAAATATAATGGCTAGCTGATCACTTGCTAGAGTCAGTACTGATGTGATTTGTTCAACTGGAAGATCTTCATTTACCATCACCTTCTGTAAGTATTGCATCAATGATTCTTGGTGGGTCTTTGATTATTTAATCAACTCTAATATAGAAATTCTCACCAGGGTCTTATCCAAATGCTTCAATAGATCATATCGTATGCCCGAGACAGACTCCTGCTCTTGCCCTTGATCTTCTTATCCTGGTATGGGATCTTGCTCTTGTTAGTGTGGAAATACACAGTGGAATATCCTTCCACTGCATAGCACCATTGTCTGCGAGTTATGCACCTCCGTTGGGTTGGCGATGGGTCTAGAGAGTGGGGGGTTGGTGGAGGAAGAGGGAATGTCGGAGTTGACGGGTGATGGAGTTTGAGGATGTGTAACCAGAGGTGAAACCCTTATGAGGCGCCTTTCTGGGTGGGGATTAGTGGCGACGGGTGTTAGTGATGGTGGAAGTCTATTGGGAAAGGGGTTGGCAGAAGTGGATGGCTTTTGGGCGGTTGATGATGAAGGGAGAGTGGGTGAGGGGCGAATAAGGAGAGGTCTAGGGGAAAAGGGTTTGTAGGGGTTGGTGTACGTGAGGCTGATGGTGTGGGGGTTATTGGTGAAGGGCGAAGCAGGAGGGGTCTTGGAGGAGGATTGGTGGAAATAGATGTGCGTGAAGCTAGCGATGAAGGGGGCATGGGTGAAGGATGAATAAGGAGAGGTCTAGGGGAAGGGTTGGCGGAGGAAGCTAATGATGAAGGGGGTGTGGGTGAAGGATGAATAAGGAGAGGCCTGGGTGAAAGGTTGGCGGAGGTGGAAGGAGTAGTGTGGCAGATGAGGGGGCGTGAAGGTTGGGGAAAGGGGGAAGGTCCTGTCACGGGTTGTGGTGTAGTTCTTAGAAGACGAGGAGGTTGGTTTGGGATTTGGTTGGTGGCATAGACGGAGGTACTTTCCTCGTGCCACCCTTGTCCCCTCTCTACTTCGTGAAAAGAGGTAACATGGTTCAATTGTTGATTTGGTGCGGGGTGCTCCGGCAGTGGATTGTGGACAATCCCCATGCTCGGTTAGGTGCTGGAGCCTGTTGCTGTTGAGGAGGTTATTGTACTTGCTGTTGAGGTTGTTGTTGAGCATGCTACTGTCGAGGAGGTCTGCATGCTTTTAATGTAGCAATATATCTTCTCATCTCATCCCAGTCAATACCACATTGATCATTCATGTCATAGATGTAGTCTTTGAAGTGGAAACAATGATCAATGTTATGACCCGGTTGTCGGTGGAAGACACAATAACGTGAAGTGTCCACGTTTTGGGGCCAGGCAGGCCTCTCTTTGGGCAATGTGAGCGTGTTGGCGGCCATGTGAGCGTTGAAGATGTCAGAGAGGCTTTCGGGTAGTGGGGGACACTGGGTTCTCTTAGGGCCTTGTGGTCTTCTCGGCTACTAGGGGCCATAGTTGTTAGGGGTGGCACTTGATGGTATTGTGGGGGGATTTGGAGGTTTTGCTGGATAGGTTGATTTTGAAGGGGTGGTCGGAACTGTTGAGGAGGGTTATTTGTGTGGTGGGAAGGTTGGGCATGGGAAGAGGATTGTTGTTACGGGGGTATCGTGTTGGAAGAAGATTTTTGGAAAGTTATGGGATTGCCAACCACACCCACTTGCTCATTGGTAACCATGCCCTTGATTGTTCCACCATTATTAGTGTTAACATTAATCTTCCTCATCACTCTCGGTTTCTGCTCAAAGATGTTCATGACGGGCGAATCCTTTAGTTGAGTTTGGATGTAACACACCCGTTCATTAAATTCTTCCATGGTGGCGAGCTTATTCATTGCCAGAATGTGTCTAAAATGTGATGTCGCATTTGAAACAATCATTTTTACTTGTTCTTGCTCCGAGAGTGTGTCTCTTAACATTTCTACCATCGCCCTCCATCTATCTGCATATTGAACAAAATCCTCCACCGGCTTCATTTTTTCAGCAACTAGATCCGTAACGGACAAAGATGGACCCATACAGTCTCTACACTTTTGCAGAAACTTCCTTTGAACCACATGAAAGTCACTGGATTTAGTTGGCTCAAGTGAAAAAAGGCATTCAAGTGCAAGGCCATCTAGGGACCTTCTAAACAGATACGCAAGGAATGCCTTATTGTTTTGCCAAAAGGACACCTCGTACATGAAATCCTTCAAATGAATGAACTGATTGCCCGTCCCATTGTAACGCCTGAAATTGGGCATCTCCGAAAGAGGCAAATGAAAGACCGACAAGGTGGGCAGAGTGACTTCTGGAGTGTCTTTAGTGATGGAGACTTTCTTGAGTTGCTCCTCCATTTGAGCGATCTTATGGAGGAGGGTTTGGGTGACAGACTCGCAGGGGCCGGAGTGACATGTACTTGGCTTGCCATAGGCATTCTTAGTATGTGAGACGGAGATGGATATTGCGGCCTAACAATGGAATAGCGAGTCGATTGCACCGGCGCAAAAGAAATAGTTGGGGTTTGAGGACGTGAAGGGTGACGAGGTGGGGGTTGTTGTTGGACAACTTTGTCATTAGAGGTGTTGGGTGTTCAAGGCCACCCGTAGCCCTGAGGAGGATTGGAAGAGGGAGAGGGGATAGACTTCCCCTTAAGAGCGGATTGAACCGCTTGGAGTTGGTGTTCATCAAGATTGGATAAGACATTGATGAGAGCATTCAAATCAAAAGACGGGAAAGCTTCCCCGGATGTGACTTTAGTTGGGCGTTGAACCCGAGGGGAGGTATCAACCACTTGGTTGGTGTCTACAACGTAGACTTGGGAATTATTAAAGTGAGAGGGAGGATGGTATCCCTCATGTTGAAGAGACTCTTAAGGAGGAACCTCATAAGATTGGTCAAATTGACCATCCTCATAACCATCGTATGTGTCACGCCCTGAGATAGGCCGCGGAATTAAGTAGGGAATGTGAATAGTCGGCAATACACCTCAAGCTAGTAATATAATCAGAACGCAACATTCACACATAAAGAGGAATGCACAATGTAATGTACTCAAAATTTTTAACTTTATTGAATAATAATCAAGGTACAATTACATTTGACTCCTTTTTAACATCGGGCCTAACTAGACTCAATAAAAATAAAATTTACATCATTACGACTCTAAATAAGACACTACTAGGTTTCACTCGGATCTTCATTCACTCTCGGATCCGCCACTCAAATAGTCCGAATCCGAACCGTTAGAATTTTCTGAAAAGGATTGAAAAAGTAGGGAATGAGCACACTTGCCCAGTAAGTATCTTCGTATCAACATGAAGGCAAGTTTAAGTAATTATCATTTTAGCTCTAGGAAAAGGTCAATAATGTAAAATGCGATAAAACACGTGATAAAACCAAAGTAACAATAAGATATCAAGATGGCATGAACAAGACATGTGAACATGATCGAGCAAGATTGTAATATAGATGTAAGTTTGGCCTTTCAATAACGAGAATGTACTTTTCATAACCATAAAGGCTATGCACTAAAAAGTCATGTAACAAGAATGTACTAGCAAGCATGTAAATTTCATAAGATGGCCTCGTGGATTTCACCCGTTTATAAAAAAAGTACTCCCTACGCAATGCGACGCCAGTGTTCATCATACCCCATGGTTTACAATATGTTTCCGGTCATCCGCCGAAGGGGCTAGCGTGGAGCCCTTGGACACCGTCCGTGCCCGCCCTTGCATTTTCAAATTATAAATCAAGCTAGTTCCACGAAAAATATAAATGTAGGCCAATAATGTAAAGTTCAAACAATAGTTCATGACAACAATATCAAGGTAAGAACGCATCAATTATGAACATGTGAGTTCAAGGATGAATTATTGACAAGGTCATGCTACGGGAGGAATCCGGCAGCATAACGGTACATTTCCATAGTTCCATATTTCATTAATATCTTTATGAAGAAGGTGTTGGGTTCCAGATAATCAGAGGATCATCTAAGAATAGAATAGACACAACCCTTGGGTCAAACCCCGGGTTGGGCTCAAGACAGGAGAAGATGGTCATCTGGAGACCGCCTCTAGGAGAAGACGGTCCTGTAAAGACCGCAGCATGGCTGCGTCGACTCCAACAGATGAGCTGGGTTGACTCAAGCAAGCTGAACCTGAAGACGGTCATGGCCTGGCCGCAACCTGAAGGTGGTGGTCATGGGATGTTCGCAATCAAGATAGAGCGCAGAAAACACAAAAAAACTCAAGTGCTATCTAGACCATTGGGTTTTAAGGGTACAACCAGCTCGGCGTCCTAGTGGAAATCCCAGGCTCGCGAAGACTTACGGAGGCCTTGAAACATGATCACCTAGTCCGACAGAAGGAATATCCGACGGAGAGGATCACAAGTCAAGAAGTGTTCCTATCAAGTGCATGTGTAACTAATAGCAACGTACTGGAATACGCGCTATATGTAACTTATAAAATAGAAAAGAGATGAGAAAGGATCGTGCCAAAACATATATCAAAGTGCAATCAAATCATAGAAATTTCTTTAAGTACAAAACTATAGTGTTTTGGCATGAAACTAATATACATGGAAAATAAGTTTTAACACATGCCAACACTACATGAAGTTGAACATAAAACATGCAGTATGAAGCGCGCCATGATGAGGGGGTATAATAACTAGACTAAGGCATGCATAGCAATAGATATAAAAGGGAATTAAACAACATTTAACTTGGTTACAAGAACCAGGTAGCGGTCCAGAAATGGCCACTTCTTGTAAGTAGCGGTCTGTCTGGGGCCGCTATCTGATGATAGCGGTCTTTGTAAGACTGTTTTATGTCTGCTATAGACAGAAACAAAAATCGATGTACATGGCCTAATCTAGAATAATCAATGCATGCAGATTATAAGGAATAGCAGGATAAGACATGCAAATAGGTGTAAGATAAAGAAATTACAGGAATAGGCATGGACTAAGCAAGATTCTTAGCTTTTAATTAAGGGGTGAGGGGCTAGCATGCAACGAAAAATCTAATTGCGCAGTCATGGGAAAACATGAAATTCTCAACGTAGCAAGCATGAAATTGAGCAAGATCAGATCGCTTTTAATCCTAACTTGATGCTTAAGCCATTTATGAGATAACTTACTTTTGGGGATGCTCCTAATCAGAAAATTTGTCACCAGAAGTACTCTCCTGTTCCCGCGCGTCCTGCGTGGAACCAGCAACTTTCCGTCCTTCTAACTCCTTAACCTCTCGACCTTAATTCATGATATTTGAAGGGTGATTAGAAGACATAAAGGGAAACAATTAACTCTAAAGGCTGGACATGAAATTACCTCTACTAAGGTCCCTAAACCTTGGGTCTTTGTCGAACGGATACACTTGTTCCTGTGCATTCTGCAGAGAAATAGCTATTTACAGATCCTCTAACTCCTCAACGGCTTGATCTCCTAACAAGAAATTTGGAGGGGAGTTTAGACAATACTAAAGGAAACAAAACGTTCTAAAAGACTGACATAAAATAACATCATCTTACCGTCGAACCACGCGAGCCAAAACGAGGGTTCGAGCAGGTCGATTCTGGGCCCTATTTATAGGGAATGACCTAGGGCTGAGAGATTAGATCGAAATAGGAGTCCTATAGAGCATCAATTCGATCCCCCAAGAGTCTTTGATAGGTTACAATGCCAGAGCACTTCGATCCTAGGCGATTGGGATAGCAAAAATCCAAGTTTTCCACGCCTATCTATCACCCGTTCACGGAAGCAGAATACGGTCTCGATCGGAGAGCCTTCATCAGAACGCGATCTCACGATAGACTACCTTTTGGTGAATTTTTTGAAAATTTCATATTTTCTTATTTATCTGCTATTTATCCCCTAATTAGTCTATTTATCCATTTTAAATCTAAAAATAGTCCTAATTACATCTCTAGAAGTAGGCTTGGGTCTAAAAGCCTTAGAATTGGGTTTATGGGCTAGTTTAAGTGGGCCTATTTACTTGGTTATTAATTGTACTTTCAAATTAATTAATTTAACCCATAATTCATTTAATAGCCCATTAAGCCTTTTAAATGCTTAATAATTTTATTTTGATTCCTACAAAATTAGGGGTGTTACAGTATGTATACTCGTAGTTTGCCATATTAATGATTTTACCTGAGCGTAGTATCATGATGAAAATCAAACACTACTCACACAAGTGTTGCTAGTAAGATAAACCCTCAAACAAATTGGCAAACAAGTTTGATGATTACGCAATGTTCAATTCGTCTTTATATTAAACAAATGTATCTTTGGTGGAATGTAAATTCTCTCCTCAATGTGGACCCTAGTTTCAATTTAGATTTTTATCTCCCGGACAACTAAGTTCTTTCTCTCTTCACAATGAATGGGTTAGCTAAACGCCAGGGTGCTTCAAAGGTACAATTAGCCTAGTGATCGAAGAGGGAGTCCTTCGATGTCGGGGACTTACGGAGGCCTTGATTAAGGAATTTCTAATCTGATGAGAGGAGTACTCAATCGGAGGATCCTTCCTTTCCCAAGAAAGTGTGGGAGTCCTAAAAAATGTAGAGAGAGGAGATCTCTCAACCAAGATGCCCTAAAATGCAATCTAATGCAAATATCAACAATAAAACAATCAATGAAATGAACAATCATAACAGAGCAAGATAGGAAGCGGTTGCTATGAAACAACAGAAATTGGCGTCCTGGACAGAGGACGCGAAAATCGAAATTGGCGTCTACTGATGCAGACGTGAATTATTTAATTTGTGCCTTTCCGCAAAGGTGTTGAATCAAAGGAACAGTAATAAGAAAGAAATTTGTATCTTGGTGTTAGACACGAATTTTGAAATCGGCGCCTACCTGAACAGACGCAACTTTTTTACGGTAAATAGAAATGTATCAGATAAATAGGGATTAAAGTGTTTTTTTTCCTTTTTCTCTTTTGGTCTTATGACACAATCACAAACTCGCAATCCGTTGGGAGAAATGTGCACGTGGTGCACAAGGAAGTAAAGGGTAAAACCAATGTGCTACGCGGAGCACTAAGGAGGGACACACGTGGGTGCCAAAAGGAGGGACACACGCGGATGCCAAAGGAAGGGGCACACGTGGGTGCCGATGGAGGGGTAATCAAAATAAAGATAATAAGCATTCCACCGTGATCGCCAATTTGTGAATGTCACAAAAATTTAGAAAAGAGAGAAAGAAAGAAAGAATAATTTAAATTTAAAACAATTTGATGAGGTAGATGATAATGATAAAGTAAAAGATAATCGAACAATTAACCAAGGTGGGGAAGGGAGCATGTAGATGCTAAGAGGAGTGTGATCGCCAGAGGTAAATATCTCAAAAGAAAGGGAGTGATCGCCAAATACTTTGCAACGCGGGGAGATTTGTAAGTTCCACTTCCTCTTCCGATCGGTCGACCGATGAAGAGGGTCTTTATCATGATTACCCTTGAAAAATGAACAAAACAAGCAAAAAAATAATTAGATTCGAGTTCAACTATATAGTATCAATCCTCGATGCAATAAAAGTAAAAGAACAAGGAGAAAGACACACCTTGTGTGTTTTCTAAATCCCCTAAAGGTTAAGGGAGGGAGATGATGAATGCTAAAGAAGAATAAAAATCCTAGCAATAAGATTGCTAAGACGGAATTGATGTGATGCAAATTAGACTATGAAACCAAGTAAAGGAATGGGAAGAGAGGGAGGTTGGTTGTCACGCCCCGAGCCTTTATGACAGCGGAAGACTCGCTCGAGAAACGTGAACAGTCGGCATGGTAAGTCTCTTGCAAGCAAGAATGATCAGAGAGTAAGACAATCACACACATAAATGTAATTGCACAATATTTACTCAACTTCAACTTTCATTAATAATCAAATCCAATATTCGAATACAACCACTAATTCAACTTCCATCATGCTAGACTCAAGAAATAAGAAATTACATAGACTCGATCTAAACAATGTAAACTTCCTAAGTCTTTGCTCATTCTTTAACAATACTTTTATTCGCTCTCGGACCCACTACTTGTATAGCCCGAATCCGAATTCGAATCACTTCTATTTCCTGAAAAAGAATGGAAATAGGTAATGAGCACACTTGCCCAGTAGGTATCTTCACATCAACATGAAGGCATCATTAAAGTAATTAACGTTTTTGCTCTAGAGTAATAAGATAAAATCATGCGAATGCGATCAATCATGCGATTAAACCAAAGTATGTAAGATAGAATGAGAGCAAGCATGAACTAGCAAGAATGTTATAAGAACATAATATGGCCTTTCATGAACAAGAATGTAACAAGAATGCACTTTCACTTTTCACTTTCATAACCATAAAGGTTACGCACGAGAACGTCAATCATGTAGCAATTCACTAAATTTTTACGAGTGCTCATGGATTTCACTTATTTATAAAGAAAGTACTCCCGGCGCAATGCGACGCCAGTAGCATCATACCCCATGGTTTATAATAGTATGTTTCTGACAATCAACCGAGGGGACTAGCATAGAGCCCTTGAACACAATCAGCGCCCGAACTACATCTTCACGTATAAATCAAGCTACTTCCATGAGTGTAACGATAAAGTATGGCCAAGAATGTAACCATTCAATCAATAAGCTCATGACAACAATTATCAAAGAACGAATGCTTCTATTAAGAATATGAGAGATCAAGAATGACTTTAAACAAGGTTATGCTTATGGAAATAAATTGGCAACATAACGGTACATTTCTTTAACTTCCATTCATTATATTAAGTTTCTTGATCAATATAATAAGTCCTAGACCATCAAGAGTCCATCTAGAAACCTTGGAATATCAACCCTTGGTCAAACCTCGGGTTAAAATACTCAAGCAGTGTGACAGTCGTGTACTGGGCCGTTACATGATGTGACGCTCCAGTATTAGGCCGTTACATTAGTCTGAATCTAGAACTAAGAAATCGGACTTAGTTGAATGTGACGGTCGTATATTGGGCCGTTACATGTGCCTAACGGTCCAATATAGATCTGTTACATTGCTAGAACCAGAAAATATCGATAGTGCTTTCTAATCAATTGGGTTTTAATGGTACAACCAACTCGGCGTCCTAGTAGGAATCTCAGGCTCGCGGAGAATTACGGAGGCCTTGAAACAAGATTTCCTAGTCCATTGGAAGGAATATCCAATAGAGAGGTCCTCATGTTCAAGATAGTGTTCCTATAGTGCAAAGTGTGAACTAATGGCCATATACCGTAATATATATCATGTACTTAAAGAAAATGACTTTATTGATAGAGAGGATGTGTAACAATAGGAAATCATGATAAAACTCCGTCAATACATCTTTGGAAAATCATGATTTAGATACAAAACTATAGAATTTTGGCACATGAAATTAACATAACTTAAAATGACTTAAGATACCTAAATTATGCAATTTCTATCATGAACCAGTAAATAATCTTAAAGACATGAAATCAGGTCAAAACTTAGATAACTAGACTTATTTATAAGTTAAAATTGACTGTTTTCCAATTCTGTATCCAATTCTCCTGACAGCCGAGAGTGGGTGCGTCACAGTGATTGTGACGATTTATCGAGGGGCCGTTACAGTAGTGTAACGCTCCTGTTATGCTGCGTCCGAGACAACAGAGCAATTAAAATGCAACAGAGGGTGTGACGACTTATCGTAAGGCCGTTATAGTATTGTGACGGTCTAAGTATGATGCGTCAGAGTCCCTGCTAACAGTATAAAGAAATTAAAAGACTATGATTTGAAACCATGTCATGTTTTGAAAAGATTTAACTACCCCAATCACGATAAAATGAAGTAAAGGTCATCTAGATGCGTAGGTTGCAGTGAATTGACAAGATAATATCTTTGATCTTTGATTAGGGCTAATGATATGTATGTTTGCATGAACCCACTAAAACATGAAATTCATAGTCTATAATGCATGAAATCAAACACAATCAGAGGATTTTTATCCCTAACAAGATGTTTTTACCAATCATGAGATAACCTACCGCTTAACTGGGCTTTAAACTTCTAATTTGAGTCTGAAAGACGTGCCCTAGTTCTCCCTTTCCAGTGAGTTTCCAGCAACTTCACGCTACTCTAGCTCATCAGCCTCTTGACCTAAGGATGTGAAATTTTGAGGGTACGAAGATGAAACTAAGGTGAACAAAAAGCTCTAAAGGATTAAACTCTAATTACCTCGTTTAGACGTCTTAATCTCTTGATCTTCAGGGGTCTTGCGTTCAGTTTCCTGGGTTGCTAAGGTCGAACCAGCCACTTTGGAAGCTTCAATCTCCTTGTTTGGTTGATCTCCTAGCATGAAATTTGGAGAACTATTAGTCTAAAGTATACTAAACAAAAGCTTCTAAAGAACTTACCCAAAATTATGACTCCTTACCTTGATTCCACGCGAGCAAAAGTAAGGGTCGCTCAGTTCAGAACTAGGTCCTATTTATAGGGTTTTGGCTAGGGTTTGAGATTTAGATCGATTCTAGAGTCCTTAATTTGCCAGAACCTGATCCCTAAGAGTCCCTAGTAACCTTACAAGCTCTCCCAATTAGGTCTCTTGTAGATAGGATCTCAAGGTTCTAATCTTTCCACTCGTTCTTCCATTCACGGAACTGACAGGGTGTAACGCATAAGTCTAGGTGCGTTACGTGGCTGTGACGGTCGCACGATAGACCGTTACATCCAACGTGCACAGAGTTCAACATAAATCAAACTCTTTTGTTAATTATCCATATTATTATCCATAAAAATGATATTTATCCTTAAAATACGTAAATAGGCTAAATAACCTTCTAGAATATGAGCCAAACATAATGGGCTTGGTCCTTTAACCCTTTTGGATTTTATTTAAATAGGCTAGGTTAATTAATTAACATAAATTGGGCCTTATAATGATTTATTTAATCTAATATTTATTTATTAATCCATTTTGGGTCTTTAAAATCCTAAAAATAATAATTAAATATACCAAAAATAATTTATAAAAATTCTAGGGCCTTACACCCTCCCCCACTTAAGAGAATTTGATCCCCAAATTCAATATATGAGTTTTTCATGGAGAGTGTACGTATTTTAATGTATTAAGAATTAACGTAAGGCGAATGGGTTAAGAGAGTACCTTTTATCATGTCACCTCCCTCATCTAGAATGGCATTTAATCGTCCTTGCTTCCCGCGTCCGTTGTTATCCCTTGATGATAGTCCGTTGATGAAAGGACACAGGGGCAAGAGATATTCCCGACTTCCACATTTGAGACAAGCGCCAAGACGCTTCCAACATTGTTCTGTCGAGTGCCCAAACTTTTCAAAAAATGAGCAAGGTGCCACGGCTTGCTCCTTCTCTTCTTAAACTTTCTCGTTCTTTCCATTTCCATTTTCATTTCTTTTTCCATTTCTTTTTCCATTACCGTTCCCATTACGGAACCTCTTAATGTGACGATTTTCATCCTCATCCACTTCTTTCTCTTCTTGTCTATCATGTTTTTGGCTTGACCTCTCTCCTCGGAGCCTCTCCACCTTCTCCATGGTTCTTTCACATATATGCGCTCTTTGAACCATCTCGGTATAGGTGCGGATATTCTGGGTTCCAAATTGTTAGATAAATCTGGTCCTTAAACTATCCATAAATCAGTTGGCTTTCCATAAATCTGTGCTTACCAAGTAAGGAGCATAAGGTGCCAGTCGAGAGAATTGTAATTCATATTCTGCCACAAACATCGCGCCTTATTTTAAGGAGGTAAATTCCATAGCCTTTCTCTCCTTTACATGCTCAGAAAAGTACTTGGCACGGAATAGGGTAAGAAAACCCTCCCATGTATGAGGTGCGTCTGCAGGTGGCGTTGGAATGGATTTCCACCATGTACGAGCATCCTTGTAGAGTTGGAACGTGGCAAGTCGAACCTTATCCTGGTCGGTGCATTGCATGACATCGAATATTCGATTCATTTCGTCGATCCAATTTTCCGCTTCATCCGGGTTAGAAGATCCAGAGAATCGTGGAGGATTTAAACTTCAAAAATTGCAGTGCAAGTTATCCGCGTCAGCCCTTCCACCGGCTTGGGCCACTGTTTGTAGGGCTTAAGTAAGTCCCGCAACAGTTTGCTGCATCTCGTCCCAGTTTATACGATGAGCCATTGAGAATCAAGGTACCTCAGAATCATGGACATTTTAGTTATTTAGAGTCGGGAAGATTTATACTAAGATAATTTCTATATAACTATCTCATCCCGCTACCCAATCCTCACGTGGGTGTGGAAGTTTCTTCCTTAGTTCATAGGTAGGGGTCCTTAAACCTTGGACTTATCCTATGACATAACTCTTTTTCCTAAGTCCTGAGACTTAGGCTCTGATACCAACTTAACTGTCATGCCCCGAGCCTTTATGACAGCGGAAGACTCGCTCGAGAAACGTGAACAGCCGGCATGGTAAACCTCTTGCAAGTAAGAATGATCAGAGCGCAAGACAATCACACACATAAATACAATTGCACAATATTTACTCAACTTCAACTTTCATTAATAATCAAATCCAATATTCGAATACAATCACTAATTCAACTTCCATCATGCTAGACTCAAGAAATAAGAAATTACATAGACTCGATCTAAACAATATAAACTTCCTAAGTCTTCGCTCATTCTTTAACAATACTTTCATTCGCTCTCGGACCCGCTACTTGTATAGCCCGAATCCGAATTCGAATCACTTCCATTTCCTAAAAAAGAATGGAAATAGGTAATGAGCACACTTGCCCAGTAGGTATCTTCGCATCAACATGAAGGCATCATTAAAGTAATTAACGTTTTTGCTCTACAGGAATAAGGTAAAATCATGCGAATGCGATCAATCATGTGATTAAACCAAAGTATGTAAGATAGAATGAGAGCAAGTATGAACTAGCAAGAATGTTATAAGAACATGATATGGCCTTTCATGAACAAGAATGTAACGAGAATGCACTTTCACTTTTCACTTTCATAACCATAAAGGTTACGCACGAGAACATCAATCATGTAGCAATTCACTAGATTTTCACGAGTGCTCATGGATTTCACTTATTTATAAAGAAAGTACTCCCAGCGCAATGCGACGCCAGTAGCATCATACCCCATGGTTTATAATAGTATGTTTCCGACAATCAGCCGAGGGGACTAGCATAGAGCCCTTGGACACAATCAGCGCCCGAACTGCATCTTCACGTATAAATCAAGCTACTTCCATGAGTGTAACAATAAAGTATGGCCAAGAATGTAACCATTCAATCAATAAGCTCATGACAATAATTATCAAAGAATGAATGCTTCTATTAAGAATATGAGAGATCAAGAATGACTTTAAACAAGGTTATGCTTATGGAAATTGTTGAACATATCTGACTGATTTTGAAGATAACAAAACCCAAGACATCCTCTCCCATATATATCCTTCTTCAAGCAAAGCTTCTTATCTTAAACCTAATTTTTCACCCCATGACGTATGTGTGTTAATGAACCATTGCATGAGTCTCTCAACATAAATCATCTTGTTTTTTTGACCATAACACAAGCCATCTCTTTCATCAAGCAAATGGACAAATCAAGGGAGCTAACACTTGTCTTTTTGCAGGACTGGACTCTGGCGGTCGACCTATGGACCTCTGGCGGTCGACCTAGATTAACAGAATTGAAATCTGTAATTTGAGGAAGCTGGCGGTCGACCGCCAGGAGCTAGCGGTCGACCTATTTTTCCAGCAGCCAGATGGCTACAGGACAGCCACTGGCGGTCGACCGCTGGCCTTTGTAGGTCGACCGCCAGCCTCGAGCTGCCAACAAATGTTGACTTTTTGTCACTTCGAGAGTTGGTCTTTCTCTTGGTTTTATTTAATCCCTAAGCAACCTAACTCTCCAGATTTTGTGGATCTGGTCTGAGGGGAGTCCTTGGACCCTTGAGAATTCTATAAAACTAATACAAGAGGGTTTGGAAAACCCTAATGAAGAGAAAGGATCAAGAGGCTACCAAGAGAGGGAAGGAGGAAGCTTGCACTGTAGACGTGAACAGTGCTCCGAGAAGATTTCTTCATTCATCTTCCTCCTTACAAAGGTAAAGATCTAGCTGCATCTTGAGGAACTCAAGGCTGCATCAAGTGGAACTCAAGGCTGCATCAAGTGGAACTCAAGCTGCATCCACAGAATCCTTCATCAACTAAGGGGGAGCACCAATCAATCTCTTGTTTCTGTTTTCTTTTATTTTCACACTTCTCTCAGCTTCTAGTGTGTTGTGGTTGTAATTCTAAAACCATTGTGTGTGTATAAGGATCTTCCCGGATCCATGTGTGAGTGAGTTTGCAGTCAAGGATGATTGCTTTTGTGTGTGTGTGGTCGATCTTGTAACACCTTACAAGATAGTGTGTGGTTCCTCACTGTCGGTGAGGGGTGGACGTAGGTTGCCTTTGTGGCATCCGAACCACCTTAAATTGCTGTCTCCTTGTGGTTTGTGCCTTATCTTCTTTCCCCCTTCTGCTATTTCTTTGGATCTTGTGCGTTTGTATTTCTCTGTTGTTTCGTGTGGATCATAGTCCTTGAATCCTTTGGTATATCAAAAGCTGGATTCAGACCGACAAAGTCATTCTTGCCGAAAAGATAACAGCTTGCGAGAGTAAATCTTCGGATTTGATTAACTCCGCCGAGTACCAAGGGTTTGTGTATTTGTTATTTTGTGAGTTTCATTCTGATCTAGTTACGACCATCCTGTGCTTTTCTTTTTTTTAATCTTGTGTCCTCTTTTGTGTTAATTTGCTATCACCCAATTCACCCCCCCCCCTTTTGGGTGTCATTTAACCTCGGGACTTCAATTGGTATCAGAGCTAAGGCTCTTTTTCTTTCAGATCTAACGATCTAGAGCAAGATCCGGTTAAATGACAAACAAGGGTATGATCCCCGAGGGCCACTCCATTAGTCGTCCTCCCTACTTTGACGGTTCAAACTACTCGTACTGGAAAAACAGAATGTATGTTTTTCTAAGAGCTCAAGAGTACGAAGTTTGGAGAGTTGTGGACAAGGGTCCATACAAACTAGGGGATGATGAAGATAAATGGACACCTGAGGAAATCAAGAAGTGCACCGCTAATTATAATGCCTTGAATATCATGCAATGTGCTATACATCCTAATGAATTCTCTCGTGTTTCTATGTGCAGCTCGGCCAAGGAAATGTGGGACAAGCTGCGACTCATATATGAGGGAACTTCACAAGTCAAGGAGACCAAGGCAAATCTCCTAGTTACAGACTATGAGCTTTTCAAGATGAAACCTGATGAAACCATCTCCGAGATGTTTGCAAGGTTAACAGAGATCACGAATGGTCTTAAGAGTCTCGGGAAAGAGTACTCAAACTCCGACCTTGTTAGGAAAGTGTTAAGGTCCCTACCATCAGCCTGGCACACAAAGGCCACGGTAATTGAAGACTCAAAAAACCTGTCCACTCTCACCTTAGATGAACTCATAGGGTCACTCATGACCTATGAGATAAATATTAAGAGGACAGCTGATGAAGACATCAAAAGGAAGAAGGTTATTGGACTGAAAGCTCATCACTCCGATAATGAATCTCAAGAAAGGGAATCAAGTGACGGGAGCAATGAAGAGGAAGAGTTGGCAATGATAACTCGCCAAGTAAGAAGATTTCTAAGGAAAAAGAGAAATTTTCAAGGTAATCTTAGGAAAGGGCCAAGAAAGTTCACACAAACCAAAGGCGAGTCAAGCAAGCCAAGCAGCATCATATGCTACGAGTGCAAAAAGCCCGGCCACATGAGAGGTGAATGTCCGGATTTGAAAAAGAAATTCAAGAAGGATAATTTCAAGAAACCCAAGGCCATGGTCGCCACATGGAGCGACGATGAAGATGAACCATCTGATGAAGAGATTCAAGAACTTGTTGAAAGTTTGTGCCTCATGGCACATGAAGATGAATCTACGCAGGTAAACTCTGATCCTAATTTCATTTCTAATGAACAGTGGGAATCTGAATACGAAAAACTGTACGCAAAATATAAGAAGATCAAATCTGAAAACAAAATTCTCAAACAGAAACTTGATGATCTGTCACATAAAGATATATTTGTCAAGTTTGAAAAACTGGAACAGGAATGGTTTGAGGCCACAGAAGAAAAAGAAAATCTGCTACAAATAATCTCAGATTGTGATAAAGCCAAAGAAGGATTATCCTGCAAAGTAACTGAAGTGGAGAAAGCATGTGAGAAAATGAAAATTGAAAAACAGACTCTGAAATTTACTAACTCTGAACTTGAAAAGAAAACTGTGAGCTTGGAAAAAGAAGTAGATGATCTTCAGTCCACATTATCTAAATTTGTTAAGGGCAAGCAAAATCTAAATAACTTGTTGGGAGTAAAAGTCAATTTTCAAAGAGAAGGACTCGGATACACTCCCCAAAACAAAAAATCTTTTGAGCATAAGATCACCACATCTTTTGTCCATGAAAAAAATCAAAACCATGCTTCATCTTCCAAGCATGAACTCAAGCATTCTCAACCCAAATCACGGCAGTTTGCACCGGTCAATTGTTCTCATTGTGGTAAATTTGGGCATGCTGTCATAAGTTGTTGGTTCAAACCAAATCCACCAAGAAATCATGACCTCTGGACCAAGAGGAGATATACCAAGAACTGGACTAACCTCAACGGACCCAAACTAGTTTGGGTACAAAAACAATCGCATGAGAATTTTTCTTCTTGCAGAGATGTCTTGAAGCCAGGGGGAGCAAATGGTATCTAGACAGCGGATGCTCAAGGCATATGACAGGGGACAAGAAGGTGTTCTCCAAGCTGCAACAAAAGGAAGGAGGCTTAGTGGCTTTTGGCGGGAAGGACAAAGGTAAAATAATCGGAGTTAGAAACATAGGTAAAAATTTTGAAACCCTGATTGAAGATGTTCTTCTGGTGAAAAGTTTGAATCATAATCTGTTGAGCATAAGTCAATTATGTGATAAGGGCTTCAAGATTATTTTTGATGTGACTCATTGTTTTGTCATGTGTAACAATTCAAGTGAAATCAAATTCATTGGTAAAAGGAGCAACAATGTATACACCATTGATCTTGATAATGTTTCAATTGACAATATGTGTTTGGTGGCTAACAACCATGTGAATGCATGGCTATGGCACCGCAGACTAGGTCATGCTAGTTTTGGAGTAATCTCTAAGTTGTCTAGACATGACTTGGTGATAGGTCTGCCTAAATTGAAATTTGAAAACGATAATATCTGTGAAGCTTGCACAAAAGGCAAACAAACACGAATCTCATTCAAAAACAAAGACATTGTTTCATCCGCTAGGCCTCTAGAACTATTGCATCTTGATCTTTTTGGTCCTACTAGAACATCTAGCCTAGGAGGAAAATCCTATGGTTTTATGATTGTTGATGATTTCTCCAGGTTCACGTGGGTGCTATTTTTAGCTAATAAAGGTGATGCCGTGACGGAATTTCAAGTGTTTTGCAGAAGAATTCAGAATGAAAAAGGTTATCTCATCACCACAATCCAAAGTGATCATGGTGGTGAATTTGAAAATCATGATTTCAGCATGTTCTGTGAAGAGCAGGGGTACAAACATAACTTTTCCTCACCAAGGACGCCCCAGCAAAATGGAGTAGTAGAGAGAAAGAATAGAACATTAATAGACATGGCCCGGACCATGCTCAGTGAGAATTCATTACCCAAGTATTTTTAGGCTGAAGCGGTAAGCACAACATGCTACATCATCAACAGAGCAATGGTAAGGCCCATTCTGAAGAAGACTCCATATGAGCTCTACAAGGGTAAGAAGCCAAACATATCTTATCTTAAACCCTTTGGATGCCCTTGCTATATCCTAAATAATGGTAAGTCCAATCTGGGTAAGTTTGACGAAAAGAGTGATAAAGGAATTTTTCTAGGTTATACACTCAATTCTAGAGCTTACCGATTATTCAATAAAAGAACCTTAGTTGTTGAAGAAAGCCCTCATGTTATTTTTGATGAATCCGATTCAAAATTAACTAATCAAAACTCTTATGTATTGGATGCAGATAAAGACCCTGAAATCTCAAACGTTAAAGCCAAGGATGAGCCTTTGACGACAACCTCAAGCAAAAATGACGAAGATGAGGATCCTACAATTGAGACACTACAAGAACCACAAGTGCAGCATCTTGATCTGCCCAGCTCTTCCACATTTCTAAAGGAACATCCAACTACAAACATCATAGGTAATCTGGAGGATGGGGTGAAAACAAGGTCCTTTCTAAAGCAAGTTGAACAGGAGGACCTGATGGCTTTACTTTCACAAGTAGAGCCCAAGGATATTCATGAAGCTCTTCAAGATGAATCCTGGATTCAGGCAATGCATGAAGAGCTGCATCAGTTTGAGAGAAACGAGGTATGGACTCTCGTGCCGCATCCTAAGAACCATCCTACTATTGGAACCCGTTGGGTTTTCAGAAATAAGCTAAATGATGCGGGTCTGATTGTAAGGAACAAGGCTCGGCTTGTGGCCAAGGGGTATAGCCAGGAAATGGGAATTGATTTTGATGAGTCCTTTGCACCGGTTGCTAGACTTGAAGCAGTCCGGATCTTACTGTCCTACGCTTGCTCCTTGAACTTTAAACTATTTCAAATGGATGTTAAATCTGCATTTCTTAACGGCTATATCAAGGAGGATGTCTTTGTAGAGCAGCCGCCGGGTTTTGAAGACTCCAAACATCCACGACACGTGTACAAACTCCAAAAGGCCTTGTACGGACTAAAACAAGCTCCAAGGGCATGGTATGAACGGCTTACTTCCTTTCTTGCTAAAAATGGGTTCAAGAGAGGTAAGGTTGACCAAACACTTTTCACAAGGCAATCAGGTAAGGATATTCTGGTGGTTCAAGTGTATGTGGATGATATTATTTTTGGAGCCTCTGATAATGCCTTATGCGAGGATTTTGCAAAGACCATGCAAGGAGAATTCGAGATGAGCTTAATGGGGGAGCTGAATTTCTTTCTTGGATTGCAGGTGAAACAAACCTCAGAAGGAATTTTCATAAATCAAGCCAAGTATACTATGGAATTGCTGAAGAAATACGGGATGGCAGAAGCAAAACCCATATCAACTCCCATGGCCACTACCACCAAACTGGATAAGGATGAAAATGGTAAAACAGTAGATCCCACACTGTTTCGAGGTATGATCGGATCACTACTGTATCTTACAGCATGCCACCCTGACATTCAATTCAGTGTATGTCTTTGTGCTCGTTTCCAGTCATGCCCTAAAGAATCTCACTTATCAGCTGTTAAACGCATTTTCAGATATCTCATTGGCACCATTGATTTTGGCTTGTGGTTTCCCATTGGTAGTTCTTTTGAGTTAATTGCTTATACCGATGCGGATTACGCCGGATGCATTGTAGATCGTAAAAGTACAAGTGGGTACTGTCAGTTTCTTGGTGGATGCCTCGTTTCATGGGCCTCTAAGAAACAACATTCAGTAGCTCTCTCAACGGCCGAGGCTGAATATGTAGCCGCCGGAAGCTGTGGAGCCCAAGTACTTTGGATCAAAAATCAATTGCTTGATTTGAATGTTGAGGTGGATTGTGTGCCAATCTTTTGTGATAATACGAGTGTAATTAATCTCTCCAAAAATCCTGTTCAACACTCCAGAACCAAACACATTGACATTCGGCATCATTTTCTGAGAGATCATGTAGGCCAAGGGGTCTTTGAGTTCAAGTTCATTGATTCTCTTAACCAACTGGCCGACATCTTCACAAAACCCCTTAATCAGGATCAATTCAATAAAATCAGGAGAGAACTTGGCATGTGTCAGGGTGAGGGCATACGCACTTAAGTCTGCATTAGATTTTTTTTTTTTTTGTAGATCATGTGAGATGCATGCATTGTGTGTGTTTCGTTTTTATTGCGTATGACTACCTAGCATGTGTGCCTGTACATATTTATATACACTTCCTCCTTGACTTTTTTCTACAACTGAATATTCCTTTGAAATAAATGTGGACCAGTGATCTAGTGCTCTTAGCAGTCTCCATTCAAGGGTTTCCGTAGTCGACTCATGCTTGATATCATTCGTGGTTTAGCAAAAGAAAAAAAAAAGGATTTAGGAACAAAAAAAAAGGAAGGAAAAGAATTTAAAAAAAAAATATGTGTTGAGTGATCCAAGAAAATGGGGGTGTTCTAGGGTCATGGAGCCCACTTCCACCTCCGGTAGTGGTTAGCAGGGGATCTGCTTCTCTCGGGTTTTTATTTTTGGGGGGCTTGGGTCCCAGCGGTCGACCGCTGGTCTCGTGCCGGTCGACCGCCGGCGGCGAACCGGCCCGGTTCACCGCGTCTGAACCCTACTTAAAGGGGGTTCTCTTCCCCCCTTTCTCATTCTATCACCTTTCCTTCTCTCTCCCTTACTCCACCTCCACCCTAGCACATCTCTCTCCCACTTTTCAAGCCCTAAAAACCCCCCACCGTTCTACCCTAGCACGATCCGGTCGTTTGGGTTCCATTTCGGAACGACTCCTCGACGGCATTCGTGCACTCGTGCCAACCCTCCTTGAAGCTCCAGAGCGTGAGGGCGGTGTTCTCCGTTCTTCCTGGTGTCTCGCTCTCCATCCCAAGGTAGAGGTTCTACTTCTCAAGAGAATACATTCTTCAACGGGTTTCCTAGTCTAAATGGCACCTAGAAGGAGTGCTCGGCGTCTTCTCCAAGAGGAACCCAGTGCTCCAAGGCGTGGAGCTCCGGCTGCACCTCCACCCCAAGCTCCTGCACGCAGGTTACCTCCGAGGTCTATCATCGAGCCTCGTCTTGTTGATTTTCAAGAGTTGAATGAAATCCTTCCCGACATCTATACAGTTTTTTCAATGCAACCGGGGTGGCTTGACTTTGTCACTAGATACAATCGATTCTATCCCTATTTAGTACAGCAGTTCTATGGGAATTTGGAAGACAGAAATGGAAGTTTATATACAATGGTTCAAGGCATTGAGATCCGCATTAATGCAGAATTATTCCTTAATGCACTAGGTGTTTCTTCACATGGGGCAGATATGCTGTTTGGTCATGGTGAGGTTGAGGCTAGTTTCATTGCCATGACGGGTTGTGATTTTGTTCGTGGTGTAAGTGATCTCATTGAACTGAATGCCAACCACTTTCCTGCACTACAACGGGTTCTTCACCACATGTTCACTACGCTTATTTATCCCAAGAGTGGCAGCCGAGATGAAGTGACCGAAGTACACCGTTTCTTGTTCTATCATGTTATGAATGGGGAATTGGTTAATATGGGATGGCTCATGACTCAGTTGATCTCTCACTGTCGTACACATCTACGGCGATCCCTGCCTTATGCCTCTCAGCTTACTGGAGTGTTTACCTTTGTCGGGGTCCCTTTAGAGAATGAGCAGCTTGTTCTCGTCCGTCATGATGATATTTACAATAAGCATAAACTTTTCTCTGATATGGGATATTACCGAGATGCAAATGGTGAAATTCGTCATGTTGTCCCAGTGTATGGGGAAGAAATTGGCAGTGAAGAAGAACATGAGCCGAACCCACAGCGTGATCACCACAATGCACCTCCACCAGTTCAGCCTGTCGACATGCCTCCTCCAGCGGATCTCCCTCCTCCACCGCAGCATTTTCATGGGGAGTCCTCCACTCAGGGTGCTGGGCATTCCACTTTGGGGGGCTATGAGGCTCTTGACAGGCGCCTTTTAGGCATGGAAACTCAGCTTGACTCCTCCCTTGGGCGTTTGGATTCTTTTATGGATACCATGACTGGACGCATGGACACCTTCACTCTTGCTCTGGATGACCTTTCTATCCACGTAGCCACCCTCTTTGCCAGCCATGAAGATAACCGTGAGGCCTTTCGCACCACCAACCACACCCTTCTTTCACTCCGTAACCAGCTCCGTCATTATGATGAGATTCTCCATACCCTTGAGGACCGTCTTCCTCCTGCTCCTGCTCCTGCTACTGCTGGTTCCCCCCATGGTGATGGTCCACCGGATGATGTTCCTGGCGAGGACGTTGCGGATCCCCCTGCTGTGTAGCCTTTTTGTTTTGAGTCTCTAGTGTCACTCTTGTCCACTTTTTGTATCCCCTTCCTCTCCTTTTTGCTGATGACAAAGGGGGAGAAGTAGCTATTAGGTTATATACATATGCTATGTGTGTTTTGGTGTCTGCCTGCTTGAATGCATTTGTGGTCGCATTCCTTAGTATAGTTTGAGCATATTGTCTGCATTTGTGTGGTCGCATTTCTTAGCGTATCCTTAGTATGTCAAGCTCATTTCTCCTTCCGCATTCTGTGTACCATGTATGAATCTAATGACTTTTGAATGGCAGAATGCACTCTTTGTCGTTACAAGATTGGCTCCTTTTTCTCTCTCATCTCTTATCAATGTGGCAAATACGTTTTGAATGGTTGATATGGATTCGTTGGCTTGCTTGTGTTGGCAGTGATTTGTTTTGTGATATGAGCATTTCGAATGTCTTAAATCCTGAGCTTAGAAGATTCAATCTGATGATATTTCCACGTATCTCATACGTAATTGCCGAAGCTTCTAATATATATTGTTTTTGGCACTTTTGTGGAAATGCAACTCTCATGCCTAGGTTTTGTCATCATCAAAAAGGGGGAGATTGTTGAACATATCTGACTGATTTTGAAGATAACAAAACCCAAGACATCCTCTCCCATATATATCCTTCTTCAAGCAAAGCTTCTTATCTTAAACCTAATTTTTCACCCCATGACGTATGTGTGTTAATGAACCATTGCATGAGTCTCTCAACATAAATCATCTTGTTTTTTTGACCATAACACAAGCCATCTCTTTCATCAAGCAAATGGACAAATCAAGGGAGCTAACACTTGTCTTTTTGCAGGACTGGACTCTGGCGGTCGACCTATGGACCTCTGGCGGTCGACCTAGATTAACAGAATTGAAATCTGTAATTTGAGGAAGCTGGCGGTCGACCGCCAGGAGCTAGCGGTCGACCTATTTTTCCAGCAGCCAGATGGCTACAGGACAGCCACTGGCGGTCGACCGCTGGCCTTTGTAGGTCGACCGCCAGCCTCGAGCTGCCAACAAATGTTGACTTTTTGTCACTTCGAGAGTTGGTCTTTCTCTTGGTTTTATTTAATCCCTAAGCAACCTAACTCTCCAGATTTTGTGGATCTGGTCTGAGGGGAGTCCTTGGACCCTTGAGAATTCTATAAAACTAATACAAGAGGGTTTGGAAAACCCTAATGAAGAGAAAGGATCAAGAGGCTACCAAGAGAGGGAAGGAGGAAGCTTGCACTGTAGACGTGAACAGTGCTCCGAGAAGATTTCTTCATTCATCTTCCTCCTTACAAAGGTAAAGATCTAGCTGCATCTGGAGGAACTCAAGGCTGCATCAAGTGGAACTCAAGGCTGCATCAAGTGGAACTCAAGCTGCATCCACATAATCCTTCATCAACTAAGGGGGAGCACCAATCAATCTCTTGTTTCTGTTTTCTTTTATTTTCACACTTCTCTCAGCTTCTAGTGTGTTGTGGTTGTAATTCTAAAACCATTGTGTGTGTATAAGGATCTTCCCGGATCCATGTGTGAGTGAGTTTGCAGTCAAGGATGATTGCTTTTGTGTGTGTGTGGTCGATCTTGTAACACCTTACAAGATAGTGTGTGGTTCCTCACTGTCGGTGAGGGGTGGACGTAGGTTGCCTTTGTGGCATCCGAACCACCTTAAATTGCTATCTCCTTGTGGTTTGTGCCTTATCTTCTTTCCCCCTTCTGCTATTTCTTTGGATCCTGTGCGTTTGTATTTCTCTGTTGTTTCGTGTGGATCATAGTCCTTGAATCCTTTGGTATATCAAAAGCTGGATTCAGACCGACAAAGTCATTCTTGCCGAAAAGATAACAGCTTGCGAGAGTAAATCTTCGGATTTGATTAACTCCGCCGAGTATCAAGGGTTTGTGTATTTGTTATTTTGTGAGTTTCATTCTGATCTAGTTACGACCATCCTGTGCTTTTCTTTTTTTTAATCTTGTGTCCTCTTTTGTGTTAATTTGCTATCACCCAATTCACCCCCCCCCCCCTTTTGGGTGTCATTTAACCTCGGGACTTCAGAAATAAATTGGCAGCATAACGGTACATTTCTTTAACGTCCATTCATTATATTAAGTTTCTTGATCAATATGATAAGTCCTAGACCATCAAGAGTCCATCTAGAAACTTTGGAATATCAACCCTTGGTCAAACCTCGGGTTAAAATACTTAAGCAGTGTGACGGTCGTGTACTAGGCCGTTATATGATGTGACGCTCCAGTATTGGGCCGTTACATTAGTCTGAATCAAGAACCAAGAAATCGGACTTAGTTGAATGTGACGGTCGTATATTAGGCCGTTACATGTGCCTGACGGTCCAATATAGATCCGTTACATTGCTAGAACCAGAAAATATCGATAGTGATTTCTAATCAATTGGGTTTTAATGGTACAACCAACTCGGCGTCCTAGTGGGAATCCCAGGCTCGCGGAGAATTACGGAGACCTTGAAACAAGATTTCCTAGTCCATTGGAAGGAATATCCAATAGAGAGGTCCTCATGTTCAAGATAGTGTTCCTATAGTGCAAAGTGTGAACTAATGGCCATATACTGGAATATATGCCATGTACTTAAAGAAAATGACTCTATTGATAGAGAGGATGTGTAACAATATGAAGTCATGATAAAACTCCGTCAATACATCTTTGAAAAGTCATGATTTAGATACAAAACTATAGAATTTTGGCACATGAAATTAACATAACTTAAAAGGACTTAAGATACCTAAATTATGCAATTTCTATCATGAACCAATAAATAATCTTAAAGACATGAAATTAGGTCAAAACTTAGATAACTAGGCTTATTTATAAGTTAAAATTGACTGTTTTCCAATTCTGTCTCCAATTCTCCTGATGGTCGAGAGTGGGTGCGTCACAGTGATTGTGACGGTTTATCGAGGGGCCGTTACAGTAATGTAACGCTCTTGTTATGGTGCGTCAGAGACAACAGAGCAATTAAAATGCAACAGAGGGTGTGACGGCTTATCGTAAGACCGTTACAGTATTGTGATGGGCTAAGTATGATACGTCAGAGTCCCTGCTAACAGTATAAAGAAATTAAAAGACTGTGATTTGAAACCATGTCATGTTTTGATAAGATTTAACTATCCCAATCATGACAAAACGAAGTAAAGGTCATCTAGATGCATAGGTTGCAGTGAATTGACAAGATAGTATCTTTGATATTTGATTAGGGCTAAAGATATGTATGTATGCATGAACCCACTAAAACATGAAATTCATAGTCTATAATGCATGAAATCAAACACAATCAGAGGACTTTTATCCCTAACATGATGTTTTTGCCAATCATGAGATAACCTACCGCTTAAATGGACTTTAAACTTCTAATTTGAGTTTGAAAGACGTGCCCTAGTTCTCCCTTTCCAGTGAGTTTCCAACAACTTCACGCTGCTCTAGCTCCTCAGCCTCTTGACCTAAGAATGTGAAATTTTGAGGTACGAAGATGAAACTAAGGTGAACAAAAAGTTCTAAAGGATTGAACTCTAATTATCTCGTTTAGACGTCCTAATCTCTTGATCTTCAGGGGGTCTTGCGTTCAGTTTCTTGGGTTGCTAAGGTCGAACCAGCCACTTTGGAAGCTTCAATCTCCTTGTTTGGTTGATCTCCTAGCATGAAATTTGGAGAACTATTAGTCTAAAGTATACTAAACAAAAGCTTCTAAAGAACTTACCTGAAATTATGACTCCTTACCTTGATTCCACGCGAGTAAAAGTAAGGGTCGCTCAGTTCAGAACTATGTCCTATTTATAGGGTTTTGACTAGGGTTTGAGATTTAAATCGATTCTAGAGTCCTTAATTTGCCAGAACCTGATCCCTAAGAGTCCCTAGTAACCTTACAAGCTCTCCCAATTAGATCTCTTGTAGATAGGATCCCAAGGTTCCAATCTTTCTACTCGTTCTTCCATTCACTGAATTGACAGGGTGTAACGCATCAGTCTAGGTGCGTTACGTGACTGTGACGGTCGCACGATGGACCGTTACATCCAACGTGCACAGAGTTCAACATAAATCAAACTCTTTTGTTAATTATCCATATTATTATCTATAAAAATGATATTTATCCTTAAAATACGTAAATATGCTAAATAACCTTCTAGAATATGGGCCAAACTTAATGGTCTTGGTCCTTTAACCCTTTTGGATTTTATTTAAATAGGCTAGGTTAATTACTTAACATAAATTGGACCTTATAATAATTTATTTAATCCAATATTTATTTATTAATCCATTTTAGGTCTTTAAAATCTTAAAAAAATAATTAAATATACCAAAAATAATTTATAAAAATTCTGAGACCTTACATTGGTCCTCCAAAACCCAAGACAAATGTAGGTACAAAGAGCTCATAGGGAAACCTTTCAACCTCTTATTCAGGCTCTTAAAAATCTTCAAGAAAAAACGTTCAGCCTTTAGCTCTTCAAAATTCTGTGTTGACTGTGTTAAACCACTACACACTTAACTTTGATCATTCTAGCTCTTAAAACCTTAAAACGTTCTAATTTTCAACTTTTTTGCCAATGAGCTCAACTAGGGTATTTATAGGGAGAGAATCCCTGTTCTAAGAGGTTTTAGAATAGGGAAACCCTTTCATCGAAGGCCAAAGGACCTAATCCCACTTGGAATGCCATGCAAAGAAGGTAGGGGACGAACCAAACACGGAACGAAAACACCGTCAACTGCAGGTGACATTAATTAAATTCGCGTCCAGTGACGATGACACAACTTCTTTGAACAAAATAAGGAAATAAAAAATTTCTGAAATTAAAAATCAGAATTCGCGTCAATGACAAAGACGTTAATTAATACGCATCTTCTTAAAGAGGCGCGGATTTTCCTGAAATATGAATTTTAAATTCAAAATAAAATCTAAAAATAGCAAGAAAATTGGCATCCACTGCTGCGGATGCTAATTAATATGCGTCTCTGTAAAGAGGCACAGATCCCTGGAATTATGAATTTTAATTTGAAATAAAATTTGAAAAAGTGAAAGAATCCGCGTCATGGTGACTGACACAAATTAATACGCGCCTCTCTGCGAAGGCGCAGATTCAATGAATTGGCGTCCATGTCAAAGACGCGAATATAAAATCATCTTATTAAACTAATAATGAGATCCACTTCAGGACGTTATGATGTGACATGAAATTTACTATTCTTAGCATCAATTTTAGCATGTCTACCTAGACCACTTCGAGCTCTTGCAAAGAAAGATGACACAGAGAAAAAAAATGAGAGGATGCAAAGTTTACATTTTTTCAACCCTGGGAAGAACTCCTTTAAATAGACTTCCAACGGGAGTCTAAAACTGATCAAGCACATAAACAGACACTTCCGTTTGTAAAAAGATACGAGATAGAATCCGGGGAGACGTGAATAGAAATCAAGAGACACTTGGTCAAACGGTCAAAAATAAAATAAAAAAAATTGAACATCGAATATCACACGCACGCACGCACGCACGACACGGCATCGGCGAGACAAAAAAATCCACGCACGTTAAATAAGAAATGGACCGAAGAGCCCAATAAGCTCAAATAGCCAAACTACTGTAATGTCCCGAGAGGAGTGCACAAGATAGTAAAGAGTCAATTAAAAGTAGATGAAAAATATTTTCATCCTCCAATGTGAAAAAATCACACAGGGTCTCGAACATTGAAAATTTTAAATCATTAAATCCAACGTGACCCCGGCTGGTTACCGAAGTATAACCAGGAAGTGGTTAATTAGTTGCTAATGGCCGCAAAGGAATGAGATATTTTGCATCCATAAACCCGCTGACATTGAAAATGTATATTTAACTTTAAGCCGTCACTGCATAAAAGTTTTTTTGTATATACAAGGTGTTGTTAATTTGCTAATGATCTAATTATTTGTTTAAATGCCTATAGCTAGGAGAGGTGGAAGAAATAACGACGGGGCAGAATGCATATTAATTAAAACAAACAAATACTAGAAGCATGCAAGAAATGAGATATCCCATGACATATCACATGCATGCCATCCATACAAGGGCAAGATCCATTCAAAGACCATAATTAAGAGCATTAACATGCATGGTAATTAATGCAACATATAATTAAGAGAATGAGATTAGATAACTTAATCGAGTCGACACATGTAAGAGAGAATATATCACCCCCGTCGTACCAGTGTGATAGAGTCCACACGCAATCTTCCCCGTGATAGAATGGGTTCTACGATCCAAGAAAGTTGATTGCAGTAAATCGCACCTCAAAAATGACATCAGGAGAACCAACACCTTCTGTTCGAAGAGCACTTTTTATTTTATTTTTTAAAAAAAAGAAGAAGAAGACCACCTTCCATTCTAAGAGAGGAAGCAGAAAGAGGAGAGACGAAATACAGTGAGAAAGAGAACCCAGGATATATATAAATATAGATAGATAGATAGAGTCATACCCCATAGTAGAAGAATAGGGTTTTGTTTCGGGAACTTAAACCCGCCTCCTTCAACACATCCGTTCAGAGAAAGGATACGTAAGTGAAAGGAGGCATGACCTCCTTGGATTCCAATGCACGAAAACCCCCACCTTCCCGTTACGGATTCTGTAACAAAGAAAAACTCTTTGTTATCATGTTCAAAAATCCTTTGAGCCAAAAACAAAAAGGTCAGGAGGAAACAAACTTCTCCCATGCGCACCCCTTGTCCCGGGCCCGGCCCAACCAACCGTGCGCGCACGCGCGCCCGTGGTGGATGGTCACCTCTAACTCCTTGGAACAAGGTAGCAAGAAGTCCAATACCACATTCCCTCTTCTAGTTTTCCAACATGGGACTAAAGTTCCCATGCCATACCAACCCGAGAACAGGCTCATACAAACATTGAATTTCCCCAATCCCTCTTCTCATTTTTCTAAGGTATTTTTCGACCGTAGAGTATTTAACAGCTAATTTGATGGACGTAGGGTCATTTATTAGATTTCGTTGATGTAAATCAGCGATTGAGCTTTCCTTCGATGGACTCCGCGTCATTTAGTGAGCCTCAGGCCGAAGAGCCAGAACCTATTAAAATCATATCAAGCTGGCGCGTTGGCTCCATATTTGGGTCCTGAACCATGCTTGAGCCTGAGATCCAACTCGAACTTGAACCTCCTTTTCCAAACTCAACTCCTGTTAATGGCCACCTCCAATAACGGAGACTTACGACCTAGGACTCCCCAAAAGTGAGTGCACTCCTTAAGCACCTCTTTGTTAGAGGGAAAGGGTTACCCCGAGTTACATATTGTGGGAAAATCTATCCCGATTAAAGAGCTCTCTCTCTTTTGATGGACAGAGGGTCAAAATAGAGTTGACTCCCTTCCATCTAGAGAGGTGGATTAAAATTGGAAGAGTTAACCCGGAGTTAACTCCTACTTGTGTCGGATTAACTAACCGCCTTTACCAAAGTACATTTTATGCTAAAATCCAAATGACATCCCGAGACAAGTGAGAGATAACCCCCCACCAAAACCATGTCAAAGGATAGGAGTCCGGAACAGAAACAGACATTGGCGCAAACTTTTGAAACACGTACGCACTCTTGTCTATACTGGGCCAAAGCAATGGTATGTCAACTTGGATGCTTCTTGGCATACAACAATCCTACCCTCCAAAGTTAAGTTGACTCTTTCCCGGCAAGTGTTTCTTCTTTTTATCCTTGGAAAGTAGGAAGATGTCCACTCCACCACCAACGAGAGACTTGTTATATAACGAAACTCCCTAGAGAAGAGTTGAGAAGCTTTCCCCTCTCTCCATGAAACTACCCCCACGCATTATTTCCTCGTGACAGTTCCTACGCGTTCTTCTTGCATCTGCCAATTTGCACGCGTCCAAGGAGATCACGGTTGTGTTTTACTAGAAAGAAGTACACAAATCTTGACAGAAGGTAGTGATACTTCGTCAACATCATCAAGACCCTCATTCTATTCATTTGGGGTCGGATTTGTGCCTTGTATCTCCCCATTTTAATCTACCTGATGTCATTTTGTAAATTATCATACCGTCAGGAGTAATTCACTCCAGCTACACACTTAACATATCAGATTCAAAATCTGATTTCTTCTGTGCATCCAAGCATACTGCCACAAAATCACCGATCGAGCATGAACACCTAACATTCATCAGGGAATTTGTCCAAGATGGGCCAGCGACTAAAAGGGTGCCGAGGATTTATCGTTAGTCTTTACCTACCATCACTACGCAGCCCAACCCTAAAGTCTACCAAAGTAAACAGCTACCATTCATCTGGCTCAAGGATGCTTCCAACTACAAGCTTTTGACAAAGAAGTTCAGTCTGCAAAAAAAAAAAAAAAAAAATTCGGAGAATCGACAGAAATATATAATAGCAGATAAGCATTGCAGTAATGAAGCACGCACCCAAATGCTTCCGATCGAGAAGAACATGCTCGGAGGAAAGCTACGTCCTCGAGATGTTTCTCGAAGATCCAAGGAAAAGAGTGTAAGTAGCCACCAGGGTTCATCACTCTGACCGCAGTTAGTCCGGTGCCTCGAGCAGCAGGAAACATCAAATGACTACAACTTGCAAACCGACCTAAAAGAAAAAGACTACAAACTTGCAATATAAAAAAGGAGTGACGGATTCGCCATTCAGTACGTCTCTCTAGTAAATCTCCTTCCTACGATGTAAACGCGATGGCAGCCGAACAAAGATGAGGAAGATTTATCGACAGCCTCACAGCAATATGCAGATGTTCCAACTCGAGATTTACAAGCACGAGCCATACAGCGATCTGCAGATGTTCTGCGTGACACGTGGACTTAATTACCATGAGCCTCTAAATATCTTCCGCGAAATCCACCTGGAGACACTGGATATCAAAATCGGGGCCTTGACCTTGCTTCTGCAACGGTCACCCGGATTGGTCTGCCCTCCAATTGCTGCACGAAACAAGAGGAATTGGATCATAGACAGAGTCTGAGGCGGCACCTTCTGAATCATGAGATGGTTCACTTGAAGGCATGAATGTATATAGTCAAGCATGAACATAGAATAGTCTGCAATGAAGAGATCGCTTGACATGATTCACATGGCAAAGCTGAACCAAAAGCCCGAAAAATAGACAACAAGATTCCCATGTGTATTCCTTCTAATAAAAGTCTCAACGGTAGAGACGTGAAGCAGCTGCCAGACTGTTTAAACTCACACATTCAGATGCGATCATTCTCATCGTATGGATGGACACCAAATTGCAAAACTAAACCGCGATCTAGTATGCAGCATTGGAAAGACATTCTTTGGGAACATAATGAAACCTACATACATTCTTTGGAAAGACATTCTCTGATAACACAAGTAAACCCGTTCAGGGACCTCCCAACTTAAGTATCGGTGTTATGTTTCAATCATCCAGATGAATGTAAAGGAAACATCAAAATTGTATATACAACACATAAAAACTGATTTGATGGTGTGGACGTATGAGGAATGTTAAAAAGCTAATCGGCAATGTCATAGAATAGTGCAATCCAAAAGTAAGCACAAACGAAACTGACAGTTCAAAAGGTAGGGGGAAAATCAAAAAAATCTACAATATACCCTTTATGGAGACAAAACATGCCTACAATATGAATTACAAATTATATGACCCCTCCATAGAGACAAAACCTGAGCACAATATCGACTAAACCCAAGTTTAAAAAACAGTCAAAAGGAAATCATCCATTGACAGCAGTACAGCACTTGCGACAGTCTTCTGTCAAAAAATGGCTGGAAAACCTGAATGTAGTTGGCAACGCATGCAATTCAACTCATATATACAAGAGGGATTTTCACATCGATACCACTATAAGATAACATATTTACATTTATCTCCCTACTTTTATCGTATTATCAAGAATATCTCTGATATATATCGTATTGTTGCAGTTATATCCTTGTGTTCTTGAGCCGTCAACGTCGACAAATATTCTGAGAATATGTCGACTAAAATCATTTGAACTTGTAAAAAATCAAAAATGCCCTTGTGTGAGAAAGAGATGGGTGCCCCGCGGCCCCCCTCCCTCACCTCTGGCAACTAACCCTCCCGATCCACGAACAACCCCCCACCCCTCCCAGCCTCACTTCCCCTACCGGCGAACATCCCATCCTCCAAAGCCACCGCCGGGATGGTTAGAGATAGAGAGGGGGGGAGAGAGGAATATATAGAGAGAGTTCAGAAGAGAGAGGATGTCTAGGGAGATCTCCCCCTCCAACGGCAGTCACAGATAAAAGAGAGAGGGGGAAGAGAGAAAGAGAAGAACATAGAGAGAGCTTAGAGGGGGGACGCTGGAGGGGGTCTCCCCCTCCGGCGGCGGCTGAGACAAAAAGAGAGGGGGAGAGAGAGAGAGAGCGAAAGGGAGGGGGGACGCCGAAGGATGTCTTCCCCTCCGATGGTGGCCGAGACAGAAAGAAAGGGAGAAAGAGAGAGCGTAGGGCGGCGAGGGGATGCCGGAGGGGGTCTCTCCCTCCGACGGCGGCCGAGATAGAAAGAGAGGAGAGAAGATAGGGGGTGAAAGAGAGAGGTCGCTCCGTGTGAGAACGACTTCAAATGTGAAGTCGTTCCCACACGGAGTAACTTCCATTTGTGACTCCCTCCACCCCCCGTCCTCTCTCCCTCTCCCTCTCTTTGTTTCTCCGCAGCGTGTCCATTTGTGACTCTCCCTCCACCCCCCGTCCTCTCTCTCCCCCTCTTTATTTCTCCACCGTCGCCGGAGGGGGAGACTCTCCCTCTACCCCCCCTCCTCTCTCTCTTTCTCCCTCTCTTTATTTCTCCACCGTCGCCGGAGGGGTCTCCCCCTCCAGCGTCCCCCCCACTCCCCCTGCATGCGCTCTCTCTCACTCCCATCCTCTCTCTCTCTCTATCTCCACTATCGTCAGAGGGTGTCTCCCCCTACGGCATCCCCACCTCCCCTTATGCTCTCTCTCACCCACCGTCCTCTCTCTCCCCTCTCTTTCTATCTCCACTATCGTCGGAGAGAGAGAGACCCCCTCCGGCGTCCCCCACTCCCCCTGCTCTCTCTCTCTCTCTCCACCGTCGTCTGAGAAGGAGACCCCCTCCAGTGCCCCCCCTCTCTCTCTCTCTTCTTGTCTCCGCTGTCACCGGAGGAGATGACCCCCTCCGGTGCCCTCCCCCACTCCCCCATACGCACTCTCTCTCTCTCTCTCCCCCTCTTTGTCTCCACCGTCGCTAGAGGGGGAGACCCCCTCCAGTGTCCCCCTCTCCCCCTGCGCTCTCTGTTTCGCCCTCTCCTTCTGTCTCCACTTTCGCCGGAGGGGGAGACCCCCTCCGACACCCCCCTCCCTATGTGCTCTCCCTCTCGTCGTCTCTCCCCCTTTCTTTCTGTCTCGACCGCCACCGAAGGGAGAGACCCCCTTCGACGTCCCCCTCCCCCTACGCTCTCTCTCTCTCACCCCCTGTCCTATCTCTCTCTCTCTCTCCCTCTCTTTATGTCTCCTAGCAGGTTCCGCAGCTCAGCCGGCCTAACGATGACGTCAACGAGTCTCCGGCCTCTTCCTCCCCCCCCCCACCTCACCTCGTCCCCCGAGCAACCTGCAATGAGAGAGAGAGAGAGAGATGCTAACCTAAGAACATGTTAGTTTTTTTCTCTCTTAACTAGGAAGACAATTAGGTTAAAGTAACATGGGTCACAGGGAGGATATAAATGCAACAATACTACATATATTAAGGATATTATTGATAATATGCAAAAACTAGGGCTTTATTTGTAAATACAGTCTTTTATAAGGGTATATATGTAAAAATCCCTATACAAAATCTAGACGTTGAATTAGCTGACAAGTTGACAAGTTTCGGTCAATTATTATAAATTAAAATGACTAAATCATATGTGAGATACAAATATATGCCATCTGGAAGATTAACCTAACCATGCCATCCAGAAGAACAGCTTTTTTTGGAAGGTGTCCAGAAGAACAACTTAACTAATGTTATTTTAGTTCCACTAAAAAATATTAAACAGAGATCTCAAAGATGGGGAAACAAAGTCAGACAAGCTACATGCTCATGTTTTTTTTTGGCCATAACTCAATGTGATGATGGTTATCACTGATTGAACAAAAAGGGGATGGAAATGCACTCACTGCTCCATTAAGTGATGAAATTGCCAAGTCAACCTCCTTGGCAGAGCTGTAAGTGACAAAACCAAAGCCTTTTGACCGGCCACTCTCCCTGTCACATATCACTTTTGCATCCAAAACCCTTCCTTTTTCACTGAAGAAAGTCTGAAGCGCTAGATCATCGACACCCCATGAAAGGTTGCTAACATGGATTCTATTTGCAGAGTCAAAATTGCCTCCACTCCGGAAGGAGTCAAAATTGTCTCCACTCCGAAAAGAATCAAAATTGCCTCCATTCCGAAACCTTCTTGCAGGGGGGCCATCTCTACGAGGAGGTGGCCCAGAATTCACCCTCAACGTCCTTCCATGTAGTTCCTGTAAGATGAACATAATCCTTTTTAGAACAATAGGGCAGGAGGTTTAAAATGATTGGACAAGGGGTCAGAACACTGGGCGGGAAATTAGATGTTCTCAGAGATAAAAGAAAAAATGAATATGATGTGGGATGTAAAGAAAACATAAAGGTGATGAAACTGAGTAGTAGTGTTAATGCATGGTAAAACATATGTAAAAAATGAAACCTAAAATTCATTAGCTGCAAAATGACAAGCTGCAATTGATGAGTAGATGTTAAATAATTAAATGATAGCCATGTAAGAGAAAAACTGCTGAAACTTACATAGATGAATTTGATTTGGCAGCATAGCTGCCTAATAAAAACAGTCATTAGAATTTAGTCAGAAAGCTTGGGCTTTTTGGCACAACAAACAGATGCTTTATTCAACAAAGACGGCTGTCTGGCCTTCCAGAATGCCAAGAAAGATTTTGTCACATGTATAAACTGAACAGATAAATAATGCATGTAAACCATAATTTCTATTAAGAAATAATAAAACATGTGGGCAGTGGAGAAATGGACATCGACACACTCATTCACAAAACAGTAAAGGAGAATGTCTAGTCAAGTAGAGAAACGAAGTACAAGAAAAGGGTTGAGCTTTAATAGCATATTAATAACAAGAGTCGTCATATGCACAGATTGGAAACCTGCAACAAATAAATAATACATGCAAATCAGAACTCCATTAAGAAATAATAAAATATGGGGGCAATGGATAAGTGTTAATGGTCATACTCATTCACAGAACATAAAATGAGAATGTCAAATCAAGCAGACAAAGTACAGACACAAAAGGGTTGGGTTTTGATAGCATAATATTAACATTTTTTATTAGGTGACCAGGATAGCCAGATATTTTTCTTTGGAATACTTATAGTTGCAACTTGTCCCACCTTGCAAGAGGTTCAATAAGACACCTGTGAGCTGCAAAAAGATTTTAAAGCCACCACAAACCATGCATTTTTACTGAAAAAATTATATCTAACTGTTCAACAGTATAATTTTTATAGAAAAACCACTATTTTTCTTGGTTTTGTGGCAAACCAAATCAAAGTGGTTCTACTTGCACATAAGAGGCTACAGTATCAAAAGACGATATGGATTTCTAATTGAAGTAGAGAAGTGAAATTTGAGGTATCACAACAGTTCACTATTTCATAAACATAACACAAATGATACTAATTAAACAAAAATAGAAAGATTACAACTCATCATGGTTTTTCTTCTCCAGTGTTATTTTGAAGTTATTTTTTCATCAGTCATCGACAGACAACAATGTACAATCTTCTTCTCTATGAAACTCAAGTAACTTGTTATTGAGACTTCCAACATTTGGGGACCTCTACCATTCTAAGCCAGATCATACGGCATACTAAACCAACAAAGCAGAAACAATTTTCTAGTTAAAATCACAGTTACAAATGAAAGCATAGAAGTGCATGCATTCCAGGCTGTCCACTTAAAACTTGGGACTTCTCTTTGGGACGGTGGTGGTTCCTCTTTCTCTCTTTTTTTGGTTGTGGTTTCGGGAGGGGGATGGAGAGAGAGCGGCAGAGGAAGAGGGAGAGACTCACATAGCCGTTGAACATTCGAGCAGCAGCATCTACTTCCTTAACGTTAGACATTGTCACAAATCCGAAACCCCGGCTTTTTCCGGTCAGCTTATCATAAATAACCTACAATAACGACCATATCAAATATAAAGAAATCCATTCAAAAAGCCAGAGTAACCAGTAACAATGTTGACAATTGAAGCTACATGTGCTTTGAAAGAGTAGCTTCCATTTTCAAGCAGCAACCCATTTAGAGTGTGTTAGGAATCATTTATCCTTCCTCAAAACCTAGGTATTGAGGTAGGGGATTCCTTTTCTTATAAGCCGGTCCAACTCTTTGTGGAATCCAATGTGGGATTAAAGTCATAGACAACTCTAGTTGGCTGAGAGACTCACACTCCCTCTGGGTGCTCACACCACCCGTAAAAGAGTGTACTGTGTACGAGTGCTTTATATCTACAAATGTACAGCAAGACACATTTAGCCCTAGGTATGTAACAGAATACATTAAATATACGTAATTTGTCTGTGTAGAGAGTGAACAGTATACCAGAACGAAGATTCTCTAGGTCATATTTTCTTTTTGCAAATAAAGATTGTAGATGCACAGCAAGACGCATTTAACCCTAGGTATGTAACAGAATACATTCAATATACGTAATTTGTCTGTGTAGACAGTGAACAGTATACAAGAACGAAGATCTTCTAGGTCATGTTTTTTTTTTGCAAATAAAGATTACCAGATAAACCCGTAAGAACAATTCAACACATGGATGCCTATTTTGTCTCGGGGTCATCGTCACGAAACCGCATGAAAACATCCCTAACCCTTCGTCCTGACATAGTTTAGAACCAAGACGACGTGGTCTAGAACCAAGACCCATATTCAAAAAACAAAATTAAGACGCCCACGAGAAAAAAAGGAGCAACATTTTGCTGAAGCCATAAGCAGCATCCTTCACGAAGTCTCAGACCCGAAAAGCCCCGGAGTCATACCTCAACCATCTCGACAATTCCAACGCGCGAGAACAAGTCGGCGAGCTCCGCGCTGTCGACGTTGAACGGCAGGTTACCGACGAAGACCTTCAGCTCAGGCGAGAATCTCGGCTCCTCCTCCTCCTCCTCCTCACCTCCAGACAGAAGCTCCTCCTCATCCTCCACCTCCAGATCCGATGGAGCGGCGGCGACGTGCCGGACGAGCGCCGGGCCAAAGCTCCTGGCGCTACAGAAGAGGGATAAGGGTTTGAACTTGGAGGCCAGCAACAAGGAATGAGACGACGCAGAGAAGGAGAGGGAGGAACCCCGCGGCAGGGGTTGCGGCGGGGGGTTGGGAATTAGGGTTTTGGAGGAGGAGGAGGGGGACGACGAGGAGGGGAGGAGAAACAAGAGGGAGGAGGCGGGGGAGGAGGTCGCCATGGCTCGGGCACTGGTTGTTAGGGTAATGGAGAAGATAAGGGGGCGGCAAAGGAGAAAGCCGAAGTGAGAGAGGGGGAAAGGGAGCGGGAGGCGCGCGTGGGGTTTTAACGAGGGAGAGCGGATAGGGCTGGTCAGAACAAATGCCCCTGGCTTGAGTCTGGAATTACGTACGGCAAAGATATTTTCGAGATAGACGTACGTGGAAAGCGGCTCGACCGTCCATCCGCTGGGCCCTCGACGTGATGAGGTGAGGTCAGGTTCGGGACGGGGGAAGGATCCTGGCGTTAGGAAACTCCGCTGATCAACGAGATAGGGTTTGGCTTCGTGACGAGAACTATGCACCCCCTTCACCTTGTAGTGTGTTTCGAAGGTTAAAACCGAAAGAACTTGCACGCAATAATCTCAAAAGAAAATGGAGACAAAACAGTCAATAATTTTGTGGTCAAATCTAATTATCTTATTCAATGATCTTTCTAAAAAAAAATAATCTTCTGTTAGGATAGTTATCAACTCGTGATCGAGAGAGGGGTACGGTACAAATAACACCGTGTCATAGGCTCATTTAATGTATATATATATATATGTGTGCGCGCGCACGCGCGCGTAATAAAACATTTAATTAGATGACCACTCTTAGTCTCCTTGAGTGATTCCAAAAAATAACGATAGATAAGAAATCAAGGGGTGGGCGAGAAAACACGTTTCTACCTTTTTCACAATGTCCACCTTCCATCAGCTCACCCTTTGTTTCTCGTCTCCCCCGTCCACACTCACCCCATCCCAATAATGGAAGGGGCATCCTTGGACGCTCCTCACTTCTTATCATGTGTTCTATCTCCGTGAAAAATGAAGTGATTAGTTTAGAGGTTGTAAATGATAAAGACTATTACTTCTGTCTCGTATTACATCTTTAAGATTTGTCGGAAGGAAAAGAGCAACCGGTTATTTTGAGAAAACTTATAACCACTAGACGGAGCATCAAAAGAAATCTTGAAATTGATCCCAGAACACAACCCTCTGATGTTTAAGTCATAACTGGTCGAGGGAGCCAAGAAAGAGCTAGGGAGAGAGAAAGAGAATCAAGAGCCCATAGAGTGAAGATGATGCATAACGACATGGAGAATGCTCAGCGGCATGGAGAGTTCTCGAAGGTAAAGCCAGAGTTAAGAGGGCCAGGTGGAGAACTCCCTATCTTCTCTTCTCTCTGTAGTGCTCACTCTCTAGGTGGTCGTAGATGCACGCCTCTACCTCTCTATGTCTGAGCATGTGTTTGTATCCCTTCTACGTAAGTCTGAGGGCCTAGTTATACCAATTGTAGTGGCGTCGTCCCTTCCTGATTTAGTGATGGCATAGTTAGTGGAGTAGTATCCTACTTGATCGTGGGGATCATCTGTTGTCCACTCGCCCGTTTCTATGAGGAAGGTGATGGAGGCATCACCCACGACTCCCTCTGGCTCGGGTCATCTTCACACCCCGGTGTCATTTGAGCTCGGGCTTCACTCTATGTAGGCCCAATTATCCATTTTGTGCTTTCTATTTGAGTCATTTGATATATTTTCCATTTTATTTGAGTCATGTCCCTAGGTCTTTTGTTTATTTCCCTAAGTTTAAGTGTCATTAGATTAGCTATTGAACCCAATTCTATGGGCTTGGCCCAGGGGTGCCCCCTACCCTTTGCTTATTTGTCATTGTAGCATGAGTCAGGGACTTTTTGTAAAATGTGGGTTGCCTATATATAGGACACCATACCCCCCATTTCAAATTAATGAAGATTGCCATTTTTAGAGTATAAAATTTCAGATTTCTTGGAGTGAATTCATTAATGGGTGAGAAGCTCTAAGGGAGAGAATCCCAACCCTACCTCTTTCTCTATCTCTCTCTCTCTCACCACAAGGGGGGCTGCGCCCTTCATTCTCTCTCCTCCCCTCCCAACCACCTCTCCCTCCCACCCACCACCATTAAAGCCTCTCCCATTCCCCACAACCCTCCTCATTACTCCACCCTTGTCCCAAAGAAGAACCCCCAATCACCAAGCCAACCTCCAACCCCCCAACCACCCACTATCCTTCTCAAGCACCCTTCCCACTACCCAAGGCACCCCTCCACCTCCCAAACGAAATTTCAAAATTCCCCCCCCCTTTGCTGGCTGCCCACAAACCTCCCCTCTACCTTCCCCCTTGGCCCTAGCTCATCACATTCCCATCCGCCATCTCCAACCACTCAAGGGCATTCACCACCTTCACTCTCCCTCCACCTTGGCTAAAACCAGCAACCACCCTGCGCCCTCCCCCTTCCCCAGCTCCTCCACAACCCCCTAGCCACCCTCCCTACCTTCCCACATTCCCCTCTCACCACTCTTCATTTCCCCTTCACCATTCAACAACATCTTCTTCTCATTTCATGGTCATTTGGAGCTACCTCGACGGACCTGATCATAGCTGAAGATCTGCAGAGAACCAGCGGATTGCAGCGGCGACCCCGACCTCATCTCGGCGTCCCTGAAGGCCCAAGTAGTACCGTTGGAAGCGTCTCTCTGTCTTCTTCGCAACGGCAGCTGTCTCGTCCCATTCTGAGCTCGCTGCTGCCCGGGGGAGCCGATCTCCCCAAGCTGCGCTTCTTCACCCCGACAGTCAACTTGAAGCTACTTGCAGAAGCGCTCACGGTCGACCTCCTGAAGTTCTGAAGACGGGCCTTGACTGAAAGCATCTACGACAAGTCTCCTTCCAGAATCAAGCAGCGGCATCCCGTTCGGCATCCGGAGCTAAGATTTCTCAATTTTCTCCCCCAAGTGCGCTGTTCTGTCCACTCTGGGACTGAACAGACACCCAAGCGTTGTTCAGGCTGTCCCTGTCTACTCCGACATCATCTGGTGCCCCCGTGGGTCTCAGCTCGAAGAGGACTTGACAACAAAGCCGACGACTCCGGCCACGCCTGATTCAGGGCTCTGGAGCGCCCGTAGTGACCTCATCTTCCTGCTGTTGTGGTCCTGAAGCAGTCAGAACCAGAGTTCTGCGTCTCTGTTCGTGCCTCTGCCCCGACCAGCACCAACTTCCCGAAATTTCAAAAAAAATTGGACGACTTCCTGGGTCACCTAAGAAGACTTTCCAGCTGGTCTCATCGCCAAAAACATTCGGGAGTGGCTACAGCGTCAACAACTTCAACTGTTTGTCCTCAGTCATAGAGAGCGGGCAAAACCGGCATCGTCCAACCGTTCGACTTCAATTTTCTATTTTTCTCATCCCCGCCTGGCCGGCTTACCGCCCCTCCCTGTGGGAGGTAGTGTTTGACTGTAATCTTTGGCTTCCCTTCCCCAAGATCCCCCCCTTGCATGGGGTGTAGTGTTGTAAGATCATAAACAGGTCAAGCTACTCCGGCGCGGCTGTGGATTCCTTTAAAATCCACACTTTTGGGGTGAGGTTAAAAAGGAAAGGAAAAGGGGAACATTAAATAATGGTGGAGATGAAATAATGCACGAGGTGCACAAGGGTAGTGTGTGATCGCCAGAGGGTTTACCTCAATAAAAAAAAAATAAGATCGCATGTACCTGGTGAAAGATGGGATGCGGGATGAATGTGGATCTACTCCTCCAACTCCAATCGGCCGGCCGACGAAGTGGGTTTTCTTGATTGATTACCTTGTAAGAAAGACAATGAAAGACAAGCAAAAGAAAGGGGATCAGCCAAAGTGCCGTAGTATCAGTCAAGAACCAACATAAAAATGATGAAAAGACATCAACATGCGCACCTTCTTTTTTGTTTTCTTTTTAAACCCCTTAAGAAGACTTAAGGGAAGGGGAGTTTGATGATAAAAAGAAATGCAACAAGACGTGAACAGATGTGAAGGGTGAATAGAGATGTAAAGGACGGAGGGATGATGGTATGAATGAAGTAAAACAAAAGAGATGAAAAGATGAGAAACCCTGCTGTCCCTGGCGACAGTAAAGGGAAAACCGAATGAATGTGTTGATGGATGTAGATGGACGAAGCACCGGATGCAGCCCAATCGAAGGATGTAGGGGGGAGGCAGCAAAGGACGAAGAAGGCTCTGCTCGTGATGGGTATTCAAGCTTCTGAGCGCTTAACCCTCTGAATGCTTAAAGTGCTTAACCTTCAACACGATCGATCAAGGCTTCAATTTATAGTGCCTCAAGCGGATGTGATCAAACCAAGGAATGATAAGAACAGGCAATGAGGCATCCAGGGAAGGATCAAGATCGAGCAAGAGTCCCATGGATGGTAGGGAACTGTGAGGGAAAGATGGAAAAAGGAAGGACTCTGGGGTGAAACACGACTCATGCCAGGGCGTCGATTTATGAATTGACGACCTTCCACAGGACGTTTCTTGAAACACGACCTGGGAAAGGGCGTTTCTTCCTGGATTTAATTTTGGAAATGAAACCTTGCCTTGTTTGAAAACTGAGATAACGCGCCTGAGATAACGGCGTTAATTAAAATCACGCCCTGAGAAAAGGCGTTACTCACAAAATGCCTTTTATTTTGAAAATAGATAATTCCAGAAATTAAGGGATAACACCATGAATTGACGCCCTCATGTACGGTCGTCCTTTCTTTTAAAACGCCCTACAACAGGTCGTTATTTTTGAAATTAACGCCCTTAATCAAGTCGTGACTCACAAAAATACAGGAAAAATGCAGAAAAACTCACAAAAATAGAAAAACTTCATGTTATAGGAATATTGAAGTCCACTTGGGGCATTTATATAATAACATGAGATTTGATCAACAAAACGTCAATTTTGGCGTGTCTACAGCTGCCCCGCCTTGGCGTCTGCTTTGCAAGGGAGTGAGACGGAAATGGAGCGAAGTGTAATGAAAGGAATGAAGTGGAACGAACTGATAAGGAGACGCCAAGGTGTGATGTGACACGTCTCAGACACTAAGCATTGGAAATCTTTCCAAGATTCTGAATGAAACAACTCTGAGTGGTTCCAAGGAAACAATCGATTTGTTGGATAAAAGGAGGTTAAACTAAGTAATAAAGGGTGTGCGCGTGGGCACGACAGGGAAAGACCATTGGAGAGCGATTACCAGCCAATGTGGACGTGCTGCAACCAAGGTAAATTTTGCAGAAAAGTAAAGAGAATTGGGATAAAGATCCAACAAAAGGAACACTTTCAAGGAATCAGCCTGAATGGCTTCAAATAGAACGAAGTACTTGATTTAAAGCGGAATATCTCATGTCAATTCAATCGAGAGCGAGTGAACTTTATTATTGCCATAATATGAAGATTTTCAGCATGAAACTCAAAGTCCTACATGATGCATGCTGGGCTAAAAGAAAAGGTTAAAAAAAATTAAAAAAAATAGAAAATAATCAAGGATAATATTGCCAAGCTGTTTAGGTCTGGTCAAGAATCCATATTTCTGAGCTAACACTAAGCCGAAGCCCGTTTGTCCACGTATCAACTTAGAAAGTGGAACCATCGTCCCAAACTTTTAACAGCTCGACGGCCTATCCGTGTGATCAAGGTTCTCCTGAAATCGTCATCGTTTTTGATGAAGGGGAACTCAAATTTCAGGTTCATCAGAACCACAAGGTCCTTGACATAATATAATAGCGTAGATATCATGTAGTAACAATGCTTACAAGAAACAGATACAAGGTGGCAAGATGTTGCTCCTATGAGTGATCCAAACGCCTCGAATCCTGCAAACTTCTGCACTTTAAACTTATTAGCCTTTTTCCATCAATGCAGAACATGACATGATCATAAGTGCTTAATCATAGACAATTTCATCAAAATAATAGCACTTAGGTTCATTAAAGCGTCAAAGCATGAAGAGGTCAAAATTCGTAATACAATAAAACACGCCTAAGAATAGGGCGTTAATAGCATGAAAGCGCCTGACCATAGGTCGTTAATCATTTAAAACACGCCCTACTCAAAGGCGTAAACAGTAACGGAAGCTTAGAAAAAGACGCCCCATGCTAGGGCGTTAAATATAACACGTCGTCAGTCAGGTCGTCAATTTAAAAATCGACGCCCTAACCAACGTCGTTAATTCAGCACGAACTTCCGTTTCCTAACTTAACAGCACAGTCCTTAACCCAATCAAACTTCTAACTTCCAACAGCCTTACAATTCTCTAAATCTTTATAAATAGGAGGCCCTCCTTCAACATAATCAACCAAAACCCTGCAGCCGCCGAAACTCTCTGTTCTTGTCCTTCTTCTTCTTCATCTGCTCTGCAGGTTGCACCGTCCAAGCTTCTCCTGACGATGGACAGGGCACTGAAAAGGCCAAAATTCTCAACTCCCAGGATTAACGATATCCAAGGTCATATAAGCAACAGGATATGCATGAATCAGGTTAGTTTCAACCTTCTTTATTGTGCGTACTGTTCTGGCGAACTGCTCACATGCTTATTTCTTTGTTGCTGAACATGTCATATGCTCATGTACCTCTTCTTTTTGTTTTCTTCCCCTCCTCTCACAGGAGTACCCAAATCTTCCAGGGGCTAGAAGATATGTCCAAATCAAATGGTTGCCCCTCATCCTCTCCAAATTCACATCAGACATGAGGGTATATGTAGCTAGATGGCATCTCTTGGGGTTAATAACCCATGTCAAGCATTATGATCAAATCCACATAGATTGGGCTGCCATAGGAGCATTGATTGAGACATGGCATCCTTCCACCCATACTTTCTTATTTTCCACTTTTGAGACCACCATCTTGCTGGAGGAAGTAGAGATGATCCTAGGCTTGAAAAAGATGAAGCACGGAGAAGAAGAAAAGATGGCCATCATGCCAAGGCCCATCTCCTCCCACGAGTTGCTAACCTCGTTAATACCTAGCCCAAACCTAGTGAATCAAATCAAGGTCACTAAAGGAGTTAACCTCTTGAAGCTCGCCTCGTGGGTGTACAAGAGAGCGGATCAAGCTAAAGAGGAAGAGGAGATAGAAAGAGTGACCAAAGCCTTCGTGGTGTGCTTGGCAGGAGCACTCCTATTCCCATCCACGGAGGACTTTCTAGAGGAGTCCCAATTGAGCGCAGTGGTGAGCTTATGGGAAGAAGAGAGAGTTGGACCGGCGATCCTAGCATATCTCTATAGCGGGCTCACAGCGGCATCCATGGGAAGGCCCATTTACGGGTGCATGCTAGCACTCTCAAGTTGGGTTGATCTACACTTCAAATTCGACTCATGCCACGAAGCCCAACAACCCTCAAGAATTTTCTCAAAGAGCCCACTCTCATATATAACCGGCTCATTAGGTATAAGCAATAGAGTGACCAACCGAATTCCTCAAATCAAGAAGAGAGGGGATTGGAGGGAGCACTTAAAGGTAATGCCAAAGAATCTTTTTACTTGCGCCCCGGGTGTATTCAAAATGCAGGAACTTCGTGCACGCTTCTCCATCGGGACGGACCTTCGTCTTATCGGTGCTTCGGACTTCGTTTTATATAATGCACACCGGTGCCTTCCTCAGCTTGGGCTCCCAAGGCAACACTTAGAAGACATCTCTCATCTTCCTCCAATCAAATCAAGGGATCTAGGCAACAATGAAGATGGTGAGGAGGTTATCACCATTCAAGCTTTATGGAGGCTAAGCAAGCTTCATCAACCTGTAGAAGACTTGGACGAAGACAAAGAACAGTGGAAAAATTATATAACTTCATTGAGAAAATTAAGGCCCAAAGTGGCTCATTAGTCATTGTAGTTCCTCTTTTCAAAATAATAAAGATTATTTTCTGATTGAGCCAACTGCCACTGTGATTATGATCGAAATCATCCAAAAAACTGTGTTTCTGTTGTGAATAACGCCTCCAAGAGCGTCGCGAATTAACAAATACACGCCTTATTTCAAGGCGCTTCAACGGGCCCTTCGTCAACAATTGACGCCTGGAACAGTGGGCGTTACTTTGAATAACAACCTCAAGAAAGGCGTGAACAGATTCAAACTCAAAAGAATATAATCGTTGACTCATCAAAAATAACGCCTTTTCCGTAGTCACGTTTCAAGAATAACACGCCTTTACCAGAGGCGTTACTTCAAACAGCAATGATGACTTCCCTCACATCAATCAACGCCCATTCAATGCGTCTGACGACGGTTATCGTTCCCCATGCAAAATAAATTAACGCCTTAATCATCGTCGTCAATTTCCATAAAACGCCCACAGAATGGGCGTGAATTCTATTATAAACGCCTTTCTCAAGGGCGTGTCTTCTTTTCGAAACCCAAAAGCCATCAGGCCTCCTTCTCCTTCCTCCTTCCATTCTTATTTCGCCCTTTTCTCTGCAAACCCTAACCGAAGCCCTCAAAGCCTCTCCCTCGTTCTCTTCCCTCACTCTCTCCAACTCACTCAATCTCACTCCCCCTAAACCCTAGCCATGGCTAAACGCCAAAGAGTTAGCGCCCCAGATGTGGTTGACCTCGACGCCTCCCACGCCCAAGAGGAAGAGATTTCCGTGGAGGAGCTCGCCGTCGTGGCTTTTGAAGAAGAGCCGGCGACGAGGCCGACGGAGCAACGGGCGAAGCAATAGAAGAAACAGAAGATGTAGAAGGTGAAGAAGAAGAAGGAGAAGAAGAAGGACCGCCGTGCATGGCGGCGGTCGCTCCCCGGGGGCAACTCCGGCGGCCCAGACGGCCACTGCCACGGCCACAACCCCAGAAACACAAGAAGGTAGGCTCCCCCTCCCCAATTCCATTTTTTTTATTTTATTTATATTTTTTCTTGATTTTTTCATAGCCCTCAGGCATTAAATCTGCAACTCAGAAAAAACACGCCTCTCATGGGGGCGTTACTTATAAACGAAACGCCCTAATCCAGGGCGTTAATTATTTTTAATTTCTGAAAATTAATTATCCTTCATGAAAAACGCCCTGAAGCATGTCGTTTCTTAAAACTTTATGGTTCTTCATGACTTCCATGCTCATTAAACAATTTCCAAAAATATTTTCATGAATTATTTCGCATGCTGTCAATTATTTGATTTTTTCTGTTAAATTGAGAAACCCACGCCCTCCAGTAGGGCGT